>CM072516.1:47700091-48262591 GCA_036898135.1 Oncomelania hupensis | reverse complement strand
AATAAATTTTTTTAGAACATCTAAGAATTGTTTATTTGCAAGATGAAACACAGCAACCAACAAGTCTATTTGGAATATACGCACACCTGTTTCTCTCTCTCTCTCTCTCTCTCTCTCTCTCTCTCTCTCTCTCTCTTTCTCACACACACACACACACACACACAACACATACACAAACAACAAACACACGTACACACCCTTCCCCCACCCAAACTCGCACCCATTCACACATTTAAATAGTCTACACAAACATTGACGTGGCGTAGCGGTTTGGGCACACTAGAAGAACTAAACACAGTCAAAAAGCCAGACCAGATCTAAATCAAAGGCAATCGAATATTTAGTCCAGATCGTGTTGATTTTGAAACTTTGTTTCTTTCGTCTTAAAAACTTAACAAATGTTGGATGGCACGCAGAGCGTGCATTGTAGACCTACTAGGTCACGCGCAGCATAGCTGAGACTCGCTCATAAGCTTTGGCGAGTCTCAGCTACGCTGAGTGACCTGTTTTAGATCATAGGCGCCCATATCGGAATGTGAGCATGAGATGACTCTATACTCTTAGTATTACAAGTAGTAGAAGAGTCAGCTAGCATTCCGATACGGGCGCCTATGATCTAAAACAGGTCACTCAGCGTAGCTGAGACTCGCCAAAGCTTATGAGCGAGTCTCAGCTATGCTGCGCGTGACCTAGTAGGTCTACAATGCACGCTCTGCGTGCCATCCAACATTTGTTAAGTTTTTAAGACGAAAGAAACAAAGTTTCAAAATCAACACGATCTGGACTAAATATTCGATTGCCTTTCTCATCGAAAGCACAATGACTTTTGCATTTTAAGCTGTTGATTACATTATATGATTATTGCTTTAGGTCCAGCGGACTCTTCCGAGCCAAATCAGGACCAGAGAAGTGAAAGAGGACTCGCCCCTGATCCGCACAAAAGATCTGCCGAAACAACCCTAGTGGTAACACTGAAGGCACTCTACCAGCCTGTCACTTTACAATAAAGACATCCCACGCAGGGGACGTTGAGGCTATACTCTAATCTATCGAACGCCCGTTTACAAAAACAAAATAGAATACAAACATCATTATACAATATCAACAAAACACATACATATAAAATGCCTACATTGCCAAATAATAACATCATAGGAAGCCCCAGTGACCATTTGGCAGAAAGCGTCCAATATTCCCAAGCTGCTCCAACAGACCTCATACACAAATGAAGAGTATTGTCCCGGAAGAGTTTTCAAGAAAAAATGTAGGTGACTGGTCTAGCAAAGAAGAAGATAGTATAAGTAGATTGATAGAACAGAGTAGGAATGAAAAAGAACAAAGGAGAAAGACAGCGACAGTGGGAATTTAAAGCACTACATTTCCAGAAAGTGTGGATACTATTTATACTGAAATCCCCGGCACCCCACGGGGGGAGCTGTCGATTGCGTCTTTCGTTTTTTAACACACATCACACATAATAATAATGCTTCTACACACTATAAAAACACGTCGCAGAACTCCTACCACCCACTGCGGTCAGTTCGCAGTTTTAAAGTTCAACTTTAAAGTTTTCTCATCCAGATAATTTATTTGGGCTGTTGTTCAATGTTCAATTATTGTTGTTCAATGGAACAGAAAATTTCACTTTGAAAATTTCCCAAAGGCTTTTTCTACCATATTATGTAAAAATCCAATTTTGCAAGATCCGACCCAGACTGACTCTTACTTTGCAAGTTCATACCAAATGGCAAGAATATCATAAACCAGATATAGGCCTATGTGATGTCCGCAAGATGTTGTTCTGATTGGTCAGTAAAAATTATCGCTCCAAAAAAACTCAGTTACATAATAGTAGAGTGTGTGAAGTTTAGCTCCGTTTCATTTCACGGCCTTAGAGGGTAAATTGGACTGTTACCTCATTATTTCATTGATTTATTAACAACCTGTCCAAAACTAACTTGAATGAGCACCACCATGTCATCATTCGGAATAGAGCGCGTACACAAGTCCGACGGCGAAGATAGAAGCGTTCTTGTACGTGTACTCGGCGAACGAATCAAAACTAACGTTCCATACGCATCGGCTGGCAAAGGCCACGCTCGAGTCTCCCGCCTGGCCAATGGCAACGCTCGTTACAATTTTGTAACGGTGGTAGCCGAGATCCTTGACACGTTTCTTGATGGCGTCTGCTAGGTTGACGGTGAGCTTCTTGCAGGATTCTGTATCGTATTTTTGGCCCTCCAGCATGGACTCCATGACCTCTCTGATCACACGCTTGGCTGCAGCGGTGGAGAATGGCTGCTCCTATTTTGACAAAAATAACAGAAACATTTAAGTCAGTCTTATGAGCATTATTACATTGAACATTTTGTCATGCGATGAAAATAGAAGTATGATCAAACATTGTAAGTGAAAATTGTAATTATTCTGTGATAATTACAATTTTCGGGTTTGACGCATTTCCAGGCGGGTTGCTAGAGCCAAAACTGAAAAATAAATAGGATCACGCGATGATATTTGTAAATTTTCAATACTAATTGTAATTACCCTTCATAATTGTAATTATCCCATGATATTTGTAATTATCTCACGAAATGTGTAATTATCAGGTTGTGGCGCTAGTGGGCTGTTATACATAACTTATTCTTTGTTCATGTGATGTGCTCGAACTATCAACGCAGCGGGAATCCAGATTCAAATCTAGGGCTTGTTTTTTGAAAACGTTTATATGCTTTGGCTCTTGAATAAAGTGGTATTCTTTTGCATTGATT
Organism: Oncomelania hupensis; assembly: GCA_036898135.1. NCBI lineage: Eukaryota > Metazoa > Mollusca > Gastropoda > Littorinimorpha > Pomatiopsidae > Oncomelania > Oncomelania hupensis. The sequence continues at coordinate 48,259,820 of CM072516.1, read as the reverse complement.
CAAATTATGTACCAACCTACCAATCTAGAAAAAAAACTTAAACAGGTTCTTACTGGCTCCGTCTTGTAGCTGTTCTCGTAGTGCTGCCTGCTGAAGGCGCTGTGTGACGCCATGCCAGGCACCGACACTCGCCGGCTATGCGCCGACGATGACGTCATGATGAGCGCAGCGCGGCTGTTGCTATGGAGACCCGGAACGGTTGAGGGCGTCGCGTGGGCGCCTGAAGTTCCAGTACCGTGGTCGATCAAAGACTGGCGCCTCACTGCAGCTGTTCCAGACATGGCCCCTGGGCCTGATGCTGCTCCAGCTGCAGCCTTCCCTGCTGCCGCTTCAGTGAGCCTATAACACAATGAGGATAGAAAGCGCTTGAAATCTGTCTCTTTTGTGGTGGAAATAAGCAGCGCTTGGGAAAACACATTGCCTTGTATTTCACTGTATCTATATATAGCACGTGGTGGGATACCGGTCAACAGAAGTTTACAGTGGGGATTTTAACCTTTGTAAATTTTTAATAATAATAATAATAATAATAATAATAATAATAATAATAATAATAATAATAATAATAATAATAATAATAATAATAATAATAATAATAATAATAATAATAAAACGAACATTTGTATCCCGCAAAACCTAGACAAAAATAGTCTACTCTTGGCGCATTCCAACACTTTCGCCACATGCACACACACACACTCACACAACACACATGTATTTCTTGACATGTAAGAACATAAAATGCCAAGGAAGAAAAGAAGCAAATCAAAATAAACACTCAGTCGGAGTGGGTGGTCACAAGAATTGTAGTTTCTTCTTGTTCTTGTTCTTTTTCGTTTCGTGTCGTTTTATTTCGGTTCGGTTTCCTTTTGTTTTGGTTCGGTTCCTTTCTTTCTTTCTTTCTTTCTTTCTTTTTTTATTTCTTCCTTCTTCTTCTTCTTCTTCTTCTTCTTCTTCTTCTTCTTCTTCTTCTTCTTCTTCTTCTTCTTCTTCTTTCCAAGTGTAGCGGAAAGGGAGGCGACTGGTTGAGGCTTGGGAGAGAAATTGTCTACCTTGAATTTCTTGGTTAGACTAGCCTTGGGTGGCTCCTGCTTTGCAGAATCCTTTGGGGATGCCATTGGGTTATGCAGGACAAGGCGACACGACATTTGTTCTCCCCGGCTGACCATTCGCCTTCTGCTTTTAGTAGAGGCTTACGTCCGCCTTCCCATTCGTCCGCCTTCCCATTCGTCCGCCTTCCCATTCCAGATGCCGACCCAAGTTCTTCACCACGGCAGGTGCAGATTCGGCCACCAAGCCTACTCTGCTTCAGCATGTTTTTGTGTCATGTTGCATTCTCATGGAGACGTTTTCGAGGGCACTGTACGTCTGCCTGTTGTATTTCCACGTCAACATTGCACACCTAGCGAACTTTAACAGTAAAAGTAAAGGAGGGTGTCACAATCTCAAACTTCCTGGCACAAGGTTTTTCGCTTTATGTAATATTTCAATGTCATTTTCACATCTTAAAACCTTCATGGAACTTTTTAATAAAACGGTTTAAAAAAACAACAACAACAGACAGATACCAAATTTTTGGTTGACAGGCATTGAAAGTTAGGTCGCTTCATGCAATGTCTCATATCTGAAAACTTTTTTCCCCCTTCAATATTTCTTAATAACACATTTTCGTATCTTGCTTTGGTTTTGTCTCTTATTTAATAGAACGTGTCAAAGTAGCAATTTATCTCTTAAGGTGAAATGACACGACACTGGGTCAAGCTTATTTGTATTGCCGAGTTTGATTTTAGTATCGATTTTAGTTTAGTATTGATTTAATTACGTTTCATTCTCAAAGCACGCATTCCATTATTGACAGGGACGATTAAAAAAAATGTAATGGCACTTAATTTAGTATTAATTTATTTAAAATCTAAAATGAAACGGATATTGCATTTATAGCGCAGCCAACATTTCTTGTCTGTGGACAATTAATTGTATGCGTATAACTGACACTCAGTATCAATCTTTCTAACTCCGTGCCTTTGCAAGTCTGTAAATCAATTAAGTCTGCCGGTAAATCATCGAAATTCTTGCATATCAGTTGATCCGTGTTTTTATGCTGGATGTTATACGCGCCTTATTCTTAAATCAGACTCAAAGCGCAGCGATCTGTAACCATACTGGCTGTCGTATTACAGAGATTCCTACATATACAACAAACACACGTCCATCATTCAAACATGGGGTGTTGTCACGTGGGGTTTATGGGCTCTGCACAATGGAATTATGGACCCTCACGTTTATTCGGTGGGAACTGCTAGTAGGTCACCCTATGAATTACTTTAATAAATTTATTTGTTTAGCTCGTTCTGTGTTAAGGTTGGGGTACAGAAATGGATAGACAAATGGTAAAAGATTACTGTCACACTAGCTTTCACACGGCTATGAATCATAAGTAGTCCAGCCACTTGATAACAGTTAAAATCACACATTTATTTCTTCTACTCTATACAAGGTTCTCTAAGTACTAATCTACTTTAAGAAGTCTCTTTCAATGCTAATAGTTCGATCGCTGATAGTCTAGGCAGCTGTTTTTTCTTCCTCGGGCACTGGCTATAATATCTCATGTAGATTTGGACTACTGTGGTCCGTTTTACAGTTTCTGAAGAGTTGGACTACTGTGGTCCTGTTATAATCAGTTTAAGTGCACCTTCGTGTTATGCACTTAACTCATGAGTGGGGGTTCGAAGTCCTTCTGTGAGGTAGCTTCTGGTCCGCCTGTGTCGTTGTGTAGTTGGGTTCCCTTGCCACGCTGTGGGGTCTGACAGGGAGTTTTCCGGGTTGCTCTTTCCGTCTTGTGCGGTAGAGAATACTCCGCCAACTAGTCGTTTCTGTGGAGTGGGGTGCACAGGATAGCTCGGGATAGCTCGGGATAGCTCGCCTGCTCGTCTGTAATATAAGAGACGAAAGTCTGCACAACCCTGAATAATCGGTTTGTGCAGAGCGTCTCACTGAAAGCCAAGTAGCCCTCAGTGATAGCTCCACATCTCTATACATAAGCGACGAACATTCTGCTACTTCCGGGTTCCACTGGAATTTCACTCTAAATTCCTATACATACATAAATATCAATCGTGGCTAACTATACACATACAGAATTAATAATAATATAAACATTCAGTGGTACAGCCACTGGTCTGCAAACATACATATAAGTTAAACAACAGAGGTTCCGTACGGGATACAACATGGCGGCGCAACCGGTCGTGTTTCGGCTCGTGGTCGGCTCTTCCACGTGGTACGGCAAATTCGGATTAATAATTCACATTTATGCATAGCAAATTCCACAAACATAATTTCAACAATAATACAAATATATCACGATGAAACAGAAGGGTGTTCATTTACCTGTTTGACAAGTTCAGGCCCGTGATGACTTGAGAGAATTCCAAGACTCCTAGTCCTGCTTCCTGGTCTATGAGTGAAGAGATTCTCTGCTAGCTAAGTAGTAGATGTTACTTCTTCCTCGTCCCACACACGACTGACCAAAGCTGTGTTAGGCTCTGACACAGTCAAAACTGCTCTACCCACTTAGCCTGCTTCTGATTGGTTAAAACGGTCCGATTCAAAGCTCTCATTGGGTAAAATGTTTACGACTCTCGCACACAGTGCTGAGTCACTAAGCTGTGTGGGGGTCTGGCTCGCTGTGTGTACTTTTATTGCTACTGTGTAATTTACTGACTCTCTACTGTTACAAAGACTACACAAGGCTAAATAGTCAACAAGCAGAGTTAAAACTAGTCCTAACGCGACAGGCTCCCTCAACTGAAAAAAGGCGATGACTACTGGATTCGACCTTTTTCTACTACAGGGCCTAGTTTAACACTGCACTATCCTAGGGTCCTATTTACAAACTAATTAAGTTGCTCTACCTGAGCTGCAATGCTATGCCAGGTAGCTATGGACACTAGTGACAGGGTTTTATTGAACGGGGACGAATTCTGGTGCTGTGGCCCTTAGTTGTGATGGGTGGGCGACAGCTGCGGTGTCCTCCACGAGATGGCGACTGAGGTAGTCGGCTCCGTGGTTCTCTTTGCCGGGGATGTACTCGATTTGGAATGAGTACGCCTGAAGGGTGAGTGCCCATCTCATCAGGCGAGAGTTCAAAGACTTGGAGGCTGCCAGGAACGATAGTGGTTGGTGGTCCACCTGAACTGTGAAGTGGGTCCCATACAGGTAGAGTTGGAATTTCTGTATGGCCCAGACTAGTCCAAGACATTCTTTCTCCGACGTGGCGTAGTGGGTCTCGGCGGGTCTCAATTTTCTGCTGGCGTAGGCGACAGGGAATAGCGTCTCTGCATTCTTGGGGTCGCGCTGTAGCAGTACTGCTCCGAGGCCTAAGTCGCTTGCGTCGGTGCGAAGAACGAATGGCTGAGTCAAATCGGGTAGGTGGAGTACTGGCGCCGATGTCATTCTGTCCTTGAGTGTTTGGAATGCTGTCTCACATTCCGCTGTCCATACGACTTTGTCCGGGGCGATTTTCCGGGTTCCATTTGTCAGTGGCACGGCGATGCTGTTGTAGTTGGGGATGAACTTCTGGTAGAAGCCGCAGAGTCCTAGAAACGACTGCACTTCCTTCTTGGTCTTGGGCCTAGGAGCGTCGAGTAGGCGTTTCACTGTCTTCTCTACCGGTCGCAGGCTTCCTTGACTTATGGAGTGTCCCAGAAATTCTAGTTCTGTGAATCCAATCTGACATTTGGTGGGTCTTGCCGTCAATCCCGTGTCTCTGAGGCGGGCGAGTAGTTGTTGTAGGAGCGTGACATGTTCCTCCCACGTAGGTGTTGCGATGAGGATGTCGTCCATAAACGAATGTAGGTGCTCGCTGCTCAGGGGTGCCAGGAGTTTTCGCATCATGGCGCTGAAGATGCTGGGTGCGTTGTGGAGTCCGAATGGAAGTACATTGAACTCGAAGTGTCCTTCCATAGTGCTAAACGCTAGGTACTTTCGGACTTGCGGTTGCACTGGTATCTGGTAGTATCCTTTGCTGAGGTCGATGCGTGAGAAGTACTTTGCTCGCTGTAGCTTGGCAAATAGGTCTGTCTGGTCGGGGAGTGGCTCTGGCTGGAACTGCGTTACGGCATTCAACAGTCTGAAGTCGATGCACAGTCGATGCTCTCCGTTGGGTTTTCGCAACAATACCGTGCCTGCGCTGTAGGGTGAAGTAGACTCTGAGATGATTCCGGCTGCCAGTAAGGTGTCTATCTCTTCCTTGATGGCTCGCTGCTGAGACAGGGGCATCGGGTAGAGCTTCTGGCGGACGGGTGTTGGGTCGGTCACCGTTAAGGTTACTTCGACGAGGTCTGTCCTCCCTGGTCGGTCTGTGAGCACAGTCTGATGTTGTCGAATGACCTGTCGTACTTGCTGTTGCTGTTTAGCGGCTAGGTCTCCGTTGAGTATCACGTCTTTGTAGGTTTCTTTGGAGTGCAGGGGGTACTCTACTGCATTGGTCTCCATGCTTTCTCCTTCTTCCGCGATGGCGATGGCTAACAAGTTGTGAGTGCTGGGGGTCGCTGGTCGGTCCGTATACTTCTTGAGGAGATTGATGTGGTGGTATCGGGCTCTCCCGTTCACCTCTACTTGGTAGACTGTCTTGGATTTCTTGGCAGTCACCCGGTACGGTCCTCTCCAAGCGATGTCCAGCTTGTTGGTTCCACTTGGAAGTAAGAGTAGCACTTGATCGCCGACTTGCAGTTCTCTGTCCTTCGCGTGGCGGTTGTAGTACTTCGCCTGACGGGCTCTTGCCTTCTTCAGTGCTTCACCAGCTTTCTTCCACGTTGCTTTGAGGGTTTCCTGCAGGTCTGCGACGTACTTGGTGGCACCTCTTGGTGTGTCGTCTATCTTGGCTTCCGTCCAACTTCTGCGTAGGGCTTCTAGCGGTCCTGCTAGAGGTCTGCCGAATAGCAATGTTGACGGGGTGTAGCCTGTGGCTGCATGGGGCGTTTCTCTGTATGCGAACAGTGCCGCATTCACGTAGGTGTCCCACGCTTCTGGATTGTCGTCGGCGACTTTCCTGAGGATGGTGAGAAGGGTTCCATTCAGTCTTTCTACTTGTCCGTTGCTGGCGGGGTGGTATGGTGGTGTGCGAATGTGATGAACCTGTATCAACTCGAACACGTCTTGCATCAGGCGGCCGGTGAACTGAGATCCGTTGTCCGTTCTAATGCTGTCCGGGAATCCAACTCTGGTAAAGATGGCGATGAGTGCATCTGCAATCTTCTTGGTGTCGATCGCTGGCAACGGGACTGCTTCGCACCACATCGTACATGCGTCGACGAGTGTGAGTAGAAATCTGTTCCTCTTCTTGGTCATGGGCAGTGGTCCTACTATGTCTACTGAGACTTGTTGGAATGGTACGCCGACTACTACCGATGGTCCTAAGGTAACTGGTACGGTGTGATGTCGCGGGGAATATCGTTGACATTGGTGGCAAGATTTCACGTAGCGCTTGACATCCTCCGTGATTCCTGGCCAATAGTAGTGTGCGCTGATTCTCTGCACTGTGGCTCCAATTCCCATGTGTCCGCTGAGTGGCATGCTGTGGCCTAATTCTAGTACTTGGGCTCGAAGGGTGGCGGGTAGTACTAGTTGGGTGTGATCTCCATCTCCTTGACGATGTAGAACTCCCTCTTCCATGTAGAAGTCTCCCTTGTGCGGGGGTGTGTGCGCCTTGGGTAGCTTCTGGAAGCACTTCGCTATCGAGGTGTCTTCTTTCTGTGCTGTTTTGATCTCTTCGAGTCCTGGATTCGGAGCGAACTCGGGCTGGGGTGGTTGGGTTTTAGCTTGGGCCCTGGTTTGCACTGCAGCTATCTCTACAGTTTTAGGGGGCGTGCCTAAGAACACATACCTACAACCTAGCACTAGATCATACAGGGGTTTCTGTAAAACAGCTGCTTGGATTCGTCCTGTGACGTACCTACTCTCTACTTCGATCCATGCTATTGGGCAAGTAGTCGTCGGTTTCGTCAAGTCTGCTCCTTGTAAGTCGACTGTCTTGTCTGTCAAGTCCGCGCGCGATACAAGAGATTCGCTAACTATCGCGTCGTATGATAGACCTGTGTCATACAGACAGTTCGCTTCTTTTCCGTTGACCTTGACCGTGTCTGTCACCGATGGGTGATCTCCGATAGTGTGTGGCTTGTTACCGCTGCTTTGAGTTAGAACTCTGTGCGCTGGCCGGCTTTCGCGCTCTTCCCTACGTTGTGCGGCCAACTTGAAACATTCTGCGGTGGAGTGATTGTTTCTGTTGCAGAACGAACAATACCGTCTCTGTTCTGCGGGACCTCTTTTCCCGAATTCCGCGTTGGGTCCTTTATTTTGCCCAGGTCTGGGGTTATTCGGCTTATTCGCGGTGCGCTCTTCCCGGTTAGGGCTTCGTTTCTGTGCCTCTTTCCCGTTAGGCTTTAGGTCTCGCCTGAAGCTCTTGGCTTCTCCGTGTGCGGCCACGTACCTATCTGCGACCTTGACCAGATCTTCTAGTCTTTCCGCGCCCTGCTCTACTGAGAATGTTCTCAGCTCGGGGGTCATGGTTTCCCGTAGCTGTTCCCATACTAACAGTTCTGTCAGTCCATCATACGTTTTAGCCGTGGCTGACTGGCTAATCCACTTATCCAGCGTTGTGGACAACCGATCCGCGAACTGCGCATAGCTCTCTCCTTTCACTCTCCGGTTGGTGCGGAACTTTTGCCGGTAGCATTCTCCTGTCAGTTCGAATCCCGTTAGGAGTGCCTCTTTTACTTTGTGATAGTCAGTCACTCTGTCAGTCGGTAGCTTACTGTAGATGTCATAAGCCTTTCCTCTAAGCCCTTGACTAAGCTTAAAAGACCAATGAGTGGGATCTAGTTTGTACTCTGTTGCTAGACGCTCAAACCTAGTCAGATAGAGATCTAGACCTTCTTCTCTCTCATTGAATGTTCCCAGTGGAAATGACATTCCTTGTACAGGGTTGGATGCTACCTCTAGCTGATCTGAGTGGGAAGGGGTTGAGGAAGAACTTGAAGCTCCTGATCCCAATCTTCTTAGCTCTAACTCATGCTGTCTTTCTTTTTCCTTTTCTTCCCTCTCTTTTTCTTTTTCTGCCCGCTCTTTTTCTTTTTCTGCCCGCTCATACTCCCATCTCCTAACTTCTGCATCTCTCTCTGCTGCTAATGCTGCCTTCTTTTGTTCTACTTCTAACTCTGCTTTCTTTTGCTCTGCTTCTAATGCTAGTTTCTTCTGTTCTGCTTCTAATTCTAATTTCTTTTGCTCTGCTTCTAAGGCTAGTTTCTTCGCCTCCCTTTCTGCTGCTCTCTCTGCCTTAGCCTCCTGTTTCTCTACCTCTGCATTGATATACGCAATTAGGTCTCCCCCTGCTAAGTGTAAAGCTTCCCCTAATTCCTTGAAACGCAATCTCAAGGCCACTGGGTCCGACATTGCCAAACGTGTCTATGAACACCCTCTGAATCAAGTGGAATACCAAAACACTAGCAATATTGCAATTCAATAAAAACAATGCAAAGACCATAAAATTCGTAATCAATAATAGAATAAAACAAGAGTCAAATGGCATACAACAGTTATTTAAGCAAAACCTGCAAAAGAACAATGCAACATACAGGCACAAAAATATTTGAAGCAACAAAGTTTTTAACTAAAGAATAGTGCACCCAACTGATCAGTGTTATACCCTTACACTATTCTAAGTTATTCTACTTCTCCTACGGTTATCTAATTTTATTGTACTTAGGTCTGGTTATACCCAATTCCTATTATACACAGATCCTAGCTAGGCTCGCCAATTAAAGTGTCACGTGGGGTTTATGGGCTCTGCACAATGGAATTATGGACCCTCACGTTTATTCGGTGGGAACTGCTAGTAGGTCACCCTATGAATTACTTTAATAAATTTATTTGTTTAGCTCGTTCTGTGTTAAGGTTGGGGTACAGAAATGGATAGACAAATGGTAAAAGATTACTGTCACACTAGCTTTCACACGGCTATGAATCATAAGTAGTCCAGCCACTTGATAACAGTTAAAATCACACATTTATTTCTTCTACTCTATACAAGGTTCTCTAAGTACTAATCTACTTTAAGAAGTCTCTTTCAATGCTAATAGTTCGATCGCTGATAGTCTAGGCAGCTGTTTTTTCTTCCTCGGGCACTGGCTATAATATCTCATGTAGATTTGGACTACTGTGGTCCGTTTTACAGTTTCTGAAGAGTTGGACTACTGTGGTCCTGTTATAATCAGTTTAAGTGCACCTTCGTGTTATGCACTTAACTCATGAGTGGGGGTTCGAAGTCCTTCTGTGAGGTAGCTTCTGGTCCGCCTGTGTCGTTGTGTAGTTGGGTTCCCTTGCCACGCTGTGGGGTCTGACAGGGAGTTTTCCGGGTTGCTCTTTCCGTCTTGTGCGGTAGAGAATACTCCGCCAACTAGTCGTTTCTGTGGAGTGGGGTGCACAGGATAGCTCGGGATAGCTCGGGATAGCTCGCCTGCTCGTCTGTAATATAAGAGACGAAAGTCTGCACAACCCTGAATAATCGGTTTGTGCAGAGCGTCTCACTGAAAGCCAAGTAGCCCTCAGTGATAGCTCCACATCTCTATACATAAGCGACGAACATTCTGCTACTTCCGGGTTCCACTGGAATTTCACTCTAAATTCCTATACATACATAAATATCAATCGTGGCTAACTATACACATACAGAATTAATAATAATATAAACATTCAGTGGTACAGCCACTGGTCTGCAAACATACATATAAGTTAAACAACAGAGGTTCCGTACGGGATACAACATGGCGGCGCAACCGGTCGTGTTTCGGCTCGTGGTCGGCTCTTCCACGTGGTACGGCAAATTCGGATTAATAATTCACATTTATGCATAGCAAATTCCACAAACATAATTTCAACAATAATACAAATATATCACGATGAAACAGAAGGGTGTTCATTTACCTGTTTGACAAGTTCAGGCCCGTGATGACTTGAGAGAATTCCAAGACTCCTAGTCCTGCTTCCTGGTCTATGAGTGAAGAGATTCTCTGCTAGCTAAGTAGTAGATGTTACTTCTTCCTCGTCCCACACACGACTGACCAAAGCTGTGTTAGGCTCTGACACAGTCAAAACTGCTCTACCCACTTAGCCTGCTTCTGATTGGTTAAAACGGTCCGATTCAAAGCTCTCATTGGGTAAAATGTTTACGACTCTCGCACACAGTGCTGAGTCACTAAGCTGTGTGGGGGTCTGGCTCGCTGTGTGTACTTTTATTGCTACTGTGTAATTTACTGACTCTCTACTGTTACAAAGACTACACAAGGCTAAATAGTCAACAAGCAGAGTTAAAACTAGTCCTAACGCGACAGGTGTAAAGGAAAGTCGCTATTAGAAGACGGAAAAGAAATCGATTTTTTTAAAGACAGACTGCATTCAATCCCATTATTAAAGGGAGGGAGGAAACCGGAGTACCAGGAGAAAACCCTCGGTGACCTGAAAAGTCTCGTAGCTTAGTCACATAAGTTCGTCCCCTGCAAGGTTCGACCCCGCGGCTTTCGGCATAGGACACCAGCTCAGCTTCTCTACCAACTGTGCTCCCAATCACCCTTTCTTGTATCAAGAATTTAATTTTAATTAATGAACCTTTCGCTACAAATGTGTAACTTTAGGCTAAAGAAATTAAAAGAAGTTACGAAATATACGAAATCAGTAGTTCTTTTTGCCAGTCTATAATAAATGAATTAAATCTATCTGTAAAACGTCGAAATTCTGCATTGCAGTTGATCGATGTTTTATCAAGAATGTAATGTCAATGAACTATCATTTCGCCAAGTATGTTTATATACCATTATGCTAGAAGAAATAATACTACTTTAAAAAAATGACCACACAAGAAGAAAAAATCTGTGTACAATATTTACTGACAAATAAATAAATACAAGTGAAAAACAAAAGAAAGGTTTCTTTTTCCCGTTTCCTCACACTGGATGATCGTGTAAAAAAAGGAACTAATCTGAAGGGAAATCGTCATTGGGAACACCAAGTTTTTTTTTTAAATTCAATATGAAAAGTAATAATTGGTTTGTATTAAATGTAACAAAAGGACCCAGCCTCTCTACAAATAGGCTAATAGATCAGTACCCACCTGAAGAAACCACTTCCCGCGGTAAAACATCATGTTACAGTACAAACCTAACGGTCCTTAGCGCACAAGTTGCTGTTAATCCCTAGCTAACCAAAGATTATTAACACTGGTTACTGATACTAGAACGGCGATCACGAAGTAGTCACCACCGCCAGAGCTCTGGCTATGCAAACAATACCAGCTGGTGTCCACGGGCTCCAAATGTTTCCTGTTGTGTATTGGGCCCTTAGCATGTATAAACTTGGTAGTTATACTTTACAGTACAAGCAAGCTGGAGCAGGTACGCTGGAAAACTGCTGTTAACTCGAGTTAGTTAGTTATTCATTGTTTATAGGGTCCGGCGGACTGTAAAGTTAACTCGAAGCTCACTCCAGGATTACCGCTAAATTTCCTGTTGTATTTCTTAGCGCTGTTGACCCGCAATCCAATTAGTTAATTTAGTTAATTGTAGTGGAGAGCAGTGAAATGAAATTCTTCCTTTATTTACTTTTTTTTACAATACAGAATAAAGATGTACGGACTTGACTTCAGTGCCTAAAACCTGATGTCTGTTTGCCTGTCTGTATGTTCCGATAAAGTACTGGAAGACGACACACCTTGTTTAAGCTTTCTTCTAACCTCATCTCATCTCATCTATCTCATCTCATCTTATCTAATCAGCTGCTGCTGCTAACACGAAGCTAGCCGCTGAGTTTTCTTGAAGCTAGACCCTTATCCCATAGTTTGTATTGAAGCCCACAAACGAGCCCGCACCATTCCTATTCCCAAAGGCTTGAAGAAACCGTGCAAAATCACAATACTGCAAACAAGAGGCTTAGGGGTTTAATATAATGATATTTATGATACATGCCATAATTCATATCTTTTTTTCTTTTCGTTAGGGTAACTAGTTGTGTGTTGAAGGGTAGCAGATAATCGCAATACTGCAAAGAAATACGAGATTTGTTGCACTGTTATCCTCATGCTAGGAGCTTGTGCTTTTACTATTCCATTGCCCCTTTAAAATTCTGTAGAAGTAGCAGAAAAGATAACGCGCTAATATCCGCGAAGCCGAGGTTAATCTCTCTCACTCGCAGACAATACAGGTTGGCTTCCTGCACGCGGTCATTCTCGGTCATGCTCATACGAGGCCTCTTGCATAAAACGTAATACTTTTGGACTTTAACTCCCTCTTTCAACACCTTATCGTGTGACTGGAAGAAATTCCACAAAAAGCCCGTTTTGTAGTTATAGAGACCGTTGTCGGCCGTCATGACCTTAAAAATCCTTTCACTGACAGGTACCACAAACGTGACTACGGTTAAATCTGCTCCAAAAATATAGGCAAGATCTACTTTAACGTCCTTCTGAACGAGCGTTGGAAACAAATCATCGAGTCGCCACGGCCACCTTTATGATGATATACTCTTCTCTTAAACCCTTAAGTGAGTGGTTGTCAGAACACAAAGATCTATACTCACCTGCACTCTCGTCTACTATCGTCTATCATCTACCATATCTCATATCTCAGATCTATCCATTGCACTGATCGGACAACCATCAAATCTTCCACTACTGATTGGCGTAGAGGTTTGTCAAGGGATCTCTTGATGTGTAGGTACTACTCGAACTGCCTGCTGTCTGCAATAATTCATCTGGACAAACACTTCAATGAGGCAAACCACTTGCAATACTTTTACATTCTTGACCCTCACCCAAATATGAGGTGCCGTATAAGTAAGATTGCTATAAATAATATTATATGTATATAATGCTTTCTATGTACATACAATGCATTCTATGTACATATAATTCATTATATATACACACAATACATTCTGTGCACATAGAATCTGTTCCAAAATATACAATTTAATCCAAGAACATAAGTCTGTATATGAAATGAATTTCTATATTGTAGAATAGATTTCTATATTATAGAATATATTTCTTTATTATAGAAATTCTATATTTTATAATAGATTTTTATATTATAGAACTTTAAAAAAAAATATATTGTAGAATTGATTTCTATATTATAGAATTTATTTTATAGACTAGATTTTTAAGTTAGAATTTATTTCTATATTAGATAATAGATTTCCATATTAGATAATAGATTTCCATATTATAGAATTTATTTCTATAATTATACAATTCTATTATATGTAATTATACAATTTTATTCTATGTCAAACGAGCCTATGTTATGTGAAACGAACCTCTGACAGCCTTGACATCAAATTTCCATGTTAGGAAATGATTTCCGAGCCTGTTTTTGATTGTTTCCCATTGACCATTCTCGTTTATTATTATAGAAAACAATTCTATCGTATAGAAATTTACTTTATAATATAGAAATCTGTTTTAAAATATATAAATCTATTCTATATTTATAGAAAAAATTTGTATAGAAATAAGTTGTAAAATATAGAAATACATCCTATAATTATAGAAATGAATGTTATAATATTCAAATCTATTCTATGATATTGAAATAAATTCTATTATATAAAAATCTATTCCATAATACAGAAATCTATTCTATAAAATAGAAATCTATTCCATAATACAGAAATCTATTCTATATTACAGACATTCGTTCCATGTAGAGACAATTGCACTTATGTTCTTGTATTAGCGAGACCGATTAAGAGCCTGTGGTGAAACGCTAAATTGGAAGTCAAACGGCAAAACGGACTTTCCCGTTTGTGACGTAGAGAAGGAAATCGAGATCGTGGGTGTGGAATTTCATCCAGTCACAATAATATTTGGTATTAGCATGCACTGACAGCTATTACAAAAGGCAATGGATCAATTTATGTCAAGACCAGGAGTGATTTTAGAGGTTTGTGACGTAAGAGTGGAAATTCCGGTTTTTTCCATTGCGGTCACCTTCGCTTTCCTTGCTTGGGGCCCGAGTGCGGGTCTACAGAGAAGGGGTAGGCCTTTAGACAATAGTTTGGGTATACACTTGAACACCCACAAAAGTTGTTTGTAGTGGGCTAGAACCCATTTAATTTTATGTCGTCGTGTGTACCTTCAATAATGGTACAGGACGCAGTCAATATAAAAATTTCAAAAATAAAATTTCGGTTTTCTTTCCGTCTTCCAATAGCGATATCTCTGCCTTTACACCACCTGTTTGAGTGATGGATGTGTATTTGGTGTGTGTGATGGCGGATGAGACAGGTGAGCGTGCATGTTGGTATAGATTGCCGCGCTTTGAGCCTGATTGATTTGGGGAAAGGCGTGTATATAGCATTCTGTATTATTATTATTATTATTATTATTATTATTATTATTATTATTATTATTATTATTATTATTATTATTATTATTATTATTATTATTATTATTATTACGTAAGTATTTGAGAATGGGTAGAGAGTGGTAGTGTCTTACCGTGCAAACGTATCAAAGGACAGTAGCTTAACGTTGTCCTTGGAGAAAGGACTGTGAGGGGGTCCTTCTGCCTTGCTATTCGTTTTGAGCATTGGAGTGTAGGGAGGGGTATGTTGCCACGACAAACCTTATCTATAAATCTACGAGGCTACCTTACCTGTCGCGACAAAGCCAAAACAGCTGTGAGCAAAAGCCAAGAAAGTAACAGATTTCAGTCCTTAATTGCAAAGCACGAACAGCTGTACTCCACTATTACGGGTCTGAGATTCTTTAATTGATTTATGATAGATTTTTAGTGTCAAAACTATAGATGTACTACGGTAGATAGAACACTCACACACACACACACACACACACACACACACACACAAGCATACACATACATACACTTTCTCTATGTCTCTGTCTTTCTCTCTCTCTCCCTCTCTCTCTCTCTCTCTCTCTCTCTCTCTCTCTCTCTCTCTCTCTCTCTCTCTCTCTTTTTCCCTCTCTCGTTCTCCTCCTCCCCCGAACCCTTGTCCAGCCAGCTTGCCCCTCGGCTCAGGATTATTGCCACATTTTGGAATTGATCGCAGCCGATGGAAGTAGTTTTCCAACGCCGCAGTAACGTTAGCTATACATTATGGATTACGGAAATAGTCCCCCCCAAAAAATCTGCTCTCTTTTTATTTCACAAGTGGCACAACCCCAGCGACGTCTCAGGAGGATGCTTATCAAGCATCCCTCAAAAAGGGTGGTGCCAGTGAACAGGAATGCAGAGTAAAGTTCTAACCCTCCTACACCTGCTCCAGCGGTAACTGGGGATAAGCGTAATCCTCCCGAGTAGAATAAAATGTCCTTTTTTGGTATGTAAAACTCGTGGTCAAGATTCACGTTTTTCCGTGACTCAAATTTTCTTCTCTTTTTTTTTTTCATGTGGTGGGTGTGGTGTAGCGCAGTAGTGTTATGGTCTGAGCACACGCTAGCAATGTTTCATGTAAAGCAACGTCGGGACGGGTTAATACTTGGATGGGTGACTATACATGGAAGGCAATCACCAAACGCCTCCAAAAGATTGAAACAAGCGCACGACCCCCCCCCCCCCAATCCACCCAGCTGTAAATGGGTATCTGGATCTGTTTAGAACCGGAGAAGGTAAAGCAGCGAGTGAGAGGAGATGGACATCGCCCTCATTAAGCTGGCTCAGAGAAAAGGGAGCTCCCGAGCGCTTCCCTTCTCGACGACCGAAACACCTTGACATTTATCTTTATGGTGCTGCGCCGCATAAATGGCTGCTCACTAAGAATTTATTAATAATAATAACAACAACAACAACAACAACAATTCTGGATGCTAGACGCGCTTTAATCCGAAATCAGACTCAAAACGCAGAGACCTGTAACCAATATACAGGCTCACATGTTACAGACACTCCTACTACACCACAAATACACATTCATCTTTCAAACATGTGGTGTACAGGCAAGTCGCCATTAGAAAGACAGAAAGGAAATCGATATTTCTTTTGTTTTGAAATTTTAGATAGACTGGCTCCAATACCATTATTGAAGGGAGGGAGGAAACAGGAGTACCCGGAGAAAGCCCTCGGTTACCTGAAAGCCTTGTACCTAAGTGATGTAAGTTCTCCTGCGTGAATTTCTTGTGACCACGTTGTTACTGTCGGGTATATAATTAGTCTGGAGTTGTGCTGCACACACGCTTTGTTTTTACTTAACAATTTCTTGTGACCATGTTATGATTGTCGAGTATTAGTAATTCAACTTTAGATATTAGTCTCTTCAGCACCTTGACAAATGTGCATACGAATCGGCACATAGGCACAGACCAACCAACGTTTACAGGGCAAACGACAACGAATGTTTTGCTTGGTTGTTTGTTTGTTTTAAGGATATGCTATATTTACTTTTGAGGCTAGGATTATCGAGGCTTGATTGTAAACAGGCAGTAGAATATGGCATGCAGGTGGAACGCCACTTGAAAACAAAGGGGTGCTATGGAATCAGATCTATTCTTTGAACCTCTTTCAATGGTGGCACGAAACGTACACCCAACGTGAGCAATAATCAGTATGTTGTGCAAACTTTATGTCCATGTTTCCGTCTAGCTAAGCTATATAGTATAACGCAAGATCTAACAACCGCCATAATATTTGTAACGCAAAACATACACAGTTATATGATTTTTCGATTATTATTCTGGTGCAAAAACGCAGTGATAGGAAGTTTCCATATCTAAGAGATTCTGTAGTGCGATCCAACGCGCACCTTTCTGGACACACGCTCCTATACCATCAGTCCTCACCCCACCCCCATCCCTCTTGCGCGCGTGCGCGCACACACACACCCACACACACACACACACACACACGCACACGTATATATATTGGGGTTAGACATTTACATACCTGCGACTTTAATACTAAAATCTTAAAAGGCCACAATTCGAAGGTTTTGTTTACATTTGGCAAAACCGGGTTTAACCTTAAAATTCGCATTGTTATTACATTAAACAATGGTAAAGTGGGCTTTCGTTGCTCAAACCAACCGCTACAGTTTAAATTTTTCCATTTCCGTTCTGACAGGCAGAGTTATGTTCCTGATTTTAACGGTACAGCGGCATTACCTTTGACCCTATTTCTGAGGGAACCGCGCGGTTGAAAGTGTGCGTCGTTGGTGTCTAGGGTAGGGCAGGGTCTATTTTATCAACCTCCAACAAAAAACCTTACGAGCAAATGTTTTTACGGGTTCTGTCTCTAACCGGCTTTGGTATCTGCTATTTTCAGCTTTAGAAGGTTGACTGGCTAGCCCACGGCCGTTGCTATTAACAGGCACAAAATATACGGAATTTATTCCATTTAAAATAGACATATTATCGAGAAAAAATTTTTTTTTTTGTTGCAAGCTTTTTTTTTCTTTTTTAGTGGGGCAATTGTAAATGGTAAAAAATATATGTCGAAAGGATGTGATCAATGTGGGTCCCTTTAAGGCACACTCGTTGCAAGTCTGCGTATTGTGTAACGCCAGGTATAACGGCGGCGATACGCTCGGTCGATTTCATTCCATCTATATTTTAACCTGTCAGGCATGTATTTTTTTAACACAAATAACCGGATTTTTAACGTGCCGTTTAGGCGCGGAATGCGGAATACTAAGGACATTCCCCCTATAAGAATTGATCCAAAATCTATCCTCATTGTTGTCAAGGTGGCGACGTGGTGATTCGTCCTTAACGCTAACGCAATAGGAGGTTCAGCTCCTTTATTCCTCCTCCTCTTCCTCCT
Source organism: Oncomelania hupensis (assembly GCA_036898135.1). Classification (NCBI taxonomy): domain Eukaryota; kingdom Metazoa; phylum Mollusca; class Gastropoda; order Littorinimorpha; family Pomatiopsidae; genus Oncomelania; species Oncomelania hupensis. Next base: position 48,241,992 of record CM072516.1, on the reverse strand, counting down.
CCTACTAGTTAGTAGTATATATGCTAGTTAAGAAAATATAACAATAACGTAATTGATGTTGATTGTTCAGTTATGTTTAAAACTTAGTCAATAATTATGCCATGTGGCTAAATGACCAAAACGTATTCCTAGCGCTTTCACTTGGCAATGAAATCTCGTGTATCCTTGTAGCCTAACTTGCGTGGCATGCATTTTGAATCCACCAAATATCGCCAAACATATAATAACGTAATAGGATAATAAGCGATAACTCTACCATTTAGCCAGTATAACACGAAGCTAAAACTGCAACAATTAAACAGGTAGACCTACGGACCGATCAAAGGGCTGCAACTGAATGATGCAAAAGTTCATTTCCAGGCCAACAAAATATAAAATGGTATGCTATCCTTTACGACCGAGGTGGGGCATGGGACCTAATGCTTTGCTGGGGGTGTTCATGTAACTGGCACTCACCCGTTTAGGACAGGAGCGTCATGATCTTTAAAGTCCGTGCAATGGAATACAACAATATTATTTAGCCATGTAACCAGACAATTTTTTTTCACGTCATATTCCATCGCTGCGACCGTATATTTTGGCGACTTTAGAGGTACAAAAAATAATTATTTGGTCGCAAATAGCTCAATCAGTAGAGTTGTTATCAGTTTGTTTTAACACCACATATTTCAATTGTCTAGTTAAATCTCTGGGAACAGTCACCCTCAGCGATCTATCCTTATTTTAATCCACCTGGAATATAAACTTAATCCATTAAATACTAAGCTATCAACGCGGTGTTTCTTAGCCGGGGTAGATTGTATCTATCCCACGTTGGAGTTCACAGAGTAATCAACAAGCGCGATCGTGGGCGCCGGACGAAAAGACGAGACAAGACAAGACACCTGTTTTGAACTCATACATCAAACAAAGGGCGATAATGAAACATAGCTACCTACCGAGTAGCCTCCTTTCTGGGTCATCAGGTCATCACGTAATTGTATAGAGTAATAAGTACTTAGAAACAATGTGAAAGTTATCACTGAGGCTAAATATAAATATTTATCTTCTACTGTATAGCGATTTACCAGGTCAATAAACCGGTGTCACGTCCTTAAAGTTCCGGGTGTCTTACGTTAGCCGGGCGCCTTTGCGCATGAGCCAGGTCAAGTCGGGCCGGCATTTTTACGATGTTCTTAGGCGTCGTAACCCTAACCCTAATCCTTACTAAGACTACGATAGCACTGTGAGCATGCGTCGACCAATCAGAATGCTCCCAGCCAAAACTAAGATACTAGGAACTTTGACGATGTCACACCGGGTTTGACAGTCAGTTTATAGAAGATCTTTCATGGTTGGTTCATTTCAAAAGAACAGCCTCGATCCAAATAGGTTTACGTCATAACCCTTACCCATTCACCAAATCGTGTACTGAGGAATCTTAATGACTTACGACAGTTCCCCCAATAGTTATGTTTTCAGAAAGCTTTGATTGCTGTAACACATCATGAGGTATGCACTGCCTAAACAAAACAGGCAGTAGAACATCACATTATTATAAGATCTCCTAGCGACAAATCCACTGTTTATAAAGGCTTATACGTAAGCGATCAAAATGGTGGAGTGTTCGCCTGGCACACCGATGAATCCAGGTTCGAATCCCGTAGGGGGCAAGATAAAAAAGTGGCCATTTTTCATTGTCCATCTTAGCAGTGTGATTGCTCTGATGGTTCAGTGTTGAGTCAGGTCCTTACCCCTTGTTCCCTGGGATGGTTATCCCCGCCTGCCATGTCGCCAATAGTGGGTGTAGACGTTAAACCTCAATGTTCATTCAATCAAACTAACACAATTATGACAGTCTGTGCATGATCTTCACCATAACGATGTGTAAAGACTAACATAAAAGATTCCCATAATGCAGAAGATACGGACAGTGGATTCAAGGCGGCGATCTTTGAAGCGTTCAAGTGCTCTTTAAAGACGTTTGCACTATTATTGTCCTTTGTCAATGATCAGTTTATCTTATTGGAATCAGTAGGACAGTGTTACACACAAGCAAACGTGCCCAAACACACACAACACACACACACACACTTTTCGATGTTATAAACAAGATGTAGGCGAAACGCGAGTGACTGTGTAGGCGAAACGCGAGTGACTGTGTAGGCGAAACGCTCATAACGACGCGCTCTGAAAAGGAGAAAAAAGAAGGGGCAGCAACAATACCGAGATCAAAGAGTAGGCGAAATGTGAGGCACACACACACACCCACCCACCCACACACACAAATTCACGTTCACGATCAATTCTTCTACGAGGTGTGTAAGGTGGCCTCAGTGGCGCAGATGGTTTTTTGCCGGTTTCCAAAGCTAAAGGTCGCGGGTTCGATTCCCGCAGGGGACGAACTCGTGTGACTTACGTACGAGACTTTTCAGGACATGAGTGGTTTTTTCCGGGTACTCTGGTTTCCTCCTTCCTTTCAAAACTGGTGTTGGATGCAGTCTAAAATTTCAAAAATAAAACTCCATTTCGATTTCCGTTTTCTAACAGCGAGGTGCCTTTAAACCACACGTTTTAGCGATGAAGGAATGTTTGTAACATGTGAGCGTGTATGTAGGTTACAGATCGCCGCTCTTTGAGTCTGATTTATGAATAAGGTGCGTATAGCATCCATCATTATTTTTATTTTTTAGTAGTTATAGTAGTAGTAGTAGTTGTAGTAGTAGTAGTAGTAGTAGTAGTAGTAGCGGCAGTAGTAGTAGTAGTAGTAGAGTAGTAGTAGTAGTAGTAGTAACAGCAGCAGCAGGAACAGTAGTAGTAGTAGTAGTAATAGTAGTAGTAATAGTAGTTAGTTAGTTATTCATTGCTTACAGGGTCCAGCGGACTGCAAAGAGCCGAATCAGGACCACAAAATCAAGATCACAACTTCGCTGAAAGAGGACTCACCCCTGATCCCCATAAAAGATCTGCCGAAACAACCCTAGTGGTAACACTGAAGGCACTACACCAGCCAGTCACTTTACAATAAAGACATCCCACGCAGGGTACGCTGAGGCTATACTCGAATTTATCGAACCCCCGTTTACAAAAACAAAATAGAATACAAACATCATTATAAAATATCAACAAAACGCATACATATAAAATGCCTACATTGCCAAATAATAACATCATAGGAAGCCCCAGTGACCATTTGGCAGAAAGCGTCCAATATTCCCAAGCTGATCCAACAGACCTCACACACAAATGAGGAGTCTTGTCCCGGAAGAGTTTTCAAGAAAAAAGGTAGGTCTAGCAAAGAAGAAGATAGTATAGCAGATTGATAGAACAGAGCAGGAATGAGAAAGAACAAAGGAGAAAGACAGCGACAGTGGGAATTTAAAGCACTAAATTTCCAGAAAGTGGGGATACTATATATACTGAAACCCCCGGCACCCCCCACGGGTTGCAGTATTAGTAATAGTAGCAGCAGCAGTAGTAGTAGTGGTAGTAGTAGTAGTAGTAGTATCATTTTCATTATAACTATAACATTGTGAAAACATCAAATACATACGTTTCTTCTTGTTGATGGATTCATGCGGACTCTTAGCAATCCATTCACTATGCATGCGTAATAGTAGTAGTAGTAGAGTAGTAGTAGTAGCAGCAGCAGCAGCAGTAGTAGTAGTAGTAGTAGTAGTAGTAGTAGTAGTAGTAGTAGTAGTAGTAGTAGTAGTAGTAGTAGTAGTAGTAGTAGTAGTAGCAGTAGTAGTAGTATCATTATCAATATAAGTATAACATTGTAAAAATATAAAATACATACGTCTCTTCTTGTTGATGCATTCATGCGGACTTAGCACTCCATTTACTATGCATGCGTAACGCACTTAGATCTGTGACATTGGTCACAAGCATAAGCTGTGCAGACACCAACACTACCAACGAGGAAAGTGAACGATTATTTCAGGTTTAAAGGTGTAACATAAGCTCAAAACTTTAAAGACCCAAACTAAACCATGAAAGTGAATGGGGAGGAGGAAAGACGGAAGGGGGTGGGATGGGGGTGGGAGCTAGCATAACATCTAAACTTTGCAAACGCTATTGTCAAGCACTCCACGTTTCGCCTATTCCGTTTCGCCTACTCTCTATTCGCCTACTCTCTATTCGCCTACACTTTTTTTTCGCCTACTCCCGTTTCGCATACATGTTTTAAACGACTTGCGTTTCGCCTGCTCGCCCATTTTGTGTTAAAACATTATAAGAAAACAACACTTTTAAGAAGTTTGCACTACTATTGTCCTTGTCGGTGATCAAAGATCTTATTGGAGCATCTGGGCGTTATGTTTCCCCGATTATTATTTACTTTAGACTCGGGCAACGTCTTGGGGCTTTTCTACGGGTGCTCCGGTTTGCTCCCCCAGCATAATTTCAAAAACACAACTAATATTAGGTAGGTTGGGTTTGGGCATAGACCACAGTTATTTGTGGTCTGCGGTTTGGGCGCGCCACAGGCTGCGACTACGCCTTCCACAGGGGAGGCGGTCCAGAATTTCCCGATAAAAAAGGGGACAATAAAGTGTAAACAAAAATTAAATAAAATGATTGTGCTAAACACAAGCAAATGTGCACTCACAATCACATACACACTCACACGCATACACACACACACAGATTGCTTTTCGATTTTATAAACAAGATGTAGGCGAAACGCGAGTGAATGTGTAGGCGAAACGCTCCTGTCGACGCGCTCTAAAAAACGGAGACGGGGCAACACTACTAAGATCAAAGAGTAGGCGGAATGTGACGCACCCTTATTGCCGACGGAAAGAACAATCACAAACTAGACAGATGATCTACACTGCAGACATGCGAGCGAACTTTAAAACCGAAAATCCTGTATAGACAGTAGCTGAGAGAAGGAAGTGAATGAGAGAAGCACACTGCGTAGCAGAGATCTGCCGTGACTTACATTTCACTCCCCACTTAGTCTCAGCTACGCAGTGTGGTGACAGGAGAGGCGGTGTAATATCGTTAAAGTTCCGTACTTTAGCCGGGCGCCTTTGCGCATGCGCCAGGTCATGTCGGGCCGGCTTTCTCTCGATGTTCTTAGGCGTCGTAACAAGTCAAGTCAAGTCAAAAGCGTTTTATTCCATAAAACCCCTTGGGGCACTTGGATACAACGAAAATGAATACAAATAAACATACATGTAGAATATCCATAAAAATCATAAAATACAATATAAAATACATATGTACATATATTTTACCAAAATAAAAGTTAATCTTTCACACTCGCGTTCTAAGAGACATAATGAACATTTACAAAATACACATTCATTATTATCACACAACACAAGCATACTACATAACACTTATGTCCACACAAGCTGATCACAAATCGCACGCACTCTCTCGCAAGATTGGGTGATAAAGAAGGGGAGAAGGGGGGGGGGGTACACACTGGTATTGGATATTTATATTGTCATTACTGAAAAAAATCCCTATTATTACTATCATTAATATTACAAATCATTATATTACGTTCTAAAGCTATCCATTATTATTTTCATAAACCTAGCCAGTTTCAGTAGAATAATCTTATTTTTTGTTGAAAATAAATTAGAAAATTTAATAGCATTGGGTCGCACATAGAAAAACCTTTTAACCCTAACTCTAACCCTAACCCTAATCCTTACTAAGACTACGATAGCACTGTGCACATGCGTCGAATTTCGTAATGCGTCAACCAATCAGAATGCTCCCAGTCGCTCCCACCCCAAATAAGATATTAGGAAATTTGACGATTTCACACCGGTTTGCGTAATTATAAAGTCTATATGCACCATGCAGTCTCGCCATACTTGCACAACACTGGCATTCAGTGCCTTAGCACTCTCGCTCCATTCATAATGCTTTAAACAAGGAACTGCGAAAGGCCGATGAAAATAAGAGTGTAAGATAACACAATACGCGCGTTAAGTTTAACTGCACTTTAAGATAACATTCAGCAGTCAATCTTGTCTTTATAGTGTAGAGAATAACAACAACAAAGAAATCCTGTGTTTTGTGTGTGCGGAGGGGGCAAAGGGTAGAGGGGTATTTGATTCTTCTTTGACCTATTCATAATGACTGCCTTATAAGGAGCTACTACTACAGAACTACATACAGCTTTGATCAACTCTTTAGGGGGAGGGGAAAGTTACTTTCTCTCGAAGGTTACAGAAGATTTTTGTACACACCTCTCCCCTATCCCACACAACATACATACACACACACACACACACACACACACACGTACATACCCACACACACACATTATCTACCCCATCCTGCTACTAAGCACGTTATTTTAACCAGGTCGTTATGTCAAATGAGCTGGTCGATCACGGTAGGTCTAGGCATTTTGATATTGTGCGTTGACCCCTTTTACGACCAACGCCTTGAGGAACTCGTAGGGCTGGTGAATGTGCCAGTGTTTGTACGTTTTAAGAGAGACTACAACAGTGGCCTAGCTTTTAGCGCATTGAAGTGCCTTACGAACTAAGGAAGCGATCGCAGAAGAAGGAGGAGGAGGAAGAAGAAGAAGAAGAAGAAGAAGAAGAAGAAGAAGAAGAAGAAGAAGAAGAAGAAGAAGAAGAAGAAGAAGAAGAAGAAGAAGAAGAAGAAGAAGAAGAAGAAGAAGAAGAAGAAGAAGAAGAAAAGTGAGGACGAAGAAGAAGAAGTAGAAGACGAAGAAGAAGAAGAAGAAGAAGAAGAAGAAGAAGAAGAAGAAGAAGAAGAAGAAGAAGAAGAAGAAGAAGAAGAAGAAGAAGAAGAAGAAGAAGAAGAAGAGGCGTAGGAAGAAAGAGGAGGAAGAAGAGGAGGAGTTTATTACAAGGTAATAGAAAGCTAGGCTATACAATCTGCCCACAAACTGCTAATTCGTACCTAGATCGATGGCTCCATTTAACTGATATCTAGCTATAATAGTGTTCAGCAGGACGTCGACATGCCAAACTGCCAAACCTATCACTCGAGCACAATTCTAATACATTGTTGTCTACACTCTGAAATGTCATAAAACACCAGAAAGAAACAGAGTAAAAGATAAGGCCAACCCAACCACCCCAAGGATCGCGTTTGCCTGCTCGCTCTGCAGTATTGGGTCGAAGTGACAGTATCATCTCCCTTGTCCAAGTGTGGCTCTACAGTTATGTCCCCTTCGCTCCTTGTTTACATCCAACAGCTACATTAGGGTTGACAGGGTTATCTCCCTTCCAAATGTTTCACCATATGAATGACGAATAGTATCCAATTCCAAACTAAATTTTAAAAATCAATCTGTTTGTATAGTAATCCTGGATGCTATATATAGGCGCTTTTCCCCCAAATAGCAATCAGGCTAAAAGCGCGGCGATCTGTACCAACATACACCCTCGCATGTTTCACCCACTGTCACACACACACACAACAAACAATCATCTATCACCCAGACATGTGGAGCAAAGGCAGGGAGATCGCTATTAGAAGACGGACAGAAATTGGACATCTTATTTTCGAATTTTTAGATTGACTGCGTCCAATAACCATGTGTGCGGTTCGCTGATGCTTTGTGAATGTGAGTGAATGTAGTAATTGTTTTTAGGTCCCGAGCTATTCACAGATGTCGGGACCAATTGTGTTTTTAATTGTTATTGTCAATGATTTATGCCATTCCCAGACGCGCAAAGCATATTCTTCTGTGTGTGACATTTGAAGCGAATAAAGAATCTTATGTCTTATGTCTTATGTAATGTACAATGCCATTTCTGAAGAAAGGGAGACAATCAGAGAAAACCCTCGGTGACCTGAAAGTCTTCTGCATAAGTCACGCAAGTTTGTCCTCTTCTGGGTTAGAACTCGCGACTTTCGACATCGGAAACCAGCTTCCTTTCCTATCCACTGAGCTACCAAACCAATCCCTTGTGAGAGAATGATCAGATTCTAATGCCTGTCTTTCGGTAATTTCGGGTATCAGTGTTGTAAGACTGAATGATGATAGCACAGATATGATATTAGGATCTACCGTTTGCAAACATTCATACTGCTTTGGTATTAGTAATATTGCCTAAGGACCAGTTCTACGTGAATCCTGTCAATACCCCACCTAAGACGCCCCACTTATGAGGTCATTCCTGATGGGGTTTTAGCGGTATATAAGATCGCCTATTGACTATAGTCCCTAATTTAATTTGTTTGTCCCCTATACGCATTGTGTCCGGGGACGTTAATCTATCCACGAAATAGTCCCTATAATGACTTCTTATCACATTGGACATCTTACATCCAAGTCCCCTATATGCATATGTGTCCGGGGACGGTAATCTACCGACGAAACGATAGTCCCCCTCTCGCGGCGTTCCCCGTTGGAGTGCCGGGGGTTTTCAGTATAAATAGTATCCCCACTTTATGGAAATTTAGTGCTTTAAATTCCCACTGTCGCTGTCTTCCTCATTTATTCTTTCCTATTCCTGCTCTGTCCTTCACTCTGCTATACTATCTTCTTCTTCGCTAGATCAATGACCTACCTTTTTTCTTGAAAACTCTTCCTGGACAAGACTCCTTGTTTGTGTATGAGGTCTGTTGGATCAGCTTGGGAGTGTTGGACGCTTTCTGCCGGGTGGTCACTAGGGCTTCCTATGATTGTACTATTTAGCACTATAGGCATTTTATATGTATGTGTTTGGTTGATGATTTATAATGATGTTTGTTTTCTATTTTGTTTTTGTAACCGGGGTGTTCGCGTAGTTGAGGTCAACCCTCAGCCGTCCCCCGCGTGGGATGTCTTTATTGTAAAGTGACTGGCCGGTGGAGGGCGTTCAATTTTCCCACTGGGGTTGTTTCAGCAGATCTTTTATGCGGATCGGGGGTTGTCCGGTCCTGATTTGGCTCGGAAGAGTCCGCTGGACTTAAAGCAACAATAAATCAATCAATCAAGTTCGTCGTCTGAGCAGAGGTGGCAGTCCTGCTCTGCGCAGGGGCGCTTTCCGCTTCGTCAGAGGACTTTACCGCAGTTCTTGCCATTCTGAGGTCGAGACGTACGGGAGTCCAATGGCAGGGCGGCTTTGCTTCCTGCGGGGATACTTCTAGGAGATGCGTTCTGACCCATGGACACAGCGGCGTGCGGAGATGAGGAGGACGCACCGTCCCGTGGGTGGCAGTCCAGAAGTCGAAACCGCCGTGCCTGCCCGTGAATGATTCCGACACGACACTTCGCTTCACACTTCAACCTTCATTTTCTTCTTTTTGGGCTCCCCTGTCCAGGCGGCGTACACTTCGCGCTTCGTCTGCGCCCGCCTGGTCTTCGGCCGCCCACCACCTTTTTCTACGATGGGGCGACGTGGGGTTCCCTGTGGAGCGTGGCGACCTCCGGACTACAGGTGTTTCACCGCCAGTGGCGCCCTGCGTTCGCCTACCCACCCTCACGCGGCCTCTGCTCGGCCACCTCCTTGCGGCCTTATCGGCGCTTCCTTCAAGAGCCACATCGGCACTCTTTCTCAGGACCGGCCCTGCGTCCTGTTTGGCACCCTTACGGCATCTCGCTGCGCACCCATGCGCTCTTCTCCTTTGGCATTCCTTCTTCAGCTGCACTTCTGCTTCATCACGACTTCTTCTTCCGTTTGTAGCAGCAGCCTCGCGCGCTCCATCCTCAAGTGATTTTCCATTCCTGCATCATGACCTCTTCCTTCATCGTGCTTCACCTTCTTCAACATGACTTCCTACTACAACGGCTACCATCCATTTAAGTCCCCTATATGCTTACGTGTCCGGGGACGGTAATCTACCCACTGAACTTAACTGAACTATAGTCCCCTATATGCTGATGTGTCGGGGACTATAATTTACTTAACGCAAACGACCGGAGATATGGAAGTGGATCTTCCCGTAACCCCATTTATTTGTACATCCTATGATGCGTGTCCCACCTTAGTGTGGTGTTTTAAATAAGGTTAATGTATTCCCAATGAGTAAATGCGTTTTATATCCAGATATTTAAAATATTAATAATATATTAACTTAACACACCAATCTTAATCGGAGTGTTTTAAGCATGTGGTTCCTCTCCCAATTAGAATGTTAAAATATATGGGCATTTACACCCATATAGCCTAATTTGTACATATGGCGTCTTATACTTCACATGAAACGAGATGATTCTTGTACGTGTAATTTTAATATGATCTAGAATCAAACCCCTTAGTTGTTTTTTTTTAAAACTCTTTTCATATTCATCGTTCCCTATCTAGCGTGCGAATGCAATGAATGACCTCCTGTCCCTCTTATCATCACGGCTTTTAAATGTGGTCCAGAAAAGATGTTTTTAATTACATTGTGTTAACATCTTACCATTTTAGCCATTGTATTTACGTCCCCTATATGCTCAGGTGTCTGGGGACATTAATTTATTCAACCAACCAAATCGAACAAATCAACAAATCTAGAAATAAATCAACCCTATGACTAGTTATGCGATACTTATCAATCTGGCCCAGAGACATCCCACATGAGGACGTTTTCCGGTTGACAGGTCACCATTTTCAGTATTGAAATGAAACAGCATTTTAACACGACGACTGCCCCTTATTTCGTAGCTTGGATACGCCGAAGCTCACGGATAAGAAAGAGGTGTTAAATGGAGTGGTTCAGTGGACAGAAAGCTCGTCTGACGTGCAGGAAAACTGGGGTTCAAATTTCGATGAGTTGATGACGTGGAGATGTTTCTCTCAGGATTCCATTTTTAGAAGTACGGTGTTTCACTTCCTTCGTGCGACCTTGCATCGCCGGCACGTTAAAGAAGCCAGTCATACAGTCAAGAGGTGCAGGTGACAGACTCAGGTAGGTCGACCGAGGGTAGCTCAATGGTCCTGAGCGTTTGATGGTGCGTTTTGATTCAGCAAGTTGGCGTCTTAGGCTGCTGGAGTTTCAACCCCCATTGATCATGACCGCCCCTCCCCGCCCCGCCATTCTCTACCCACTGAACCTAATTCATAATCCGGGACTGAGGCTCGGAATGGTCCTCAGATATCGATGAGAACTGATCGATCTGATCAGCTCAATGTCCGTGATCGGAAAATCAACGCAAATGATCGGTTGATTGATTAATACTGGTAGCCGTGTGAGGTGGACTCATAATTTCCCCAAATCCCCGCAAACGGTATCGAACGTTAGCAGTTGTCGGGCATGATGTTACTGCTAATGCGGTTGTTGAACTGCTCAAGCGTGGGAAATGGCGTTCTTCGTTCTGGCCTAATGGCTCTGTCAGTAGAACGGTTGCATGGCGCGCTACGGAACCTGGGTTTGATTCTCCATTCACCATGGAGATTTTTACTCACAAGAGTGAACGGATGAACATTGGAGTTGAACGTCTACACACACCATTGGCGGTATGAAAGACGGGGATCAACATCCCAGCAGAAAACCAATTCAATTCAACCCATGTTTATTACCATCAAAGGATTTATGCACAGCCATCTGGATAATAAATAAAAGCAAGCAATATAAACCACAATTCTTAAAACTAACACGTAATCAAAAACTAATAAATGCAGTGATTCATTCTTTTATCTTCTAAACACGCACCTTAGAAATCCATATCACACACGTATGCCATAATAAAAACATAAAAAAAAACTTCGTTATTAAGACATTCATTAAAACACAATCTCGGAAATACAGTACTAACGATTGCACAACAAAGTATTAAAACGAGATCAATTACTAAAAATAATAACGCAATCACGGCAAAGTGAAATAATTTAATATAAAACACAGACCAGTTAAAGGGAGGCAAACAAACAGAGAGAGAGAGAGAGAGAGAGAGAGAGAGAGAGAGAGAGAGAGAGAGAGAGAGCGAAAGAGAGAGCGCATGGAAACGAAATATTACACGTTTAATACTCACCTATGTGGCATTGTTTAGGAGAAAGCACAGAATCCAACAAACTTCAGTCGAAGTATTGTATAATTTATAGAGAGAGAATTTACGTCGTAGATTTCTCCCTACTCTTTCATCAATAACTCAGACGATTAGCTTCGAGTGATCAAGAGTGGTCGTCTATGTTCTTCTGCATTCGGAGAGGAAAAGAGCATACGATATATTCTGTTGTTCCTATCCTATTCCTCTTCCTATACGCAAATTAAACTTTAGCTCCAACAACTTTGGTTCTGTCTTCCTTGTCTTTCTTCTGAAATCAAATGTCTCACCAAACTAGATAGGCCTAACTCTTCTGTGGTGGAACACTAAAAAAAACACCATATTCTGCAGTGTTCTCTGTTTCTATGTGCTGATCAAAGCCTCTCTTCCAGTATACAGCTAAGCTTCGTACGGTCAGGGCGGTATTATTGTTTCCTTAGCTGAACTCCGTGCCATGCTATAGGTAATTATTTTGTGTGCATGTGCTAGATACAATTGCTAACCTATCTTGTCTAGGGCCTTGATGCATAGCGGGTGTCAAAAAGCTTAGTCTGAGCCTCTTGTTTAGGCTGAACGTATCAAACGTCTTGAGCATTGCAGAGGAGATCTAGAAAATACGCGGTGTGATATGTATCTTTATGTATACTATGTATCTATAACTTAAGACCAACCCCCCAACTCCCCCCCCCCCCCCCACACACACACAAAAGGTTGGAGGCAGCAAAAATTGAGATGCCGTAAAGGTACAAATTCATCTCCTTTTATGATTACTAGTACAATACCATAGTGAGACACCTACCCCTGTGTGCGCCTCGATCCGCTGCCGCCCCGCTGGTTTTTCCGATATGTAGATACAAAACCTTACTTTATATTATAATAATAATAATAATAATAATAATAATAATAATAATAATAATAATAATAATAATAATAAAAATAATAAATAAATAAATAAATAAATAAATAAATAAATAAATAAATAAATAAATAAAATAATTAATTAATTAAAATGTAAAATGGCGACTTGTACCATATTGTGAGACGGTTGTTAGATTTTCTTTGTCGTTGGAGACTAAACTAATGACTGAGATTGTCAACACTTAGACGCTAAACATTACTAGCACTGAAAACAGTCTCTCTCCATGCATCACGACCCTTGAGTTATAGGTATGGCCTTTATATTTGATATTGATTGTGACTGATCGCGCTTTTTGTCTCGTTCGAACGTCAAGCTTACGGCTGATGGAGTGCGAATTAATCATGCAGAAAGACTGGGCTAATATTTGTCTAGGAACCTTCCCACATGTCTTTTGCTTGAAACAGAATGGGTTTCAGGGTACAGTAGTCTTTTAAAGTATCAATGCTACAATTCTATGCTGTCAAAACAAATCTACTTTGTTGAGTTAGTTTTAAAAAAAACAACAAAAAAACAAACAAACGGACGTCATTTCATATTGTATCCACGTTTTCTGATGTCAGAAAAAACAAACCCAGGTTCTTTTGTTTGATTCAGAAACGGTTACAGGTTAAAGTAGTCTTTTATGCTTTATTGCTACAACTCTGTTTTCAAAACAAATCTACTTTGTTAGGTGAGTATCAGTTACATGCTTTGTTTAATGCTCATTCCATGTTTTCTGATATCACAAAAAACGGAGTCTTTTGTTTGATTCAGAAACTGTTACAGGGCGCAATAATCTTTTAAGCTACATTGCTACAACTCTATGTTGTCAAAATAAAACTACTTCGTTGGGTGAGATTCAATTACATGCTTTGTGTCATACTTATTCCATTTTTCTGATGTCCGATAAAGCCTTGGTTAAGTGTCAGATATGCAGAGAGTCAAAAATTAGGCAATATTATTGTTGCGTGGACTGATGTTTAATAAAAGGATCAACAATAAAATATACATTCTTAAAGAATGAAGTAATGTGAACGTTTTAGTAATTGATTTTAAGTAGCATAATGATTTTTATTTTAAAGTAGCCACAGTTAAAAACTACTTACACAACGATAGTCTTTATAAGTATATTAAAACTGAAATCAAAGTTCTGCGGTAACAATGTTTTTTAAGTAATTCTTAAAACCATACTACAATATCAAGGGAAAAAAATAATTATTTAAAGTTGGTAGAAAGTGAAGTGTTTTAATATCCTTTTTGGGTAGAAAATAATGTAATATTAGTCAAATATCTTTCATTATTAATCTCATAACAGGTGCATGAAGTAAGTCTGTTCCTACTATCATTATTTGCACCTTGAATCGCACTGACGACGAAAGATGTACGCTTTATAAATCAATGTATTATTATTATTATTATTATTATTATTATTATTATTATTATTATTATTATTATTATTATTATTATTATTAAAATAACTCTATAGTTTTGGGTTACACGTTAATCACTCACACATGCACGAATATTTTTTGATCATAGTTATCATTCATTATAATATTACTGAAAGAAAAGAATCACAACGCACAAACTTGTTCCAGGTAAACAACAGAACCAGAACTGAATCCCAATTCTACAATCTCATAGCCTGCACACAGAAAATTGTGTCCTGTCTCGGAAAAGCCTCGTGGACCGTGCTAAAATCCCCAGCACGCATTGATTGCATTTAGCGGTGGGGGTGCCGGTCAGCTTTTGTAGGATCGATTAATGTGAATTATGTTACACTTGTCTGCTTGAAGTTGTACATTTACGGTATCCCCATCAAATCCCACCCACTGTGACGGGTTTTTTATTGTTGCTGGGCTCTGCACAATGGAATTCTATTACCCACTCGTCTTAGTCGATGGGGTTAGCTAGTTATCTCCCTATGACTTCACTTAATACATTTATTTGTTTAGCTTGGTCTGTGTTCAGGCTGGGGTACAGAGATAGATAGAAAAATGGTAAAAGATCACTGTCACACTAGCTTTCACACGGCTATGAATCATATGTAGTCCAGCCACTTGATAACAGTAAAAATCACACATTTATTTCTTCTACTCTATACACAATCTTCGAAGTACGAAAGTAACTTAAAAATTCAATTGTCAATGCGAATGGTTCGCTCGCTGATAATCTAGGCAGCTCCTTTTTCGTCATAGGGCACTGGATACTTTCTGCCTTAATGGTCAGAGTTCTTGAAGAGTGGACTACTGTGGTCCTGTTTATACAGAGTTTCAGTGCACTGTTTCTTGTGGCACTTAACTGCGTGGTTGAAGCGCTGCGTTGAGGTCGCTTCTGGGACAATCTGTGTTGTCGTGGAGTCTTTGACTTTGTGATTCGTCAGTTGGGCTATCTTCGCACAGTGCTGGAGATGCCTCGGCAGCCAACTGTAAGCGTCGACTTGGTTTTGTCTTTTGCTGAGTTGGGCTCACGATATAACGCCTGCTCGTCTGTAACATATGAGACGAAATTCTGCACAACCCTGTATAATAGGTCTGTGCAGAGCGTCTCACTGAAGGCCAATGTAGCCCTCAGTGATAGCTCCACATCTCTATACATAAGCGACGAACATTCTGCTAAGTCTGTGGTCCACTGGAGTCTCCACTCTAATTTCCGATACATATATAAATATAAATCGTGGCTAACTATACACATAAAGAAATAATAATATTATAAACATTCTCGGGTACAGCCACTGGTCTGCACGCATACATATATGTTAAACAACCGTGGGTCCGACCTGTCGACAACATGGCGGCGCAGCCGGTCGTGTTTCGCCACGTGGTCACGCAAGGTTGGACTAACAATTCAATTCTATGCATAGCAAATTCCACAAACATAATTTCAACAATAATATAAATACATCACGATGAAACAGAAGTATGTTCATTTACCTGTTTGACAATGTCAGGCCGTTGCTACTTGATTGAATTCGAATATTCAACAAATACTGCTGTCTAATCTTCTCAGGAGAGAGATTTCTGCTTGAGTGTACTGTGTACTGCTCAGCGTTTCAACGAAGACTGACTTCTATCTCTTTGCTTGAATCGCCCAGAACCAGTTCTATCTAACCTAGCTGTGTTCTAAATGGATGAAAAATCTAAGTGGCTGTAAAATTCGAAACTCCATCGTAGGCTGCGATGATGTCACCAACTGTGCTTACATCAAGCTACAACTGTGTTACGCATGATCACTTCTGTCGTCTGCTTCATACTAACAGTAACCTACTAAGTTTATACTGACTAAACAAGCAAAATCGTAAAGGGCTGTGTAAACGGGGCTCTTGTTGGTACACCCACACACCCACCCACCCTACAACCCCAACCCTCACCCTACCCCTTCTTCCCTCACCTCTTCAACCCCAATGCCCCTTCCTCTTGGTTTAAACAAATGTTTTATTCAAGGAAAAACACATCATTACAAACAATGATTTACATGTACAGGATAGGCAACAAGCGAGCTTATATAAGCCCGCCCTGTATAACAAATTCTACATAATAATTAAGTGACAGGCAACTGATAGTTGCATATAAATAAAGAAGAATACAATTTTTAACAATAATGTAATAAATTAATTAAAAATAATAAGGTTTCGTAAATAATTACACGGAACATGCAGAATAACAGGTAAGAATTAATTACAAATGACTCCATTTAAAAAAAATCTCCTAACTTCTTCTAGCTGATACTTTCTTACTCTCACCCCCTCCTCCCTCCTCCCCCTTCCCTTCTCACTTTCACCCCATTCCGTTCCCCTATTCGGCCAAGCACCACTACCCGTACCCCTCACCTCAAGATAAAGGTTTTCGCGTAACATTTCGGAGGTCATGGCGAGAGGCGTCTGGGAGCTCCCTTTTGTCTGGACCAGCGTCACGAGGGTGGGTGTACCCATCTTCTCTCCCTGGGTCAGTGACCAACTTTAACCAAATTCTAGAGCCTGGGTCCCATTCGCAGCTGGGTGGACTAGGGTGTACATTACAGTACAATAATAATAATAATAATAATAATAATAATAATAATAATAATAATAATAATAATAATAATAATAATAACAACAACAACAACAACAACAACAAATTAACATTTATATAGCGGCAACGTCTCCATTCGGCTGTGTAGTGCGCTGCCTCACCATTTGTTTCGTTCAGTGATACCATCCAAGTGCTAACAGCGTCCCCATTCAATGTAGTTCTGATTCGGCACTTTGCAGTCCGCTGGACCCTATAAACAAGGTTTAATTAACCCCATTGAAGTAATACCTGGGCTCGACGTTGCTTAACGAAACAATTCTAGCGTGTGTCCGAGCCAAGACGCTACTGTGCCGCCAGCTCACATGAACTTCTACCAAAGCTCTGTTGACTACATCTACATGTCTCCTCCTTCATACACCCTTTTTCATTATATAAAGTCGTTCCACCCTCAAATCCAATTTCCATTTGCATGCACAATATCGTTTTTACGAGGTGGAAGATCAGACCCACGTCACGCAAGGCTGGTGACACTGGGTTTCAGTTAGGATTTTTAATCCACCATGGGCATTGAGGCTTCTTATTGAAATTCTTATTATAGACTACTAGATATCCTCAAACATAATAACATTTTTAACAGATAGTCCCCTTAACGCTGTATGTGTTGGGGACTATAATCAAATAAAACGTCAGGTAAAACGTCACAGACTCTTTTAAAATTCACAGTGAGTGTTAGCCCACTGAGAAAAATATTAAAATTAAATAAAACCAACCACTTTTTTTAAAAAATCATAGTGTACACTGGTAAACGAGTTAGCACTGTGAAAGGTTTGGTTTTGAATGCTATTGCAGAAAACAAAAAAGACCACATTTACATTACTATAGTTGTTCTGTCCTAAACCTTATTACAGGTTGGGGATCTATGGGGTGACGTTTAAACACCAGTCTCCTGTATAAACTAACAACCGATACACCGTACACCAATAGGCTCTACGATCCACTAAATTATATTTTTTGGCGCTTCAGCGGTAGGTAGCTATTGTTATTATAGGCACAAAAACCATACGGAGTTCATTGATTTAAAAACTAAGTAAGCAATATATATTTCGAGAGAGATTTTTTTTGGGGGGTGGGGGTGGGGGGTGGGGTTGTTGTTTTGTTTTGCAAGCTAATTGTTTTCAGAGGGGTAACATTTACTGTGAATGTTAAACGGAGCTGTCGAGGGGGCGGGGTCAATCTGGCTCCTTTTAAGGCTCGTCTATCGTACATGCAATAAATAATTATTGTCCCCTGTACGCTTATGTGTCCGGGGACGTTAATCTATATAACTAAACTAAACATGCAATAAAAGCAGAGTCGCGAAGTAAGTCAGGGTATCCTCTCAAACCCCTCTCCCCCCCCTCCCCCCTAATCTATCTGTATAATCTCTCGTGCTCACCACCGCCCTCAACGTTAATAATTAATTTACAATCTATCAGCATGGCAGGAGGTATCATTTAGGAATAAAACTATTAAAGAGGTTTTCATATTAGCCAACGGAGTACATGTATAATTATTATAAGGCGACTAAATCAGCTAGAAGATATGCATGTATAGACGATTACGTTTGTTAAAGTCTAAGCTCATTTTATCAATGAAAAGACTTTACATTAACAAAAACTGAAATGAAAACTCAAACTGAGGCAGTAGCTTTCAATTTATTTTATTCACGATATCGATCATTAGTTATTTGAACTGAAATAAACAGAACATGGGGATCGAACCCTCGACGTCTGTAATACGAGACAGCGGTGTGGGGATGTGGGAGGGGGTTGTAGGGGAAATACCAGTGGTTGAATACTTGACCATTCCGCAATGTCAAACCTAAAAGGTCGCCACGCGTGACGGTGAAAAAAAAAGTCACAGGAAGGCGACTTTCTGTACTGACTCTTTATACAATATTTCCTGGTTCTGATTTGGCTCGGAAGAGTCCGCTGAACCTAAAGCAATAGCCATGTAATACAATATTTCACCAACCCCCTCTCCCCTCCCCCCACTCCCTCTCCCCTACCTTACCCCCTGTGTTTGCTGCAGCGGTACGTTTAAAGAACTCCGGTAATTTCTACCAAACGTGCCAAGCGACAAGCAGGCTCCCAAGAAACGCGCATACATACATTTAGGTAATTAAAGGATCTCTCAGGTTAGACAGTGCGCACCAAGTAAGAAAGTTTGCAACTATTGTGGTTGGAGTTTAGATCCTGTTTAATAACAATGCCTTGAGCAAATAGTTCAGCAGTTAACGCGCTATACAAATTTTTTTAAAATCCTTACACTCTACCTCCTGAGCTATTTAAGGGGTCCCCATGACACCAAATGCCAGCGGATAGGGCATCCGATTATCTGATAAGACTAATAATACTGAAACATGCTGAGCGTCAGAGGTCTAGCGATTGGAACAACTGAACTACTACCAGCAATCACTGCGCTCCAAAAGATTCCAATTTAAATCCTCTCCGCAGTCTCCGATACTCGGAACTAATATTGAAAGAAGTTTAATTTGATCACTTTAACCGCTTTGACCCACACCTATGGGTGGAGTGGCAAACCCCGCAGATCCCCGCAAAAAACCCATGCCCTCTACCCACGGCAAACCTACCTCCCTGCTCGCACCCAATTACTGATAAAATGGCACCGCTATGCGGTACAATGCAGACTTTGGTCTGGGGATAGCAAAAATGTCCAATCCTATCCTATCCTATCCTATCCCATAACCCGAAAGTCGCTGGGGCACCACAGATGATCGTTTAACCAGTGTACTCCATCTTTCTCTGTCCTCAGCAACTCTCGTGGCTTCGCTTAGTGTCAAACCAGTCCATTTTCGAATGTTGTCCTCCCATCTCTTTTTCTGTCTCCCTCTTATTCTGCCTCCTGGCATCGCGCCTTTCAGGATGGTCTTTACAAGGCCTGATGCTCTGGTGACGTGGCCATACCATCGGAGTTTCCGTTTCTTCACCACTGTGAGCATGTCATCGTGTTGTCCAATGGCTTGTGTGATGGTCTGTCGGATTTCGTCGTTAGTGATGTGCTGGGTATAGAAAATGCCCAGAAGTCTACTGTAGCACCTCATGTCCATGCTTTGCATTCTTTGTTGTAGGTCTGTGTTGAGGGTCCATGTTTCGCAAGCGTATAGGAAGATGGATGTGACAAGGGAGTGCAGCAGCCTTACCTTGGAGTGTAGACTGATGGTCCTGTCTATCCAAATGGGCTTCAACCATGTCAGGTCAGCAGTGGCTTGTGCGATCCTGGAGATGACTTCCTGGAGATTGGAGATTGCTCTACCCCCTATGCTGACTGTGCCATCTTGATCTGCAAGGGCATCTGACATGATGGACTCCATGAAGATGTTGAAGAGTGTTGGAGAGAATAGGCAGCTGTGAAAATTATTGCAATGACGCCTATTGGTAGACTTTTGTAGTTTGATGTTAAATCCATCTTCCCCTTCATTCAAGTTTGTTATAAGGTTTCTTGATTGTGATTTGATTGATATTGTTGTTGTTGTTGTTATTAATTCCTATCTTACCCTATCCTATCCCGTAACTCGGAGGTCGTAGGGGCACCACAGATGATCGTTTAACCAGCATACTTCACCTTTCTCTGTCCTCAGCAACCCTGATGGCTTCGCTCAGTGTCAAACCAGTCCATTGTCAAGCTCATGAGCTTCTCAAGGCGCTGACCGATACAGGATCTAACTCACGAAGCGAGAGGCGCCCACTTGCAACCTTTTGGCGCATAGTCTGACGCCCAGACGACTGAGCGCCATCCTGGACCACTGGAAAAGGAAAGAAGGGATCTAATGCGAACTGGGTGTATTTGTGTAGCCGGCACTCGCCCGTCTAGCGTTTGAGCGTCAGGATCTTTAAAATCCGTGCGATGGGATGTGTGCGCCCACAGACTAGACATCGATGTATACTGTCATCCTAAGGAGTAAAAACAATGCAGTGTGTTTGTAGGCAGAGGAGAATCATGGGGAGGAGGAGGGGAAATGAAAGAAGGTGGGGAGTGGAACTGAGGAGGGGGGGTTGAAAGGAGAAGGAAGTGGAACTTCCCACAGAAAGTGGAATTGTGTTTGCTAGATTGTACTCACTAGCCAAAATCCAACCCAGAGGCATCGAAACAGGAGGCTTGAGAGGTGGGTGTTTTTTTTCTTCGTGCGTTTAACGCTGCAAGTGGATGTCTCGGGGCAGCTTGAGTTCGAACTTGATTTCAGCCAACGCCTCGAGTTTGAGCTGGTAAGTAAGCTATATAAAGAACACCATTACTGTATCTTTTAAACCCCCAAATCGCGCACTCCAGTGTTTTTCATGGCGATTGTCTTCCCCGAACACCTCAAGTAGATCTCATAATTCATCAGTGGGCTTATCCAAGTTTTAATACAATGTTAGAACTAATCCTTTAATGATGAAGACTGGACCGCGACTGTCGATACACATGCAGCGATAGTAATTAGAGGTATTACATATTTCTTTTTTATTATTACACTTTGCAACAGATTATTCTGCTGTATTTTTGAAGTAAATATACTCCTAATTACACACAACAGTGGATTTATATTATGAACATTTGAGCAGCTTGCCTATGTACACGCACACACACACACACACACACACACCCTATCCTATCCTATCCTAACCCGTAACTCGAAAGTCGTTGGGGCACCACAGGTAATCGTTTAACCAGCGCACTCCATCTTACTCTGTCCTCAGCAACCCTCATGGCTTTGCTCAATGTCAAGCTAGTCCATTCTCGAATGTTATCCTCCCATTTTTTTCTGTCTCCATCTTCATCTGCCTCTTTGCACCCTTGCCTTGCAGGATGGTCTTTGCACGGCCTGAAGCTCTGGTGACGTGGCCATAGCATCGGAGTTTCCGTTTCTTCACCACTGTGAGCATGTCATCGTGTTGTCCAATGGCTTGTGTGATGGTCTGTCGGTCTTCGTCGTTCGTGATGTGCTGGGTATAGGAAATGCCCAGAAGTCTAGGAAGATGGAGATGACAAGGGAGCGCAGCATCAGACTTACTTTGGAGTGGTGGTCCTGTCTCGCCAAATGGGCTTTAATCTTGTCAGGGCAGCAGTTGTTTGTGCGATCCTCTAGAAGACGTCCTGTCGGGACCCATTGTCTGATACAATGGCTCCTAAATATTTGAAGCTATATATTGTGTTGAGGGATTGGCCTTAAACTTTGATGTCAGTGTTGCCATTGGTGTTGGTCATCATTTTTGTCTGCACATGTAGCCTTGTCATACAGGCTTTTGATGACTTTAATAATTCAATTCAATCAATCAATTTATTTAAAGTCTGTTAACAAATTGAGTGATTTTAGACTATAAAAGAAAACAAAATAATAATAATATATATAATAAGGTTGAAAAAGGAAAACAAATAAATAAATCATAAATAATAATAATAATTTTTAAAATATGAAGGAAAAGAATACAGCAGCAACAACAAACCCATAAGAACTTATACTGATTAAACAATGTAACCTAACATTGAAGCTCCATCATCTTAACAACTTAAACACATCGAATAAAATAATTATAACACTTTTTCTATCTGTGTACACGACACAATAGATGCAATTTTCAGCATCAATTCATTATCAGCTAATATCTTTTTTACATCATTATACTGTACTGTGTGATAACAGTATTAATATTATTTTCTATAAATAATTTGTTCAGACATGGGCAATGTAATATCAAATGTTCTACAGTTAGAGCATTTGAGCATACACATTTAACGTCTTTAGAAAATTTAGTTTTCCAAGAATTTAAATTTAACTTGGAGACAATTTTTGTCAAATGTCTGGAGTAGACAAAATATTATTGTGTAAATTTTAAAGAAAATAATTGTCTACTATTGATATCAACTCATAGTAATTATATTACATTACATAATTTTTGCTTTAGGTCCAGCGGACTCTTCCAAGCCAAATCAGGACCGAACAACCCCTGATCCGCATACAAAGATCTGCTGAAACAACCCTAGTGGTAAAACTGAAAGCTCCCCACCAGCCAGTCACTTTACAATAAAGACATCCCACGCAGGGGACGCTGAGGCTATACTCTAATTTATCGAACCCCCGTTTACAAAAACAAAATAGAATACAAACATCATTATAAATTATCAACAAAAAAACATGCATATAAAATGTCTACATTGCTAAATAATAACATCATAGGAAGCCCTAGTGACCACCTGGCAGAAAGCGTCCAATATTCCCAAGCTTATCCAACAGACCTCATACACAAATAAGGAGTCTTGTCCCGGAAGTTTTTTAAGAAAAAAGGTAGATGACTGGTCTAGCGAAGAAGAAGATAGTATAGCAGATTGATAGAACAGAGCAGGAATGAGAAAGAGCAAATGAGAAAGACAGCGACAGTGGGAATTTAAAGCACTAAATTTCCAGAAAGTGGGGATACTATTTATACTGAAACCCCCGGCACCCCAACGGGGGAAACTCATAGTAAAAGATGTTTGTGTTATGATTAACTTCAGTAGGCTCACTTGCACCATTTTAGCTAGTTTATCGGCTAATTCATTACCCTTTATTCCACAATGAGAGATAACCCACAGAAAATCAACTAACATTTTTAATTAATAAACAAAGTAAAATGTATTTGATTTCAAAAATCGTTTCATATTTAAAAGTCTTTTTATTTAGGGGGAAATTTTTGAATCTTTACTGCCGAATTGTATGCTATTATTATGGCTTTGAATTGTGTTCTTACATTAACATTAGATTTGTTTGGCATAGTGATATGTGTAGACACAAAATCTGTTTTGTACACGCTATAAAATTAGAATTGTTCAGTTAGAAGAGAAATGATTTAATAATATTAGGGGCTGATTTTGTACACTCTCATGGTTGCTCACAGAGCTGCATGCCAGACTCGGTCAAACGCTTTCTTGAAGTCTACAAACACATCATATAGATTGTCGCGTCACCCGAGCGGGTTCCGCGACGTCAGCTCAAAATAAAGAGTGGAAGGAATAAAACTCAAACAAAAGAACTAACACAAAATGCCAGATGAACTATCACACACTTTTATTCAACAATGTCACACACA
The DNA here is from genome assembly GCA_036898135.1 of Oncomelania hupensis. Classification (NCBI taxonomy): domain Eukaryota; kingdom Metazoa; phylum Mollusca; class Gastropoda; order Littorinimorpha; family Pomatiopsidae; genus Oncomelania; species Oncomelania hupensis. The sequence continues at coordinate 48,218,091 of CM072516.1, read as the reverse complement.
CACACAGGATAAATGGGATACTAAACCACCCTCTACCCTTATCAAGACCCCCAACCCTGTATTTACTAACCAATTACCTCCCTTGTCTAACTGAAAACCCCAGAACTATACACAACAGAATACCCACATCAGTATGCAACAATAACAATCAATTATATTCCAAATAAACACAATTCAAAGATGAATCCACAATCAGAAAACTTCTTGAAATTCAATCGTGTAGAATTAGCTAGCTTATAGTTCAAAGTCAACGTTCGGAACCCAGCTATCGATAAATTGATCTCAAAGTACTACTGCAGTAATTACTCACGTAAAGAAGATAATTTACACTGAATATGTTTTTAGGTGTATGAATGCGAATCTGTATGTGCGTCGGTGTGATGCGTATGGGATCCTAAGACCCTGGTGGAAACTGCTGGACGTTGGAAGTAGCAGGTATGTCCCAGCGAGGACGGGGGACCACACTCAGCAATGGCGCCGACTGCAATACAAGGACGTGGCAGTCGTGGTGGTGGCCTGGTAACGTTCCACACCCACGGTGGCAAAGGCGGAATTAGCAACAGCAAGGAATGCACCAGCAGAAACAGAACAAGGTGCAAATTGAAGCCCAATCTCTGTGGACAGATAACAATGTCTCACTAGCTTGCCCACAAAAACTTACACATTAAATAATAGATACGCCTTCCGCCGTCCGCCATCTTGACCTGTTTATACATGCATCTCAAACACAATGCATTTCCTAATTCTAGAATTCATCACTTTCATGACACATGGTTGTTTATATAAATATACATAATTATTGCAACTGCACTCCACTCCCATTCACACCATAGCGATTCATCTCAACCCCACCTCCATCTTCATCATCCCTCTCCTCGTTACAATACAAAGTCATTATCTTTTTCCATTCACAATTATTTTTATCACACAATAATACAAACACGCTTCCCTCATATTCATCATCTTCATCACCCCTCTCCAACACAGTACATTTTCTCCCTTCCTTCACATTCATCGCCCCTCTCTCTCTCTCTAACAAGCATACTGCATTGTCACCCTTTGACCCACTTTGGCAAACAACAGCAACGACATTTCCCGTTTATATATATACAACAATAAAATCATGTGAAAATCATATACAAATCGATAAATTACTATTTACCAAAATACATCCCTTTCCCCCTCATTCACCACCATTCATTCACGTACACAGACTCGGAGCACAGCCACTAAGGAAAAGAATTGCAGGATTTACACTTACCCTTAGGTCCTCGGTTTGTGATACACAGAACAGAGCACTGCACAACACAACACTACACAACACAGCACAGCACACTGGTTAGTCTGAGAGTTCAAATTTGTTTATGGCTAATGCTAGCTATGGCTGGGACATCTCAATACTGACGAAGTACTTGAGCATTAGCAGGTGCCCAATAGAGGGCCACACAGCTTTAGAACGGGACTCTACACATATATTACACGATAGATGGCAGTCACAGTCCTCCCACTACAGACCTTTTAACATCCTTGTCCCGACGAGGGCAACAAGACCTTGGATGGTTCGAAACACTTCGAATAAAGACCCTTACAGAAGCAGTAATCTAACCTGACACACAGTCACAACGCTACTTCTTGAATTTAGTTGCTTGTCTTCATTTTACTGTATACATTGCTTTCATTCTATACATTTAATTTTATTGACATTATTTTTGTTTATTCTCTCAAATTATGTTTCATTTTTTAATATATGTAATTCTAGTTAATTTGGTGAATATATTATTATTTGTGAATTAATTACAATTAAAAGATTGAAAACTATAAATTTGTTCTTCATGAAACAAGCTGCATGACAAATTAATCTTATATATATATTTTTATTGAAATTTTATAAATGTGTTTATATTTATAAATAATACGTACTTAATACCGCCAACATCTGGTGGTCCAAACACTGCATAATTCCTGCAATACTTAGCAATGTTTTAACAGACACAATGATGGTCTAATCAGTCTGGCGCGACAACGGGAAAAGGGGAGTAACTCGTTCCGACAAGAGTTGCTTCCCATAAACTGTCCAACTTTCGTTACACAGGCTTATGAAGGAGTCGACTATCTTGGTATTTATAGTCTATGGTAATACGATACGCTTATCTGAAGGCAAAATCTTTGTTAGACACTGTAACACTAATGTTAGGAAATTCTCTTTTTCATATAGAACTGTAAGACATTGGAACGACCTTCCAATGTCTTTAAAGAGTGCTAAAACTACTAATCAGTTCAAAAACCAGTTGGATGCAATTCCAAAATTTATACTTATTTTACAGCTATGACTAATAATATGTAGGCAAATTGCATGCAATGCAAACCATTGTAAATAAATATAAAAGATGGGACGTTCAGAAAGGCTCCACGGCCTACATCTGTCCCTACTACTACTACTACTACTACTACTACTACTACTACTACTACTACTACTACTACTACTACTACATTTAAGTAGCCATGTTTTCGTCCATTCAACCAATTTGTCAATGCATTGCTGCATTCTCTCCTTAGACTCCTCGCTTTCATCAACTTCTGCATTTTAAAGCACTAAATTTCCACAAAGTGCGGATACTATATTAGTATATATACAGATACTCACGGCACCCCCACTGGGGGTAAAAAGCAAGAGTAAAAGTTCTAAACGAGTCTAGTCTTCCGTTTGTTTTATTTGCGAGACTGACTCACTGAGCGCCTTACACCACAGTCTCTTCTTTCGTTTTTGTAAATTCGTAGGCCTCCTACATACTATAAATAATTGCGGCCTACGAAAGACGAGACTTCACAGCCTGTACTCACAAATGGGAACATTAAAGCAACAAACAGTCACCATAAATGGCGATGCAGTAAAAATAACGAGAAAATGCCTACCTCCATTATGGATTTCAGTCAGATGTCTGTGGCGGCGTGCTCTCATAAGGTTCTACCTTTTAGTCTAGCGTCAGGGGGGACAAACTGGCCACAGACTACAGTCTTTTGAGGTCCGATGCCAACGGACTCGTACACTGTTTTAACAAATCATCTTGATCTCGACTGAAAAATAATTAGCCTACAACCAAATTTGAAACCCAACATAATGTGTGCGCAAATAGGAAAACATTTCATTAATTACCATTGAATGCTGATTGTCACCTTTTAATTGTAAATCCCTAAACAAATTGCCAAACAAACCGGCAAATGTAATAATGTACATGAGAAAGAAGGACACCAAAAGGTTAATTGTAGACACCAGCGAACCAGTTGATGGCAAGAGGAAAATAATATGGACACCCCACATGTTGACCAAGCCAGGATTCGAACCAGGGACCTTTCGGTTACTAGTAAGCCGCTCTATTAACTGCGTTACCCGGCCCCTGGGAAACACAAAAGAGGCCTTGAGTTTTATATAGTCCCTCTGAACTGGACTGGAAAAAAAGTGTATAAATAAAATAATAAACATAATTATAATATAATTAATAATATAATATAATATTTTATAATATTATATATTATAATTAAATATCCTATCCTATCCTATCCTATCCCGTAACTCGGAGGTCGTAGGGGCATCACAGATAAACGTTTAAACAGCGTACTCCATCTTTCTCTGTCCTTACCAGCCCTGATGGCTTCGCTCAGTGTCAAACCAGTCCATTCTCGAATGTTGTCCTCCCACCTCTTTTTTCGGTCTCCCTCTTCTTCTACCTCCTTGCACTATGCCTTGCAGGATGGTATTTGCAAGGCCTGATGATCTGGTGACGTGGCCATACCATCGGAGTTTCCGTTTCTTCACCACTGTGTTGTCCAATGGCTTGTGTGATGGTTTGTCGGACTTCGTCGTTGGTGATGTGCTGGGTATAGGAAATACCCAGAAGTCTTCTGTAGCACCTCATCTCAATGCTCTATATTTTTCGTTGTAGATCTGCTGTGAGGGTCCATGTTTCGCAAGCATACAGACAGATTGAGATGACTAGGGAGCGCAGCAGTCTTACGTTGGAATGTAGACTGATGGTGCTGTCTTTATAAATGGGCTTCAACCTCGCCAGTGAAGCAGTTGTTTGTGCGATCCTGGAGAGGACTTCCTGTCGGGACCCATTGTCTGATACAATGGCTCCTAAATATTTGAAGCTATGCACTGTGTTGAGGGATTGGCCTCGGACTTTGATATCGCATGTTGATGCCATTGGTGTTGGTTATCATTTTGGTCTTCTCTGCACTTATTTCCATTCCATAGGCTCTGTCAAGCATCTGTATCAGCTGTTCAAGTTCTTGTTCCTCTCCAGCCAATCCATCAATGTCATCCACAAAACGAAGGTTGAAGATTGCTCTACCCCCTATGCTGACTGTGCCTTCGTGATCTGCAAGGGCATCTGAAATGATGCGCTCTAGGAAGATGTTGAAGAGTGCTGGAGAGAGTAGGCATCCTTGATGCACACCGTTTGTTGTTCTGAACCAGTTTCCGATGGCGCTGTTATGGAGGACTGCACTGGTAGCCTTGTCGTACAGGCTTTTGATGACTTCAATAGTTTTAGGGCGCCTCCACGGGCTCGGCTCCGCGCGCCGGGGGTGGACCCCAGTCTCTCTCTGGCTGGGTGACAAAGTTGCCTCCCCATTTTTCTTCTCTTTTGTCTTGTTTCTGTCTTATTGGCCCTTTCACATATATTCTCTTCACCCGTAAATTCTCCCACTAAACTGCAGTTTTGACTTCCTCTCTTCTGCCTTACCGGACTTTTCCTGTCTTCTTTTTCCCCATTATTTCTTCTTTTTCTACCCTCCTTTTTCTCTGTGGCCTTCTCTTGGCCCCCTGCGTTTGCCGTGCAGGGCAACCCGTGTCGGGGGAGAATGGGATCCTGGAGGTTGAGGTCACTGAGGGACTGTGGCCCCTCATACTAACACACCTCTTTGTCCCGGACTTCTCCTAGACGGGAGGCTGGCGTGGCCCACGTCAGTCAAACGGCTGGTCGTGTATTGCCCTAGCTGTGCTAGAAGGCTGCGGCTCATGGGTCAAACTTGAACAAAACCGTAGTGGCAGTGCGGGATTGTCTGGGTGTATATCCCCCTGTAGCCCTAGAAAAAATGCTCACATTGTTTGCTCAAAAGGGGGGTTCTCCAGCCCCACCGATAACACTGGAGAACGTGCCGACGGGCACGTCCCCAACCGTCACCCACAACACGCAGACGGCCGTGTCTAAAGCCGTCACACCTGCTGCAAAGGAGGCTATGCCTCAGGCCGCCGCACCAGCAACGACAGGTTTTAGCGACCGGGTAGTTGCTGAGGCGGCTAAGATTCTAGTGGCTCAGCAGAGGAGGAGAGGGAAAGGTTTGAAAGGGTGAAAGAGAGAAGAAAGATATAAAATCCAGTGCTGGGGAGAAGGGGAGGAAGTCGGCTGGCAGTTCGGGTGCCGAGGCTTTGACGAAAAATCAAAGGCCCGACCCCTTTCTTCCAAGCACCATCAACCTCTCGAAACGGAGAACCGTTTCCGGGAGTTGATGGACCATGAAGAGATGGACGAGGGTCCGAAAGCTAAAGAGACGTAATTGTGCTCTCAGAGATGAAAATTTTAGCATTCTTTTACTTTATTTTTATGGCCATTTTACAATGGAATATCCGAGGGATAAGGGCAAATTATGAGGAGCTATGCTGTCTGCTGACAGAGCATCGACCTGAAGTGTTGGCCATTCAGGAAACTCTCTTATCAGAGAAACAGCTTATCGATATTACTGGTTATGCGTCTCTAGATTGTATATCTTCTAGAGGCGTTTCACTCTTTATTCATTGAAACGTCCCATTTAACCCAATTTCACTTAATACAAGTTTACCAGCAGTTGCAGCCAGAGTATCTCTTTTTAAATCCCTCACAGTTTGTTCTATATATTTGACCCCATCAATAAATGTAAATAAAAATGAACTTGAGAATTTGATCCAACAGCTACCTACCCCTTTTTTGTTGTTTGGAGATTTTAATGGACGCTCTCCCCTGTGGGGTAGCGATCGTACCGATTCTTAGGGGAAAATAATTGAAGACATTTTAGACTCCTTGAATCTAGTAACTTTGAACGAGGGTGCTCCAACTTTTTCCAGTGCAAGAACCGCTTCTTTGTCCCACATTGATATATCGATCTGTGATCCCTTCTTACTTTTGGATTTTAAATGGGCAGTTTTAGAAGACCTACATGGCAGCGACCATTTTCCGGTTTTACTAAAACATGATTCAGACAACCTTGAGCAAACTCATGGCAGGTGGAAACTGAAACAAGCTAACTGGAGTCTGTTTTCTAACCTGTCTGAGGTTCAGTTACGTGCTAAGAAACGGGAATTTTCGAATGCCATAGATCCAATACAGCTATACACTGACATAGTTATAAACAGTGCCAAGGAGTCCATCCCGCAAACTTCATCAAAACCGTATACAATTAAAAAGCCATGGTTTGATGATGAATGTAAAAAACTTCAGCAAGCCCGTAAAAAGCTTTAAGAATGATGTATCTGCACCCAAGCTCTGAAAATAAACAGAACCACCAACGTTTGCGAGCGCAATGCCGACAGCTCTTCAAACTTAAGAGAAGAGAATCGTGGAGAGGTTTCTGCTCCACGATAAATTCGAAAGCGAAACTGTCGAAGGTTTGGAAAGTGGTCCGCAAACTCAAAAATAAAAGTAACAAACAGGTAAGCCCATGCCTTACGATGCAGGGGGACGTAATCGGAGATAAAAAAAACAACAACTAGTAGCTGATCCTTTGGCCTCTTCTTTTGCTGCAAATTCTTCCTCTGAAAATTATTCTTTCTCTTTTCAAACAATTAAAACCCGTAAAGAAAAACAACGGTTAAAGTTTACCTCTGATAATTCTGAAGACTACAACATTTCGTTCTCATTAGTCGAGCTTGACGATGCAATTAACAAAAGTGCAGATTCAGCAGTTGGACCGGATGATGTGCATTATCAATTTCTACGACATTTAACAAAGTACTCACGGTCTCAATTGCTGGACATCTTCAATCAGATTTGGATCATTGGCACCTTTCCTCCCTCTTGCAGAAAGGCCATTATTGTACCCATTCCTAAACCTGGCAAAGACCATACTAATCCAACAAACTACAGACCAATAGCCTTAACGTCCTGCTTATGCAAGACGCTGGAAAGAATGGTTTATTCCCGTTTACTGTGGTATTTGGAAACAAATAATATATTATCCAGCACTCAGTGTGGCTTTCGAAGTAGTCGAAGTATTGTTGATCACCTGGAGCGACTGGAAACTTTTCTCCGTAACGCGTTCGTCCAGGGTGAACATGTCGTTGCCATCATGTTTGATTTGGAAAAAGCTTATGATACCACATGGAAATATGGCATTCTTTCAGATTTACAAGAAATGGGTTTGAAGGGACATTTACCTCTGTTTATATCCAACTTTCTAACGGACAGAATTTTTCAGGTTAAGGTTGGGGGATCAGATACGAGGGAACAGGAGATGGGAGTGCCTCAGGGTAGCATCTTGTCTCCCTTGCTGTTTAATATTAAAATAAATAATATTGTTCGTTCAGTGAAACAGGGAATCAACAATTCTTTGTTTGTTGACGATTTTGCATTAGTAGCCAAAGGTAAAACCTTGGCATCTGCAGAACTTCAGCTACAGTTATGTGTCAATGCTGTTGAAGACTGGGTTTTACAAAATGGTTTCAAATTTTCTGGAGCAAAAACTGAATGTATTCACTTTTTTGAAGCACCGGGGATTTATTCAAGATCCTAATATTACCCTCAATAAAACTCCAATAAAGGCGGTCCAACAAGTCAAAATTTTGGGTGTTATTTTTGATCAAAGGTTATCCTTCTTTCCTCATCTGAAAGATTTGAAAACTAAATGTCAGCAGGCCTGTAATTTGCTCAAGGTTATCAGTGGTACAGACTGGGGAGCTTCCATCAACGATGATGAGCTTCAGACTGAAGCTCCCCCATGGAAATTATGTACCCCAAACATTAATTGGCAATTGTCCGCTTTCCTCAAAAACAATAAATCTGAAACCATCTATTATAACTGTAAGGTTAATTATATGCATGACCTAAGGTTATGACGTGAGTTGATGACGTTTAGATCCGGGGGCTTGTACCGGGTTCCTGCCAAGATGGCAACAGTCTTTGAATAAATCGTGTTAGCTTTCCGTGTCGTCTATTGTGTTTTATACTGTGTCAAAAGTCATACCTCTCACCCACACAACAATAACCACACATGGTGTCAGAAAACGGAGCTTTTGACACTGATAATTCAGGAAACAAGGTGACTTTTCAACTTTTCTGAAATTGTATTGACAATCGACCGGGCGGAAGAGCTATTGCGTCATTAAAAAAAAAAAAATTCCAACATGGAGGAACACGAAGCAGTAGCCCCAGCAACACAAAATGCGAAGTGTTTTAGGCCAAATATTCCAATTCCAGGAAAATTGGATGTCCACTCTAGGAACTTAGAAGCTACATGGCGCAAGTTCAAGAGGCAGTGGGACAATTATGAGACAGCAACAAGGTTAGATGCAGAAGATAAGAAGTACAGAAAAGCTGTATTTCTCTCAATCATTGGCGAGGATGCTTTTGATTTGTGTGACGGATTTTCATACACAGCTGAAGAAGACGAAGATGACATTGCAGTGGTGATGTCTAAGTTTCAACAGTACTGCATAGGAGAAACCAATGAGATCTATGAAACATTTATCTTCAATGGTAGAAACCAAGAAGGGGGTGAAACAGTAGATGCTTATGTTGCTGCACTTCGCAAGTTAGCCAAGACATGTGGTTTTGGTGATAAAGAGGAGCGGATGATTCGTGATAGGCTGGTCTTTGGAGTCAAAGATGACGTTATCCGACAGAAACTGCTGGAGGACAGAAGGTTGACATTGTCAACAGCAATTGAGATGTGCAGAGCACATGAAGCTTCACACTCACAAGCAAGAGCCATGACTGGTAGTACAGAGGCAGTAGATGCTCTCCAGAGAAGGAGAGGTGGCCAGCCAGCAAAAATAAAATGCTACAAGTGTGGTTATGATCACATACAGAAAGAAACCTGCCCTGCCAAGAATGCTGAATGCCATAAATGCAAGAAAAAGGGACATTTTTCAGCAGTGTGTTACAGCAAGTCGCAGACAGAATACAGAAAATCACACTCACAGAAGAACATTCATGAAGTGGATGGTGATCATGGTCTGTTGGACACAGTGTCTAGTGCTAAAAAAGTTTCACAAGACACCAAGAAAGGTTCGCGTAAGCCACACCCGCGTGGTGGAGGACAGAACCTTATCTCAGGTAAAAAGGACATAGGCCCGTGTAAGCCACACCTGCGTGGTGGAGGACAGGACCTATGCTCCAATGAAAAGCAGAGTGACCTGCGTATGCCACACCTTCGTGGTGGAGGACAGGGTCAGCTCTCGCCAAGCGTTTCCACCGAGAGGACAGAAGCGGTGGTTGGGCCTGTCACGGGAGATGGGACAGAGCCATGGCATGCTAGAGTCCAGGTGGATGGGAAGATGGTGAACTTCAAGCTGGATACAGGGGCCGATGTGACAGTTGTGCCGCCTAGCTATGCAAAGAAGAGCAAGCTACAAAAGACAAAGAAACAGCTGTTTGGCCCGGGGCAGAACTCACTTATCGTGAGAGGCAAGTTCAGTGCTGTGATGGAATGTAAGGGAGTGTCCACAACACAAGATGTTTACGTGGTGGATAACCTACAGCAGCCTTTACTGGGTCGCCCAGCCCTTGAAGCGCTGCAGTTGGTGAAGCTAGTACAAGCAGTGCAAGCAGATTTGCCGGCAGATAAGCATAGAAAGGCACACCCCAAGCTGTTTACAGGCTTAGGACACATGAGAGAGCCCTACAAGATAAGGCTGAAAGAAAATTCTGTGCCATTTGCTGTGTCAGCGCCAAGAAGAGTTCCTCTGCCATTACAGAAGAAAGTGGAAGAGGAGCTGAAAAGATTGCAAGATTTGGAGGTGATCCGTCCAGTGACGACACCTACCGATTGGTGCGCTCCAATTGTGGTGGTGCCCAAGGGGAACAGTGATGCCATTAGACTATGTGTAGACCTGACAAGGTTAAATGAAAACGTCAGGCGGGAGAACTACCCATTACCATCTACTGATCAGCTGTTGGCTCAGTTGGCAGGCGCCACAGTATTTACAAAGCTAGATTGTAACTCGGGTTTTCACCAGGTGCCTCTAGATGAGGTCTCACAGGAACTGACAACGTTTATTACACCGATTGGGCGATTTTGCTACACTCGCCTGCCCTTTGGCATTTCATCGGGACCGGAAGTGTTTCATCGTCGCATGTCGCAGTTGTTGCAGGACATTCCGGGTGTCATATGTGACATTGATGATATTTTGGTAGCAGGGCGTTGTCAAGCCGAGCATGATCAGAGACTGGAGACGGTACTACAGAGAATGGAGCAGGCTGAGGTCACACTGAATGACAAGTGCAAGTTCAGTCAGAGCAGCGTCCGATTCCTGGGTCATGTGATCTCCAAAGAAGGCATTAAGATGGATCCAGTGAAAGTGGAGGCGATACAGAAGTTTCCTCGCCCCTCAAACGTCTCAGAAGTAAGACGTCTCCTTGGGATGATGAACTTTGTGCAGAAGTTCTCACCAGATCTCGCAGAAATGACGAGACCACTTCGTGAACTCTTGAAGAAAGAAGTAGCATGGACATGGGATGACGCCCAAGAGCGTGCATTTGTCCAGCTGAAAGAGAAGATGAGCAGCCCTCCTGTGCTTGCTCATTACAGCCCAGATCGGCCGACAAACATGTCCGCCGATAGCTCATCATATGGATTGGGCAGTGTGTTGCTACAACAGCAGAAGAATGGGGAATGGCAGCCTGTGTTCTTCGCGTCAAGATCACTGACGGCGACGGAACAGCGCTATGCGCAAGTGGAAAAAGAGGCATTAGCATGCACTTGGGCATGTGAGAAGTTTGCCGACTTCCTGATTGGCCTGCCATTGTTCACCCTAGAGACGGACCACCGTCCGTTGTTAGCCCTGCTGAAGACCAAAGGTCTAGATGAACTGTCGCCCCGCATACAGCGATTTAGAATGCGTCTGATGCGTTTCAGCTACCATGTGATCCACACAGCAGGTAAAAACCTGACTACAGCAGATGCGTTGTCCCGAGCACCTGCCGGATCACCTGAGGATGCTGACCTGAGGATGGAGAGCGACACCAGAGCGTTTGTGCAGTCTGTCATTGACACACTACCAGCAAGCGAGATGAGGCTTGCCGAAATTAAGGCTAAGCAGCAGGAAGACACTGACTGCAGCAAGATCATGGAATACTGCAGAGACGGGTGGCCTGCTGACAAGAAGAAGCTGGCAACACAGCTACGCCAGTACTATGCTGCACGCAGCGACCTGTCGGTGCAAGAAGGACTCTTGTTGTTTGGCACCCGATTGGTCATTCCTGCAGTCTTGAGGAAGGACGTACTTGACCGTATACACAAAGATGGTCATCAGGGCATTGTGAAGTGCCGTGCCCTAGCAAAGAGCTGCGTTTGGTGGCCAGGATTGTCCCGACAGATCGAGGACATGGTAGAAACATGTGCAATGTGCGAAAGGGAGCGACGCAACAGACCAGAGCCACTGAAGCCAAGCAGTGTACCAGATTACCCCTGGCAACGTGTTGGAATGGATCTATTTGAATGGAAGGGCCAAGAGTATCTCTTGGTTGTGGATTACTTTTCACGCTACATAGAGCTAGCACACCTTTGTTCATCTACTACCTCAGACACAGTGATCCTGCACTGCAAGAGCATATTTGCCAGACATGGAATTCCGGAGAACGTCCATTCAGATAATGGGCCGCAGTTCGCATCAAGAGTGTTCGCACAGTTTGCAGAGCTGTATGGGTTTTCCCATACCACCAGCAGTCCACACCACCCAGAGGGGAATGGTGAAGCCGAGCGTGCAGTCAAGACAGTAAAAGGTCTCCTAGAGAAATCTGGAGATCCGTACTTAGCATTGCTACAGTACAGAGCGACTCCACTACAGTGTGGATACAGCCCATCGGAAATGTCCATGGGAAGGCGATTGAGAACCAGAGTGCCAGTGGTTCCCTCTCTTTTGACTCCAGATTGGCCAGAGCTGCAGAACATGAAAAAAGCAGAGACCATCCAGAAAGATGCCCAAAAGAAGCACTTTGATCGAAGACATCAGGTCGTACCACTGCCAGCCTTGTCGCCGAAAGATCCGGTGTGGATCAAGGAGCCAAAAGACGAGAAAGCTGTGATCGTCAAAGCCGTGAGTCCAACGTCCTACTTAGTTGAGACGCCACTAGGAAGACGCCGACGAAACAGACGTCACTTGAATCGGCGTAGGTCAGACCCGCCGACACCTGTGAAGGTTAACCCAGCAGTGTCTTCTACCCTTCCGAGTCCACGAGAAACAGAAGTCCAGATAGATCTGGAGCCGGACTCAGTGTCACAGCCGCAGACAATTCCACCACCCGTCGAATCGCGGGATACTGACACAAACTTCACTGTCACCAGAAGTGGCCGCGTAGTGAAGCCGCCCCAGAGACTTGATCTTTGAACTGGCAGAGCACATGTGTGAATGCGTGTTAATGAAATCACTGTTTTTGTCATTTGTAGAGGATTATTGATTTAAGTTCAGTTTGATGTTACAAGTTACAAGACAGTAATTTTTAAGTTGTGTTGGTTTAAAAAAAAAAAAAAAAAAAAAAAAAAAAAAAGAAACAAAGGAGGATGTAAGGTTAATTATATGCATGACCTAAGGTTATGACGTGAGTTGATGACGTTTAGATCCGGGGGCTTGTACCGGGTTCCTGCCAAGATGGCAACAGTCTTTGAATAAATCGTGTTAGCTTTCCGTGTCGTCTATTGTGTTTTATACTGTGTCAAAAGTCATACCTCTCACCCACACAACAATAACCACACAATAACCAGCTTTATTTAGAACAGTGTGCTTTATACCCAGGATATGGAAAACGTTTTACAGACGGGTCAAAGAAAGGAGATTCAGTTGCTGCTGCGTCGGTCTCTGGGAGACACTTAGACCAGCCTTTGCAACAGCGTTTACCTGATTTTTGTTCTGTTTATACAGCTGTTGTGTCCTGATTGCTGCATATATTCCATAAACAGTCAGACACAGCATAACTAGTTGTGAACGTCAGCCATGTTTTATTCCTCCTCAAGCAAGGGCGTAACTCTAACAATAAACGAATTGTCTTCCTTAGACTAATACATAACACTCCCTTTTACTTATATGGAATTACACTTTGATAACAAAATTCCAAAAACGTTAACATCAAAAACTCTTTGGTTCTTGAACACATTTAATCAAAATTAAATTCAACATGTGTATATGTGAGTATAAATGCCTGATGCGAAATGTGGCCGTGTGTGAGGCACTTTATGTTAGTTAGTCCAGTGGGAAATCTTCGATGTTCAGTGCAAAGTCTGCTAGGTATGCAGGAGGATGTCTGTCTCTGCATGATCTCCTAGCTTCTAGTGCTTGACCTACTGCGGCTCTGTCAATCAGCGGGGTCTGGCTTGTTCTGGGCTGATCTACAGGCTCAGGGACTTGTTTTGTATCCTCAGAGTTCGCAATTGCTGGAGTTCCAACTCTGCTAGAACTACCATCAACTCCAGTGTGTGACCCGGCTGGATATTCTTGAAGTTCCTGTTCCTGTTGTCTCAAACCGCTTCTAGGTGTCCCCACTTGGTCTTCAGACTCTGGTGCTGCAACCGCTTGACCCGCCTGGCGCTTCTGCACGTGATCGACGTGACGCCGAACCAAACGCCCATCTGACAACTCTACCTCAAAGTTCACTGAACCAAACATGTGCACAATAACTCCAGGAAGCCATCTTGGTCCAACCCCAAAATTCTTCACGCTGACAGACTCTCCGACTGCGAACGCCCGCTCTTTTGCTCTGTCATCATGACGGACTTTCATCTGGGTTTGCTGTCTCTGGACCTTTCCCTGGAGGTCTGGATGCAACAAATCCAGCAGAGTCTTCAACCTCCTTTGATTTAGTAGCTCAGAAGGACTCTTTCCTGTGGTAGCGTGCGGGGTAACTCTGTACCCCAATAGATACTTGTGCAGCTTTTCATCCAGACAGCTGCCTTGTGTCTTGGCAATTCCTTTCTTCACTGACTGAACCGTCCTTTCAGCCAATCCGTTGCTAGACGGGTGGTATGGCGCAGTCTTTACATGGACAATCCCATTTCCTTTAAGGAAACTTTCAAACTCCTCCGACGTAAAATTGGTTCCATTGTCAGAAACCAGAATGTCGGGCAAGCCCTGCCGTGCAAAAATCTCCCTCAGCCTCAAAATGGTCGCTGCTGACGTTGTTTTCCTCATGATAGCGACCTCAACCCACTTTGAGAAGGCATCCACAACAATGAGGAGCATTTCCCCTTGCACTGGGCCTGCAAAATCAATATGGACCCGTTTCCATGGTCCATCCGGAAACTCCCACGGGTGGAGTGGTGCCACAGCCGGTAGATTCTGATATTCCTGACACTCGGAGCAGCTCCGAACCATCTGTTCCAACTCCGAATCCATCCCCGGCCACCACACATAGCTCCGAGCCAGTCCTTTCATCCTGCCGATCCCAGGATGAGTTGCATGCAACTGTTGCATCACCTTGTTCCTACCCTTTTGTGGAACGACAACACGAGCACCCCACAGGACACACCCATCCTGTACGCTTAACTCTGACCTCCGAATTCTGTATGGATTCAGTTCTCTGCTAGCTTCATCAGCTGGCCAACCTCTCAGGAGGTAACTGTGGACACGGGACAGCACTGGATCGCGCCGTGTCCATTCCGCGATCTGTTTGGCTAACAGAAAGGAACACTCTTCCAGCTCTGCAATCAACAGGACCCTGTCTTCAGGCTCCACCGCTTCTGTCTCCGGCAAGGGCAGGCGTGAGAAACAGTCAGCGTTCATGTGATCTTTGCCTGGCCGATACTCCATAGTATACTCGTACGCTCTGAGTATGACAGCCCATCTTTGGATCCTGGGTGAAGCAATTGTTGGAATTTGCTTCTGCTCGCTGAAGAGCGATAGCAGTGGTTTGTGATCCGTCACAATAGAAAACCTCCTCCCGAACAAATATTTGTGAAACTTTTTTAGCCCAAAGATCACAGCTGCGCCTTCCTTGTCCAGCTGGGAGTAGTTTTTCTCAGCTGCGTTGAGGGTTCTGGAGACAAATCCGACTGGATGCTCTGACCCATCATCCATGATGTGAGACATTACAGCCCCCAGCCCATACTGGGATGCATCCACATGCATCACGATCTGTCTGTTGGGGTCATAATGCACCAAGACTTTCGCCGACAAGATCATCTTTTTGGTCTTTTCAAAGCACCCCTGCTGTTCTCGACCCCAACTCCACTTCACTCCCTTCCTCAGCAACTTGTGCAAAGGATGCAGCTCTCCTGACAGGTTTTTCAAGAATCTGCCGTAGTAGTTCAGCAAGCCCAGGTAGGCTTTCAGCTGCTGAACATTCTGTGGTGGTTTTGCCTGCACCAGAGCCTGAACCTTTTCGTTCAATGGCCTGATCCCCAGTTTGCTGATCTTGTGTCCAAGGAAGACCACCTCTTGTGCACCAAAGATGCACTTTTCTTTCTTCAGCCGTGCCCCAGCTCTGTCCAGCCGATCCAACACCTCCTCCAAGTGCTGGTATGACTCTTCCTCAGTGTCACCTGTCACTAGGATGTCATCAAAGTACACAACAGTGCATGGGACCCCTTGCAGCAGTGTCTCCATGACTCGCTGGAACTGGGCAGGTGCTGAAGATACCCCATACGGAAGCCTGGTGTACGTGTACAATCCCTTGTGCGTGTTGATCGTCACGTACTTCCGACTCTCTTTCTCAAGCTCAATCTGAGAGTATGCATGAGACAAATCAATGTGAAACACCGACCCTTTCCCCAAATGTGCAATCAAATCATCCAGTGTTGGTATGGGATACTGTTCAAGCTTGGAGGCTTTGTTAACAGTGACCTTGTAGTCTCCACAAATCCTGACTTCTCCGTTAGGCTTCAGGACCGGGACAATGGGCGCTGCCCAGTCTGACATCCTCACTGGCTCCACGATGCCTTCCTCCTCAAGCCGTCTTAATTCTGCTTCAACCTTTGACCTCATGGCATAAGGTAGTGACCTTGGCTTGAAGAATATGGGGTTTTGTCAGCATCAATATGAACCTTTGCTTGCTGTCCTACAAGCCTACCCACACCCTCCTGGAACAACCCACCATGGCGTTCAAGACTCCTCTGAAGCTGAGTGGTGCACATTTCATTCACGAGATTGACGGTCATCAGCCCCAACTGATCAATCAGATCTCTACCAATCAGGTCATGTGTGTGTTGCGTGACCAGAATGTTTGCCTGAGATGTGACATGTCTGTGTGTGACTTTCGCATTCAACACTCCAACCACACGCACTTCATGCCCTGTGAACGATCTGATTTTCACATCGGGTTTGTTCAGCTTCTGACGGCCTAGAACTTTTGTCATTGTGCGTTCTGACAAGAAAGTGAACGGCGATCCAGTGTCCAGTTCAAAACGAATCACTCTCCCATTCACTTCCAACTCACACGTGAAAGCATCAATTTTCACTCTCTTCCCACCATTCACTGCACATTTTACTGTCTTTGTGTAATGAACATCATGCACACCACACTCAGATTCAACAATGTTTTTCACATGTTTGTCCTTGCGACACTTGGCCCGGATGTGACCTGTTCTCCCACAACTGAAACACTTCTTGTTTATAAATGTGCAGTGTCCTGGGTTATGTTTCCCACCACAACGGAAACACAGTTCTCTTCTGCCATCCTGGTTTGGAGATTCACCTCGACGAATAGCAATTCTGTCAGAACGATCACCACTGTCAACTTTCATGACGCTATTTCCTTCAGTGTGGTCCTTGTCATGCATTTCACGGATGTTTCTGGCAGCTGCTTCGTGTGACTCGGCAATAGAGAATGCTTTCTTAAGAGTCAGTTCAGTGTCAGGCACCTGAAGAATTTTCTCCTGGATCTGCTTGTTGTTTACACCAACGATAAATCTGTCACGCAGTGCCCTATCCAAGAATTGTCCGAAATTACATGGTTTGGCCAATGAACGCAGGGCAGCTACGTACATCTGAACACTTTCCTCTTCCTTCCGGCTTCTGGAGTAAAATAGCAGGCTGGCACTCGCTTCTGACAGTTTGGGTTTGAAGTGATTTTCAACAACATCACAAATGTCTTGAAAGGTCTTCTCTTCAGGCTTGTCTGGAAGGCACAGGCTTTTGATGATGTGATAAGTAGATGAGCCAACAGATGAACACAAAACAGAGACTTTTTTCTTATCATCTGTTATGTCATTCGCTATGAAGAAATGCTCAAACACTTCCACATACTCCTTCCAATTGTCACCTTCTTGGTAGGGTTCAAGACGTCCTAAAATGCCAGCCATCTTGTGAAGATTCACAGTTCGTACAGTTGGTCACAATTTGCCTGAGGTTGACAACTTGCCCCAGTTTCCACCCAAAGAAAATGTTACAATGTACTATAGAGGACAATCTGTTCCCGTGTCCTTTTTCGTCACTTAGAACGTCACTCTGTTCTGGAATACTGACTTTCACGTCATACGCGCGATCACTGCACGTGGCTGTAGAACAAACTGATGTCACTTGGGCGCCCCATCAACTGTACGGAATACATGACGTCACCATATCTCCCGGTTTGCGGCTTCAATCATAAAGTCCTTATTATGTAAATCTCCACTAGATTTCACTTACGGCAAGTCTTCGGCCTTCCTGCACAAAGCACAGTTCCTAAGAACAAAGTTTTATCCTCGTCGCCAATTTGTTGTGTCCTGATTGCTGCATATATTCCATAAACAGTCAGACACAGCATAACTAGTTGTGAACGTCAGCCATGTTTTATTCCTCCTCAAGCAAGGGCGTAACTCTAACAATAAACGAATTGTCTTCCTTAGACTAATACATAACAACAGCTGAGCTCAAGGCAATTCATCTAGCTCTGAAACAAGTTTATCAATCCAAAAGAACCTCGTTTTTAATCATGTCCGATTCACTGTCAGTACTCCAGGCTCTTTCCACGAGAAAGATATCACACCCTTTTCTGGCAGAGATCCATGACCTCCATACACAACTTGTTTCTGAGGGTCCCTGGTCACATGGGCATCCGCGGCAACATTGCAGTGGACAAAGCGGCTAAAGATGCTCTGCATCTCGATTTCCCTCCAGAAATTTTCCAGTTTGTGCCCTATTCTGACCTACGTTGTATGACTGGATCTTATTGTAAACGACTGTGGCAGATTGACTGGTCTAACCATATCAACAACAAATTATTTCAAATTCTTCCCGATTTGTCAGATTCTTTGCCTAACTTTGCATCCACTCGCAAAGAAGAAACAGTTTTGTCTCGCCTTCATATTGGGCATACTTATGTAACCCACAGTTTCTTGTTAAAAGGAGAGGAACCACCATGGTGCTTTGCATGTGATAAATCCTTCTTTTCCGTTCGTCATTTCATGTCTGAATGTGCTGACCTGCTTGATGAAAGAGAAACATATTTTGGTTCAATACCTTTCAAAGAGATTTTTAAAATATGCAATGGTCAACACTTGCTTCAATTTTTACATGATGTTGATTTGTTTTATCGATGATGATGATGAAAACTTGGAGATTAACGTCCTAGTGTTTGATAAACGTTAAGGATTGTTTTATCGCATATAAACCATGTCGTTTTGTTTGGGATTTTATTGATAAGACCGAATTTAGTGATTTGATTGAGGAAGGAGAACATATTTTTAATACATCAGTTTTAAAGAAGACTTTTCAAGAGGTGTCATGTGAAAGTTTGTTTGAGTATTTAAGAGTAACAAGTATATATTTTAAGATTTGAACCTTTTTTTTATAACATTTTAAGATAACGTCTCTCTGGTCCTGATTTGGCTCGGAAGAGTCCGCTGGACCTAAAGCAATAACCATGTAATGTAATGTAGTTTTAAGGCTGATGTTGTACACTTGGGAGTTGGTGAAGCAGATGTCAACACCATGACCACCACCTTCAACTCAGCTGTGACAGATGCCGCTATTGAGATCCTTGACAAGCACCAGCCAAAGAAGACGCCGTGGATCACACCTGAACATTTGGATCTGTGTGATAAAAGAAGAGAGATGATAAAGAAAAAGAACACCTCACAGGGAGCTGATGCCTACCGAAAAATCAACAATGACATCCAAAAAGGTATGCGCACAGCAAAGAGAACTGGATAGAAGAGCAATGCCAGGAAATAGAGAACAGTCTGAACAGAACAAGAACAACAGCAAGAAGGCCTATTAGACTGTGAAACGGCGGACAACAGCATGTATGGTCACATAATTGGTGTTCTGAGTGGATGTACCAGCTTCATCTGCCAGTTACTGTTTTTTCTGGCGGATCTTGTTCACAATTCCCTGATCTTGGGAGGATGTTGCCATCTGATCCGGGAACCGGAGCTCTGGTTCTTGGTCTCTCGTTGTTCTGGATGAGCTGTCGGCGGTTTCTGTGCTGCCGGTCACCGTTGATGTTGACTTCATAGGACCTGTTGCCTAGGGATCTTATGATTATCACTTCTCTTCGGCCTGGATTGACAATGACTGCCTGTCCAGTATGGAGCTCTACTGCAGGTCTGGCACGGTGAGCTCGATCAAAGACTATCTTCTGCTTGGCTTTGATGATACTGTCTTTCTGAATAAAGTTTTTCCTCTCAGCTCTGGGAATGTAATGGGTTTTCAGTGCCGGAAGAGCAGTCCGCAGTTTACAACCCATGAGCAGTTCAGCAGGACTCGAGCCATTCTGCAAGGGTGTTGACCTGTATGTGAAGTGAGCAATGCAAGGTAGGGATCCTCTGCTTTTTTCAACAACGCCTTGACCGTTTGCACTGCTCTCTCTGTTCCTGTTTGCTTGGGGGTAGTAAGAGCTGCTAGACTGGTGTGTAAATCTGTTGTTGTTGTTGTATCAATTTTTATTCATCAGATTAACATAAGTTGTACTGATAAATGATATATCGGTATCGATATCGGTGTGTAAATCCATACTTCTCCGCAAAGGGTTTGAGCTGCCGACTTGAAAACTGGGGACCCTTATCAGATACGGCGACCTCAGGGATGTCGTGACGTCCAAAAATGCCTTTCAGGTGGTCAATGACGGTGGAAGCGGAAGAGGTGGTAAGATAGGCCAGCTCAATGTACCTGGAATAGTAGTCGATGACGATCAGGTACTGCTGCTTGTTCAGTTCGAATAGATTCATGGCCACTTTCTGCCATGGATAGTCTGGCGTTTCTGTCGGGACCAATGGTTCAGTCGGCACTTTTCTTTCTGTAACACAGGTAGAACACTTCTCCACCATTGCTTCTATCTGTGTAGACATGCCTGGTCACCAGACACTTTCTCTTGCTCGCGCCCTACACTTCACAATGCCCCAATGTCCATTGTGAATGTTCTGTAGGATGTCGGACCCTCGGCCTCTCTGGAACGATCAGTCTCGGCCCATAGTGAAATAGGTCGTTGTCCAGCGTGATATCGAAGCGAGCAGACCAGTATGGTTTGAGTCTGGGATCTTTGGGCAGGTTTCTGGCCATTCTGTTCTGTGCATATCGATCTGTTGACAGACCCGGTCTTCCTTTTGGTGTTTCTTTATCAGTTCAAATCTCGGCTCTCGGGCTCGGACATTGGCGATGACCTGATGTACCATGAGGTCGACGTTTTCTTCAAACATGTGGTCGTCTTCGGTGGCTGTACTGCAGGATGCTCTGGACAATGCATCGGCTGTGATAAGGTTTTTGCCACGAGTATACTCAATGTCAAACTGATAGAGCATAAGCCCCAATCTGAACCTTTGGATGCGAGGCGACAGTTCATCGATGCTCTTTGTCTTGAGAAGAGCGAGCAGGTCATCGTGTTGTCCAATGGCTCGTGTGATGGTCTGTCGGACTTCGTTGTTGGTGATGTGCTGGGTATAGGAAATGCCCAGAAGTCTTCTGTAGCACCTCATCTCCATGCTTTGTATTCTTCGTTGTAGATCTGCTGCGAAGGTCCATGTTTCGCAAGCATATAGGAAGATGGAGATGACAAGGGAGAACCTCAGAATAATCTGCGAGAAATATCTACAGCACCAACAACATCTATATCATGCGTTCGTAGACTTCAAAAAGGCGTTTGACCGAGTGTGGCATGCAGCTCTGTAGGCAAACCATGAGAGTGTACAACATCAGCCCTAAAATTATTGAAGTCATCAAAAGCCTGTATGACAAGGCTACCAGTGGAGTCCTTCACAACAGCACCATCAGAAACTGGTTCAGAACAACAATCGGTGTGCGTCAGGGATGCATACTCTCTCCAACACTCTTCAACATCTTCCTAGAGTGCATCATGTCAAATGCCCTTGCAGATCACAAAGGCACAGTCAGCATAGAGGAAGAGCTATCTCCAACCTTCGTTTTGCGGATGACATTGATGGATTGGCTGGAGAGGAACAAGAACTTGAATAGCTGGTACAGAGGCTTGACACCACCTCCAGAGCCTATGGAATGGAAATAAGTTCAGAGATGACCAAAATGATGACCAACAACACCAATGGCATCAACACGGACATCAAAGTCCAAGGCCAATCCCCCAACGCAAGGCATAGCTTAAAATATTTAGGAGCCATTGTATCAGACAATGGGTCCCGACAGGAGGTCCTCTCCAGGATCGCACAAACAACTGCTTCACTGGCGAGGTTGAAGCCCATTTGGGAAGACAAGACTATCAATCTACATTCCAAGATAAGACTGTTGCACTCCTTTGTCATCTCCATCTTCCTATACGCTTGCAAAACATGGACCCTCACAGCAGATCTACAACGAAGAATACAAAACATGGAGATGAGGTGCTACAGAAGACTTCTGGGCATTTCCTATACCCAGCACATCACCAACGACGAAGTCCGACAGACTATCAAACAAGCAATTGGGCAGCACGATGACCTGCTCACAGTGGTGAAGAAATGGAAACTCCGACGGCCACGTCACCAGATCATCAGGTCTTGCAAAGACCATCCTGAAAGGCACAATACAAGGAGGTAGAAGAAGAGGGAGACCGAAAAAGAGGTGGGAGGACAACATTCGAGAATGGACTGGTTTGACACTGAGCGAAACAATCAGGGTTGCTGAGGACAGGGAAAGATAGAGTGCGCTGGTTAAACGATCATCTGTGGTGCCCCTACGACCTTCGAGTTACGGGATAGGATAGGATAGGATAGTTTGAGAGAAAAGTGCGCAAAAGTGACAGCTGGACTGACGGACGGACTGACGGACGGACAAAGCCTAATCTATAGTTCCCCAACTTTGCTGGGAACTAATTTTAAGGATATTTATAAGGCGCTTTTCTTTGTAAGGAGCAGTTCAAACGCTCCCTCACGTATTCACACTGGCTGGGAGCAGGAGAAATAAGCTAAGTGATTCCACACATTCACATTCACACACAAACAGGCATACACGTTGACAACAGAACAGATCAGGAGAAGATTTTCAGCTTTGAGGTTTGCAATTTGCTTTGTAGGTGTTAATATTTGGATGCTGCGGAGAAAAGGTGGTAATGAATTCCAAGCAGTTAGTCCAAAGACAGAAAAAATATCTAGAGCCAACAGAGCACAGTTTGTGGCCAGGTATCCTGAGAAAATGTGTGTCGGATGAATTAAGAACGCATATTGCGAGAGGGAGACATTATCGGCTAGATACAGTATGAAGGAGCGGAGCCATGGAGACACTTGTAACAGAAAAGACAGGTTTTGTACAGAATTCTTTGTGTTACGGGAAGCCAATGAAGTGAGCGAAGAAGTGGAGTGATGTGATGAGATTATTTTTTTCTTTTAGAGAATGAGGCGAGCGTCAGCGTTTTTAAAAACGTTGCGGATGGTGGATGGTAGAAGCAGGCAGACCACAAAGAAGAGGGCTGCAATAGCGAAGTCGAGAGAGAAGTAAAGAAGTCACAAGTTTAGAGGTTGCGTCGATTGTGAGGTATTTACGAATAAGTCAAATGCAACCAAGAAACTCCAGTCCCATCACCTTAGGCCAGACACATTTTGTCTCCACAGTACGGTATTGTCTAATTTTTTTTTTTTACCACGGATATGGAATTTCAACGTTTCGAATATCCTTCGGATGGGGTGGGGGTGGGGGGGGTATAAACCTAGGTCTAGTCGGTGCACATAAACGCAGTAAAAAACAGTAAAGTGTGATTATAGTCACACGACACCGAAGCGTATAGGCGACTACAGCGAACCAGTTGAAGGTAAGGGGAAAATAATATGGTCACACATTGGCCAATCCGGGATTCGAACCAGGTACTTTTCGGTTACTAGTAAGACGCTCTACCAACTGAGCTACCCGGCCCCACACATAAACGCAATCCTTCGCACTTATTATATACCCTCGGGGGGTCCGTAATCCCAGAAGTCAGGCCATAACTACATCTGCACTGTGTGACTTTAAGCGCCGTTCGTGCCATTTGAAAGTAAGATTACATAATTTTGTCGAAGCTGCGTGGAAATGAGTTCACCTATCAACGGTTCACTGTTGGCCAACCATTATTTTCGACGTGTAGAATGAGGTGCAGCCATGTTTGGACCTGCTGCTTCTGCTTCCAATACCAGGGCCATGTTTTGCCATTTCAAAGCGGCATTTAGAGGATGAGGATGCCGTTACGCGATAAATGGGTACCCCGATAAATACATAGCACGTAAAACTTAGCTGTTTGTTTTCATTATGATTACTATTTTGGACTCGCATGCAATGATGCATAGAAGTGTGGGTTTATGTAGTCACTCTCCAAAAGATTGTTTTCCAGATTTTGGCAAATCCGTGCGAGATGAGTGACTTATGAAGTTCAAAATTAAAAGTTACACATAAACTTGGGCAAAACAGAAAGCAGGAGACAAATCCGTGGGCAAACAATTATGACATTTTTTAACCCTAGTTTGGCTAAACGGCCTACTTTTGATATGCTGACAAATAAATATTAAACCGGTCCACACCAGTGACAAGAGCTAAAATTTTACATCAGGCATTCTCAATGATGTATTGTACGCACTTGCACGTGCAGACTATGACGAGACTGATGACGTTATCATCTCACGAGATTTGGGAATAAACGGCTTCCGAACTGATCATCCATTGTCTATGTACGTGTGTACGAAAGATGGTGCAAGAAGTTGGATTTTAGACTAAACAAGGTGATCACTATGGCTGAAGGGGCATTCGTCAAACCACCAGAGGAGTTATGTACAACCTCAGAAAATCCGAGCAGCGCCTGGGACAGGTGGAGGATGAGGTTCGACATTTTTCTGAAAGCCTGCGGTGCCTCAGAAAAACCGGACGTTGTAAAGGTGGGACTGCTGTTGAATCACATTGGCTGTGAAGGTATCGACATTTACCACAATTTTGTCTTCCTACCAGAGAGAGAAGAAAACAACGAAAGAATTCCAGCAGAAAACAAAGACGATTTTGTTTAAATACTTAAGTGACGTAAACTGTTAGTGACGTTCATTCATATCTGTTTTTTCGGAAACAAGTAGACAAATGACTGTACCCAGATTCAGTCGAAACATTCTGCAAACTATTACAGAACTATAATGACGCAAATTTCTGCCTATATTAAGTCATCTAGTGCGTCATCAAAATGACGTTTGTTTTTCCAAGAACTCTTTGCAACTTTGATAATAAAAAGTTACGGACTCTGCTTTCTAAAAAGAAAAGGAGATGTATTGTACGCACTTGCACGTGCAGACTATGACGAGACTGATGACGTTATCATCTCACGAGATTTGGGAATAAACGGCTTCCGAACTGATCATCCATTGTCTATGTACGTGTGTACGAAAGAAATGATAAGAGAAAAAGCCGTTTTTTTCCACATCACTGTGATCAATAATCTGCAAGACTACAATAACTTTTGCAATTTTCATCCGATCTTTTTTAGATTTGGAAAGTTTAATAACGGCCAGGAAATTGTACTGGTTTTGGTTCATGCAATGGACAAATTCGATTTTTTTTTTTTTTTTGGTAAAGCAATTACATTTTTTATGATGAACACAAATTTATACGATTATTATGAAATAGGTATAACAAAGTTTTTTTTTTTTTTTTTTTTTTAAAGGAATGAAGAACGGAGAAAGAAAAAAGAAGAAACAAGTATTTTAACAAACATTTTTTTTTAAAAAAAGGAATGAAGAACGAGAAAGAAAAGAGAAGAAACAAGTTTTTTATTTAGGGAAAGTACTTGGCAATATGGCAATGCTCATCATCTTTTCAATTAAAAGAACACAAAAAACCCCTTCAGTTTGATGCTGCATTTGACTGCACTTAAAATTGTTAGATAAATAAAACATTTTACATCATACAACACAGATTTGTTTTGTTGCATAAAAAGCAGGGGGTGTATTTATGCCATCCGTTGTGCCTTCGGGAGCATGTGAGTCATATATATGTGACCCTATTTCCCGAACGGGTACCAAAGCCGGCATCTGTGATTCTGTGCTAGGGCCCTATAAAGGTAGTTTGGGTCAATCTGGGTCAGTTTGACTTTTTTGCATTTTTGGTTAGCGTAGGCATTTATCTGTCTCCTATCAAAATATTAAGCCATATTTTAAGCTGTAAATATGAAAATAATGTCATTAATTGCATGTATTTAGTGGTAATTATTGCAAATAATGTCTAAAACAATGCTGTTTACAACGATATTTTTTAATAAACATATTATTTTGACAAATCTTTTCTCTGTATTGATAGATCTGATGTTTATAAAGTTAAAGTGTGTGTGTGATCTATATATAAATTGCTTAGCCGGAAGTCCTTCTTCGCCTCTACTATAAAGTTTGTCCGGTATGGACGCTGATCTGGGCAGGTGCCGGGCTATGCAAGTCGGCCTACTGTGCGCTCAAAACCAGCGAAATCGTTATAGCCGACATTTCCTTACTGAACGTTTAACCGTTTCTGAGATAAATAAACAAAATGTCCACAAACTGCAATAGCCTCATTCCGCGCACTTCCATTAAAAATCAAATTGAGGTTTCAGCATGTTTTCCCATATAGACCAAAAAATTGATGCACTTTCTAGGAAGCCTTGGTAGCTTAGTTAGTAAAACATTCGCCTACCGTGCAGGACGACCAAAGTTCAAACCTCACGCGGGCCCTTTTTTTTTTTTACACTACCATATGGATATTTTTCTTTTTAATATAGCCTTAGGCTTTTTACCTTTAATGTATTATTATTATTATTATTATTATTATTATTATTATTATTATTAATATTATTTATACACTAATAATAATAAATTATTATTATTATTATTATTATTATTATTACTATTATTATTATTATTATTATTATTATTTATCTTATATCAAATTTTTTTAAAACCTTGGTGTTTTTTTATATTTCTATTTGTATTATTCTATATTCAATATTATTATTATTATTCTTATTATTATTATTATTATTACCAAGGATCGGGATGGGGTGGTACGTGTAGGTAAAAGGGGGCTACGGGTAGGTTTAAAGGGGCATGGGTAGGCATAACGGGGATCCGGGTATATATAAGGGGGTATGGTGATGGTCGATTCCTTTCATCCATACCTGCGAAACGATCAACGGGGAAGTATCAAGGAGGGTACAGGTAGGTTACAAGGGGGGTACGGAAGGTATCAAGGGGGTATGGGGAGGTATCAAGTGGGTTCGGGAGGTATCAAGGGGGTATGGTGAGGCATCATGGGGGGGGGGGGGAGACGGGGAGATATCAGAGGGGGTGGGTATGGTGAGGTATCAAGGGGGATATGGGGAGGTATCATCGTCCAAAGGAAACTCGCTCACAACAGTTGTCTCTGTCTACATTTTAAACAGCAACCTGTGTACCCTGGCTTGCCAGGGTACAAAAACCCCTAGTTTCTAATAAAAATGAACTATGGTAACTAAGGAAAATGTTGCTTTATAGGGTGTCCGAGTTTGGCGGCCATTTTCTCAAAACTAGCTTTCTTACACCTTGTGCCTTTAAAGTGGAATAACTTCTTGAGTTTTTAACCTAGATCTATGGGTCATATATTAAAATAAAGGTATTTTCTTTTAGTTTCAGAAAATATATATAACTCTAAACCTAAAAATATCACCTTTGGTACCCCTTTGTTATGACGGGTCACATATATGGGCTTTACCCTTCTAATTTAGTATTTTGCTTAACAAAAGTGCCAATTTATTTATTTTAATTTTTTAGACATATGATGCCTGAAAGCCTCCTGGTGTGACATGTATTGAAGTAAAATGTGTGCGAGTGGCTGTCAGCTGGGTACATTGTTGGCTCAGTGGTGTATGCAATGGTAGAGCAATGGAAGCATTAGCGTTGAATGTTTTGCGGTAACACTGCTGCCAGTACAGGCAATGGTTCAAAGCTGATGGCGTGGAATGCCAAAACAAACAAAAATATGACCCTGAGACACCGTTGTGTATTCCATGGCTAACTGTTAAACAACTGAAGCATTCAATGTCAAGCGGTAACATTGTCATAGTGGTTCAGTGCTGGCAGACAAAAAAATCGCATGACCCTGAGAAACACCGCTCCCTTAACCCTCTAACCCCCGCAGGAACCTAAGCCTTACCTGCTTCTATTTCCTAGGTCAACAAGGCAAGTAACATCGTCAAATGCTACACCATGCACAAACAAAAATTTATTAAAAATGCACCACCCAAAAATATGTTCCACTTATCATTATTAATAAATCAACCACATATTTTTCTTCAAAATGAAATGTTACACGTACATTTTTACAATGTGTTGCAACTGGAAAAAAAAATCTGAATGTCAACATTACATACTGCACAACATGCAGCACGATCACTGCCACAAATAATAAAGCACCGATTGTTAATCGTTTCTGTTATTCAAATCCGACAGAAAAAGATTGTCAAAGTGAAAGTCCAAATCACTTTCCTCTCCATCATTAACCTGTACCAGATCAGCCTCCTAAAATCCTTCAAATGGGTCATTTTCTTCATCAGATTCTGCAAGAATCTGACGCCATAATTCTCTGCCTCTCAAACTTCAAACATTAATTTAAAAAGCACCACCCAAAATTATGTTCCACTTATCATTACATTATTAATAAATCAACCACATAATTTTCTTCAAAATGAAATGTTACACATACATTTTTATTATTGCAGAATCTGATGAAAAAAATGACCCATTTGAAGAGTTTTAGGAGGCTGATTTGGTGCAGGTAATAATGATGGAGAGGAAAGTGATTTGGACTTTCACTTTGACGGTCTTTTTCTGTCAGATTTGAATAACAAAAACGATGAACATTCAACAATCAGTGCTTTATTATTTGTGGCAGTGATCGTATTGCTGCATGTTGTGCAATGTTGACATTCAGATGTTTTTTCCAGTTGTAACACATTATAAAAATGTATGTGTAACATTTCATTTTGAAGAAAAATATGTGGTTGATTTATTAATAATGTAATGATAAGTGGAAAATAATTTTGGGTGGTGCTTTTTAAATTAATGTTTGTGCATGGTGGTACCGTGTAGCATTTTGACGGAGTTATTTGCCTT
This sequence comes from Oncomelania hupensis, assembly GCA_036898135.1. Lineage (NCBI taxonomy): Eukaryota > Metazoa > Mollusca > Gastropoda > Littorinimorpha > Pomatiopsidae > Oncomelania > Oncomelania hupensis. The sequence continues at coordinate 48,189,426 of CM072516.1, read as the reverse complement.
GACCTAGGAAATAGAAGCAGATAAGGCTTAGGCTCCTGTGAAGGTAAGAGGGTTAATTAGATTTAACGATTTTGGAAATTGTACTGAATGCTGACTTGTTTATTTTGTCTACAGGATTTTCTTTGCTTTTGGCGGTGATGCTTGCATAGTCAGGTGGCAAGTGGAACAGGTTCACCACGCCTACCATACAACTGGTCATCTCCAACCACCAAGATTCAGCTAGCTGTGGGACTTCAACACAAGTTACAGATGGTCAGAGCTGCTGGGAGGCTAGTATCGGATCCGTCTGCCACCAAGTGGACGTTTTGCTTTTTTGAAGGTAAGGACAATTCAATTTAATTAATTGCTTTAATTTTACGTCTATTAATAATAATGTGTAATGATTTTGACAACAAAAGGATAAAACTGCAGGTTAAAAAAAAATTTAATGTTAAATGGAAATTGGGGAGTATTGTACGCATACTCTGTGCGCATACTAGGTGGTTAACTCTAGATCGGCCGCGTCAACTTTGCCGGTACTAAGCTTGTCAGGATTTAGGCCACGGCAGTCAACATGCTCGATCTAAGTCGGCTGAGAGATAACTTACAAAGTTTGAAAAAGAAAAGATGTAGAAAATACAAAAACTGATGACACAATCAGAAATCGGACGAGATTATTAGCAACACAATCTTTTGCCCACTGTTTTGGCTTGATCTGTATTGATAGATAGAGGTCCAGGAAGAATGTAAAGTGCAACCAGAGTAGGGTCCATGTGTTATGGGTTGTGTGTATTGATCAAGTTCATGTCTCACAGTCAGATAATAAAGCTCTGTTGTATCTTGTATCTGGTATCCCCTGATGCTGATTCCTAGACACATCCTATAGTACGCCAAGAAACAAAACCAGCCCCAAGTTAGGGGATGGGTGATACGATAGGAGCTCCCAAAGTGATGGCATGGGTTGATAGAGGAAAGTGTGTACAATCGTTGCACGATTTGCGTCGTATAAGTTCAATAACTCAAGAACCACTTCACCCAGTCTGTTCCCATTTACCAGTTATGTTCTAGCCCCACCCCTGCACGTAGTCCCCCAACACGGAAAGAATGAAAGAACGCGTTGGGGAGAGGTGACTGTTTGATTGATCTGACCCTCCTGAAATCCTTGTACAATATGACCAAATACTTTCGATCCAAAGTGGCCACCTCATGGGGATGAATTTGGCTGCTTTTCCGACATTGTTCGGTCAGGGTATGTGTGCTGTACCCACTTCGTGCACCTAAACGGTGCATTTGGCAGTATTTTGGGCGCCAGACGGTTTCCCGCCCAAATGTCCGGCCGTTATTGGGAGATTGGAACCCTTTCAAAGTACAGACATCAAAGAACCTGAAGTTTCTCCTCAACCCATCAAGTCAGGCGGTCCATATTGGGCTCATCCCCAAGAGGACCCCCTGAATGCTTCACCTATCTCAAGAAGAGTTGATGGATCACAACCCAAACCCCTAACCCTAAACCAGCATCACAGCCACTGTCCACATAGGAATAAGCAATAGCCTAGCTCTTTGGGTTGAGGGAGAGGTGACTGTTTGATTAAGATTAAGATAGTTATGGGATGGGGGATGGGATATGACCCCCGAGGTATGGGACTGGTGATAGCTTGATCTGTATTGATAGATAGAGGTCCAGGAAGAATGTAAAGTACAACCAGAGTAGGGTCCATGTGTTATGGGTTGTGTGTATTGATCAAGTTCATGTCTCACAGTCAGATAATAAAGCTCTGTTGTATCTTGTATCTGGTATCCCCTGATGCTGATTCCTAGACACATCCTATAGTACGCCAAGAAACAAAACCAGCCCCAAGTTAGGGGATGGGTGATACGATAGGAGCTCCCAAAGTGATGGCATGGGTTGATAGAGGAAAGTGTGTACAATCGTTGCGCGATTTGCGTCGTATAAGTTCAATAACTCAAGAACCACTTCACCCAGTCTGTTCCCATTTACCAGTTATGTTTTAGCCCCACCCCTGCACGTAGTCCCCGAACACGGAAAGAATGAAAGAACGCGTTGGGGAGAGGTGACTGTTTGATTGAGCTGACCCTCGTGAAATCCTTTTACAATATGACCAAATACTTTCGATCCAAAGTGGCCACCTCATGGGGATGAATTTGGCTGCTTTTCCAACATTGTTCGGTCAGGGTATGTGTGCTGTACCCACTTCGTGCACCTGAACGGTGCCTTTGGCAGTATTTTGGGTGCCAGATGGTTTCCCGCCCAAATGTCTGGTCGTTATTGGGAGATTGAAACCCTTTCAAAGTACAGAAATCAAAGAACCTGAAGTTTCTCCTCAACCCATCCAGTCAGGCGGTCCATATTGGGCTCATCCCCAAGAGGACCCCCTGAATGCTTCACCTATCTCAAGAAGAGTTGATGGATCACAACCCAAACCCCTAACCCTAAACCAGCATCACAGCCACTGTCTACATAGGAATAAGCAATAGGCTAGCTCTTTGGGTTGAGGGAGAGGTGACTGTTTGATTAAGATTAAGATAGTTATGGGATGGGTGATGGGATACAACCCCCGAGGTATGGGACTGGTGATAGCTTGATCTGTATTGATAGATAGAGGTCCAGGAAGAATGTAAAGTACAACCAGAGTAGGGTCCATGTGTTATGGGTTGTGTGTATTGATCAAGTTCATGTCTCACAGTCAGATAATAAAGCTCTGTTGTATCTTGTATCTGGTATCCCCTAATGCTGATTCCGCGGCACACCCTATAGTACGGGAAGAAACAAAACAAGCCCCAATGACCCCCAAGTTATGGGATGGGTGATTGCATAAGAGCTCCCGAGTTATGAGATTGGTGATAGATGAAACTGTATAATCGTTGCGCTATTTGCAGTGACTGTTTGATTGAGATGACTATAGAGTATTACTATTATTATTATTATTATTATTATTATTATTATTATTGTCGGTATTGAGGATTTTTATAGCACACTCATCTCGCCGCACTTGACCAGACTTTCGGCGCTGGCCAGTACATGATCTAACTAAATACGACCGAGAGCACTTTACAATAAATAAAACTTCGATTTTCTTTCCCCTAAGCGCTCTGTAATTGGAAACCACCTGCAACCTTGACCCCGGCGTTGTCGAATATAGATCTAGTTACTGTTGAAGTTCAGTGATTAGATTAACGTCCTCCGACACAGTGCGTATATAGGGGACAATAGTAGTAGTATTATTATTATTGAGGATTTGTATAGCGCACTCATCTCGCCGTACTTGACAAGATCTAACTCAAACCTCCCAAGACGCGCACCTGCAGCCTTTGGGTGCATGGTCTGACAATCACTGAATGAACACTGAACCACCAGAGCTATCCTACTGCTGACATGGACCGTATATAGCACAGATAAGAAGAAGAGGTGGTCTGTACGAGACCATTGTATTTATATATCACAACACCTATTTTGACCCCTATTTATGCCTTGTACAACTTTGTTGTGCTACACCGCTCTAACAACTGTGCCTTTGTGTCGCTCAAATGAACAGCAAAGGCTTTAGAAACACTACTTCACTCGTTTATAAGGAAAGAAGGGCGTGTATTTTCTACAGATCACACAAGCACACACACACTGGCAAGTTTGGAAACATGAAAGGAAATGTTACGTCACATACCCAGAACCTTTGCCAAGTTATGAGTTTTGAAACAGGGACGCCCGCCAGTTTTATTGGTCATTGTCTGCCTCAAGTACGGGGATGGTATTTGGGGTATACAATGAACTGATCAATAATAGTACAGGACACAGTCAATATAAAAATTTAAAAAAATAAAAATTCAAATTTCTTTCCATCTTCTAATAGCGATCTCCTTGCCTTTACACCACCTGTTTGATGGATGTGTATTTGGTGTGTGTGAGGGTGAATGAGACAGGTGAGCGTGTATGTTGGTATAGATCGCCGCGCTTTGAGCCTGATTGATTTGGGAAATGGCGTGTATATAGCATCTTGTATTATTATTATTATTATTATTATTATTATTATCATAATGCACTTTATTCCATTCAACATTCATCTTGAGGACTTGCTAACGGTCCCGAAAACGTTGGTCTAGAATCATGGTCCTCGGTCTTAATACGGTTTAAGAGTGTGTAAGCAAGTGTGTACGGAAGTCCTCAACATGAATGCTATTTGTGAATGTGTGTATTCAGTCCTCACAATACATTCCCGCCAGTCTTCACTTATCACGCAACATACCAAGTCTAATAGCTCAAAGAGTAGTTACTATTTTGAAACGTACGACCCCTTTCGCTGCTTTCGGGAGCCAAGAGACAATGCTTGCTGTATCGAATCTCAAAAATACTTATTATTTCTAATAGTCCCCACAACCGAGGTCTAGAATCATAATCCTCAGGCTGTGTAAGCGTTCAAGTATGTGTGTGTACGCGAATGTTATGAACACATACTAATGTGTATGTGAGTGGCTGTTTCTTAATTAAGTGGTTCATAATCATACATGTCCCTGATCTGTGATGCCTTAGTACCATGATTTTATTAGCAATGTTAAATCTAGTCACATGTTTTTGAAGTAACAACAGTTTACTGATGTATTCGTTGCGGAATGTCTCTAGTTGTAACTAGTCTTGTGTATAGTGTCCATGTAACACCATTTAAGTAGCTCAATAGGTACCCACATACAAACTATCTTTTTACCCTCAGAAACAAGTTGTGTGTGGAGGTCATGGACCTCTGCCAGAAAAGGGCGTGATATTTTTCTCGTGGAAAGAGCTTGAAGTGTTGACAGTGAATCAGACATGATTAAAAACAAGGTTCTTTTGGATTGAAAAGCCTGTTTCAGAGCTAGATGAATTGCCTTAAGCTCAGCAGTAAAAACAGAACAACAATCAGGTAAACGCTGTTGCAAAGGCTGATCTAGGTGTCTCCCAGAGACCGACGCAGCAGCAACTGAGTCTTCTTTCTTCGACCCGTCTGTAAAAAGTTTTTCATATCCTTTATACAATGAACATTGTTCGAGATAAAGTTGCTTATAAACAGTTTTGGATGTTTCGGTCTTTTTGAAGGATGTAAGAGCAAAGTTGATAATGGGGTTGAGGAGGTTCCAAGGTAAAAGTACAGTTAGCAATTGATCATCATTAACAGAGTCAACATCTATGCCTGCAGTGTCAAAGTGAGGACGTATTCTGATACCAAAAGGAGGAATTTCTGTCAGTTTGTTGGAGTATTTAAGTGTAAATAACGGGTTTAGAACACAATCATAAGCGGGATTTTCAGGGTTTGCTTTAAGTTTGAGAAAATAATACATGGAGAGCTGGAGCCCGCGGATATCCAAGGGAGGTTCGCCACCCTCAGCGTAAAGACTTTCTTTCGGTGAAGTGCGAAACGCTCCCAGACAGATCCGAAGACCTTGATGATGGATTGGATCCAAGGCTTTCAAATAGGCTTTCCTAGCAGAACCATATACAATGCTACCATAATCCAATTTGGAGCGCACTAGAGAACAATAGAGCAGGAGCAAAGTTTGCTTGTCTGCTCCCCAGTCTGTGTGGCTGATAACTTTCAAAATGTTAAGATCTTTCTGGCAGCTGTCCCTCAGGTATTTAATATGCGGCAGAAAAGTAAATTTGCTGTCAAAAATAATGCCCAACAATTTTACTTTTTAGAAACTTTGATGGGTTGGTCATAAACATGGAGAGAGGGATTCAAAACCTAATTCTGTTTGCGATGAAAATGAATGCATTCGGTTTTAGAAAGCAAAAATTGAAAGCCGTTGTCTTCTACCCACCCCTGAATTTTATCTATGCAAAGCTGAAGTTGACGCTCCACCCCAGCCAAGGTTTTACCCTTAGCCGAGATGGAGAAATCATCAACAAACAAGGATTTATCTATGCCATACTTGACGTTTTGAACTATGTTGTTGATCTTAACATTAAACAAAAGAGGAGATAAAATGCTACCCTGAGGGACACCCATCTCCTGCTCAAAAGATTCTAATAAAGTGGAGCCAAGTTGGATCTGAAACTTTCTATCGGTTAAAAAAATTTCTATAAAAATGGGTAAGTTCCTGCAGAAGCCTAGCTGTTCTAGATCTTTTAGAATCCCAAACTTCCAAGTTGTGTCGTAAGCCTTTTCTAGATCAAACAACACAGAAACAACATGTTCGCTGTTAACCAACGCGTTTCTGACGAACGACTCGAATCGAACGAGATGATCGGAAGTGCTCCTGTTTTTGCGGAAACCACACTGAGTGACATCAAGAGCATAAATGGATTCCAACTGCCACATCAAACGCTCATAGATCATTCTTTCCATAGTTTTGCACAAACAACTTGTAAGGGCAATATGCCTGTAGTTGTTTGGGTCAGAGTGATCCTTTCCAGGTTTAGGTATTGGAACAATTACGGCTTCTCGCCAAGATGGGGGAAAGGAACCAGAAGACCAGATATGATTAAACACAGCCAAGAGAATTCTAAGGGAATCTTTAGGCAGGTACGAAATTAACTGATAATGAATATCATCAGGGCCAGAAGCAGAGTTATTGGATTTCAAGATGGAATCTGTCAATTCTTCTATAGAAAATGGGAGGTTATATGGTTCACAATTATCGGCGTAAAAAAAACAGGATTCTCTTTCTTTTTTATCTTTCATGCTTTGGACTTTGGGGGAATAATGAGCAGATGAAGAATTGTGATGGATGGTAGAGGCCAAGTCAGCAACCTTGCTTTCTGTCAGTGATAATCTGACCACGTTGTTTCAGACCTTGGATCACAGCTTTGGAGTTTTTTCCTTTAATTCTTTTTATAATTTTCCAGACTGTTTTGGGAGAGGTTTTGGTATGAAGTTTGGAACAGAAAGTTTTCCAAGATATACGCCTTTTTGGTTTAAAGATATATCTAGTTTTAGCTTGCAGTTTCTGATGATTAAGTTTATTTTAAGCTGTAGGATTTCGAAAGAAACTCCGTTGGGTTTGCTTCCTTTGATGATAAAGAGTCTTGCATTCTTCATGAAACCAAGGGGTCTTCGGGGCACTGCTTTTAATAGATGTTTTGGGTATATTTTCGGAAGCACATTCTATTAGGATATTAGAAAACTCCAAAGCTGGATCTTCGGAATTGAGAATGTCAGTGGTAATTCGACAAGCTGCGGAGTGTCCAAATTGGTCCCAATTTGCTTGTTTGAAATTCCAGTGCCTTTGGGGCTCCTCAGATTGATCTTTTAGAAACGTTAAAAAAATTGGAAAATGATCACTCCCACAGAGATCCGTATGAGATTTCCAATCCAGGTCCAAAAAAAGAGAGGGGTCACAGATGGCCAGGTCTAAATTATAAAATTTTCCTAAATGGTTACAATACTTAGGGGAACCTGAATTTAAAAATACAAAGGTTGATGAGGTCATCGACAACATTGTCCAAAATTTTGCCTTGGGGATTCTGATGGTCACTTCCCCATCTGGGTACACCACCTCAATGCCTATGTGATCAGCACTCTTAGGTTCTCCCACATTTTGCTGGCTGTGGGCTATTTATAGCTTGCCTACACCCTCCCTTTCAGTGAAAGGAAAGGAAAGAAGAGCACCGGCGAAGCTATTTATACTAAATTATAGCTAGCCTGGCGGAACTAACTTCAAAACCTAAAAGCTTTGGTTGAGTCAGTGTGTGGGGGAGTGGCCATTCAGATCCCCAACAATCAGGAAGGGAGTTGGGAGTTGGTCTATCAAGTTTAGTAAATCAGCTTTGCAAATGGTTTTGGAAGGGGACAAATATAAGGAGCAGACTGTTACAGTTTTTTGGAAAGATATTCGAGCAGCAATGGCCTCCAGGGGTGTGGTCAATGTAACTGGGCTAAATAAAATGTCTGAACGAACAAATAAAGCGTTCTAACGAGAAACATTGGACTGTAAGCAAGAGTATCCAGATAACTGAAGTATTTTATCAGGGCTCAGAAGAGTTTCCTGAAGACAAATTAAGCTTGGTCGGGTTTTAGAAAGTAGGAGCAACTGTTCGTAGTTGGCTTTAAGCCCTCTAATGTTCCACTGTATTAAAAAGGTCATGGTAGAAATAAACCCTAAGTCCAGGGAGGGGCGGAAAAAATGAGAAGCTCGACCTCCTCTAGAAAGGGAAGGCGGGGACTTATGAGCGGCCTGAGCCCAGAAGGAGAAAACGTCTGACTTGGCCCGCTCCGACTCCTCGCAAACAGCAGCGCGAGCATAAGGACCAAAAAGGGAGTCGGGCACCAAAGGTCCCACCCGAAGTGAGGAGGACAGGTGCGTAGGCAGCTGCGATGCTGACTGAAGAAAGGCCTTACGACAAACAAGAAGCAGGTTAACATAGGCGATAGCCTGCGCATGGCAACCCTGAACGATAGAGGTATTGAGGGCCTGCAACAAGGACTTCACCGAATGAACCAAAACGTCATCATGAAACTCCTCCTCAGAAAAAAGAGCGGAAGACAGCGCAGCAGTCAGCGCGTCAGCCAGAGAAGCACACTCCAGGGCCCTGACAACAGACTCCTCCACTTGCGTCAGCCCCTTGACTGGAACAGGGACCAACTTAGGAGGCAAAAGCTTTTGGCCCCTTAAAAGAGCAAGATCTTCTTGGGAAACCGGGAGTGCCGAATACGGAAGAAACGACCAAGAGAGAAACCTCCTGGGAACCCTAGACAACGAGGACAAACCCACAAAAGATCCCATAGAGGAAGCCCTAGAGAACTTAGGCACGTCCTCAACCGAAGAGGAAGAGGCCTCGCCCTCTCGAAGACCTCTAGCCTTCGAAAAGGCCCAATCCACAAAAAATGTAATGCTAGGAGACTCCTTGAAGGCAAGGCACGGTTCATCAGACTCGACTGGAGCAAGAGCCTCGCCTAAAAAAGAATGGAGGTGGGGTCGAGAAACCAAAACCTCCTCCACCACTTGCGGACAAAAGGTCGCCGCTTGCTGAATGGCCTCTTTAAAAACAGCCTCAGGCAACAAGGACTGCCGGTCAGAACTTCCCAAGCCAACATGATCCGGAGACGAAACAGACAAAGCAAGTTCATCGCGATAAGGATCGCGAGTATCAGGAGAAAGCATCACGATATCATCAGGGGCGAACAGCACCCCAGAATCAGTGAACCCGGGAACAGGGGTAGAGGCAACCAAGTGCGCTCTGCCCAAACCGGAAGATGGCGCACCCAAAGGCACCGCCAAAAAACGAACCATCAGAGCCGGAAACCAGCGTCCCTGACCCACAACCAAAAGCAGAAGTGACAGAGACTGAAGGCAGACCTGCCTACCTCAGATTTTCAGTTTCAGTATTCTGACTGGCAAAATTTGGTATTCTGGGACCAAAATTCGTATTTTCACTCTCGGCGAATCGACACATTCGCAAGTAGGAATTTAACAATTGTAAATGTAACTTAGTGACGATAAAGAAGAAGTAATCACTGCATTAAAAAAAAAAACTCAAACTGATTCCTTAAATACACTGTTCCCCGATTTATTTATTTATTGACTACAGTACAGAACAAGCGCAAAACTGTAATTGCTAGAGAGCAAAAATTCAGTTGATAAAAACTTAAATTGGAATTGGAAACAACAAAATAATATATCTATAGTGAAGGACTAAGTAATTTATATGATGTGCAAAAATCTCAACATTGTTTTCCTTCAGCTGGTGGCTATAGCAGCGCTTGAGCCTGTCTGGTTCTTTGCTACAAAATAAATTATTTACAGTAACTGACTGGGAAAAAATTATACGCAAACTGTCAAGTCAAGTCAAAAGCGCTTTATTCCATAAAACCCCAATGTGATCAGTAAACTCAGCGAAGGAGTCAGGTTTGTGAGGAAATGCTTTGTGTTTTTATATTGGGACAGTGCATTAAATTTATGAGTTTTTGTTGGCATATGGTTTTGCATGGAGGTTTGCCAAATTGTTGTAATATTTTTTATAAATGCTTGAGTATATTATTTTAGCATGAAAACTATAGGTGCAGTTTTTACAGATACAATTATTGATTTTTTTGTTTTTTGTTACAGCAACCAATTTATTGGCTTCCGTGGTTCCAAGTTGACAAGGATTTTGCAAAGAGCTCTGGGTGGAAATTCAAAGACAGTTCTTATTGCAACTATCAACCCAATCATCCTTAAGGAAAGCCATTCAACTCTTTGAGTGTGTTTTTGAATTTTTATTTGTTTTATTTCTTTCTTCTTTCTTAAACCTAGCTAATTTTATTCATTTTAATCACTACATCCACAAGCTTTAGGGGGATAGTGTATTAAATATATGTAATAAAAGGTAATTGGTAGGCAAGGAACATGTGATTTGCCAAAAAGACCATGTTCGGAGTGTACAAAAACACAAACTTTGTTTTTCCAGTTTGCCAGGAGCGCCAAGACTATCAAGAACAAACCACAGGTCAATGAAGTTGTGCCTGAAGCCGCTATGTTGATAAGGTATCGCAATGAGGTAGACAAGCTTCAGAAGATGGTCAAGGAGGTGAGTATGTAATTAATGGATTGCATATAGCAATTACAGAATAGCATGATTTTGTCAAATATTATGGGATGAAAAGAGAGAGGTACAGGAGGAGATAAGATAAATATTAGGATTTCCAACAGATTCAGGTGTTAGTCTAGAATGAAATTATATTTCAATCTAAACTTTTGAGCAACAGCAACAGCAATAGACTCCAGCTAGCAATAGCTGAGTTACCAGCTCAAAGTTATGATTTATGACTTCTTCAGATGGTTTTTATCAAACAAAATGTGCTACCTTCTGCAGTGGCAGTCAAAAGCCGAGTGATGGAATAATATAGTGTTCATAAAATCGTTGAGATTACTTATACAGTAATTACTATTTACTATTGCAAATTCAAAATACTCACGATAATATCGTGCTTGGCAATGATTATAATTAAAACAATTAGGGAGATTTGGAACACACGACTGTCGACAAACGACGTCCGTGACAAAGGACATAGTCATAGTGCAAGGCGACTGGAATGCCAAGGTTGGCCAAGATGCGCACCACAACTGGGGAGACGCAGGTGGACCCCACTGCAACAACGAGACAAATGACAGGGGTCTGAGACTGTTGGAGTTTGCCAGATACAACAATGTGGTACTGGCAAACACGCTTGGTCTCCACAAAAACACCAGACGATGGACATGGCATAGTCCCGGCGGGGAGCATCGCAACCAGATCGACTACATCATGGTCAAAAAACGCTTCAGATCAAGCATCAACATTGGCAGGACACGCACTTTTCCAGGAGCAGACATCGGAATTGACCACAATCTCGTGATGTCTTTCCGGCTCCACTTGAAGAGAGTAAATACAGCAAAGTGCACTAGACTGAAGTTCAACCTGGACAAACTGCAAGACCCGGAGGTGGCAGAACTATTTCAGGTCACAATTGGAGGGAAATTTGCACCACTGTTCATTTTGGGAGCTGGTGAAGTAGATGTCAACACTGTCACCGCCACGACTCACCCTGGGCAGACGCCACAAACAAACACCTTCCACACGCAGACAACCCAGACAGAATGGCGATTTCCCGCAGACGTGAAGGGATGAAAACACAACGAATATATATACAACTTTCAAGCTATTTATTCATTCATACCACACACTCATACACATACAACATTTACACATGAAACGAGAAAAATGGTGATGGAACAATCAATGGGTCGATGAACAATGAAATGGAATGTCAGATGAACGAGGGTTGCTAATCAACCACGTCTAAGTAAAGTATCGACTGTGCACTGCAAATGTCCGAACACAGGGGGGGTCGAGTATCAAGAGGGGGACAACAAGGAAAAAGCCGACCTGATAGTAGGGCGTCCCCGTTGATGTCTCCGTGAAAGTATCTGCCCCTCCTCGTGGCTGTTACCGGACTGTCGCTGTTGAACCCAGGCGTAGTGGTGTCGCTACTCCCTCCCGCCGCTGACGATGATGATGATGATGATGACGCTGTAGTTGCGGCAGCCCTGCCACCGTCGACGCCTCCCAGCCTGACTCCTCCAGTCGGCTAACACTGTGACGTCGAGGCCAGGTTCCGTACACAGATTTCACAACCACCGCGGGAAAGGTGGGGTTGTGGAACAATGAAGATGTACACAAACGCGGACGTGGACGAACGGGTGGTGATGATGATGCTGGGTCCACACGACCAAATGTCGTTGTCGTTGTCGCGCGACGCTGGTCAACGTTGATCCGCGTTACCCAGTGACGAACTGATGAATACGACGAACTTTCGAACCTGCAACATGCTTGTCGTATTGTTAATGTCATGTCCACCCGATTCTGTCCCCCTCCCTCGTCACACTCTCCCCCCCTACTACACTAACTAATTCCTGTATCTTGAGGAAGCGCCACTGCTGTCCACTTCACTTCCCTTGATTACTATTACTGTCACTTGTAATCAAACACATAATTCAAAAACTAAATGACATTATGAATGCATGAAATGAACAATGCTGCAAATGAATACATGTAATCATCAACACATTAACCATCTCAAGCATTCGCAACCTCGACAACAGCAACCACTTCCATCCTACCTTCATCACACTTCACCCCCATTCTCCTCCCTCATTCTCCCTCCTTCAGTCGCACTCTTCCTTTCGTCTGCCTCTCCCCAGTGCAACCATCCTTCCCCCAGCCTCACGCACAGCTATCGTTCAACACCCCAACAGCCGGCCATCGGTCATTAGCACAGTAAAGGAAGATAACACCATCACACTTACCCACACGGCTCGAATGTAAAAGTACCTGTAGCTAGCCCTTTCCACTGCTTGCCTACACAGTACTCCAAGTAAGGTATTCCAGTGCGTAGTAATTCCCGTTAGTGGACAAAACCTCCACACTAACTTACCACAACACAAAACTTAGTTATTTGCTCTACTCTTTCTCGAGCTTGCTACCACATCTGTAACATTTCCCACTAGGTTTTCTTTTAGAACCAGTTATTATTTACGTTAACAACTGTCCCACCCTTACTTCCAGAACAAAATACCTAGAGAAACAAGACCGCACGTCTTCTCTGTTACTCTGCAAAACGTGTTCTGACTACAGTGAACAAATTCCCAAAACTGGCTGGCCGAGCTCTGCTGTTCAAAATCACGCTTTCCACGCATAACCTAACATACGACAGCGCACAGTTACTACCCCAACTCGTTAACTCTCCACCCACACTTTCTACCCGGTTTCATCACAGGCTGCCCTGTGACAAACACCATGACCACAGCTAGTGCGCATGCGCGAATGGAACTGGTTTCCGTTAAGCGGGAGAGAGGTGCTAAAAGTAGACGGTAACTAGGCGCGCTTTACCGCGCTTCATGAGCCGTGACGAGCCGCCCTTTACTGCAAGTCTAAAAGTTAACAGCAATTTTTGCTTCTCCTTTTCATACTAAGAAATGGCCACTTCCCTTTCTAACACCATTCATTGCTTACCATTTTTTATTTTATGCACGATTACTCCTTAATAATATTAAGGACAATTATGCAGTTGATGGTGATGATGATGATGATATTTGTGTTTTGTGATCAGGAGATCTCAGACCTGAAAAAGGGAGGAAAGCTTCGCAGCCGCATACCAGTGGTACGTTTTCAGTGTTGTTCTGATAATTATATTCATTGTCTAGTTGCCGAGTTACAGAGTGGATCTTGTATGGATCATTGAGTGATTTACAGTGCAGGTAAAATCATAGCTCAGCTAGTACAGTGGTGAAGTGTTGAGATTTTATGCTTCTGTGCTTGATAGCTGTGACTATTTTTTGCAATAATTATATTCATGAATATTGTGCAAAACACAATTGCTCTGTAATATAAGAGAATAGTGAGCAGATCATAAGTTGAGCTTACATTTATGGACGCCTATCCTCCTATCCTATCCCATAACTCGGAGGTTGTAGGGGCACCACAGAGGATCGTTTAACCAGCGTACTCCGTCTTTCCCTGTCCTCAGCAACCCTGATTGTTTCGCTCAGTGTCAAACCAGTCCACAGCGGTGGGAATTGTACGCCTAAAGGCGTAAAAGCGCCCAAATCATTTTCAGTTTACACCCATTGTTAGCTCAATACGCCTAAAGAAAAAAAAAAGTATTTAAAAAAAAAAATTCCTATAATGCGCATCCTCAAATGGGCTTAGTAAACAGAATTTAGCTTAACTTTAAGCCAAATCCGCCATATCCAAATTATGGCGTCAAACATGTAGAACGTTGTTCAGCTTGGGGAAAGCCAAACAATGAGGAAAAAGAATCAAAAGTAATCAGGAAAGTTCGGTTCAGCGAATGGATTCGAAAGTTGTCAACCTCTGGTTTTGCCTTCTGCGAGCTGTGCCGAGCAGAGATTAAATACGCAAACCACGGATTTGGTGCCTTGCAGAAGCATGCCGACTTTATTTTTCTAAGTAAGAAATTGGTAGGAAGAAGGAAACAAAAGAAAAGCAAACAAATTGAATATTTTGACTGAGGAAAAAATAAAACAAGTAGTGACATTCTATTCTTAACACTGCAATTATTGAAAAGCCTGCGATTCAAACACCTACATTTTTGTTGGTAAAGTGTTGTTTTTCTTTGTTTTGTTTTTTTTTCGTGTATGCTCTTTATTAAAATTTTGTCTTTTGGTGGCTGCTTTTGTATTTTTTCGTCTCTGTAAATACTTCAGGTATTTTTTTAATAATTTGCATTGTTTTTATTACAAACCTCTTGTAGTCTAACATATACCGGAACCTTCCCACCCTCCCCCCCCCCCCCCAACAAAAAAAATATCACAAAACACACCTTGTTAAAGCATACTATTAAATTGAAATTAAGAAAATTAGTCTTTTACTTGGAATTTGGGAAGCAGATCCTGTGGAGATTTCTAAGCTCAGCCACACCAGATTGTACCATTTCGCATCTTTAGACACAAATTTTTAAGGGGGGAGGGGGAGGAGGGGGCATGCCCCCGTCTCTTCCCTAGATTTTGGTACCGTCGCTTGCCAGTAAGTCCAAAATACTTTTTCCAATTCCCACCACTAAGTCCATTCTCGAATGTTGTCCTCCCACCTCTTTTTCGGTCCCCCTCTTCTTCTACCTCCTTGAACTGTGCATTGCAGGATGGTCTTTGCAAGACCTGATGATCTGGTGATGTGGCCATACCATCGGAGTTTCAGTTTTTTCACCACTGAGTGAGCAGGTCATCGTGTTGTCCTATGGCCTGTGTGATGGTCTGTCGGACTTCGTCATTGGTGATGTGCTGGGTATAGGAAATGCCCAGAAGTCTTCTGTAGCACCTCATCTTGCTTTGTATTCTTCGTTGCAGATGTGCTGTGAGGGTCCATGTTTCGCAAGCATATAGGAAGATGGAGATGACAAGGGAGCGCAGCAGCTTTACCGTGGAATGTAGACTGATGGTCCTGTCTTTCCAAATTGACTTCATCCTTGCCAGGGTAGCAGTTGTTGGTGCGATCCTGGAGAGGACTTCCTGTCACGACCCATTGTCTGCTACAATGGCTCCTAAATATTTGAAGCTATGCACTGTGTTGAGGGATTGACCCTGGACTTTGATGTCCGTGTTGATGCCATTGGTGTTGTTGGTCATCATTTTGGTCTTCTCTGCACTTATTTCCATTCCATAGGCTCTGGAGGTGGTGTCAAGCCTCTGTACCAGCTGTTTAGCCTGGGGGACCTAGAAAAAAATATGCTATGACCCTAAACAAATTGTTATAGAAAAGATTTTCACTGCATTATGACGGCACGATCAGTCGCTACTTCCCATAAAAAATCGGACACAGTTGGTGTGCGGCATACTTTTTAGCGGCTATTTAAAGGTCACGATCAAGGTCACAGTCCACAAAAATCGTTAGAACCATATCAAGTAGCACCTCGTTTGAAAGGTAATAAAAACGCAATGTCGAAAACGTTATAATAATTAACGATACTGTTAACTGGTTGAAGTTGATGATGTAGAAAGGTTATGTAAATGCCCTCTGAGACAACAGATATTATAATAAACAATGAACAATATGAACATATTAATTACACTGCAAACCATTGTACTATGTAGTCAGTTTCTTTAACTTAATATGATAACGCAAAACCATACAAGGATGACTGAACATTTGTGCTCCAATCCTGCTACACTTCATCGTGATGGGGTGGGAGAGTGTTGCAGCAGCTAAGACCTCGGCACTCCTTGCAGGCAGGAGAACAAAAAAGCCTGTACCTCCTGCATGAACAGCGGGATTGGGCATCACAATTTCCCGAGCATGAGCATCGGATTATCTTCAGCAGCTTTGGTGGAGCAGCAGGAAGCAGGGTTGTCACTGGCAGTAGCATGCTGCCCTCCAGCTTCCATCCACATGTTGGGCATGCGTCCTGCTGCTTGCCCATCCACTCATGTACTTGCCAGTAGACGCGATGACTGTGAAATCGTGCAGCAGCAGAGGTTGGGGGCAGCGTATTCACCAGAACAAAGGTTGTTCCAAGGGCCACTTTCCTACAGAAGGTGCGATACCTCAGTTCGTCTAATCTATCGTGTTCTTTGCCACCATATAGGAGTACAAGGGCTGTATCTCCTGCTGCTTCTACTTCTGTCACTGAAGATGCCGTGAGAGCTACAGCCTTGCCAATGCCAAAGGGCCTGGACGTGGTGTCACAACCTGTAAGGGCATGCAGAACTAACAGGAGATGACGTAGCGGGAACCCAAGGACATCAACAAGTCGTTTTATGTCCCACACTTTCTTTTGCTGTTGTTTGTCTGAATAGAAGTAGACATCATGGTCTTCGGCAAACAGGTAATACTTCAAGAACACTAACAGGTCCGTGTCTTCACCTACCACAGCCGCGCTCTTGTGTTTAGCTGCCTGTTGAGCTGCCAGGACAATCTGCAAGTCAGCGTCTGACTTCGCTTGTACGACTGTGCATGTCCGCTCCAAGCATGAACCAAGGAGAGAAATGAATCTCTGCTTGTTCTCCTTGTGTGCAAGAAATACTTCCTTAGTAGACAGCAGGGCCATGTCAGGAGTAAAATGAACCGGTACTCCTTTCATTCCTTTTGTGCGTCTTATATGGGTCATATCCTTGGTTGAGGGTCCAGACTAATATCCATCAAAGACTACCACGGCATGGGGATATTGGCTATTTACATAACTGACGTAAAAGTCAACAATGCTTTGGAATGTGGAGCCCCGCTTCCAGGGTGCTTGTAGTCGTTGTAGTAAGGAACCTCCGTCCACAACATACTGGAGGTCATGGGGTAGAGAACACATGGGAGGTTCAGACACCATCTTCCACAGCTCATCGGCCAGTGATGCCTTGTTTGGTAGTCTCATTATTTCTGGAGATTCAAACAAAGATGATGGATAACTGCATAGCTCGTATTTGAATATTTCTTGCTCTTCCCCGCTCATTTGACCTTGTGCTGCAGTAATAAACCGTTGAAATAGCAGCTGTGCGTCGATGTTGACGGGTGCTCCGACCCCTTTATTCGACTGCCTGGTGGTCAGAATCCTGACTTGTTCTTTCCTTGTAAATTTAAGCTCACCAGCATTCTGTCCCTCTAATGACCGGATTATCTGTTCTCCAATCTTTTTTGCCTCATGGGCGTTAACAGTGAGGTCAGCAGTCACTCCTATGGCAATGTTTCTGAGCGTAGGTGTTACACTAGATTGAATGTTGGTGTTTTTCTATCAGTAGTTGATTCAGCCCCAATGCTTGAATTCTCCTGATAGGTGTAAACTCGGATTCGTTTATCCACGCAACCCATTCAATCAGCATACAAGTCACAGAGTCGACGTATGAAGTTTTCCACTTTTATTCAGCACACATCAACAACTGCATACAATCGCCTTTTCACACTTTTACAACAACACTCTCTTCTTTTTGAAACAGAGCGGCACATATATATAGCCTTTCTCATCCCCAGAACACCTTGGAACAATTGAGTATGACGCAATTTAACCATTCGCTCTAGACTTCGTCATCACTGACATACGTCATACATCTTCCTTCACATTCCAGGAACGTTCTCAAACTTACTTCTACAATTACCGGGAAGTTTCTATCGACAGTAAACACGCAAATCTATAGGATTCTCCAATAATATCGACCAACGAAAATTATCAACGTTATACAAAGCTTCTTCTAACAACAATGCAAACTCAAATCAAAGGTAAATAAACTCTATTATTGAATACTTTGCAAAACGAAACGATTAGATATATCGTGCGCGTTTCAGACATACTATCCTTCGCGTTTCTACGTAACAGTAGGGTCTTCCAAAAATGGGCTCCTTTCTTGAAGATAGGCGCCTATCTTGACCATATCCTCCATATCTTTCTGAACTCTTGCTTCTCCAAGTTCTGAATGTTCATCACTCATTGCTCGCCGAGTACCAGTCAGTTCCTGCATGGCATGGTTAATACCGGCACATGCAGGCAGCGACAGCACCCATTTTGCTCGCTGAGCCTCTGTGATACCTCGGGTTCTCGTAAGACCACCTGTGGTCTTCGCACTGCGCATTAGGGTCTGTTCAATAACAAGATCAGAGGATAATCCAGCCCAATACCTGTCAGACCTCCGAATAACATGGTGACCATCCATGAAGCTTTTAAAGACGTTGGGGTTCACTTTGTCCAGCTTATTCATCATCTGTAGGTACAGGTAGACTGATTTGGCATAGAGGTTGTGCCCAGTAGCTGCTAAGTACGGCAACATCTCATGCATGGTTGACAAGTGTAGCAGCCAGTTGCCAGTTCTCTCAGCCTTGAGAAATCGCTTCAGAATGTCAACTGTTGTCATATACTGCAGCCACAGCTGGCATGTTTTGCTGGTTAGACCAAGTGACATTTTCTGTTCGTGAATCCGTTTGCTCATACGTTCCAAGCAAGGGCTGTCTTTCAGGTTCTCTGCCGTTGTCTCGCCTTTGAGCAGTTTGACATGAGTGTGAACAACAGCATTCATGTCTTCAAAGTCGTTTACCGCCTCTCCCAACACTTCTGGCATATGAGACTGGACAGGTTCCCAAGGTACATCTCAACGCCCATCTATGTCACTGCTTGATGCTCCATCAATAAGTACAACAGAGGCATCAGTGTCCTGAGCATCGTTGCTGTCGCTGGGTTTTGGAAGAGGGATTTGCAGAAGGTCTGCAATAAGAAGGGCATGCAGGGCTGTGTCTATCATGATGTGTGCACGCACTGCACGCTCCACTGCATCACCATTTAAAATTGCTGACACGGAATTTGGGGCGTACACAAGTGACATGACTTCCTGTAAGCCAGAATCTGCCATAAGGTGGCCAATGCAAACCAGAAAACTTTTCTCCAGATGGAAGGGTCCAAGTCGCAAGATAATTGACCTAAGATGACTTTCTTCCGGTTCACTTTGTATAATGTCAAGAGCCTTCCACCAGAGAGGCTGGTCAAATGTCAGAACTGCACTTTTGTTGTTTCTTTTTGCTTCACAACAAATATAGTGCAGAGTGGAGAGTATGTATGTTCTGTCTGTAGGGTTAAGGTCGATCATGGGTAAAAACAGAACAGAGGACTGCCCTGGAAAAGCACCTTGGTGTACAGCCTGCATTACTCCAGACCAAGAAGGTATGTCTGGCTTAAGCAGCCAACAGGACTTCCAGAGTAACTCAACTTCCATTGTTGGATCCTGCACAATTTGTGTTTCAAGTCTTTCCAGCTTGAGACTTTTTAGACCACCTGTTTCTTCTCTGTTGAAATATTTGATTTCAATGTTAGCTTTTCTTACTATTTCTTCAGATCTGATGTTAGTTCGTCTCTTAACCATCAGCTTGCCATGCATAATTGGCGTCACAGTGGCGATAATTCCCATCCCATGCAATGTGTTGTAACCGTCAATGGTATTAGTGTTGTGGTCCAGATTGTCGGCCATGTACTGTGCAAAATGGCCATCGGGTAAGGTAGTGCTCTCAGCATGGGTTGGGGAAATGGCGGCACTCATAAGTCATTATTTCGTCGTACAAGGGAGAAAATCCAAGTGCATGAAGGGTTTCATTAAGAAACTTGGAAGCAAAGAGATGGTGCACCTGCACGCCTAGTCCCAGAGGCAAGGGACACAATAACATCCTTGGGCGAGCTGCTTGCATTATTACTTGTCCAACTGATGCAATTTTAAGATCCGCTTTGCCACAGAAGATAATGCTCAACAGTAACCTTAGAGACTCTGGAACAAACTGCAAATTAAAGCTTAATGACTCAATGTCATCCTGACTGGGGTATGCATCACGTGACGCTGCTACAGACTTAATGTCACTTTTAATAAGCTCTGCTGCTGCCTTGAGTATCTGTATCCTCTGGGCCTCCTCGTCGTTACCTTGTCTGGCATAAAACGAGTGCTGAATAGAAGATGCAGTTTTTTTGCACGTAACAACGTTAGCCTTCCCATCTACACATGTGATTATAACGTCATCGCCAAAGTGTTTCTTTAATTCGTGTTTCATCTTGGGATGGCTGTATGCTTCATCCCCTCCATTGATTTCTTTCATCTTTGAGATCAAATTGTTGATAATGATCTGTTCATCGTCATTTTCTTCAAGAAAACGCGCAACTTTCTGAAAGGCCTCAGCCAAGGCTTCATTTTTTCGGCGGCCACGTTTTGCTTGCTGATTCTGCTGATCTGAAGCAGTTTCCCGAGATTTCTGCAACAGGCATGCCTACCCGTACAGAATTTCCGTATTTTTTCCGGAAATTTGAAAAACTCGGCAAGCGCTACGGAAAATACGGATATTTGTTTTACGGTACGGAAATTTAAAAAAATGATACCAAAAAAAAATCGAAATAGTTGGCCTGTGGTAATGCACCGCATGACCTTTTTCCAAATTTTAATGCCGCAATGCGCAGTCGCAGTGGAGACCTGTGGCATCGAAGTTTCCGGTAGAGGCACCGAAGTTTGCCTAACCCGTTTTTACACAGTCGCAGTAAAGATCGGTGCTCGTGAGACAGAATTTAAAACATGGCGTTCAAACGAATGGCTAAGCAAAGTGATTGTGAATCTGAATCTTAAAAACAAACGCGCAGGGGGCAGACATTTCTTGCCTCGTATTCGGAAAAGTGTCCTTTCGTTATTCGCGGCAGCACTGACTCAAAAGTACGATTTGTGCCAACCAGTTTACATTGTGGCAGCAAATCAATCTATTACTGGATTCTTCGCATAATATCAAAAAGGATGAGTGCAAAAACAATAGGTAGTAAAAGTAAATACGGAAATCGTAATAGTAATACTGAAATTTGAAAAAGCTAATACAGAAACTTCAAATTGAGGGTAGGCATGCCTGCTTCAATGACTGAAATCGACTATTACAATCTTTGTGATACACTGCATCTGCAGCAACTAAATCATTAACAAGTTCCAGTCTTGCAGTGACCTTTTGTGCCCAGTCATCATTACTGCGCTTTGCACAAGCCATGTGAAGAGTTTCTTTATATTCTAATGTTCGAACTGTATACCACTCATCTTTTGGTTGTAGACGCCTTTTTTCAGTTTTGTCTACAGTTTTTGAACAAAACAAACAGCTGTTCATGAAATCAAACTGCACTGTGCTTGACCTGCTGGACCGTGAACTTGAATCTGAACTAATGTTGTTCAAGTATGTCTTTATACTTTTTTTGTTAGTATAGTTGCGACGACAAGCAACGTGTATAAAGTCACCCTCACTGATCTCTAATGAATCTCCTCTTGTTTTGCTAGCAAGCAAAATACTAGAAATTCCTTTTTTTGTCGGATAAATGATGGCATCATCTTGGTTCCTTGATTTTCGGCAAATGTCGCGTACAGCTTCAGAAACCCTGGTGACAATTATTACTAAACAATCTAATAACTGAATTCTTTGAGCTTATCAATATAAGACTATATCGTAAATAATAATAATAATAATAATAATAATAATAATAATAAAATTACTGTATATAAAATTTTGACATTGTTTTGCCTTCCATACATTAATGTTTAAGTAGCCCTGGTAACAAAATATAAATTACTATACAATCTAAGAAATGAATTCTCTGATCTGAGCATATTGAAATAATACTAAATCGTAAAAAAGAGAAAAAGAATATATAAAATATATATAGAATATATAAAAATTATCACATTGTTTTGCCTATCATACATTTATACTTCAGAAACCCTGATGACAAAATGTTTATTTTTTAAAAAAATCTAAGAAATGAATTCTATGAGCATATCGACAAAAGACTAAATAGAAAGAAAAAAATAATGTAGACAAAATTTTGACATTGTTTCGCTTACCATACATTCAAACCTATTGTTCTCTAAATATGCAATTTTCGCCTGAACAAGACAAAATTATCCCCTCCCCTTAACTAACATACTGTCACGTCACCCAAGCGGGTTCCGCGACGTCAGCCCAAACAACGAGAGGTAGGAATAGAAACTCAAATAAAAAAGACTAACACAAAATGCCAGATGAACAATCACACACTTTTATTCAACAATCAAGTATGAGCACACAGGACAATGGGATATTAAACCACCCTCAACCCCTATCCAGACCCCCAACCCTGTACTACAGAATAATTACCTCCCTTGTCTAACCGAAAACCCCAGAACTATACACAACAGAATACCCACAACAATATGCAACAACAGTGACAATCAATTAAATTCCAAATAGATACAGTTCAAGTTTCAATCCACGATCAGAAAAGAGTCTTGAAATTCAATCAGATATAATTTGCTCGCTTATAGTTCAAAGTCAACGTTAGAAACCTGGCTATCGATAAATTGATACTGCAGTAATTACTCACGTGAGAAAGCAATCTACACTAGATATGTTTTTAGGTGTGTGAATGCGAATCTGTGTGAGTGTGGATGCGAGTAGATCCTGTAGCTGATGGACATCCTCGTCCGAAGCAGCGGCGAGTCCGGGCGGTGACGGAGGGACACTCCCAGCCATGGCGCCGACAACGCAATGGACGCAGTGGCGGTAAGCCCAGGCAACGTCCACACCCTCCGGTGGCGATGGTAGAGATTCCCCAGCCGACGTCACCAGTCACGGTGGTACCACATAGACCCGCAGAAGTCGCAGAGTTATGCTAGTAGTAGAGGCATAACAATGGTGGCAGCAGTAGATGAATAGAGGATGACAGTGCTGGCAAACGCAGAAAGAACGAAGTGTTAAAAAATGAATCGAATCGAATCGAAGCCAAAACCTGTGGACAAATAATGAGTCTTACTATCTCGTCCACAAAAACTTTAAACATTACATAATAGATACGCCTTCCGCCGTCCGCCATCTTGACCTGTTCATACATGCATCTCAATAATACAATGCATTTCCTAATTCTATAATTCATCTCTTCCATGAAACATAGTTGTTTATACAAATATACATAATTATTACAATTACATTACCAGTTCCACAATCCCGATCCATTCCATCCTCATCTCCATCACCATCACCTCTCTCAACTGTTATAATACATTATCTCCCTTCATCTACTATTATCTCTATCACACCATAATATAAACACACTCCCTCATATTCATCACCTTCATCACCCTCTTCAACACAGTACATTGTCTCCCTTCCTTCACATTCATCTCCCTCTCTCTCTCTCTCTCTCTCTCTAACATGCGTACTTCATTGACCATTTGACCCACTTTGGTAACAACAGCAACGACATTGTTTATACCAACGTTTCCCATTTACATAAACGACAAGAAAATCCTATGAAAATCATAAAAATCAATAAATTATTATTCATCAAAATAGATCCCTTTCCCCCTCATTCACCACCATTCATTCACGTATGCAGACTCGGAGTGCACGCCACTAAAGAAATGAATTACAGGGTTTTTCTCACCTTTTAGTCCTCGGCCTGTGATACACAGATACAGTACACTGCACAACACAACACTATAACAATACACCCCACAATACAGTACAGCACACTGGTTAGTCTGAGAGTTCAAATCCGTTTCTGGCTATGCTTAGCTAATTCCTGGGACATCTCAACACCTACGAAGTAATTGAGCATTGGCAGGTGCCCAATAGAGGGCCACACAGCTTTAGAACTGGACTCTACACCTATCCCACTCAAGATGGTGGTCACAATTCTCCCACTAACAGACTTTTAACATTCTTGTCCCGACGAGGCAACAAGACCTTGGGTGGTTCGAAACACTACGAACAAAAAAAAACCTTACAGAAGACGTAGTCTAACCTGACACAGTCATAACGTTACTTCTGTCAAAAGACTGACTGCTTGCACAGACAACCAAACCGACTCTGCCTGACCAAACACACACCAGTACACAGGTAAACGATCGAGTCGAGTTCAGTGCCCCCACCTATAGCTAATGCACTATGTTCCGAGCGTTAAACGCGTGAAATCAAACATACTACCCTTTCATGCGCACTAAAAGAAAACTGCCGATCTGTCTATTTACACTGCATAGTAGAGATATGCAACTCTGCACGCAATATAGCTATCTCTAACCTGTGCTGAAAGCTCGTGTCGTCACACATACCTGCATGCGATAATTAGCTTGCAGTCTACATCTAATATTGTTGCAAAACAACTTACAAAACGTGATCAGCATCATTCTGCTGCATCCCATTGTATGCCGCCATTTCAGGAAAACAAAGCTGTCAAAGGTCAGAATGACGTCACCTGCGACCCACTTTTGTGGAATCTGTGCAGTGCGATGTGTGGTAAACAAACAGCGTCAAAAGGGGCGAACACGGAAAATAACGATTTTCAAAAATTATTTTAATATATTTCCCCCACGTCCCTGTCGGCCGATTTTGAACCATAAGCTAACCCAATTATTCTCTACCCGATGCAGTAAGTTTTGCTTCTATAACAATTAGTTTTGGGTAGCCGATTTCCCCCCTCTAGGGTAGTTGAAGTTCTTGTTCCTCTCCAGCAAATCCATCAATGTCATCCGCAAAACGGAGGTTGGAGATTGCTCTTCCCCCTACGCTGACTATGCCTTCGTGGTCTGCAAGGGCATCTGACATGATGCTCTCTAGGAAGATGTTGAAGAGTGTTGGAGAGAGTAGGCATCCCTGATGCACACAGATTGTTGTTCTGAACCAGTTTCGGATGGTGCTGTTGTGGAGGACTACACTGGTAGCCTTGTCATACAGGCTTTTGATGACTTCAATAATTTTTGGGCTGATGTTGTACACTCTCATGGTTGCCCACAGAGCTGCATGCCACACTCGGTCAAACGCCTTTTTGAAGTCTACGAACACATGATATAGATGTTGGTGCTGTAGGTATTTCTCGCAGATTATTCTGAGGTTGAAAATCTGTTCAGTGGTAATTCGCCCTGTCCTGAATCCAGCTTGCTCTTCAGCTATGATTTGTTCAGCTTGAGGTTTCAAACCTGTTGGGTATTATTTTCAGGTGGACTTTGCTGGGATGTCTGATGAGGCTGATGGTGCAGTAATTTTCACATTCCTGAAGGTTACCTTTTTTGGGAAGAGTGATGACAAGTGACTGGGTACATGGTGTAGGCCACTCCCCACTCTGCCACATCTTGTTACAGATAATGGTGAGTGCGTCGATCATCGCTTCTCTTCCTGCTTGAAGCAGTTCCGCTGGTATGTTGTCCACTCCCGCTGACTTACCCTTTTTCAGTGATTGCACTGCTGCCTCAACTTCTTCTCGGAGAATTGTGAGGATGTCTTCTTCTCTGTTCTCTAGACATGCTAGAACTGATGGGTCTCCATTTGGTTTGTGGTTGTAAAGGTCAGAGCAGTACTCTGTCCATCTGTCCAAGACTTCTTGTTCTTCTGTAAGGCATATGCCAGACTTGCTTTGGATCATGGAGACCTTGGGCTGTTTAACACTTGTCAGTCGCTTCACAGTCTGGTAAGCCTTCTTGCTGTTGTTCTTGTTCAGACTGTTCTCTATTTCCTGGCATTGCTCTTCTATCCAATTCTCCTTTGCTGTGCGCATGCCTTTTCGGATGTCATTGTTGATTTTTCGGTAGGCATCAGCTCCCTGTGAGGTGTTCTTTTTCTTTTTTATCTCTCTTCGTTTATCACACAGGTCCAAACGTTCAGGTGTAATCCGCAGCTTCTTCTTTGGCCGATGCTTTTCAAGGATCTCCTTGGCGGCATCTGTCACAGCTAAGTTGAAAGTGGTGGTCATGGTGTCGAAATCTACTTCACCAGCTCCCAAAATGAGCATTGGTGCACATTTCCCTCCAATTGTGGCCTGAAATATTTCTGCCACCTCCGGGTCTTGCAGTTTGTCCAGGTCAAACTTGAGTCTAGTGCACTTTGCTGTGTTTACTCTCTTCAAGTGAAGCCGGAAAGACATCATCTCAAGATCGTGGTCACTTCCGATGTCTGCTCCTGGAAAAGTGCATGTCCTGCCAATGTTGATGCTTGATCTGAAGCGTTTCTTGACCATGATGTAGTCTATCTGGCTGTGATGCTTCCCATGTCCATCGTCTGGATTTTTGTGGAGACCAAGCGTGTTTGCCAGTATCAGATTGTTGTATCTGGCAAACTCCAACAGTCTCAAACCCTGTCATTTGTCTCGTTGTTGCAGTGGGGTCCACATGTGTCTAACCAGTTGTGGTGCGCATCTTGGCCAACCTTGGCATTCCAGTCGCATTCCACTATTACTATGACTACGCCCTTCTTCGGCTCTTGGTCAAGGACAGGCTGTAGATTTTCATAAAAATCCTCCACTTCGCTGTCGACGTAGTCTGATGTTGGGGCATAGGCTTGGATGATGGTGATGTTGAAAGGGGCTGCTCTCAGATGGATGGTAATGAATCTACTGGAGACTGGGCGGCAACCCATGACAGTGTCTAGAATGTTCTTGTGGACCAAGAATCCAACTCCGTGTTGGTGCCTGTCATCTCTACCGCTGAAATAAAACTTGTGGCCTTTGTCGGTCGTTGTTTCACCTATGCCTTTCCAGCGCAGTTCGCTGATCCCTAAAATGTTCCATCGATAGTGGTCCATCTCGTGGGCCAGTTCTTCTAATTTTCCCTCCGCATTTAGGGTCCTGACATTCCAGGTTCCTATGACGATGTTATTTCTGGTGCGGATCCTGCTGAGTTGTCCATCAGTAGCACACTTATGAAGTTATCGCCTTCGTCCTGGTGGCCAACGGAAGGCACGGTCCCTGTTGATCCAGGCGATGACCGATCCGGCATGGAGTAAATGGTTTTATTCATCATGCAGTGTCTTGGGCAAGAAAGACCTGGCAGGGCCCAATCCTGTCCAGGCTGTTGGCCACAGCCGATATCCACGAATACAGTGTGGCTTTCCTTGGTCCCGAGCATGTGGTTGTTGAACCTGTAGTAACATGAGGTCCCTCCGTCCTGGCTTCTGTGTAGAAGACTTTCGCCCAGTGATGCCGTGCTGACATCAACCCTGTTGGTCGCCTCTTACGACACGTTGGGAAATGTTGGGTCTATTCTAATCAGTGCTCGCACCCACAGGGATGCCTATATGTTAATAATTGGACATAAAATGAAACTTTGGTAATACCTTTTTGGTGTTTCCTATGTTTGAAACAGGCTGTGAAGATTGATACACTGAACTCCAGGGCAGATAAAGCCAAACCAATAAAGCCAGCAGGGACAAAATCGTCTGTTGTTGACTCTGCGGGCAAGATGGCTGCGCTGGGTATGGAGCTTGCCACAGCTGTTCAGCGCAAAGAGGTCCTGGAGGACATAGAATCAGCCCAAAATATGGGTGAACTGCTTCATGAAAAGCTCTCAGCCGAATCACAGAGTGAAGTTATGACACTGAAGACATCTTTGTCCCAGCTGGAGTCTGCCCTCAAGAGCCAGGAATCCAACCAGGCAGCTTTCAAGAAGCAGTGCATGACTCTGGAAACTGAACGAGATGAACTTTTTGAAAAGAATGCTGCACTGAGAGCTGAGAGAGGTCAGTTGAATGCATTGCTAGTCTTGAGGCAGAAAAAATTGAGCTGAATGTATGCAACCTGGCTCTGGAAGCTGAATTGGATAAAAGTAAGGCAGCCCTAGAAGCAGAGAAGATTGAGCTGAAGTATGGGAGGCGAGATATAGCAAACGCGCGCGCATAAGCGCAAATGCGCGCACCTCACGCAAATGCGAGCGTTGCGCATTTGCGCGCGTAAATGCTAGCTCACTTGCGCGCGCATTTGCGCTCGCAAGTGCGCTCGCATTTGCTATATTCCGCTCCATACACGTAAAAATTATACTTGGAAAAGAATGTGTCTGTGAAAGGATTTGAGACGTGCACAAATTAAATATTTCTTGCATTTATTATTAATAATATTTGTAATAATTAGTGAAAACTAGCACTACTAAACTTAATATCATTCATGAAATAAACTTATCATAACATTAAGGACGATTAAGAACTACTTTTCTTACCGTGATTCAACATTCATAATGGCTACCATGATTCACCATTCATAATGGCTACTGAAGAGGAGCAGTTTCTTTTAGAAGTTCGCAGGAAAGTGACGCATTGTGCCAATTTATTACTGTCTGGGAATCAGTCAGCAGACGTTATAATACGGTATGTCTTTAAAACTCCAGGCCATGATACTCTAGGCTAGTAGGGTTTGTTAGGTCGGGTTAGCCTGCATTGGTGAACAATTAGGCCTACTGATTTACTAAATCAGTAAATCATTTAGCGCTTTAAATATGCCGTTAATTCCGTAAAAATTATTCCTTTAAGGCTTTATTCAACAATAAAGATATTTATTGTTGAGTACAAATGAAGCATAACTAAGAGCTTGAACATCAAATTTCAAGTAGTGCTATTAAACGATTAGCCTAGGCTTAGTAAGTAATTTAATAGTAGGCTATACAAAAAAATAATTTATTATCTTTTGGATCACTTTTTTTTAACCTGGGATGGATTGCTTTGATTATATACTTTTATATTTTCTATTTTATTTCGTACACATTTTTTACTCTACTTTTCTAAGCCACATCTCTAGCATGTATTATCATTATATTCATGTTAAATGAATCAGTGATTGTTTTGTTTATAGGCTGGAGGATTTGGTCAGGCAGGTTACCAATGCTTCAAACGGTGGGCTGCTATCTCAGGAGCTTGCTGAAGGATTATGTCAGTCTATTAAATGTAATACCAGAAGCATATAAGGATATATACTACTCAACAAAAGTTAGGGATCATTTACTCATTCATTCAAATTTTCCAAACGACAAGGACACTATAAATCAAATTTTGACAATATTTATTTCAAACACTTAGCAACAACATAGCAATGTATCAATTCAATCGATTAAATCATTTTAGTGGAACATTTCCTTAAACCATGAAGGGGTTAAAATTTGATTTCACAAAACAGATTTTTAAACTTATCTTGAGTCTTGATAATAACAAAAATAAGCAAATTGACCATTGTCTTGGCTTAAAACATTTCAGTAGTGTGTGTGGCCACCTTGGTTATCATGACACTCGACACAGCGCCTTCTCATGGAGTTAATGAGGTTGGTGAATACCTCCTGGGGCAAAGCCTGCCACTCGGCCTCCAAAAGCTGGAACAGGTGGTTGGCATCTCTGGGTGGGGGGGGTGTTTGGTCCTCAAACGTCGGTCCAATTCATCCCACAGATTTTCGATGGGGTTGAGGTCTGGGCTGCAAGCTGGACAGTCCATTGTGTTGACTCCTGCCTGTTGGAGAAAGTCGGTTACTACCCTGGCTCTGTGTGGGCGAGCGTTGTCGTCTTGAAAAGTGGCCTGAGGTCCCATCTGCTGCAGTGTAGGTAAGGCATGTGTTCTCAGAATTTCATCCCGGTAGCGAAGGCCAGTTAGGCTGCCTTCTACACGATGCAAGGGAGTTCTGTAATGAAGACTAAAAGCTCCCCAGACCATAACCGAACCTCCGCCAAAAGCTACCCTCTCCTGCACTGTAGCGTCAATAAATCTTTCTCTTGGTCGCCTCAAAACTTTCAGACGCCCGTCATTATGGTTTAAAGTGAAGCGGGATTCTTCGCTGAAGAGTATTTGTGCCCATTGTTGCCGTGTCCACCGCATGTATCGTCTGCAGAAGGCCAGACGCTGTTGTCTGTGTGCTGGTGTAAGGCGGGGTCGTACAGCTGGATGGCGAGATCGTAGCTGAAACCCGTGAAGGTGACGTCTAATGGTCTGCTCACTGACGTTGGTGTGAGTAGCCGCCCGTAGCCGTCTTCTGATGTTGATAGCGGCAACACTTTTCGTCTGCAGCGCTTCTCGATGCACTAGCCGATCTTCTCGTGGTGTTGTGCTTTTCGGCCTACTTGACCTTGGCCTTTCCTTCACACTTCCAGTGGCATTGAAGCGTTCCGTCAACCGTACGATGACTGAGATGGAAACTTCTAGTCGTCTGGCTACTTCTCGCTTTGAAACGCCGTTTTGGACCCATGCTATTGCTCTGCCTTTGTCAAATTCGTTGAGTTTTCTTCTTGGGGGCATGGTTACATTTTGCTATACAGCAAACAAGACAATGCATTTATAGCGTGAAAAAATACCTGAGCTCACAGGTAAATGGCACATCTTGCACGTGCACTGTAATTTTAGTGTGTAGCTCATTAGGTGTTCTAAAAATAGACGTTTACACAAAAGCCTAATTTTGAAAACAATAGCCAATGTTTGATTTTCTACAGTACAAAGAGGTAATGAACAAAGTTCATGCTTTCACGTGAAGCCGAATCTTTAACCTATTGTTGATTATAACTAGCAACACTAAATTGCCTGCATGAATAATAAATAAGAGAACAATGACAAATAAAATGATTTCCATTTTCCAAGGTGATTCTTAACTTTTGTTGAGTAGCTTAGTATATACTTCTGGTATAATAATAGTTAAGTACAAGACTAAATGGTTCTGTTAATAAATATAGCAATTAAAATAAGCTTTTTATATTTGATTTTATATGCCATTTTATCTGACAATTTAATATTTTAGTATCACTGGCTGAGTAGCTCATTACAATACAGTAATTAATGCAATAATGGATGGATATTGTAAATGGGTAGTGTGCATGTAGGTGCGTGTTTCTGAAAGATAATTAGAAACTGTTATGTCATTGAACTTTTTAATTGTTTGAAGAGATGATTAATGTTGAGATGTGTGTGCAAAAGAAGGAATTACTGTACTGGTCTTGGATTAGAAAAGAAATATGTGGGTGTGGGTGTTTATTTGCATGTGTATGTGAGAGGGTGTTTTAGTTAATTTTCTTTATCTTCTTCAATGTTCTAATTACTTACTAAGCCTAGGCTAATCGTTTAACAGCACTACTTGAAATTTGATGTTCAAGCTCTTAGTTATGCTTCATTTGTACTCGATAATAAATATCTTTATTGTTGAATAAAGCCTTAAGGGAATAATTTTTAAAAGCTATCTTTAAACATATTGAGACAGTTATTTAAATTGTATTCTACGTAAATATTTAACATCAAACTAATGCGGATAGATACAAAATATCTAGGTCGGAGATCTACAAAAAAACATGTGTTCATTTTCAGTTCCTTTCCGTTGGAAGTTTTCAGCAAAACCCTCGTAGCAACGGGCGTAGCAACCGCGCGCGCAAATGCGAGCGCACTTGCGCTCGCATTTGCACTCGCATTTGCGAGCGCAAATGCGAGCGCAAATGCGAGCCGCAAATGCGAGCGCAAATGCGCGCGCGTTTGCTATATCTCGCCTCCCATACTGAAGGCAGCATTGCATCAAATCAAGGAGAAGAGGGAAGCTCTGCATCAGGCCTTGATAAAAAAAGAAGCTGAGGATGAGGTAAGCTGGACCACGCTTCATTTTATTTCTTCTACTATCTCTGTATTCAACCTTGGACATATTTCAGGGTCAATAATCATTCGATTTTCAAACTGATTAAAGTATACAATATGCCCTGTGTTAATTACAATTTGTTTAAAGTGCTTTTAAATGTAGCAAAATTGTCAAGTTTTAAATTACAAATTTATAGAATAACTAGTGGTTTTGTACCCTGGCAAGCCAGGGTACACAGGTTGCTGTTTAAAATGTAGACAGAGAAACAACTGTTGTCTGCGAGTTTCATTTGGCGATTTTGCCTTGGCTTCTAAAAGTATCTTCATTTATTATTTTATTTTTATGTTTTTGGAAAAAAAAATTAGGGTTGGTGCAAAATGTACAGGGTTGGTCAGGTGACCGTAAACGGACAAATTTTTTTCTTTGGCCTAAGCGCTGCACATAGGAATTAAAAAAGTACAATGCACATATGAATAAGCTTCATGGGACTGGTCGTTTGAAGGGGTGGGCTTGGTTACATGAGCATGCAATGCACTGAAATTAATCGTAATGTACTGCCAGGGTACAAAGGCATCCTCTCCCTCTAACTTTGGTGAGTAATGCACTAAAATATTTTATTTTAATTTAGTATTTATGTTAGGCAACATATTTTTAAATGTCATACCTTTATTTAAAAATATTAGGCATGATATTTATTGCAATGTACTTTTACAGCCGACGCTGTTGTCAAATGTCGTCTGCAAAGTTATATGTGACGTCACGTTTGGCGCTTGAATGGGATTCTTGCAAGATTGTTTGCGAATGAATTTTTGTGCGCATATAAGTATGGATGAAAAAGAAAGTGAACAGGTAACCTTCAGCTGTAAGATTGGTGACTTGAGTGCAAAAGTGTTTTGAATGGAAATAAAACAAAATTTGCGGTATTACGGAACGGCACGTTCTTGACATGGGTTGAATCGGAAGCGCGCGGAATGAGGCTATTGCAGTTCGAGGACATTTTGTTTATTTATCTCAGAAACGGTTAAACGTTCAGTAAGGAAATGTCGGCTATAACGATTTCGCGGGTTTTGAGCGCACGGCAGGCCGATCCTCAGCACCCAGCACCTGCCCAGATCAGCGTCCATACCCGACAAACTTTACAGTAGAGGCGAAGAAGGACTTCCGGCTAAGCAATTTATATATATAGATTAAGTGATCAGGCTGACTGACATGATCTTATTTTACAGCCCCAACCCCTTTAATTAGAAGGTACTATTTTGTAGATTTTAATAATATTTGTTTTTGGCAATAGTTCTCTCTTTATACTTTCCCACTTTCTTTCCCACACTGTATCTCTCACGCATCGCTTCCCTTACTCCATTGCAATCCTGATTTCTTTTGAGGCAAAAGTTGGATGGCTGGATTGCCAAGTCAAGATTTATACCAGAAGTTTGCAAGTCCAGTGTGGCATCACCAAATGTAAATCATGGCCAATGGTTCTTTGCATGCGTGAATCATTTCTGTCAAGTTCTGCGCATGAATACAAAAATATGAGGCAAGGAATTACGATGCCTAAGGTTCCAAACATGCATGCTCATAACCATCAGCGATGATTTACATTTGGCAATGCCACAGCGGTTTAAAGCATGAGCTAGGCTTGGCTCAAATATATATGTAAAATATTTAATGTATAATGAGATTCTGATAGGAAGCAGCACTTCAGCTTTCCCAGCATAAGCAGTGCCAGCAGTTTCCACAATTACTTCAATTACGGCAGTACAACTAATATTAGCACTATTGAGTAAATTACTGTAAGTTACTCTAAATCTCGAACAAACACAACACACTAGAAACTACCAACGAAGATGATCATCATAAAAGTGACCAAACTGGTCACTTTAGTGACGTCACTTTCCAAAACTAGCCAAAGAATTTTTTTGTTTGTTTTTAATTTGATTTTGGGGGGAGTGTAATCTACGCAACGGAAAAATAATCCAAGTACATTTTCGAACTCCTCGTAGTTTTTTTTAGTTACTAGTTAGTATAGTACATTTAAAAACTCACTAAATAGTCCTATTTTGTGATTTGACGAAATGTAGGTCAGCACCCAATAGCTACACTTTAAGTCAATCCATTATTGAATGTTGTCCTCCCATTTCTTTTTTTTTAAAGATAAACTTATAAATACCAGGTCAGTCATCTGAGGACACCATACTTCCGAACCATACAATAATATAGGTACAACAGTTTTATCAAAGAGTTCAATTTGCATGTCAATAGGTAAAGCCAATTTTCTAACTTTGCGGAGTAAAGCAAACATCTCTTGGTGGCTCGGTCATATAGGTTTTTCTGAGCTGGCTTAAAGCTTCCATTGTAATTGATTTTTATTCCCAGATATTGAAAATCGTACGTAACCTCAATTTGCTCACCATTGTACATGAAAATTGGGACATTTCTTACTTTACCTCTGGAAAAAATCATAACCTTTGTTTTTGCTACATTAACTTTAAGTTTCCAGAGCTGACAATAATCATACATTGAATCAAGGGCTATCTGTAAAGCATCAGGCGATTCAGCAAAAATAACAGTATCGTCTGCATATAATAAAATAAATAACTTGTACAAAATATCTATATCTATTTGACCTAATTGTGCCTCCTGTGATGCTAAATTCAAAGTTTCAAGTTTGGATCCAGAGTTACCAATAAAAGATTTTAAATCATTCAAATACACTGAGAACAACAAAGGTGATAGATTTTCTCCATGACGGACTGCGGTAAAACAACCAAAATAATCAGAAACTTGGGAGTTACACTTTACACATGATTTTGCTTTACTGTACATATCTTGGATAACAATTAACAACCTTCCTTTGATGTTACATCAGAGTTTAACAATTTCTGCCAAAGCATAGCTCGACTGACAAGATCAAAAGCCTTTTGATAATCAACAAAAACAGAATACTATATTTTTCTTTTAAACAGAAAGAAATCAATAATAGCTTGTAACGTGAAAATATGGTCCATCACGCTATGTCCTGATGTAAACCCTGCTTGTTCACTCCCTATTGTATGTCTTAAATTAAAAAAGGTAGTCAACCTATTATTAAGTAAACTAGAAAAAAATTTACTGAAACAACTCAAGATTGTTATACCTCTATAATTGTTTGGATCGTCGTCATCACCTTTGTTCTTGTAAAGCGGTTTAATTACACCTATTGTCCATTCTTCTGGCACCTTACCAGACACTAAAATTAAGTTAAAGAATTTAGTGAATAGAGGAAGAAGTCTAGTAGAAGCAGCCTTTAATAATTCATTAGTTAAGCTATCTAATCCACATGCTTTATTATTATGTAGACCTTTTAAGTACATATTTTACTTCCTCTTCAGTAAACCGGCCATTTAAGTAAGGGTCATTGTATTCAGGCTGATCATCTAACTCATTAGGAGGAGAGTGGTCAGGGCCATCATTATTAACATCAACTGGGTCACTAAGCTTTTGAAGATGTTGTAGAAAAACCTCGCAGGAGATTTTAGAAGTTACTTCCGCCTTTTCACTAACACATCCGTTGATGATTTTCCAAAATACCTTAGGATCAGAACTCTTTAAATTACGGATTTTCTTTATAAATTTAGTCTTATATTTCTTGAAGGATAATCGAAGTTGTTTTTTGTATTCTTTACTAGCTTTTTTTTGTTGCTCTTTATAATAGTTTGACCTACATTTTCTCGTTAATGTTCTAGCTTTGAACAATTCTTTTCTTCTTTTCTCACACTGTGCATCGAACCAAGGGAAATTCTCATTACTTCGATTTGTACTCTTATGTGTGGGCGTTGTCCTAAACAAACCTATTTCTAACGCAGGGTTTTTCATAATATTTCCTAACTGAGTACATATCAAGTCTATTGTGGCTTGAGGGGCCTCGTCTCCACTGGCAACTAATTCATTTAAACGTTTATGTAATGCATTGATTTCCTGCTCATAGTCATTCAATTTATCACAATATTTACTATGACTATCGTTAAACCACTTAGGCCTAGAACAAAAACTACGGTTATTAATAAGAACATGATTTTCCAGATTATTATTACCAGAAGGCTGCATATTATAGTGAGCAGAGCGTTACTTACATCGGCCTTCTTGAGTACGTTCAATGCAAGATCAACAGAAATCGGACAGTGGATATCAGAATACAGATAATTAAATTGGTGTACATGAAAATCGGCAACAATATCAAACAAAGATAAAGATACAATAACATAGTCAACCACGCTGCATTCTTTAGATGTAAAATTTTCACTGTTACCCGGGTGCCCACGGCGACCGTTTACAATACAGACTTGCATTGTTTTACAAAAGATAAACCAAGACTATTGGTCACATTATCATCAGAACAGCGATCAGGCAAAACAAAATTATTCTCATACGCTTCAAAGGTTTCATTTTCATTAGTTGTATCAGAATCCCAATCCCTCAAGTTTGCCGTTCTGGCATTAAAGTCGCCTAATAGACAAAAGGATTCTGCATTCAAATTAACCATATCATTTTCTGTGCTGGCAAATGCATTTCCATCAAAATAGTTGTCACTCAGCACTGTTTTCTTTCAGCTGCAAGCTATAACAGCTCTTGAGTCTGTCTAGTTCTTTGCTGTTGTACACTCACACTGTGGCAGCAGGTTTGGACTTGAGGACTAGCAACTGAACGTTCTGCTTAGTAAATTGTCTACCTTGGCCATATTAAAATAAACTAAGAACCAACAGTTTGTGTAATTTTAAATAACAAATTTAATATTTTCATTGTTCTAAACATATACCAATTGAATGTTACGGTACCGATAACACATCTATTTTTTAACAAAAAGTGAAATGGCTGGCCTTTAGCGATCTTAGAATCAGGAAACATTCTCTGAAACATGGCTGTCATTCTGTCTGCTGTGGCAATTGGAAGGTTGCATTCAGCAATAAACTGCACCATGCATACTTCAGCATCTGTGACTTGCCGAGTGAATTCTTTTTTGCTATCCTCTGAGCTGATCTGCTTTTTGAATAAAGCTGTAATGTTTTGTGTCTTTGGCAGATTCTTCCACTGACGTTCGGTTGTTTTGTGATTTTGTCCGGCAACATGCCTCTCACAATCACTACGTCCACCGTGATCACAACTAAAATCTCTGACACACGCCAAGCAGTGGACGAATGTCGGCCCCTTCTTAGATTGCACAAGAAACTGCCACTCATCAGTGTACAAAGACAAGAATGTCTGCTGTTTAGGCTTTTTCTCCTTTGAAACCGACGTTGACGCTTCATCCAATTCATCATCAGTTTCATGGGCTCTTATTATTTTTCTTTTCTTGGCACCCGTGGCAGACATGGTTGAACTTAATGTAGTAATCTCTGACAATGAAAAGTTTAGTTAGTTAGATAAACGTCCCCGGACACATAAGCGTGTAGGGGACGATTCGGAAAAAAAAGTTTCAATTGTTTCTGACTTAAGTATGGCGCGCAGTATGGCGCCGTGTGAAATGTCTTAAAACTCAAATGTATATATATATTTTTTAATCTACAGATTATTGAAAGTCGACTAAAGGATGAGAAAGATGCAACCATCATAGTGTCACATTTGGTAAGTTGTAGTTTTGAAAAAAAATATTTGCGTCAATTGATGCATTAGTATATTGTTGTTTTTTCTTGTTGTTTTTGTTTAATTTAATCTTTCACCCCATCATTTCTTACTCCTAAGAATTTTTGACTCTCATGCATAGCAATATGAGTCTATATACTCTCCCTTAAAAAAGAAATCAAGATTTTTGCTAATCAGTGCGAAATGAGTCCTGACTAATCCAAAAATGACATTTAAAAATAGTCTGTCCATCCGTCTGTCATCTGAAAGTGCAAAACTTGCAAGTGGATTAATATCTTGGAACTTGTTTCAACTATCACAACTAAACTTGATAAGATGGTGTATATCCATGAGACCTCTTAAATGATCAGCAAATGACCGACTTCACTTCAAGGCCAAGGAAACAAAATGTTAGTCAAAAAATGATCATTAGTCATTACTTTGAACTATAATGCTACTGTTTTATTTTTTTCCCAAACGTTAATTTTCATATTAAATATTGTTAGGTTCCGCAAGGGGCATGCACGTCATATGGGCTTTGCCCTTCTAGATTAACATTACAAAGTATGGCGCGCAGTATGGCGCCATGTGAAATGTCTTAAAACTCAAAACAAACGTCTTATTACAACAACAACAACAAAAAAAGGGTGCCAAAATTCGTATTTTTTAAGGCCTTTGCGTATTTTCGTATTCTAGGTCTCAAATCTGTAAAAATACGAAAAAATCCGTAACGGTAGGCAGGTCTGTCAGAAGGGCAAAAAGAGAATGCTTGACCCAAACTGGAAACGGAAGAGGGCAACGAATGAACCGTACCCCCCATACCGGAAACCAAAATCCCCGCCCCACGACCGCAAACGGAAGTGGAATACAAAGGGGGATGGATGGGAGAAGCCAAACCGGAAACGGAAGAAGGCAACGGGTGTACCATACCCCCCCGCACTGGAAACCAGAGCCCCCGCACCCCGACCGCAAGCAGAAGTGGCAAACAAAGGGGGATGAAAGGGGGAAGCGTGGGAAGCACCGGAAACTGAGGCCACTAAGGACCCCAGACCGAAAGCCAAACCCCCTGTCGCAGCTGGCGTAACACTGCGAGCAGTGCCTTGAAAGTCTCAAGCGCGACATTAGCCAGAAGTCCCGACCTGGCCTGAGCCCCGTAGGACACAGAAGGGAAGGTCTCGGCAGGTAGCCCATCCGGGTACACCGGAGTTCTATTGCCGGAAAACGGAAATGGTCCTAAACTAGAGCGACCATCCGTGTGTTTCTGGTCATTAACCTCGACCAGAAATGGCTCCAAGGACACTTCTGGCAAGACCAAGGAGCCACCCCTCACCTCACTACCGACACTCTCCACCTCACTACCACCACTTCTACTAACCTGAAAAGTAGAAGACAACGAAGGAGGCGCAGTAGTAGACAACATCGAAGCTCAACGCAGCAATTCGGCGGTATTGTCCGCAGAAGATGAAACAGAAGGCTGGCACACAGGAACAGCGACGCCACATCCACGGGGTAACAACACAGAGACCACGGAAGGAGACGACGAAACCTTGGCCCTAGATGGTGCCGCACTAATAGCAACAGAAGTAGGCACCGAACAGACCGAAAACTGGCCTTTCTTAGAACGAATGGCCGACGAAGAAGTAGAGACTTGCAGCAACGGGGTAGAATCTGACGCACAGCTGCGTTTAGACATGATAAGGCAACAACCTTAAACTCCGCCGGCGGTAGCAACAACAAACTACAGGGCGAAAACAGTAAACCATCAAAACAGAGAGCTAAGAGTAGACACGACTTTCACAAATGTGGTTTGCTTGATCATATGCATGAATGGAAGTGTGATGTATTTGCATACACACACAACACGCACTCACACAAACATACATAACATGCTAAATCAATCTCAGAGAATTAAGTTTTGTAAATTCGCTATTGACAAAAACGTACTGACATGACATAATAACATGACCAAATACAATACCAGATAAATTATTGTTTTGAAAAAGTAATATTAAAAAGTCTTCAAACCAACTAACGAGCGCTCGTAACTATGAAAAGGTTTTACTTATCGAGTCTTGGAGAATAGCGGCTACAACGACCGCAAGCGACGACGAAGTTACGAAGCGTCGAGGTTTGATAGCACATAGAAGTGTAGTCCATTTAATAGAAGTGACGAGGTGCACCGTTGACAACACAACACATTATTACAGATCGCTGCTGGGTCGCAGACGACAACGGTGACAACGACGACGACGACGATGACGAAGACACGGGCGACTACGACAATAACGAAGACAGGCTCGACGGCTGCGGCACGTCGGCGACGACAAGGATATAGAAGACAAGGATGATGCAATACGGCAGCTGCTGGAGCAGCCGATGATGATGATGCCAATGATACAGCCGTAGATGTCGGAGCTGCAGTGACGACGCTGTCGCCGGAGTGACGTACAGAGTGCTAACTAGCAACGTCGTAGAGAACATAGCTCTGTAGCACAGGCCTCTCCAATAACCATAATTGTAGATTATAACGTTGCTTTAGTCGGGATGATAAAGGTCGCCACATACTAAACACAATGCCAACACGCAACAACACGTTTCAGCGCTTGGTTGGCTTGTCGATGCCGTGAATTCACGACAGTCGACTAATACTTTTACTGGTGGAAAATACACACACACCAGTGAAACACCGACTATAAAATAGAGCACAGTCCAACAGTCGTAGATACGGCAGTAACATCCACATCAGTAACTGCAGTAACACTGGCTTATTATGTTACTGAAAGATAGGAACTCCGCAACGTAGTTGTACTCTTTGCTCGTAGCTTGCTACCACTCCGACTCTCCTCTCTTCAATGTACAACCCAGATTGTGAACATAAACCGTCCAAGTTCAAAACACGTGAATCACGAGACTTTAACATATAGCAAGCAGCTACAATGCGCAGAGCGCGTTCAAACAAATACATACAGTGTGTTCAATATGAGACCAGCACTCTAAAGTTAATAAATGCAAATATATATTAGCTAACTGCATAGGTGCGTTTGTGACATCTACCCCCCTCCTTAACATAAAAACCAGAAAAAAAAGGTTTTTATAACAACCGCCTTAAGGACCTAAGAGATAATATCGACAGTCACAAAAATGTACATATGCAATACCGTTATTAAGAACACAAGAATACTATAAACATCAATCGTCCATTTAAGAACAGCCATTAAAGCAAATGTATTGAACAAGCTGAGGCATCCAAATATGTTAACACATTCGTGATAAAGCATCAGATTCGAGGTTGAAAGTGCCTGCAATGGGTAAAATGTGGAACCGATATTCCTGCAAAGCCAGGGACCATCTCATCAACCTACTGTTGGAAGTTTTGCTGTGCTGCAAATAGGTGAGCGGACGATGGTCTGTCTGTAGCAAAAACTCACGGCCATACAGATATCTATTGAATTTGTCTATGGCCCACACGATAGCGAGACATTCACGTTCAATGGTTGAATAACGTGTTTCTCTGTCAAGAAGTTTTCTGCTCACATAGAGAACGGGGTGCAGTTCTCCCTCACAGTCAGCTTGCATCAGTGCGCCACCGATACCTTTGTTAGATGCGTCAGTCCTCAACAAAAACTGTTTGTCAAAGTTTGGAAGGACTACGATCGGTTCGGAAGAAAGAGCTGTTTTGATCTGACCGAACGAATCTTCACATTCTGGTGTCCAACGAACTTTGGTTGGTTGATTTTTGTGCGTGAGATCAGCAAGTGGTGCAATAATATGGGCGAAGTTCCGAACATAACGCCGATAATAACTCGCTAACCCTATGAGCGCACGAACCTGCTTCTTAGTTGTGGGGACTGAAAGGTTCATCAACTTGGAAACTTTTGACGCGACCGGCTTCATGGAATCACCGCCTATCATGTGTCCTAGGAATTCTAGCTCCCGAAATCCTATCTCCACTTTGGTGGGACGTGCAGTTAATCCATGAAACGTCAACTTAGTCAACACATGATCAAGACTTGTCAGATGCTGCGACCAAGTCTCCGTTGCAACAAGAATATCATCAAAGAAACTTACTGCCTGATTTTCATGTAAATCTAGCATTCTCATCAGTCTAGCAAACGTCATGGGGGCTGTGACCAAGCCAAAAGGCATACGGCGAAATTGAAAAAGACCCTGAGGTGTACGGAATGCCGTCTTTGTAGACTGGTGGATAACCCAATTTATCTTGACGTTTTTTTTTTTCGGAATGGTGGCAAAGATCTGATTGTTGGAATGTGAAGATATGTTTATTACAATGTTTCTGTCAAAATTTATCCTCTTGTATCCTGCACAACAACACACAGTGAATTTTTGAAATATTTTTTTCTTATGCGTGGATTCACTAGGACGCAGGGGCATATTTTACCAGGGGAGATAAGTAAACTCCATGATTTTCTGTAAAAGAAAACAGGTTTCGTCAATGTTGTCGTTTTCCACAATGGACGATACGTGTGCACTGCATTTTGGAAACGTTCAGGAAAGCGATGAGCTATTTGCATTCACGCCAACAACTAGGGAAACAGCCACTGAAAAGGCCAAAGTATGGTGTACCCTTCCTTTCAAAGAAGAATGTTTTATCGCCCGGAATTTTATCCAAAGTTTGGAGACAGGTGACGCGGTAGAGAAACCGCTGTTTTACCACAGACATTGTTATGTAAAATTTACAGTTAAGAAGCGAATTGACGCTGCAATAAAGAGTGAATCAGAATGTTTGATTGCACCCAAGAAACTTTGGTCCTCCAGCGCATTTGCTTCTACCATCAGGAAAACTTACAACTTGTTTCCTGAAGTGTGCGTTATTTGCGAAAAGAAGGAAAAATGGACATGTTCTCAAGGAAAGCGACAGAGAGATTTGTTGAGTGTGGTAAGTAAAGTCAGCTTGTACTCATTGCTGTTGTTTTGTCAGTTTCTGTAATGGCTTAATTTGTATCCCAATTAGGCTAATCCAATGCGTATTACAAAAAATATTAATTTTCTTTCCAAGAGGAAACCAGCATCTCATGGTTTACCCACCCCAACCCCACTTCTGTGACCCCCTACCTAGGTCTCCCCTACCCCAACCCCATTTCTGTGACCACCTACCTAGGTCTCCCCTACCCCAACCCCACTTCTGTGACCCCATACCAAGGTCTCCCCTACCCCTCCCCAAATGTCTTTGACATTCCTTTCACCCACCCCTAAAAATAAAATCACCACAGTATAAGGCTATTATTTACCCCCACATTATTTTAGGCCTCTTTTAAGAATTTGTTGTCAGTTTTAGCCTAGGGTTCTGTTAGGTGTTAGGTTAGGACTAATAAATGGTGGGTGCGTGATATGTTGGGACTAGCCCTTGCGTAAAGGTGTCCATTCTTTAATGGGAACGTTTATGTAGTTTGTTAACACTTGGTGCCATGATGGTGTCTTCTGGAAAGAGGTTTGTTGTTTTGAGGGTTCTTTGCTAGCAGGAGTCACTGTACATACATAGTTTACTTTAGTTATCCGTTCCATTTGTTTCAGTGCCAAAGCAGTTCAGATTGTCTCCTGAAAGCAGCTCTCATGCAGAATGCTCAACATGTTCTTCGATATGTTCGTGATCAGGACCCTGCGGCGACAGAAGTCAAGTATGTGGGCACACTAATAAAACAAATCTACCACTGTATCAGTGTTACAAATCTACCAGTGTTATGATATAGTTATTCTTATACACATTTGTTTTTAGGCAGAGGTATTTTAATTTATATGCATGTCTAGAATTGCAAGGGGTTTTCATACTACCAGTTTCAAAAACAGAAAAATAACTGAAAGTATGGTGACAACCATAGGACTGTTTAAAAAAAAAGTTTTATTTGTTTATTTATTTATTTGTAAGCTTTAAATTACAACCATCATTCTCACATTCTGAATACATTAGTAATGTTTGCACAAGTGTCTAGGCAGGCTATAGGTATTACTGTATTTTTGAGAAAGCCTCCAGTTTCAAAACCTTAACATGTTTATGCCTCCATCCTGAAATTATGTTCGTTTTCATACCCTTTACCAGCTTTAGTCATTGATGTTACGTGTTCATACT
Organism: Oncomelania hupensis; assembly: GCA_036898135.1. Taxonomy (NCBI): domain Eukaryota; kingdom Metazoa; phylum Mollusca; class Gastropoda; order Littorinimorpha; family Pomatiopsidae; genus Oncomelania; species Oncomelania hupensis. The sequence goes on along the minus strand of CM072516.1, from coordinate 48,146,021 downwards.
CCCGCCAGCAATTTTCTGTACGTGATTTCCAAATTCCTTATGTGATTTATTCCCCAATTTGTACGTTTTGAATAACACTGTCTTCTAATACCCGATTGTTTTCCAGAAAAATTCATGGCATTTAGATTTATATAAAACCCTTTTATATGTTTGTCTTCCATGCATAAAAAAATCACAACAATATAAATAATGTCTTCCTTATATACTTGCATGTACATGTATTCAGATCTATAAATGGTACGTCTAGTCAAGGACTCATATATGTGCAGATTTTTCAGAAGTGTGACATTTTACATTTCGTCACCAGACATTTTGTTCTGGGAATGAAATGTTGCGTATGATTTTTCAGTCACAAACTACTTAATAGTACATTTTGTTGCAGTTATGCCTTTTGTTGTGAAAAAATCATGATTAATTCCATTTCTCATGCACGCACAAAACTACACGCACACATGCACCCAATTATTTAGTACACACACATTTTTATAAAGTTATAATACAATTTAAAAAACAAACTTAGTGTTTTGTTTGTGTGTTGTGCAGGTATCACAGAAGTTGCTACAAGGAATTTGTTAAACACAATCCCAAGACCAACCACTCAGATGTGACAGGCAACGTGCACCACCAGCAGGAAGATATGGCAACAACGTCCAATCCAAACACTGCAGAATCATTTATTAGGCCATGTGCTTCAACATCACTTTCTGAGTGCTCTATTGGAGGGTTCACAGTAAGCACGGATAGTGAAAGCGAGGATGGACTGTCACCCATGAAAGTATTGAGAAAAAATCTAAAAAATGTAAACACCCCTGTTTGTTATATTGACAGCCACGACTTCCTGTCAGATCTGTATAGAGGTGCATTAGCTTTGAAACATGTGCTCGCTACTCCAAGGCGTCTTACGTGTTGGCCTCCTACAGGTGAGGACTTTTCCACTGAAAGTTTTCAGGAATATGTACCTGATTTGCTGTTCAACTTCTTGGCTTGGGCATGTGATTTGACTGATGATGACATTCAGACTGCTCGTGTTTCTCTGAAAGCAGACAAGAGTGACAGCCAGGTGAAAGTACATTCCGTGGCTCATGATTTGATGGGACTTAATAACAAGCGGGTCTCTCCAAAGCAGCTGATGCTAAGTGTGGCCACTCGACACATTACTGGATCTAAGCGATTGGTTGATATTCTGCATGGCCTGGGGCATGGTGCCTCATACTCGTCGGTGTTGGAGCAGGATACAGCACTGGCAGAAAAGTGTGCCAGAGACAGTGGACTTTGCATTCCATCTGGTTTCCAGAAAAGGGAGCCAACCATCATAGTTTGGGACAATAATGATTTTAATGAGGAGACAGTCACTGGAAGAGGCACAACACACTGCACCACCGGGATCTTGATTCAAAGGATTAGAGAAGATGCCACGCAAGGTGACACACAGAACAAGCAGAGGAGGAGTTACAAGAAGAGTTGTTCTGCTCCACGAGAAAATATTATTCCTTTCACAAAGAAAAGAGAAGCAAATCCTGTCATCAAGCCAATTCCAGCTACTGAAGAGTATGTACAGTCAAACATATCACTGGCACTTGATCTTGCATATTGTCTGATGAAGTTGTTGGGCCCAACGTCGTTACCAGGCTGGGTTGGTTTCAATGAAGCTATCACCAAAGATTTCAACACGCTGAAGCTCAGCAGAGTTGGTTATCTACCCATTATCAATGCAAACGCAACTGAACTTGACACTTGTAACACTGTTTTGCATCGTAGTGTTGAGATTGCTGATGAACTGCAACTTCCAGCTGTTGTGCTTGTTATGGATCAGGCACTGTACTCCAAAGCACAGCAAATCCGATGGAGTGATGACTTTCTGCAGCAGCGCCTTGTCCTGCGTCTAGGAGCATTCCACACCGTGATGTGTTTTCTTGCTGTTTTGGGGAAGAGATTTCGAGATGCTGGACTGGAGGATGTAATGGTGGAAAGCGGTCTTGTTGCCCCTGGCTCTATTCAAGGCGTCATGACAGGCCACCATTACAATAGGTAAACAAAATTGTGAAAACTAGACAAAACCAAAACAAGTGTAATATTATAATAAAACAAAAAACAGTAACTAAATTAAAATTTAAAATATAAAGGGAAAAAACACCAAATACACAGTGGAACCTGTGATGACAGACAGCCACTTGGCCTTATATTTTCTTTATTATTATTGGTGTGGCCCAAAGCCCACGTCACCAGATCATCAGGCCTTGCAAAGACTATTCTGCAAGGCACAGTGCAAGGAGGTAGAAGAAAAGGGAGACCGAAAAAGAGGTGGGAGGACAACATTCGAGAATGGACTGGTTTGACACTGAGCGAAGCCATCAGGGCTGCTGAGGACAGAGAAAGATGGAGTATGCTGGTTAAACGGTCATCTGTGGTGCCCCTACGACCTTCGGGTTACGGGACAGGATAGGATAGGATAGGGCCCAAAAGTGGTCTGACGTTGCAATTACTTTTACGAGTTTAATAGTATACCCTGAGACATGGTCTGCGATTTGAGATGGTCTCTTCGAGATGGTCTGTCATCACAGCTGCCACTTTACAATTATTATCTGTCTTTTATATGCCTATATGAAGAAAAAACCTTTGAACTTTTCAAAATGGCCTTCATAACATGTGTCCCCAACATGATAAAAAAAAAACATCACTTTCATTGTAAGTGTCTGTGTGCATATCTTGAGTCTTGAGGGTTATAATTGTCTTGTTGAACTTGCACAGTATTTATAAGCTATAAGGGGAGTGGGAATCAAGAAGTGTACATGCCATTTATATTGTGCTGTACCATTTGTTTCAGATCTGTTCGTGCGCACAATGTGGTGTCAGAAGCATTTGGCCGGTTGATGTGGTTGGAGTTTCTGAATACTCTTCCTGATGACAGTCGAGACAAAGCTGAAGAATGTGCCAGAGAGTTGATCAGCCTTTTCAGCACTAACCCATCCTTGATTCAAGAGCATGTAATTGGTGAGAACGTCTTGTTTCTGCTGAACAGCTTCACTGCATACACAAAAGAGCAAGCCCGTGAGAATCCAACTTTTGGGTTCTGGTTGTCCTACATACATTTGGTCTTCCTGCTTCAGCAGTTCCTACGAGCAACAAGAACCGGCAACTGGGAGCTGCACCTGGAGAGTCTTGAGCAGATGATTCCACTTTTCTTTGCTTATGATAGGGTAAACTATGCCAGGTATCTTCCCTGCTACTTGTCGGAAATGAAAAACCTTGCAGTCACTCACCCAGAAGTGGATTTGCAACTTCGATGTGGGGACTTTGGTGTGAAGCGGCAGCAGCAGATAGGATTTTGTCAGACTGCCTGTGACCAAGTGATAGAGCAGACTGTAAACAGACATTCCAAAACACAAGGTGGTCTCATTGGAAAGACAAGAAAGAAGGGTGCTGTTTATCGCTGGATCTTGACAAGCCATATCAGAGGAGAGATCACTAGCCACTGTGAAGAAATAGCCCGTGGCAAACAGTTCAGAACAGAAGCTGAGACCGTATCGAAGCATTTGAAGCCACGTTCCATTTCTGTCTTTCAGCAACATGTCACTGATGTGGTGGACACCATCCATGCTATGGTAAACCCATTTCAGCTGCTGGATCATGAGCTCATTAACATATCCTCTGGTGTTGTTGCTGAACAGAAGGTTCAGGACGATCTGTTGGATGCACCTAAAAAGGGTCAGGCTGCCTACAACTTATTCACAAAGGAGAGGCTGGAAAAAAAGGAAAAGAGTGTATTTGCTCCAATCAAGTGCTTGAAACTGTCCACATTCGCAGACGTGGGAAAGATGGTCAAGTGTTCATCTGGAAAGCAGGAAAATGTTACTCTGAAAGCAGGCAAAGCTCTCCTTACTAGAATGCTTCACCTGGGTGCTGCCGACAGTGCCAGTGCCAAAGAAACCCTTTCTTATCCACTGCTACCAGTTCCTCCGTGTCTGGGACATTATGATGGGTCATTGGTGAAAACCAACAAAGCAAAACTAATGGAGGTCTTTGAGGAGGCTAATGTTGCAGACGAGGAGGCAACCATGCTTTGGGTTAGAACAGGTGCCTTTCTCATTGATGGCATGGCATTTATCCAAACAATGAAAACGTCTACTTGTCAGACATTTGCGGAGCTGTCTCAGAAAATTTTGGACAAGGTATTTCACAAGGCCCAACAGATGAATTCTGACCGCGTTGATTTCATTGCAGACACCTACCCTGTTGTCAGCATCAAAGGTTGTGAAAGACAACGGAGAGCAGCAGGTGGGATTTCAACCATAAAAATCATGAAAGGCTGTCAACCACTTCCAAAACAGTGGAGAAAATTTCTGGCTAGTAGTGAGAACAAGACCAGCTTCATTGAATTCTTGTTTGCAGACTGGTGCAAGAAGTTCAGCAGTCACGTGAAGCTATATTTTACACATGGAAAGATGTGCCACTTGATCCAGTTTACTGATGGCATTGTAACAGTGTAGCCTGTTCTGGATTTGACTTCAGACCATGAGGAAGCTGACACGCGTCTTTTCCTACATGCCAGGCATGCCAGCATGACCCATGATGTGATCACCATTATGAGTCCAGACACTGACGTGGCTGTGATCAGTGCATCTGTGTGTAGGGAAATCAATGCCCAGCTGATCATCGTTCTGAAATATAACAGAATTCTGGACTTTAACAGGATCATGCATTTCTCTCCTTCCTATTGCACAGCACTTGTTGGACTGCACGTCTATACAGGTTGTGATTCCATCAGTGCTTTCCATGGAAAGGGCAAATCCAAAGCCCTGAAACTGATGGAAGAAGAACCTGAGTTTGAACAGACTTTTGCTCGCCTTGGTAAAGATTGGACACCGGATAAACAATTATTGGAAAGCTTGGAAAAGTTTGTCTGCCATCTGTTCGGCCGAAAGAAGGAGAGCTGCATTAACAGTGCCCGCTACAACATCTTCTGCCAGGGAACAGCAAATGACAGATTGCTGCCTCCAACGCAAGACTGCCTAATACAGCATGCATTGAGAGCTAACTACCAGGCAGCCATTTACAGACGGTGTCTTCAGTCCAACATCAGTGCACCATCTCCAGAAGGGTTTGGCTGGGAAGTCTGCAATGGAAAGCTTGTTGTCAAGTGGACTACCCAAGCACTTGCACCAGAAAAACTTCTTTCCAGTGTTGGGTGTAAGTGCAAGAAACGGAAATGTGTAGATGGCACATGTGGTTGCAAAAAAAAAAATCTGAGGTGTGGTGACATGTGTAACTGCGGTGACTGCTGCAACAGACAAGAAGATGTGGTTAGTGAGAATTCCAGTGGCAGTGACTATTCTGACAACAGTGATGCAAGTGACGATGAATCTGACACTGACGAGGAATGGTGACGTCACTGCAATACATATGTCTCTTCAGGGTGTTATGTACTGTAACATGTGTATCGGGACGCATTATGAAAAGAGAACAATCTAGTTTGAATAACTGAAACAGAATCATGTGAACTGCTTATTTACCTGGACTGCATAAACTTTACTATTTCTTCAGACATCTCACATGCGTGCATGGATGGTGTAATAATTAATGGTAAACGCTATTGTTTATTTATTTAATTATCATTATTATTATTATTTTGTCTTTTATTATTAATTTATTATTTTATCTTTTGAATTCTATAGTGAACACAGGTTTATTGATTGAACTCATTTTAATTTTATTTGACATGTTTGTTTCCCCCATTCTCTCTCTCTCTCAACCCCCCCCTCCCCCCCCCCTTTTTTATAAGTGTACAATGTTCTGCTGTGTTTTAATTTTAAATGTTATTATAATCCCATTCCCACCATCTCCCATTGCAATGAACATTTGTTTACGCAATAAAATGTCAAATGTCTCTCTCTGTCTTGGTAATGTTCTTTTATTAGTTCCAATCATTGAACCTTTATAGAATCATTACATATTTAGCTGAACTGCTGACTAGGAATTTGTCATTCATTCAAATAATTCTTTCACATCAATTAATACCCTGATTTTTTAACACCTCTACACAACCTGGATCTGTATTTGTTGCTGTGTATTATAAGAAAGTAGTTCGGAACACGTTCTTTGCACCATTTTTGTGTCATAATATGAAGTTTCTACTGTATTTTATTTAAATTTCACTTCCCACAGGTTATTACACTTCTGCAAACATCATATGCTATGAAAGAAACAACTTTCTTTGGTGAAAAATAAATTTACCCATGCTTTTTCTGCACTGGGCTAGTAGGAGGATTCTCAAACGGTAATATCTTTAAACGGCTGTATCTTCATATTGTGCAGCTTTCCAGAGGATAAATTCGGGATTTTAGATTGATGGTCTTAGGGGATTAATAATACATTAAAATCAGTTTGCCACTATGAAATTTTTTTCCCCTCATTTTCTAGGCCTTTTAGAACTGGTTATCCACCAGACTATTGGGCGGTCTGATTCTACCACTGGAACTTGCCAATATCCCCTAGTGAGATCGATTTTTGAAAAGAATGTCTTCCCTTTCAAAGTGATGAACATTTTTTCCATGTCTGGTATTGGTTCAGCATCGAATTGCGTCACGGCATTGAGAGCTCGGTAATCTACGCAGAACCGAGTTGTACCATCTTTCTTCCCTACCAGAACCACAGGTGAACAAAAAGGTGATTTAGAATGCTCAATAACACCAAGATCAAGCATCTTCTTGACTTCCTGTTCTACAATCTGACCCGACAGAAATGGGAGTGGGTACGATTTGACATGTACCACCTTTTCTACCATCATTGGGATAGGATGCTCCAACAAATGTGTTTCTCCTGGCAAATCAGTCATGATTTTGGTATGTTTTTTACACTTCAAGAGCTTCGATTTTCTGTTCATCTTCAAGTCAATCACAAATTTGTACGTCTTCAAAAGTTTCATTTTGTGCGACAGTGACAATTTTAATGTTCACCGATTGAATGTCGCTGTCACCCCTTGGGGTCATGAGCAATCTTGCCACTGTAGATTGTTCTAACCTATAAAGGGAAAAGTGAAAGCCCCAGTTGAAAACCTGTCTTGACTTTGTAGGCATGACAGATTCACTGCGGCAACAGTACCCCTGTTGGAGTGCCGGAGGTTTCAGTATAAATAGTATCCCCACTTTCTGGAAATTTAGTGCTTTAAATTCCCACTGTCGCTGTCTTCCTCGTTTGCTCTTTCCCATTCCTGATCTGTCCTATCACTCTGCTATACTATCTTCTTCTTCGCTAGATCAATGACCTACCTTTTTTCTTGAAAACTCTTCCTGGACAAGACTCCTTGTTTGTGTATGAGGTCTGTTGGATCAGCTTGGGAGTGTTGGACGCTTTCTGCCGGGTGGTCACTAGGGCTTCCTATGATGTTATTATTTAGCAATATAGGCATTTTATATGTATGTGTTTTGTTGATGATTTATAATGATGTTTGTATTGTATTTTGTTTTTGTAACCGGCGGTTCGAGTAGTTGGGTAAAGCCTCAGCCGTCCCCTGCGTGGGATGTCTTTATTGTAAAGTGACTGGCCGGTGGAGGGCATTCAATTTTCCCACTAGGGTTGTTTCAGCAGATCTTTTATGCGGATCGGGGGTTGTCCGGTCCTGATTTGGCTCGTAAGAGTCCGCTGGACCTAAAGCAACAATCAATCAATCAATGTCGCTGTCTTTATCACTATCCTCCATGACGACGCCTACGCCTGCGGACAGAACACAAGCATTGACGTTAGAATTAGAGTTACCGTCATCATTAGCACGACGAATGTATTGTCTGAGCATGTTAATATGAATGAGTTTCTCCTTGCCTTTGACAACAATGACGTAATCGGAAATTCCGACCTTCTTCACGACTTTGCTTGTTTTTGTCAGTAGGGAGAAGTACCCAGACTTCATCCGACGCCTTGAGACTACGAGCTTTTGCTTTGCGATCATGCAGTTTTTTATACCGAAATCCTGCTTCTTTCAACGAGTCCTGAGCTAACTGTGACATTTCGGCGAGATCGTTTCTCAAATCAAGAACATACTGATATGTTGTTTATCTCGTCTGATGTAGACGTGACTCCACCGGTCCACACATCGTGTAGCATGTGGGCGGGACCACGGGGAGTTCTACCAAAAAGTAGCTCAAATGGCGAGAAGCCAGTACTAGTTTGAGGAATTTCTCTGTAAGCAAACAGGGCAGCGGGAAGGTAACGATCCCAATCGGCCGGTTTCGTATTAGCTAGCCTTTTGAGCATGCCTTTTAAAGTGCCATTGAACCGCTCCACAAGCCCGTTTGTTTGAGCATGATACGGAGTACTATGTGTCTGTTTAATGGACAACAAGCGCATCACAGACTTCATGAGATCCGATGTGAATTGCGATCCTTGGTCCGATATGATCTCGTTTGGAAATCCTACTCTTTTTGGCAAATCACATGTTCCTTGCCTAACAATTACCTTTTATTACATATATTTAATACACTATCCCCCTAAAGCTTGTGGATGTAGTGATTAAAATGAATAAAATTAGCTAGGTTTAAGCAAAGAAATAAAACAAATAAAAATTCAAAAACACACCCGAAGAGTTGAATGGCTTTCCTGAAGGATGGTTGGGTTGATAGTTGCAATTTGAATTTCCACCCAGAGCTCTTTGCAAAATCCTTGTCAATTTGGAACCACGGAAGCCAATAAATTGGTTGCTGTAACAAACAAACAAAAAATCAATAATTGTATCTGTCAAACTGCACCTATAGTTTTCATGCTAAAATAATATACTCAAGCATTTATAAAAAAATATTACAACAATTTGGCAAACCTCCATGCAAAACCATATGCCAACAAAAACTCATAAATTTAATGCACTGTCCCAATATAAAAACACATAAAGCATTTCCTCACAAACCTGACTCCTTCGCTGAGTTTACTGATCACAATGGTGAGGCATAAAAGACTCTTATTGATTGAACCTCCTTCTCGCAGTCTAACACCAGAGTTCTCCCAAGCCTTCTCAGAACCAGCCAGGTCGACAAAGTTCTGCATAAACACAAATCAGTATGGTGAACATGACACTGCTAATCACCTCTGAACATACTCAGGTGCTTTGATGTCAAGTTTGTTAATGTAGATTGTAATACATTATCATTCAAGAATGTTAATCTAGAAGGGCAAAGCCCATATGACGTGCATGCCCCTGGTGGAACCTAACAATATTTAATATGAAAATTAACGTTTGGGAAAAAAATAAAACAGTAGCATTATAGTTCAAAGTAATGACTAATGATCATTTTTTGACTAACATTTTGTTTCTTGTTTCCTTGGCCTTGAAGTGAAGTCGGTCATTTGCTGATCATTTAAGAGGTCTCATGGATATACACCATCTTATCAAGTTTAGTTGTGATAGTTGAAACAAGTTCCAAGATATTAATCCACTTGCAAGTTTTGCACTTTCAGATGACAGACGGATGGACAGACTATTTTTAAATGTCATTTTTGGATTAGTCAGGACTCATTTCGCACTGATTAGCAAAAATCTTGATTTCTTTTTTAGGGGAGAGTATATAGACTCATATTGCTATGCATGAGAGTCAAAAATTCTTAGGAGTAAGAAATGATGGGGTGAAAGATTAAATTAAACAAAAACAACAAGAAAAAACAACAATATACTAATGCATCAATTGACGCAAATATTTTTTTCAAAACTACAACTTACCAAATGTGACACCATGATGGCTGCATCTTTCTGATCCTTTAGTCGACTTTCAATAATCTGTAGATTAAAAAATATATATATACATCTATCTATCTATCTATATATATATATATATATATATATATATATATATATATATATATATATATATATATATATATATATATATATATATATATATATAAGTATAAATCGTCTTTTAGAGGGACTCTTGTAAAAATGGCTCTTAAGTAGACGACAGCTATATATCTGTCATGTGTACTTATTTTTTCTGATGTTATATCATGTGTTAGGTTTATAGTAGCCATCTATAATACATGGGCAGGGGCGGACGAGGGGGGGGTTTCCGGGGTTTCCAGGAAACCCCACCCCAGCCCAAAAAAAAAAAAAAAAAAAAAAGAAAAGAAAGAAGAAGAAGAAGGAGAGAGAGAGAGAGAGAGAGAGAGAGAGAGAGAGAGAGAGAATAAAATTATAAAAATAAAAATAAACATAAAATAAATAATATACATATACATATTTATATATATATATATATATATATATATATATATATATATATATATATATATATATATATATATTTTATTTATTTATTTATTTTTTTATACGAATTTTGGAAACCCCCCCCCAAAAAAACTAACTGATCCGCCCCTGCATGGGTGCCACCTTTCCGCCTACAGTCGGAAAATCAGATTTTTGCTGAAGCCTACAATCGGAAATCCGATTTTTCGGGAAAAAAAATCATAAAAAAAATTATATAAAAGTAAACGAAACAAGATTTGTATCAGATTTGTGTAAAGATGCACAGCTGAAAGGGGCATAATCCGCGTATCCGGTTGATGACTTCCGGCCGGTTTTGAGACTGAAGCATGGATATTGTGACTTTGTGTTCTAATCATGCCGTTTTTAGAGGAAAATACCGATACTGGAAAGAAAAAAGCGTGAGGTAGATAAGGGAATGAAGAATAAGTGGAGGAGGGAATGGATTTCAGATAAGTTTGATCCTGATGGGCGATGAATGCCGGTTGTGGCTGAGAAAATTGGAGCAGCCTGGTTTAAAAAAAAAAAAAGCTTTTTGTTCTTGTGCAGGGGCGGATCTTGTTCTTGTGCCGGGGCGGATCTTGTTCTTGTGCCACTTGTGCACGTGCACACACCCCTGGCGGTCCCCCCCCCCCCCCCCCCCCCAAAAAAAAAAAAAAAAAAAAAGAAAAGGAGGGAGAAAAGGAAAAGAAAGAAGATAAAAAAATTACTAATTCTCACTCACCACACAGTTTCATGTACCTCCAAATTATTATTATTATTTGTGTGTGGGTGTGTGTGACCAAACTTGTACATGCATCAGGTCAGTTTTGAATAAAACTGATGTGAGTTGCTATTTCTTGTTTTATTTGCAGTAACTTTATCTGTCTTTGTATAAGCCTTTATGCAAGATGTTCTGCTATTGTAAATTTTATCATCAGAGTTTGCAGAGGGGTGTTTGTGTGTGTGTGTGGGGGGGGGGGGGACTAAACTTAAAGAGGACTTTTAGCACAAAACTATACTATTTTCAGTCCTTAAAATAATGCCCAAAATGCACCAGATTGCACAGATTTTAACCATTATTTTCAAATTTTTCCGAGGGGGGGGAGGGCATGCCCCCGGACTCCCCTAGTACACTCGACTGCTTCGCAGGCTCGCGCTTGTGGCTACGCCACTTCGCATTAGTGCACTGTGCACACCCCCTCAACAATGGAAAGATCCGCCCCTATTTGTGTGTGTTTGCTTTTCTTTCTCTCACCTCTTATACACATTCACAAAATGTTTAAACAATCTTAACTATGCTTCTGATTGTTCATATGTTTCCCATTTTGCATTGACTAAGTCTGGGGACTTTGCCAATGTTAGGCCCTGGTCTTTTTATGTAGTTTTTTTCTTGTTCTATGTGAGTGTCTTGTATGTATAGTGCAGGGTGGAGAACTCTCCGCGAATCCGCGGATTTCCGCGGAAGGCATATGCATTTCCGAGAAAAAAATATTGAGTTCCGAGTGTGAGAAGCTGAGGGGCTACCCTTTATTGGGCATAGCGGCCAAAAGCGGCCGAAGTTCTAAACAGGCAAAACGTCCAAAAGCGTCCGTATCAACCATGTGGTTATATTCTCGCGTTGTTTAAAAGATTGCGAGACTTCCGGCAATTGACTTCCGGTTTATTATGTTGTGAGATGCGTTCGTTTTTTCGATTTTTTTTCCAAATTTTCTTGTGTGTGTGTCTAAAATGGATGGTTTGGATTCTTCGACTGATGAAGGGGAGTTTACAGGCTTCCATTTATTAGACATTAAAGTGAGAGAAATGGACTTGGAGTCGGAGGAAGAGATCGGTACTGACATTAGACAATTAGTGTCAGTAGTGTGCATGCATATGATCTTTCAGACTGGCATGAAAGTGAAGAAGAGGAGGGGGCTTGTTTGGACTTTTTAAAGCTTTTTTTTTTATACACATTGAGTAATAAAAAACAAGACATGACAAGAGAAGTATAAAAAGGTAGATAATCAAAAGAGAATTTATTTCTGTTCATTTTGCATTTTATTTCATTTAAATCTATACACTAGTCACTAATAATACCTAAGATGTGGTGTTTTTACTAGTACCCCTAAATATCTCTAAAATTATAAAAAATTCTTGCCTGTTTACAGCTAAAAAATAGACATACGTGTGCCCAGTAAAATTGGAAATGTGGAGTTTGTGTGTAACAGTGGTGGACCTCAAACTTTGTTAGGCCTACAGTACAAATCAAGATTTTTAACTTTTTAGAAAGACATGTGCATAAAACATTCTTTTTTGTTTGGTTGTTGTTTCTATTGATGTTTACTTTGTGCTTTTTGAATTCAGGAGAGGCCCTAAATTACTTTCAAAATTGCCTAAATTCATTTTCTTCCAGGGGGCAAATACCGGGGCTTGACCCCTGGGCCCCGGCCGGATTTCAGAGATTTCTTGATTCAGTTGTTCTCCACCCTGATAGTGGTAAATCATTCTTCAGCTTTCACGAGAGGCCTCTAAATTGGCTTTGAATATTGTAAAAATTTTCTATCGGGGGGCGTTGCCCCCCTAACCTCCTACCAGGGCGTTACGCCGGGACCCCATCGGGGCCTGGGCGGCCCAGGACACCTGCCTTCAGATTTTGGAAAATTTCTTGTTGGCACCCATGTATAATACATGTATCATTGTGTCATTATAATATTTATTCTGAGATATAGAAAAAAGTCGGTCCCTTTAATGAAAATAAATCTTGACCGGTATTTAGAGGGACATTAGCATATTATGGCTCTTAGGAGGACAGCTATATCCCACAATCTTATTGGGCTCTTATGAGGACAGCTATATCCCACAATCATATTGGGCTCTTATGAGGACAGCTATATCCCACAATCTTATTGGACTCTTATGAGGACAGCTATATCCCACAATCTTATTGGGCTCTTATGAGGACAGCTATATCCCACCCGGTCCTGATTTGGCTCGGAAGAGTCCGCTGGACCTAAAGCAACAATAAATCAATCAATCAAGCTATATCCCACAATCATATTGGGCTCTTATGAAGACAGCTATATCCCACAATCTTATTGGACTCTTATGAGGACAACTATATCCCACAATCATATTGGGCTCTTATGAGGACAACTATATTGGGCTCTTATGAGAACAATTATATCCCACAATCTTATTGGGCTCTTATAAGGACACCTTTTATTTTTTTGTTAATGCAAATAGCATTAACTATAGCATTATGACTTATTTTATGTCCTTTGTCAATGGAGGGAAAAACTTGAATGTTGATGTCACTGATATGAATGTAAATTGTGATATCGCTGAGTATGCTGCTGCTGATGATGATGATGATGATAAGAGCTGTTGTATTATTTTTTAGTAGTTGCATTGTTATTAGTATTATTTTTATAATTACTCTTATGATTACGAGTATTATTAATATTATGATGATTGTTTTGTATTATTATTATTATTGTTGTTTTTATTATTGTTGTTGTTATTATTATTATTATTATTATTACTATTATTATCATTACTATTATGATGATGATGATAATGATGATGATGATTATTATTATTATTATTATTATTATTATTATTATTATTATCTAGGATGGATCTAAGGCATGGAAGAATGGGTGAGTGTTAGTAGTTTTGTGTATACATGTATTGTGGAATAATTATCTGTGTGTTAAATGTGTACACATGGGTATGTGACTGGATATCTGTTTATGCATGTGTGCTAGTGTTCATAGATTTGTATTTTGGTATGGAAGTTGTGTTTGATAGTATATCAAATGTATTAATATTGTATGTCTATGTTTTTAATAGTTTTGATGTTATCTCCTTCCTTCTTGCACTGCTAAACAAATATCCATGCCATGTGTTTGGACAATAAAGAATCTTGAATCTTGATGGAGAGAGAGAGAGAGAGAGAGAGAGAGAGAGAGAATAGCAGCTTAAATAAATTTTTGTAACAGTGAAACCACTTTGCATGTTTTTGAATCACTTGATGCATTCTTCCCTCCATAATTATTTATTATGAGTAAAGTAACAGTCAGGAAGCATCAATTAAAACATTTTAATGGATCATTAAAACTGCATAACACTAAATCAAAACACGTTTTCTTTTTTCTTTAACAAATCATCTTTCTGCCGCTTTTTGTTCTCCTTTGTAGTGTCCATCTTAATCTATGTAATGACAACTTTGTTTCTACAGTTCTAAAACTTAACATCTTTCTACTATCTTTTCCTTTTTTTTATATTTTTTTCCCCATCATTTAACCACATTCATACAAAACAGTAACAAACATCCATATAAGTGACCTTTAAAAGAAGAAAAAAAGATAAGACAGACCTGTGATCTTACATGGGCACACAGATTGTATTTAAAAAAGATAATTATTATAATAATAATAAGATTTTTAAAAATATTTAAAAAAGCAGTGGAAACCTGTGGTCTCACATATATGTGAGATCACAGGTTTCCGCTGCTTTTTTAAAATATTTTTTTAATCTTATTATTATTATAATTATTATTATCTTTTTTTAATACAATCTGTGTGCCCATGTAAGATCACAGGTCTGTCTTATCTTTTTTTTTTTTTTTAAATAATAATAATGTATACAACTTTTTTTAATACAATCTGTGTGCCCATGTAAGATCACAGGTCTGTCTTATCTTTTTTTTATTATTTAATAATGTATACAACTGAACAGTTAGATGTGGTTGATATATGCACAACAAATAGATACAATATTAACCACATCTAACTGTTCAGTTGTATACATTAATAAATAATAAAAAAAATAAATAAACAAGATATAAAAAAATAAATAAATAATTTAAAAAGGTGTTTGTATATAATCAGGGCTCGAAATTAGCGGGGGCCCGGGGCCAAATAACCGCAAAGTTGATTTCGGGCTCGGAAAGTTGAAAAACGAAGGGCCCGCTTGGCCCGCAAAATAATTCGTCTGCTACAGCTAGCTCTACTCGGCAGTTTCGTATTTGGGCCAAGGGAAGCAGCCCCACTATAAACTTAATTAGCAAAGTTCTGAATTACATGTTAAAATAAATATTTGTAATAGGTACTGCTGTTGTGTATTTTGTATAGTTGTGTTGAATTTTGCTATCTTGGTTAAAAAGGCAACAGTATTTGGAGATAGGGACATGCACACAGATGTAATTATTGTGAACACCTTTGCTGGCGGGGTGGATTTTTTGAGTACAGGGTTTTTACAATGAATAAAATTTTCTAACCTTGCACACATTCATTTTTGTTCAGACTTGTTTGTAAGTAGTGTCTTTGTTCACATGGTATTGTGTTTCTCTATACAATTTTCAATTAGCAATGACATTACAACTAACCTAAATTGGGCGATCTCCTCTTTGCTGTCCTCATTCTCTACTCCTTCTATCATCTCTATGTGGCTTGATTGTTCTATAGTTGTTTGGATGAACTTATTTTGAAACTTGCTCCTCAAAACAAGCTTTTTTTTTCCTTCTAAAGCACTTGACTTTGCATACATATTCAACTAAAAATGTATCATTATTAGCTGTATATTAGAAACAAGGACTTAAGATAAATAGCACATAAGAAATCTTGAAAAAAGCTCCCATGTTCTAAAATTAAAAGAAAATAACAAAACATAAAATTAACAATAACAAGCATCCACTACAATTAACCCCAGTATTTTATTCAGATAACAGCAGTTGATATAGTATGCAAATGAGCTGACTGGGCCGGGATAGTCCAAGGGATACTTTTATAAATGACGTTTAGATAAAAACAGCCACACAAAATTTTTAACAGCTGTGCCCTACTAGCTACTTTTATCGAAAATGAAATCGTAGTGCCAATGTGACGATCTCAAAATCCGTAAATCATTTAGTTCTTGACAGTCTACTCTAAACCTATGTTGTAGCATGATATTTTATCGTAATTCTTTCAAAGTGCAAGAATAATTCAGTAACTGACCAGGAATTACAGAGCATAGACTGCCTCATGCCTGCTAGCGACAATAGCGAAAGTAAACTAGAATACGAGTACCAATATGGCGGCACTTTGGCTTCATACAGAGCTAGCCAGGGTATATCCATTTCTTTTAGATCAGTGAGCAGCCCACACCGGTGCCCTAAATTTGGACAGAAAAAAAAACAACAGAGAAAAGAAGTGAAAACCCTTTAATTTTGCACTCAAAAGTTTAATATACACTTCACGATCTTTTTAATATAATAAACAAAAGGCTATAGCACAACATAAGCGCAAAATGTCCATCTTTGCAAGTACGAAAGTATGACTACATATCGTCGCCATACAGTTGCTAAAACAAGCTGCGATTGCGTTTTTCCAATTTTTGGGAAGCGAAAGACGCCAGAAGAAAACGTCGGCGAAAGGAAAGAACAAGAAAAAGAGAGAAAAAAGAAGTATGAAGAGGAAAAAAGATCAAGGAACTACAATGAAGGGTGGAAAAAAAAATTCCATGGCATGGCCTTGAAGTGAACGAGGAAGAGTACTGTTAGTGTTATTGTTAAGTTTAGTTGAGTTCCCTTTCATGGTTTTGTTTTGAACTTTTGTGCATTGAGGTCAGATTTTTTGTTAGGTTACTCATATTAAAAATTTAATGATGTGTATTGTGCAATACTCAGTCACAAAACTGAAAAGTATTATACAAGAGACTCACTTGATTTTTTTCTATTTTGTTTAATGGCCATTTCAGGCTCACTAGTCACTGGAATATGTGTGTCACTGAATGTGTGTGTGTGGTTTTTTTTCCCCTTTTTTTGTTGGTAATGTTTGAAAGTGAAAGAAAAGGCAAATAAAAATGACATCACTCAGCACAATTGGAAATTCAATTGTTTTTATTTTAGATTATCAGACAAATTGTACTTTCTACTACACATATTATAAGGTAAGAAACAAAACAAGTCTATAATCTTACAATGATAAACATCAAATCTTAATGTTCACAAAACATTTATTAATTGTTAAACTTTACAACTTACTACCATTATCTGCTTAAGTAATTTGGACAATAGGTACAAACTGATATCTAAAAAGTAGCTTTCAAATTATCATTTATTAGCTTGAAACAACAGTAATAAGAACGCAATAATAAGCAAATGTCAACAACTAAATATTTGAATTTCTATAGTGAGAAAGAGAGTGAGATTGATTGATTGTTGCTTTAGGTCCAGCGGACTCTTCCGAGCCAAATCAGGACCGGACAACCCCCCGATCCGCATAAAAGATCTGCTGAAACAACCCTAGTGGGAAAACTGAATGCCCTCCACCGGCCAGTCACTTTACAATAAAGACATCCCACGCAGGGGACGGCTGAGGCTTTACCCCAACTAATCGAACCCCCGGTTACAAAAACAAAATACAGTGAACTTGGGATATATTAAAGTGCCCTGGGACCAAATAAATCTTTAGTATAACCGAATATTTACTACAACCGAAAATCCGTTTACAGTAAAGTTTTTAAAGTTTACTTTACTATAACCGAAACTTCGTTTATAATACAGTTTTAGAGGTTTACTTAACTATAACCGACTTCGTTTATAATAACGATTTTAGAGGGTTAATTTAGCATAACCGAAACGTTGTTTTTGTTTTAATTTAACGTTTACTAATCCGACACTCTCATTATAAAGAGATAGAAAACGCTGGTCTAAAGTGTATGTGGGTGCACAGGGCCGGATCAATCCATTTTCGAGGGAGGGGATGAGGTGGGTGCTAGTCTAGTTCTTTTTAAAGTGTATGGTACAGAGTGGTGAAACCCCACAAGTAAAACTACCGTAACTAACTGCCTTACATAACGTATTTCCAGTTGAACAAAAACTTCCATCTTCTACTTTCTTTATTTTATTTATTGTATTTATTTATTTATTTTTTTGCTGTTGTTGCCAAGGGGTGGGGGTGGGGGATGCTGCAGCACTCCTAGCACCCCCCTACCCTCTGGATCCGGCCCTGGTGCAAATAAAGAAGAAGAAAAGCAAAACAAATCAGTGAACAAAATAATGACCTCTCGAATTTCCATCTTTTACCAGGATTTCTGCAGACTGTAATCGTCTGTGTGTCTATTTGTCTGTGTGTTCACGTAACTCAACATCGTTCTAAATTGAGCTGACATTTGGCGCGTTATATACATGTACATTGGAATTGGGTCCCATTAATTGATTAGATTCACATAGTTGAACAGTCAAAATAAGACAGTGCAAATCGAACGAATCGCTTTCGTTATTACATATTTTAATTTAGATTAATATTTCTGTGTTGGTTTGTTGTCCCTTGCTGAATTCCACACGAAAACTATGTTTTCCCATTTTAACTTACACCCCCACCCTCCCCAGCTCCAGCCCCACACCCCCGGACAGCCGTCCATAAGTCGTCGTTGAGACGTTTGTCTTACCAGAGTTGCCAAGAACAAAATTCAAAGTATTTATTTGAGTGGTTGGACAAGCTCCCTCTCTCTCTCTCTCTCTCTCTCTCTCTCTCTCTCTCTCTCTCTCTCTCTCTCTCTCTCTCTCTCTCCCTCTCTTTGTCGAACATGGCCTTTTCAAAATTTAGATTTTCTTCTTCTTTGTGTTTCCCTTCCCCCCCTCCACCCCCCAATTATTTATTGCTATCGTACTTACAGGTAAATAGCAATTACGTTACTTGAGTGAACATTATGAATATGCACTCATCGTCTTTTAGCCTTTCGTGTGAAGCCACCAGAAATCAACGGAAAATAGCTGAAAAAGATACTTTTTTAAAATGAACACTTGCAGTAGGTCCATTGTCCCTTATTGGATTCCATTACGCTCACATATGTTGATTGATTATTTTTGTTTATTAACTCGGGTATTATAAACTCTTCAAGAATACCTCTCTTATAACCCGGTTTGTGTATATTGATTGAAATGTTACAGTATTATTTGTTGATGTCCGTGTGTGTAAGTTCACGTGTGTGTGAGTGTGTGTGTGAGAGAGAGAGATAGAGAGAAAGAGGGTAAGAGAGAGAGAGAGAGAGAGAGAGTCCATTACGGATAAGAGATAACATGTGAGCCTTCGTGTCCTAATTATTTCAAACCAACCCTTTAATCGGAAGGATACATCATAAAAGTAGATCATGAATTGTACATGTTGTACTATCGTCATTGTGGAAAACCAAAAAGCTCACAAAATTAAAGCAAACAAAGACATTAACAAAACCTAAACAATAAGATGGATTTTAAAAAAGGATGGTTTGTCTTGCAAAGCCATGCAACAGCTTAGGAATAAATCTCTTCTTTACTTCTCATTTGAAAGTGCAGTCCAGTCAAAACGTTGGTTTCCCAGTTCTCCATTGATTCGGATTCATCTCAGTACAAAATGTATAATTATAATGTGTTCAACTTATAACACCCTTATTTAGTCATAAACGCATTTCATCATGTATAGCGAAAGTGAAGTCTAATTTGCTTTGTAAGTTTCTAAGCTAGGTACTCTTTTTCTGCCAAACAGTTAAATCTCTCCTTCAGTTTTTCACTCTCCTTCATAATCACCGTAACTGCTGATGCGGAAATTCCAAATTGTTCAGCAATTTCTTATTTTTTTCATCTTTTCATCTTCAAGTGCGTGAATTAGATCTATTTTAGGCTTCAGGGTAAGCGTGACGCGCCGATGTTGCGTCATTATGAACGTCAGTAACTCTCCTGAAACTTTAATACAGTAATCTCCCTTGAAACTTTATTATAAGCAACAGCAAAACTCGCCAGGGGGCTTAGAAAACACTTTATTATAAGCGGACTTTACTATATTTTTTTATTATATCCGATTTTTTAAAACAGAGACAAAGAAGAGTTTTGGTCGGGACCAAGACTGGACTTTACTAAAACCGAATATTTACTTTATCCGGCCTTTATTATATCCGGAGTTCACTGTAGAATACAAACATCATTATAAATTATCAACCAAACACATACACATAAAATGCCTATATTGCTGAATAATAACATCATAGGAAGCTTTAGTGACTACCTGGCAGAAAGCGTCCAATACTCCCAAGCTGATCCAACAGACCTCATACACAAACAAGGAGTCTTGTCCAGGAAGAGTTTTCAAGAAAAAAGGTAGGTCATTGATCTAGCGAAGAAGAAGATAGTATAGCAGAGTGATAGGACAGAGCAGGAATGGGAAAGAGCAAATGAGGAAGACAGCGATAGTGGGAATTTAAAGCACTAAATTTCCATAAAGTGGGGATACTATTTATACTGAAATCCCCGGCACTCCAACGGGGGTACTGTTGCCGCAGTGAATCGGTCATGCCTATAAAGGAAAGAGGTTTTCAACTGGGGCTTTCACTTTTCCCTTTATAGGTTAGAACAATCTACAGTGGCAAGATTGCTCATGACCCCAAGGGGTAAGAGAGTGGGAGCAAAAAGGAGAGAGAGAGATGGCGAGAGGGGGGAAGATAGCGGAGGTGGGGGAAATAAAAAGAAGTTTAATTGTAAACAATATAATGATAAAGATAAAAAACCTAAGACAGACCTGTGGTCTTACATAGGCACACAGATTGATTAAAAAAAAAAATACAGCAAATGCCTGTGATCTCACATATATGCACCACAAATAGTCGCAATATTAATCACATCTAAAAATTGTATACGTTTAAGTGTTTCAATATCAGTAATGGTTATTTGAACCATAAGACATAATAATAAGAAGAAACAAGAAGGAACACACACACAAAAATGGGTATACATATAATACTTGTGGTAGCATAAAAAATACACATATTATAAGGTACATTACATAATTGTTGCTTTAGGTCCAGCGGACTCTTCCGAGCCAAATCAGGACCGGACAACCCCCGATCCGCATAAAAGATCTGCTGAAACAACCCTAGTGGGAAAACTGAATGCCCTCCACCAGCCAGTCACTTTACAATAAAGACATCCCACGCAGGGGACGGCTGAGGCTTTACCCCAAATAATCGAACCCCCGTTTACAAAAACAAAATAGAATACAAACATTATAAATTATCAACAAAACACATACATATAAAATGCCCACATTGCTAAATAATATCATAGGAATCCATAGTGACCACCTGGCAGAAAGCGTCCAACATTCCCAAGCTGATCCAACAGACCTCATACACGAACAAGGAGTCTTGTCCCGGAAGAGTTTTCAAGAAAAAAGGTAGATGACTGGTATAGCGAAGAAGACTATAATCTTATAATAATAAACCAACAAATCATTAAGTAATTTTGACAATAGGCACTGTGACGACACGAGTTTCAGTAGTAGCAGAGAGAGCTATATTTTGTGCGAAGTTGCACTTCTCTGTTACGTAGTGTACATAGAATAGCTTGACCGTTTTCTTTATTGCGTACGAAAGAGTGCAGGAGCCGTGATTCCACGTGCGTACCGTAGTAATAGCGGTATGCAGAGTAAGATAGGGGTAGGCCAAATAAAGAAATAGGGATACTGAGGAGAACTCGACCGTTTTGCTTGTGGCCTGGGTGCATTTGGTAAGGCAGAGTGGTTTGGATGCTTTTTGCGAGAGGTCAACTCTAACCAGGCAGTGACTCTGTGACAGTGTGTCATATTAGAACTAGGTGTCAGTGTTGGAAGGGTGTTGTATTCGTTGATACGAGCCACCCAAGGTCTTACGCCCTCGTCAGGGTAAGAATGCTTAGAGTTGGAGAGAGGAGGATTGTAACTGCCGTTTATAAGTAAATGTAGGGTTCCTTCCTAAGGTGGTGTGGTTCTCTATTGAACACCTACCGAGACTCAAGGTCTGTTACAGAATTGAGGTGTCCTCGTCCTCATTTATCAGTGTTATTATTGAGTGAGAATAACCAGCAAATAGCCAGACACGAAGTAACTCTCAAGACTAACCATTGTGTTGTGACAGTGTTGTGTTGTTCTGTGTTGGGGGAAGGTGTGTCACAAGCCAAGGCCTAGACGGTGAGTAAACCCTGTAATTCAGTTTCTTAGTGGCAAAGCATTCCGAGACTGCGTACGCGAATGAATGGTGATGAATGAGGGGGAAAGGGATGTATTTTTGATGCATAATGATTTTATTGATTTTGTATGATTTTCATATGATTTTCTTATTATATATATGAATATAACACACACACACACACACACACACACACATACCACACACACACAGTGCAATTTCTTTGACGACAATACGGCAGTTAACAGTACAGATGAAATATGACAAATAATGGCAATAAAAATGCTACCAAATAACGTAGAAATCGCCACACAAAAAAACACACAAAAAACGACTAACATGATATTACATAATAAATATTATTTTTAAAGCTCATAGAGTAATAAATCCGCCAAAATTTGGCACTGTTGTTGAGAGGATATTAAGCTCATACAGAAATAAATGTGACAGATTTCACGACTTGGACCATACGACTCCCCACCGAGGCTACAATGTAAATTGACCGCCAAACTGCTCTATAATTGGAGTTTACATTGACTGTTTATTTAAAGGACCCAAAGATAACACATTTCACCGTCACGTACGTTTTTCACATTCAGAGTGTTGCTCTGTTTTAAAATAAGGCTGTTATGTTCATAAAGCAGGGCATAAGTTGTTTTGTTATAAAGAAATATGCTATATGGCAATAAGAAATAGTACCACTGATGGCTACAAAATAAAGTTCAAATCGCGATAAACATAACTGAAGAACATGATGTTACATAATCAAAACTACTTTTAAAAAGTCTCAGAACTTTGTTGCAAATCAAAATAAATGCTCCAAAACCTGGCACTGGACAGAGGATTAAAAGTTGATAAATAAAAGAATTTGACACATTTTCCGACTTGGACCATACGACTCGCTACCGGGGGTACTCGCACCCCTTTCTGACCCTCGTCCCAATGCTACGGGCAGCCGCAACACCCACCGACTACCGGGTGTTGCGACGTCCCGCAACACTGATCCGGGTGTCAGGGAGGCCGTACGAGTGTCCGGTTTAGAGAGTAAGTGATGTGTCGCAAGCGGGAAAATCTGGGGAGACAAAACCCTCGCCATCTCTGCCCAAGTCCTGGCCAGAGAGGGCAAGGGAGACAATAAAGTTCCATGGAACACTCCATTTTGAATGACTGACTGATATTAGATTAACGTCCCCTGACACAGAGCGTATGGAGGAATCACTTTTTGAATGTTATTAGATAGATTAACGTCCCCGGACACATGAAGCATATATGGGACAGTAAACTATGAAACAGTTTGAATACTATATTTGCTCACTTGTATACCCCATATTCGTAATCAGCTTTACATAATAGGCATAGGTACAGTGCATGTATCAAACAATAACAAATTAGTGCTTCAGACCAAATCATAGACATTCTTAAAAGGTCGAATAGATCCGTTATACTGTGAACAATTTTGTGCTGAAAAAATAAGAACAAAGAAAAAAGTAGTACAATTATTATTTTTGATTTTGTTGCACCCCTTCCAAAATAACTAGTATCGATAAACCATTCCCTTCAGCCAATTTTGTTTAAATGTCAAAAGAGTTATTTACCCTTTGCACAAAAGAGCCAAGTTCAAAAATACATCCAAACAGCGTGACAGCAAGAATGGGGCAAGTGAACACTGTTCACTAGACACCAGACTTCGGTGACCAATCCATAAAAAAAACCGACATTATTATAATGTCCAATAACTTTTTAAAATTATAATATAACCAGTAACTTTCATCAGTGTCTCAAGAAAAAGTGTAATTGCCACTACCGCGTTGCCTTATGCACATCTCTGCGACATAAAGCGTTGCGCTATACAAATTGCATGAAGTGGACATTGGAATGGACTGGATGACATACTAGGTGATTTTGTCTGGAATACTTTACTCCACCCCGAACAGAAAGACCGCTATTGATAGTGACGGTAATACAGTATTTCTGTTGTCTTAAAACACACACGCACACACACACACAAAACACAACACACACACCCATACACAAACACACACACACTATACAAACATACATACAGAAGAGAGAGACACACACCACGCACACACACATACAGGTGAGAGAGGGGTGTAAGGACGTAGTACCTAAATTTACAACATGTTTACATTTACGCAATCATTATTTAACTTTGAAAACAGGTTAGACAACTCATACCGTTAATTCATACCGTAACCTTACGAAAGAAAGAGAGAGAGAGAGAGTTTAAAATTTTTAAAACTTTAAACTTTTTTTTACATTAGGGATAAAGATTTTAGACTAATTATAAAGTTTAATCTGTCCCTTAACTAATTAACATAACAAAGAACCTTTAATATTAACTTTAAAATAATTTATCTCACACACACACACACACACGCACACACACACAACTTTTTTTCCAAGTGTTTTTATATGTGAAGAAACTGTTCATATGCCTAAAGGGTATGAAAGTTCAAAATCAGATGAGGTAAGTCTAACAGCTAGAAGAGTAACGCCTAAAGCAGTTCAAGATAAAATGATGCACGAGATGTTTGTTAGTAAAGCGCAGGATCCTGATATTATTCCAGGTAGGGTCTTAATAGAGTTAAGTGAAGAGTTATCTAAAGTCTTACGTGGATTATTTAATTTGTCACTCGAATCAGCAATCATACCTATTGACTGGAAAACTGCCGAAGTTGTCGCGTTATTCAAAAAAGATTCCAAATGTGGGAAAGGCAACTATAGACCAGGTAACCTAACGTGCATTTTATGTAAAGTATTTGAGTCTCTGGTAAGAGACGTTAAATTTGACTTTTTAAATGTATTTTATTTGTATTTTTTTACCAGAAATAACTTGTTTTTCGAAATGTCAGCTTGGTTTCCGTAAGAAACTATCTTGTATTACACAGCTAAATGAAATAATGTATGATTTTACAAGGGCATTTCTGCGTAAATGGGAACCAGTGGGTGTTATTTACTTAGATTTTAGAAAAGCGTTTGATACAGTTCCGCAACAAAGGTTAAGCTCACTTAGGCCTATTAAAAATACAGTCGTGTGGTATTTACGGTATTACTGGCAATGTACTTAGATGGATCTCCAAATTTTTATCTGGAAGGTCACAGTTCGTTAGAGTAGGATCTTCCCACTCATCAAGCATATCGGTTTTAAGTGGAATTCCTCAAGGTAGCATTTTATGACCCATTCTATTCACGATCTTTAAAAATGATTTACCAGATTATGTTGAAAGTATATGCAAAATGTTTGCTGACGATACGAAAATTTATGGTAAGTAGTGATATTATAACATTGCAGATAGATTTGAGTAAATGCAAGAATGGTCGGATCTATGGAACCTTTATTTTAACATCCAGAAGTACAAAGTGATGCATATAGGTAAAAACAACCCGGAGTTGGAAATAGTAATGAAAACGTTCAAACATGCATAGAAGAGAAATACCTGGGGGTGGTGTTTGATAGTAGCTTATGTTTTGATCAGCACATTCAAAAGCAATCAGTAATGCAAATCAGATTATTGGAGTCATAAAAGGGTCCTTCGCATTTCTGGATAAACATAGTTTTAACACTGTATTTAAGGCCTTCGTCCGATCGCTGGTACATTTGGTCACCGTTTTTAATGCGACAGTCGGTCGCGATTGAACGAGTACAACGAAGAGCCACATAGATTCTACCAGAATGTGCAAACATGACAGATATAGAAAGGATGGATCATTTAAATTTGCCAACACTCAAGGAAAGAAAAATGAAAGGGGATTTGATTCAGTTGTACACAATATTTCACGGGATTGATCAAAACAATTTTTGAGCAATTTTTTCAGCAAAAAACAAATCAGCATGGAAAGTTAGCAGTTAACTATAGTCGGACAAATATAAGAAAATACTCTTATGTAACGGTCTTTGTCATCTTTAAAGTCCGCCCTTAAAACCTTCTTATTTCCTAAGTAGCGAACGTTCTTTTCCCCTCTTTTTCCCTTAAGGTTGTCCCTTGTGCCTGCTCCTGCTACGAGTTTAATATTTAATTGCTTGCTGCACATAATAGTGTGGGTAGTTGTAGATGTGTGTTGCTCAATACTTTTTAGTTTTTCTTAGTTTTATTGTAGGCCTACAATTTGTCTCTTTATATGACATGTTTGTGATATACGTGTTCTGTTTATTATGTGTGTGTGTGTGTGTGAGAGAGAGAGAGAGAGATTGTGTGTGTTTGTGCATGTGTGTGAGTATGTTAATCACTTAAAGAGTTTTATTATAGGTTTATTGAAATGTGTGTCATTGTACATTGCGTGAGAATGAATGAATGTTGCGCTTGGAGCAGATTTCACGTTTGATATTGTGCGTTATAAAATAAATTATTATTATTATTATTATTATTATTATTATTATTATTGACTGGATAATCATTAGTCCAGTCTATTCTTAAATGAATTTGTGGTATCGGCTGTGACAACTTCCTTCGGCACACTGTTCCAAATGTTAGTAATCCTGTTAGAAAAAAAAAGTGCTAATATAAACTAGTATTAACAGTCTTCTTAACTAATTTGTTGGCTGTTGTCCGTCCAAGAATAATCCGTAGATACAGAAACTATGTCTCTCTGTATCTATGGGTAATCTAACTCTCGAAGGTTTGAGTACACGGCGTTGCTGAGATTCACCGAGTACCTCTCGAGAGATGAGAGACATTTGGGTGTGAATATGGGCGATCTTCGTTTTCAAATAAAATCTGATCGGCTGGCATCGAAGTTTCCTTTTTGTCACTGACATGAGTGTGTTACTCGAATACCAAAGAAAATAAATAGTTAAATAAAATAAAAAAATAAAATGATAAAAACAGTGTGAGTAATGCTACGCAACAAGAAATAATGAGGTATAGCTCTAGCCTAGTCTGTGCACGCACGCATTCCATAGCATGAACTTTAAAGATCCTGACGCTCATGTCCTAGACGGCTGAGTGCCGGCTACACAAATACACCCGGCACGCACTAGGTCCCTAGCCCTTCTCCCCATCCCCCGTAGCCCAGGATTGTGCTCAGTCGTTTGGGCGTCAGACTATGCGCCCAAAGGTTGCAAGTTGGCGCCTCGGGCGCCGTGCGTTAGATCCTCTATCGGCCAGCGCCTCGAGCGGCTCTCGAGCCGGAAAAGTGCTACAGTATATAAAAGTGATTAAATAATAAATAATAAATAGCCCACTTTTATGACAACAACACAATACTGGTGAAAAATGTGGACTCAAAAAGCCAGAAAAATACAGCTGTCACTCAGACTATAGTGTAGCCTGTATCCTGCGCACTCCAGTGTAAATATGGTAACTGTCCCAAATTACTCTGTTTACGCTGTTGGGTAATGCCACGGGTTTACATCTGTTATGAAATTCGTGTTCCACAGACTGACAGATCCCATTTCTTTCCCCTCCTCACACCAAACAAACTCTCTCTCACACACACACAGACACGCGCGCGCGCAATATGCATAAGCTCGCCACCCTCTTCCTTCCATCTCCGACCCACAGGCCACACACCAAACACTCAAATCCTGTCTAACATTCCCACACAGCGTAGCTGACACTCGCGGAGTACCACTCTTATCGGAGATGTGAAACCTAAGCCTCGGCAGTCTTAGCTTCGCAATGTGCCGCATTCCTGCTTGTCTAGATGTATGTCAAAGAGTTACAGCCGAGTGTCAAGTTACTTAGTCTTTCTCACCCCACCCTCTCTCTCTCTCTCTCTCTCTCTCTCTCTCTCTCACGCACACACACATACACACACACACACAAACACACACTCACACGCACACGCACACACACACACACACACACAGAGGCACTGTACATATATGCACGCAGACATCCCAACTGATTTGGTTTCATCAAGTGATAGATACTGTAAAGGGATGGATTTTGGCCACTCCCCTGCCACAGATCCGTTTAACATTCACAGTGAGTGTTGACCATTAAAAATTATGCTTTCCAAAATTAAAATTATGCTTACCAAAATAAAAATTATGCTTACCAAAATTTAAAAAAAAAACTCAATGCAAGACGTTATGCTAAACTGATAACAGTCCGCAAGGAATGTAACTGTAACGTATGATTAGGCGCTGGCCAATATAGGATATGACTCAAGCTGCCTAAGGCGCTGGTCAATATAGGATATAACTCAAGCTGCCCAAACCCAGGGTCCTATCCTATCCTATCCTGTCCCGTAACCCGAAGGTCGTAGGGGCACCACAGATGATCGTTTAACCAGCATACTCCATCTTTCTCTGTCCTCAGCAGCCCTGATGGCTTCGCTCAGTGTCAAACCAGTCCATTCTCGAATGTTGTCCTCCCACCTCTTTTTCGGTCTCCCTTTTCTTCTACCTCCTTGCACTGTGCCTTGCAGAATAGTCTTTGCAAGGCCTGATGATCTGGTGACGTGGCCATACCACCGAAGTTTCCGTTTCTTCACCACTGTTAGCAGGTCATCATGTTGTCCAATAGCTTGTGTGATGGTCTGTCGGACTTCGTCGTTGGTGATGTGTTGGGTATAGGAAATGCCCAGAAGTCTTCTGTAGCACCTCATCTCCATGCTTTGTATTCTTCGTTGGAGATCTGCTGTGAGGGTCCATGCTTCGCAAGCATATAGGAAGATGGAGATGACAAGGGAGCGCAGCAGTCTTACTTTGGAATGTAGACTGATGGTCCTGTCTTTCCAAATGGGCTTCAACCTTGTCAGGGCAGCAGTTGTTTGTGCGATCCTGGAGAGGACTTCCTTTCGGGACCCATTGTCTGATACAATGGCTCCTAAATATTTGAAGCTATGCACTGTGTCGAGGGATTGGCCTTGGACTTTGATGTCAGTATTGATGCCATTGGTGTTGTTGGTCATCATTTTGGTCTTCTCTGCACTTATTTCCATTCCATAGGCTTTGGAGGTGGTGTCAAGCCTCTGTACCAGCTGCTCAAGTTCTTGTTCCTCTCCAGCCAATCCATCAATGTCATCTGCAAAACGAAGATTGGAGATTGCTCTACCCCCTATGCTGACTGTGCCTTCATGGTCTGCAAGAGCATCCGACATGATGCGCTCTAGGAAGATGTTGAAGAGTGTTGGAGAGAGTAGGCATCCTTGACGCACACCGATTGTTGTTCTGAACCAATTCCCGATGGCTCTGTTGTGGAGGACTGCACTGGTAGCCTTGTCATACAGGCTTTTGATGACTTCAATAATTTTAGGGCTGATGTTGTACACTTTCATTGTTGCCCATAGAGCTGCATGCCAGACTCGGTCAAACGCCTTCTTGAAGTCTATGAACACATGATATAGATGTTGTTGGTGCTGTAGGTATTTCTCACAGATTATTCTGAGGTTGAAAATCTGCTCAGTGGTACTTCGCCCTGCCCTGAATCCTGCTTGTTCTTCAGCTATGATTTGTTCAGCTTGGGGTTTCAACCTGTTGAGTATTATTTTCAGGAGGACCTTGCTGGGATGGCTGATGAGGCTGATGGTGCGGTAATTTTCACACTCCTGAAGGTTACCTTTTTTGGGAAGAGTGATGACAAGCGACTGGGTCCATGGTATAGGCCACTCCCCACTCTGCCAGATCTTGTTACAGATAATGGTGAGGGCATCAATCATCGCTTCTCCTCCTGCTTGTAGCAGTTCCGCGGGTATGTTGTCCACTCCTGCTGAATTCCCTTTCTTTAGCGCTTGCACTGCTGCCTCAACTTCTTCCCGGAGAATTGGGAGGATTTCTTCTTCTTCTCTGTTCTCTGGACATGCTAGAACTGATGGGTCTCCATTTGGTGTATGGTTGTAAAGGTCAGAGCAGTACTCTGTCCATCTGTCCAAGACTTCTTGTTCTTCTGTAAGGCATATGCCAGACTTGCTTTGGATAGTGGAGACTTTGGGCTGTTTGACACTTGTCAGTCGCTTCACAGTCTGGTAGGCCTTCTTGCTGTTGTTCTTGTTCAGACTGTTCTCTATTTCCTGGCATTGATCTTCTATCCAGTTCTCCTTTGCTGTGAGCATGCCTTTTCGGATGTCATTGTTGATTTTTCGGTAGACATCAGCTCCCTGTGAGGTGTTCTTTTTCTTTTTCATCTCTCTTCGTTTATCACACAGATCCAAAAGTTCAGGTGTGATCCACAGCTTCTTCTTTGGTCGGTGCTTGCCAAGGATCTCAGTGGCGGCATCTGTCACAGCTGAGTTGAAGGTGGTGGTCATGGTGTTGACATCTACTTCACCAGCCCCCAAAATGAGCAGTGGTGCAAATTTCCCTCCAATTGTGGCCTGAAATAGTTCTGCCACCTCCGGGTCTTGCAGTTTGTCCAGGTCGAACTTCAATCTAGTGCACTTTGCTGTATTTACTCTCTTCAAGTGGAGCCGGAAAGACATCACCAGGGTGCCAACTTGTTATGTGCATCGTCGGACGTTCCAGACTACTGAGCAGTCTTGGGCGAACGAGAGGGAATGGGATCTGGTGCTTCCTGTGGGGAGAGGTAGAGGTGCATGAGAGGGGGGGGGGGTGTAACTAACACTCACCCATCTATCTAGGGGCTTCTTCTTTTTCTTCATCTTCTTCTTCTTTTTGAGTTGAGCAGCCACAACAAATACGTTGATTCATTTGCTGCTGTAGGTTGTTACTAGGGAGAGGCCGTGTTTTGCATGGTGTGGTGAAAAAACAACAAAGAAACAAAACAAAACAAAAATAAAAAAAACACCGCACACTCTAGAATAAATAATATGAAGCCACTTGCTGTATGCACAACTATATTTGGAGCTGATGGACAGCCACAGCATGCCGAGGCCACAGTCTTATGCTGTGCAAGGCCCATAAGTGGCTGTGTGTGTGTGTGTGTGTGTGTGTGCAGCAAGGGACATTTAAAAAATGACGTCACTTAACAGATGACATTGACATTGAAGGAAGGAGAGGTGGGGGTTGGGGATGGGGGGCGGATGAGAGTTGAGACGGAGTGGCTGTGTGGTTTAAATGCCACGTGACAGCAGGTTGCTGTCCGAGGGGTCAGGAGCGCTGGCTTCTTCGGCGGAGAGGTCGTTCCAGTCCCTGATGGGGCTGAGCGATGTGGTGCCGCTGCAGCACTGAATAGCTCAGCATGCTGCAGTCCATGCGGACAGCATAGCTGAGGACAGCCGAGGTTTACGGTGGTCGCCCTACCCTCGTCCCTACGCAGTGTGTTCGGACAATCATTCAATCAAGTCGTCAACATTGGTGCGAAACCTGCAAGATGTTTTTTAAAATTTACTTTATTGTCCCTTTTTCATTGGAAAATTCTGGGCCACTTCCCCTGGGGAAAGCGTAGTCGCAGCCTGTGGCGCGCCCAAACCCAACCTACCTAACATTTGTTGTGATTTGGAAATTTTGGTTTGAAAGATGGTTTTGTTGTTGTTGTTGTTTGCGGTGGTGGTGATGATAATGATTATGAGGAGGAGGAGGAGGAAGAGGGTGATAATGATGATGATAAGTGTGAAAACAGAAAACTGTGGGAGGTAGGGGAGGATGAGATCAGGAGGAGGATGAGGAGGATGAGTGAGAGCGAGAGAGAGAGAAAACGAGAGAGAAAGAGCGAGCAAGAGAGAGGGAGAGGGCCAGAGAGAGAGAGAGAGAGAGAGAGAGAGAGAGAATATGATGTTTAGAAAGAGTATGGATTTGCAGTCCAATCGATATTCATTACTAGGAATGCGTTGATTTGTTTGTAGTTGGTTGCGCGCTCAGACACGCTAGTGTTGTCGCTGTGGCCAATGATTTGACTGATTGATTATTAATTGATTGATTGATTTGCGTTATGTATATGTTCGTTTTCTGATAATTAGACCTGTTTTTCAAACGGAGGTTGATATAATTAAACGTGGCCAAATGTAGAGTTTACCGTCAATTTCCCGGAACTGATCGGAAAGTTGCACACCCTTTTCAACAGGGAAAATCCGAAATTCTGGGTATCATATTAGGAGCATGTACGTCGATTCGCGCATCGTTTTGCGCATTCATAATTGTATTATTACGAAAAGGTACGGAATAAAATTTTAAGATCTATCCTATCCTATCCTGTCCCATAACCCGAAGGTCGTAGGGGCACCACAGATGATCGTTTAATCAGCATACTCCATCTTTCTCTGTCCTCAGCAGCCCTCATGGCTTCGCTCAGTGTCAAACCAGTCCATTCTCGAATGTTGTCCTCCCACCTCTTTTTCGGTCTCCCCCTTCTTCTACCTCCTTGCACTGTGCCTTGCAGAATGGTCTTTGCAAGGCCTGATGATCTGGTGACGTGGCCATACCATCGGAGTTTCCGTTTCTTCACCACTGTGAGCAGGTCATCGTGTTGTCCAATGGCTTCTTAAGACAAATTTTGATTTTGATATTTAGCATTAGGATTACAGTTAGTTAGAATTTGGATTAGGATTAGGTTTAGAGTTATGGCTAGTGTTAGGTTTAACTGTAATCGTAGGCCCAGACTAGACCTATGTTCACCAACAGAATTTCGGTATGTTCACCCTCTCTTTGTAGTTCTAAACATTCGCATGAAAGATTCGCATGAAAGATGAACAAACAACAGTAAGTCTCCTCTCTGAAAATCCTTAACGGGAAAAGAGGGGACTATAAACTGATTTAAAAAAAAAAAAAAAAAAAAAAAAAGATGAACAAACCTGACGTAGCCTAACAAGAAACAAATGAGGTCACAGTCATTGTTCTAAAATCTCCCATGTGTTACTATCTCCAGAAACACTACCTCTGTCTGTCACTTCGCATTATGTGAATCTCTCTGTCTCTCTCTCTGTCTCTCTCTCTGTCTCTCTCTCTCTCTCTCTCTCTCTCTCGCCCACCCCAATCCCGCGCACTCCAGCATCTAAATTTACATCATTTAGAACACGTCTCCTAAACACAATAAAAGTTAAATACACATTTAATGTTAATCCTGTTAATAGATATTAGCAACATTAATTTGATATCAATTGTTTGAAAATGATTTTATCTAATGACGACTTTGTTTATTTGTTATAACCTTGAGTTGTATTTAATAGTAATTGTTAAAGCCGCAAAAGGCAAGAATGCTGATGTAAAATAACGCATCCAGCGCTTACTCTTTTATCCTTGCAAAATAAAATTGTTATCTTATCTTATTTTATCTTATCTTATCTTCCTCTCTGTCTCTCTCTCCCCCTCTGTCTCTCTCCCCCCTCAGTCTCTCTTTCCCTCTCTCTATCTCACCTCTCTCTCCTCCCCCTCCCCCTCCTTTGTATAAGACTGAACATTGATGTTTAACGTCCATTCCATCCATTGACGATATGGCAGACGGGGATATACCCTCCAGAAAAGAAGAGATAAGGACCTAAATCAACACTGAACCACATGAGCAATCATATTGCTGAGATGGGCAGTGAAAATTGGCCACTTTTATCTTGCGCACCTAACCTTAGCTGCTTCTTTGTTTGTTGGTGTTGTTTATTATAATTATCACCTAACATTAGCTGCTTCTTTGTTTGTTTGTTGGTAGGGTTCATTATAATTATTACCTCGCACTTTTGTTCGAGAGGTTGAAACCAAGGCAAAGGCATTGTGCCATATACGAGGTCATAACCAAGGAACAAAGGTTCGCGACCAGGACAAAAACCTCTCACTCCAACCACTAGGACACATAACCTGGGCACAGGTCGCACGTCATTCGCGAGTTCGTACCACGAGGTGACATTAAACCTGGGTGAAGGAGTCTTGACATTCTTGAGATAATGACCTCGTTTAAGTCTGTAGGTCATTCACCTGGGCAAAAGACGCAAGACTACGTCACGTCATTCGCGAGGTCGTAACCAGGACAAAGGTTTGAACCTATTAGTGAGGTTGTAACCTGGGTGAAGACCACGCTTCAATCAAAGTCATAACTTGGTGAACAACCTGTGTTTGTGAGATTACTACTATCAATCCATACTTAGGATGTACATCATTATGGTATGATTGCGTGTACAAAATCCTATCCTATCCTATCCTATCCTGTCCCATAACCCGAAGGTCGTAGGGGCACCACAGATGATCGCTTAACCAGCATACTCCATCTTTCTCTGTCCTCAGCAGCCCTCATGGCTTCGCTCAGTGTCAAACCAGTCCATTCTCGAATGTTGTCCTCCCACCTCTTTTTCGGTCTCCCCCTTCTTCTACCTCCTTGCACTGTGCCTTGCAGAATGGTCTTTGCAAGGCCTGATGATCTGGTGACGTGGCCATACCATCGGAGTTTCCGTTTCTTCACCACTGTGAGCAGGTCATCGTGTTGTCCAATGGCTTGTGTACAAAAAACATTAACATAATGTAGCCGGGCGGCTACACAGAATTTCTGACCGTTACGATATGTAGGCCTTACTCTGTTCTCTGTTATGTTTGAACTAGCTCAACTGTATGCAATAATTTCATATATACTTTTCAGATCCCTTAAAGCAGATAATCGTTAGACGCAGCATTAAATTCTCTATTATAATATATAAACTCTATTTGTGATTTATGTAGAAATTTTGAATTAGAGCACGATGTTTAGAATAGCGCGATCCCTATCACATTGATAAAGACACCGCGCTGTTGCGGACCAAGCCGACAGGCTTACTGGTTTGGCCGGTCTAACGCACTTGTAGATGTAGATTAACACATGATAAGAACAAAATTGTCGATGATGGCGATAGTCGGGTGGCGTCCTGCTGTGTGTTAAGAATGAATTATGTAACCATATCACAATTATTGAATCATGTGATCGAAAGGCATGTATTGATCCCCTTTTAGCAAGTAAATATAAGTTTGTTGATCACGAGTTATGTAATAATGTGTTATATTTTAAACTAGATCGCAGGTTGATAGATAGGGATATTTTATTTGGCTGTGTTTATTTCCCACCGGTAGGGTCCGACTATTTTGATGGAAATGCATTTGCCAGCACAGAAAATGATATGGTTAATTTGAATGCAGAATCCTTTTGTCTATTAGGCGACTTTAATGCCAGAACGGCAAACTTGAGGGATTGGGATTCTGATACAACTAATGAAAATGAAACCTTTGAAGCGTATGAGAATAATTTTGTTTTGCCTGATCGCTGCTCTGATGATACTGTGACCAATAGTCTTGGTTTATCTTTAATTGACTTTTGTAAAACAATGCAAGTCTGTATTGTAAACGGTCGCCGTGGGTACCCGGGTAACAGTGGAAATTTTACATCTAAAGAATGCAGCGTGGTTGACTATGTTATTGTATTTTGCCGTATTTTTGTATGTTGCCGATTTTCATGTACACGAATTTAATTATCTGTATTATGATATCCACTGTCCGATTTCTGTTGATCTTGCATTGAACGTACTCAAGAAGGTCGATGTAAGTAACGCTCACTACGCCCACACATAAGAGTACAAATCGAAGTAATGAGAATTTCCCTTGGTTCGATGCACAGTGTGAGAAAAGAAGAAAAGAATTGTTCAAAGCTAAAACATTAACGAGAAGATTTAGGTCAAACTTTTATAAAGAGCAACAAAAAAAAAGCTAGTAGAGAATACAAAAAACAACTTCGATTATCCTTCAAGAAATATAAGACTAAATTTATAAAGAAAATCCGTAATTTAAAGAGTTCTGATCCTAAGGTATTTTGGAAAATCATCAACGGATGTGTTAGTGAAAAGGCGGAAGTAACTTCTAAAATCTCCTGCGAGGTTTTTCTACAACATTTTCAAAAGCTTAGTGACCCAGTTGATGTTAATAATGATGGCCCTGACCACTCTCCTCCTAATGAGTTAGATGATCAGCCTGAATACAATGACCATTACTTAAATGGCCGGTTTACTGAAGAGGAAGTAAAATATGTACTTAAAGGTCTACATAATAATAAAGCATGAGGATTAGATAGTTTAACTAATGAATTATTAAAGGCTGCTTCTACTAGACTTCTTCCTCTATTCACTAAATTCTTTAACTTAATTTTAGTGTCTGGTAAGGTGTCAGAAGAATGGACAATAGGTGTAATTAAACCGCTTTACAAGAACAAAGGTGATAACGGCGATCCAAACAATTATAGAGGTATAACAATCTTAAGTTGTTTCAGTAAATTTTTTTCTAGTTTACTTAATAATAGGTTGACTACCTTTTTTAATTTAAGACATACAATAGGGAGTGAACAAGCAGGGTTTACATCAGGACATAGCGTGATGGACCATATTTTTACGTTACAAGCTATTATTGATTTCTTTCTGTTTAAAAAAAAAAAGTTGTATTCTGTTTTTGTTGATTATGAAAAGGCTTTTGATCTTGTCAGTCGAGCTATGCTTTGGCAGAAATTGTTAAACTCTGGTGTAAAAGGAAGGTTGTTAATTGTTATCCAAGATATGTACAGTAAAGCAAAATCATGTGTAAAGTGTAACTCCCAAGTTTCTGATTATTTTGGTTGTTTTACCGGGGTCCGTCAGGGAGAAAATCTATCACCTGTGTTGTTCTCAGTGTATTTGAATGATTTAAAATCTTTTATTGGTAACTCTGGATCCAAACTTGAAACTTTGAATTTAGCATCACAGGAGGCACAATTAGGTCAAATAGATATAGATATTTTGTACAAGTTATTTATTTTATTATATGCAGACGATACTGTTATTTTTGCTGAATCGCCTGATACTTTACAGATAGCCCTTGATTCAATGTATGATTATTGTCAGCTCTGGAAACTTAAAGTTAATGTAGCAAAAACAAAGGTTATGATTTTTTCCAGAGGTAAAGTAAGAAATGTCCCAATCTTCATGTACAATGGTGAGCAAATTGAGGTTACGTACGATTTTCAATATCTGGGAATAAAAATCAATTACAATGGAAGCTTTAAGCCAGCTCAGAAAAACCTATATGACCGAGCCACCAAGGCGATGTTTGCTTTACTCCGCAAAGTTAGAAAATTGGCTTTACCTATTGACATGCAAATTGAACTCTTTGATAAAACTGTTGTACCTATATTATTGTATGGTTCGGAAGTATGGTGTCCTCAGATGACTGACCTGGTAAAAAAACGGAAACGGAAAACGATGCTTAACGTCCTATTGCATCAGCGGTAAGGACGATCACCACGTCGCCACCCTGACAACAATGAACATCAACATCATATCAAAAATGAGATCCAACGGATCTATAAGTTTATCTTAAACTTGGTAAAAGTACACCGACATGTATGGTTTTAGGAGAAGTAGGTCAGTTCCCTTTAGATATCTTAGCAAAATGCCGTATGTTAAATTTTTGGTATAAGCTTGCTTTTGACAGAAATAGTACTGAATTATCGTGTGTGGTTTACAGGTTTCTGCTGAAGATGTACGAACTAAACTTGTACAAACATGATTATTTAGACTGTGTCAGGAATTCTCTGGAAAAACTAGGGTTAGGAAATGTCTGGTATGATCAGTCTCAAGGCTCGAATTTTTCTGCCGAAGGGTTTAAAGAAGAGATAAAGAAAAGGCTGCAGGATCAACATGTACAAAACTGGCACTCAGAAATTAACACAAAGGATTTATATTATAATTATAGAATGTTTAAAGAAAATTTTGAATTTGAAGAATATTTGACAATTTTGCCCGCCAGCCTAGCTGCTGTTGTCATAAAATTTAGAACCTTAAACCATAAGCTACCAGTGCAAAGGGGACGGTTTCTTGGAATCCAGAGATGTGACAGAATATGTAATAAATGTACTTTTAATGAGTTAGGAGATGAATTTCATTTTATTTTTATATGTCCACATTTCGACGATTAGCAAGATCCGCACGAGAAACAACATCGTCATAGGAACCTGGAATGTCAGGACCCTAACTGCGGAAGGAAAATTAGAAGAACTGGCCCATGAGCTGGACCACTATCGATGGAACGTTCTAGGTATCAGCGAACTGCGCTGGAAAGGCCTAGGTGAAACAACGACTGACAAAAGCCACAAGCTCTATTTCAGCGGTAGAGATGACAGGCACGAACACGGCGTTGGATTCTTGGTCCACAAGAACATTCTAGCCACTGTCATGGGTTGCCGCCCAGTCTCCAGTAGACTCATTACCATCCGTCTGAGAGCAACCCCTTTCAACATTACCATCATCCAGGCCTATGCCCCAACATCAGACTATGAAGACAGCGAAGTGGAGGATTTTTATGAAAATCTACAGGCGGTCCTTGACCAAGTGCCGAAGAAGGACATAGTCATAGTGCAAGGCGACTGGAATGCCAAGGTTGGCCAAGATGCGCACCACAACTGGGGAGACATGTGGACCCCACTGCAACAACGAGACAAATGACAGGGGTCTGAGGCTATTGGAGTTTGCCAGATACAACAATCTGGTACTGGCAAACACGCTTGGTCTCCACAAAAAATCCAGACGATGGACATGGCACAGTCCCGGCGGGGAACATCACAACCAGATCGACTACATCATGGTCAAGAAACGCTTCAGATCAAGCATCAACATTGGCAGGACACGCACTTTTCCAGGAGCAGACATTGGAAGTGACCACGATCTCGTGATGATGTCTTTCCGGCTCCATTTGAAGAGAGTAAATACAGCAAAGTGCACTAGGCTGAAGTTCGACCTGGACAAACTGCAAGACCCGGAGGTGGCAAAAATATTTCAGGCCACAATTGGAGGGAAATTTGCACCACTGCTTATTTTGGGGGCAGGCGAAGTAGATGTCAACACCATGACCAATACCTTCAACTCAGCTGTAACAGATGCCGCCACTGAGATCCTTGGCAAGCACCGACCAAAGAAGAAGCCGTGGATCACACCTGAACTTTTGGATCTGTGTGATAAACGAAGAGAGTTAAAAAAGAAAAAGAACACCTCACAGGGAGCTGATGTCTACCGAAAAATCAACAATGACATCCGAAAAGGCATGCGCACAGCAAAGGAGAACTGGATAGAAGATCAATGCCAGGAAATAGAGAACAATCTGAACAAGAACAACAACAAGAAGGCCTACCAGACTGTGAAGCGGCTGACAAGTGTTAAACAGCCCAAAGTCTCCACTATCCAAAGCAAGTCTGGCATATGCCTTACAGAAGAACAAGAAGTCTTGGACAGATGGACAGAGTACTGCTCTGACCTTTACAACCATACACCAAATGGAGACCCATCAGTTCTAGCATGTCCCGAGAGTAGAGAAGAAGAAGAAATCCTCCCAATTCTCCGGGAAGAAGTTGAGGCAGCAGTGCAATCGCTGAAGAAAGGGAAGTCAGCGGGGGTGGACAACATACCAGCGGAACTGCTACAAGCAGGAGGAGAAGCGATGACTGATGCTCTCACCATTATCTGTAACAAGATCTGGCAGAGTGGGGAATGGCCTACACCATGGACCCAGTCGCTTGTCATCACTCTTCCCAAAAAAGGTAACCTTCAGGAGTGTGAAAATTACCGCACCATCAGCCTCATCAGCCATCCCAGCAAGGTCCTCCTGAAAATAATACTCAACAGGTTGAAACCACAAGCTGAACAAATCATAGCTGAAGAACAAGCAGGATTCATGGCAGGGCGAAGTACCATGAACAGATTTTCAACCTCAGAATAATCTGTGAGAAATACCTACAGCACCAACAACATCTATATCATGTGTTCATAGACTTCAAGAAGGCATTTGACCGAGTCTGGCATGCAGCTCTATGGGCAACCATGAAAGTGTACAACATCAGCCCTAAAATTATAGAAGTCATCAAAAGCCTGTATGACAAGGCTACCAGTGCAGTCCTCCATAACAGCGTCATCGGGAACTGGTTCAGAACAACAATCGGTGTGCGTCAAGGATGCCTACTCTCTCCAACACTCTTCAACATCTTCCTAGAGCGCATCATGTCAGATGCTCTTGCAGATCACGAAGGCACAGTCAGCATAGGGGGCAGAGCAATCTCCAATCTTCGTTTTGCGGATGATATTGATGGATTGGCTGGAGAGGAACAAGAACTTGAACAGCTTGTACAGAGGCTTGACACCACCTCCAGAGCTTATGGAATGGAAATAAGTGCAGAGAAGACCAAAATGATGACCAACAACACCAATGGCATCAACACGGACATCAAAGTACAAGGCCAATCCCTCAACACAGTGCACAGCTTCAAATATTTAGGAGCCATTGTGTCAGACAATGGGTCTCGACAGGAAGTCCTCTCCAGGATCGCACAAACAACTGCTGCCCTGACAAGGTTGAAGCCCATTTGGAAAGACAGAACCATCAGTCTACATTCCAAAGTAAGACTGCTGCGCTCTCTGGTCATCTCCATCTTCCTATATGCTTGCGAAGCATGGACCCTCACAGCAGATCTCCAACGAAGAATACAAAGCATGGAGATGAGGTGCTACAGAAGACTTCTGTGCATTTCCTATACCCAACACATCACCAACGACGAAGTCCGACAGACCATCACACAAGCCATTGGACAACACGATGACCTGCTCACAGTGGTGAAGAAACGGAAACTCCGATGGTATGGCCACGTCACCAGATCATCAGGCCTTGCAAAGACCATTCTGCAAGGCACAGTGCAAGGAGGTAGAAGAAGGGGGAGACCGAAAAAGAGGTGGGAGGACAACATTCGAGAATGGACTGGTTTGACACTGAGCGAAGCCATGAGGGCTGCTGAGGACAGAGAAAGATGGAGTATGCTGGTTAAACGATCATCTGTGGTGCCCCTACGACCTTCAGGTTATGGGACAGGATAGGATAGGATAGGATTTCGACGATGATAGAAATGAGCTGCTTAAAAGGTTTTTCTATGTGCGACCCAATGCTATTAAATTTTCTAATTTATTTTCAACGAAAAATAAGACTATTCTGCTGAAACTGGCTAGGTTGATGAAAATAATAATGGATAGCTTTAGAACGTAATATAATGATTTGTAATATTAATGATAGTAATAATGGGGATTTTTTTCCAATAATGACAATATAAATACTAAATACCAGTGTGTACCCCCCTCCCTTCTCCCCTTCTTTATCACCCAATCTTGCGAGAGAGTGCGTGCGATTTGTGATCAGTCTGTGTGGACATAGGTTTTATGTAGTATGCTTGTGTTGTGTGATAATAATGAATGTGTATTTTGTAAATGTTTATTATGTCTCTTAGAACGCGAGTGTGAAAGATTAACTTTTATTTTTGTAATATATGTACATATGTATTTTATATTGTATATTATGATTTTTATGGTTATTTTACATGTATGTTTATTTTTTTTAATTTCGTTGTATCCACGTGCCCCAAGGGGTTTTATGGAATAAAGCGCTTTTGACTTGACTTGACTTGCAAAGATTTTCCACTGTAACACCTTAAGTGTGATATTTTCCGATGCCTTAGATAGTTCATTCTCAAATAGTATGTACTTAAATTAAATATTACTTTT
Organism: Oncomelania hupensis; assembly: GCA_036898135.1. Taxonomy (NCBI): domain Eukaryota; kingdom Metazoa; phylum Mollusca; class Gastropoda; order Littorinimorpha; family Pomatiopsidae; genus Oncomelania; species Oncomelania hupensis. Next base: position 48,104,494 of record CM072516.1, on the reverse strand, counting down.
ATAGGGACATACATCGGAAGAGGGACAGAGGAAAAGTTGTAAGAAAAGGTTGGATGTAAATATTGTTGTTGTGCTAGCTGATTTCTATTTTAGTCCGTCATAGTCGGAACCCATAATAGTAACCATGTCTCATTATATATCGTTGGAAAGAGAAGACGTTGTTCTTTCTTTGTCATTATTATTATTATTATTTATAATTCTATTAAATTAAAGAGTTTTTACGAGTTTAGACTCGTGACATTCTTAAAAGCAGCAGCCAACTCCCTCTTAAATTGTGTATTATTTTTCTTTCGTAGCAGATAGGTCCGAGATTATTATATCAGTAGAAAGTTCGTAGTTCCGCGTTTCCGCCCATATATATTTTGTATAGTGTTCGTTGGCGTTTCAAGCCTTATATGTAAAATAAAGATTAACAACTAAAACAAATTACCGCGAGAGCCGAACATTCTGGGACGCGCAGCACGCGTTAAACATCGGGTTCAGTACGGTCCGCGCGCACACATAAAAGCACGCACTCCTCTCTGAAAATCCTTACCGGGAAGAGAGGGGACTATAAACTGATTAAATAAATAAATAAATAAATAATAAATTTCACCCGAGGCGGCACTTCTGAGAGGGGATGTTGTGGTTCGCACGCTCTCCACTTCACGTCTGCGTTGGTCGTCTGACTGCGGTTCCCAGTGCTACACTTTTCGTCTGCGAGTGTGTCCTCGTGCGCTCTCCTGTCGCCTTCTGCTGCGCTGGAACTCGCTCTTGACTGGGTGGAAACCCTGCGGCTCGTCTCTGGGGCATCTTACCTGTTGTCGCTCCGTGTACCTCAGTGACACTTGGTGTTCGTCGCACTCTTTCGTCGCCTGTCGCATCTTTGGACGCCCAGACGTTGCTGTTGGGTGACTATTTGCTTTCCGTTTGGCCCTGAGACTTCGTCTCACCCCATAGGAGTGGGAAAGATAGCCAGCAGTGCTGTGTCCCCTCCTAGTGGGTTTTAGTTTTATCAAAATTTTTAACACTGTGTCCTGGACCAGTGCTCCTTTTGTAAATTTTTACGGATTTTTTGTAAAGTTTATAAAGTTTTATAGGCCCGCTTAGGATCTGTTTATTTTTTGATTTTGGTCGATTCCTTCTAGATTTTACTTGAGTGTTATAATTTTTCGGGCGCCTTGTCGCCCCTCTCTCTATTTTTATTTTTCTTCTTTTTGACATGGGGAAGCCCAAGTCTCGCGGAGCCCGTGGCACTTTTGGCCCTAAGAGACTGGACTCACCGGTTATTAAAAGCCGGGTGGGTACTGACAGTGCGCTGGAGGTTTGTTCCGTTTCGGCGGTTTCGTTGCCCGTTCTTCTCCCTGCTGCGGACAGCCTGGCTGCCTCGGCAGTGGATGGTCCGCCTACACCGAGTAGGAAGAGGTTATGGGCTACCCTCTCTGATTCGTCGTCCTCATCCTCTCGAGAGGATATGATTGCCGCCGATGCTGACTCCTCTGTGGACTTGGTTCCAGAGGAAGAAGTTACCGTGACCGAGATGCCCACCGTCCTAGAGGAGCACCTGGTGCCCTCTCCTCGGCCGGTGAGGTCTTCATCGCCCGTCTCGAGTGGGCCAGCGTGGACTGCTGTGGCCGGTAAGCGGAGATTGCGAAATAGGGCCCCTTTGCTCCCTCCTCCCTTGCCGAACCACAGTCTCTGTAGATTTCCCGTAACAGTCAAGTTCTCTGAGAACTTTGACGCTGAACAACTCAGGTCGCTCGGCTGGCGGTTGGTCGAGTTGCTCCGCACTGCTGTTGGCCCTGTAGAGCGAGTGTGGCCGCTCGCTACAGGCTGTTTGGTCAGTTGCGTTTCACGCGTTCAACAGCTGCGGCTTGCGGGCCTCTCGGTCCTTGGTCGGTATGGTGTCACTTGCACGGTTCCAGCCCCTGTCGTGGAGGGAGTTATTCAGGGGGTCCCCACATTCGTGTCTGACGCGGATGTGATGGAGACCCTTCAGGGATCTGTTGGTACCGACGGCTCCGTTTCGAAATGCGCGGTGAGAAACTTTTGCCGTCTAAATCGCGCTGACGGTTCTCCGTCGACCTCGATCAAGGTCACTGTGGACGCCCCTGTCTTGCCTTCTACTCTGTTAATTAACAGTAGAGAGTTTTCTGTGCGGCCGTACGTCGCGGATGTTCTCCGCTGCCGTCAGTGCCAGAGGTATGGCCACACTAGAAAGCATTGCAGATCGGTTCTCGTTTGTCCTTCTTGCGGCGTCCCTGGTCACACGGGCGCCCAATGCAAGGCAGTGCGGCGTTCTTGCCCTAATTGCCTGGGCGAGCACTCCGCCTCAAACTCTGACTGTCCGGCTCTGAAGGAGCGCCGTCTGGCGAACCAACTCAGAGCCGCTCAGTACATGCCGCGCGCCCAGGCGTTAGGCCTGGCACGCACTCAACTACATAAACCCAGTTCCTCTTCTTCGTTACCTACTTTTGTATGGGGCGTCCCGCGGACTCCCGCTGTTCCCGCGACCGGGGCACCTGCTGCCCCTGGTGCCCCTATGTCTGGGCCACCGGCGACCTTGGACTCTCCTACGCTGCCCCCTGCTTCGGCCGGCAGTTCGAACCTTGGCACAGGACCGCCTGCGCCCGCACGTGGCTGCGGCGACCCTTGGGAGGCCATCGCCCGGCTGGAAGCTACCGTGGAAAAACTTACACACGCCGTGACAGGGCTTGTGGACACTGTCCGCAGCCTGGCCTGTCGTAAGCTATCCACCTCCAGTCAGCTTAGTTCTGAGACTGGCATGATCGACTCGCCGCGTTCCGGGTCCACCAGTGATGCGGCTGTTCAAATCTCACCTGGTGTTGTTCCTTTTGAGAGGCCCACACGTTCCTGCTCCACTCAGGTGAGGCGCACCGATAGACTCACAGCTGCCCAACTTGCGGGCTGGATAGAAATTGCCGCTAGTGCCCTTGTGCCTCACTTGGATGCCGTAGAGCTAAAAGATGCCCTGGTTACTTTTCGTCGGGGGCTAAAACACACCGCGGTAGCCGATGCACTTCGCTCCTTTACGGGCACTTTACCCAAGCCGGTTCCTGCCGACGGGGCTGCCCCGTAGTCGGTTTATTTTTATAAGGTGGCTCATTGACCACCTCTTTTTACTCTTTTTAGTTGGTGCTCTGGCATCAGATCTTAACCAGCCATTTCCCTCGAGCGCGGTCGCGCATTTTATTACTCGGCTTCTGTTCCTTTACTGGTCTCCCGGCGGCTTTTTTCGCCTTTTATTTATTTTTAACATTTTTTCCTCAATTTGTTTTCTTACTAGCTTTTTCGTCCAGATTTTAACGTGGTCCTGAAGGATTTTTAAATTTTTTGATAATTTCTTACTAGTCAAATTTTTGTTAGCTATAGCCTGACAGACCTGGTCTGCTTATATATATTATTAAAACCCCTATTTTGTTTCTAGACTTCTTTTAATTCAGCTTGTAGCACCTCTCCCCGGTTTCGCCCCTTCTCTGCGACGTCCCTTTCCTCGGCAGCGGTCTGCTTCTTCTTTTTGTGTCGCCTTCGAGCGCTCCGCCACTACATATACTCTATTAACAGCAAGTTCGCCTTCTTCATCTACATATAAACCTTTCTTCAGCTGCTTGTCGGCGTTCTTCATAATGACATAAACTACTCGTCCCCTTTACGCTTTGGTGTCGGGGACGTTAATTTAATCCCAGTCCATTTCACCCGAGGTCTCCTCTCTGAAAATCCTTATCGGGAAGAGAGGGGACCATAAACTGATAAAATAAAAATAAATAAATTTCACCCGTCCCCTATACGCTTAATGTGTCCGGGGACGTAAATTTAATTTATTTTTAAAATATATATATATATATATATATATATATATATATATATATATATATTTCGGGAGAGGGGCCGGGTAGCTCAGTTGGTAAGAGCGTCTTGCTAGTAACCGAAAGGTCGCTGGTTCGAATCCCGGATTGGTCAACGTGTGATCATATTATTTTCCCCTTTACCAACAACTGGCACGCTGGTGTCAGTATAAATCGGTCCAGTAGTCACCTATATGCGAAAGTGTCGTGTGACGATAATCTACAAACAACAATATTTCGGGGGCAGTGGGGCCGGGTAGCTCAGTTGGTAAGAGCGTCTTGCTAGTAACCGAAAGGTCGCTGGTTCGAATCCCGGATTGGTCAACGTGTGATCATACTATTTTCCCCTTTACCAACAACTGGCCCGCTGGTGTCAGTATAAATCGGTCCAGTAGTCACCTATATGCGAAAGTGTCGTGTGACTATAATCTACAAAACAACAACAACATATTTCGGGATACACACACACTCGGAGAGCAAGAGAAGAAAAGACAGAGGGCTGGAGCACGCAGAAAGAGAACGGGAGAACGAGTCAGACACACAGAGAGGGGAGAATGTAGCTGTTGCGCTCTCTTAGTATGATGCACTTCGAGAATAAAACTTTCAAAGGTCATCAACTGGCGTTGGGGAGAGAGAGAGAGAGAGAGAATGTGTGAGAATTCTTCATCACCCTAGCCTCCGTCACGTTATCATCTTCTCTCAACCACCAACACCACTACAATAACATAAAGTCTGATTAGTTAACAAAAAATAAAAGTTTAAAAGCCCCAAGTTGAAGAATGTTTGTATTTTTGGCAAAACAGATTTCTCCTAATATTTGACGTTTTTGTTTCTACATTAAACAATGATAAAGTGGGCTTTAGTTGCTGAAACCAACAGCCAAAGTTTGAATTCTCCATGTCTGTTTTGACAGGGGTTGATTTCCTCTAAGTTGAACGGCACATCAATACGGTAAAAGACCGTCTAGTAGACATTGTTAGTGCTAGAGCGGTAGAGCGGCACATCAATACGGTAAAATACCGTCTAGTAGAAATTGTTAGTGCTAGATCGGTAGAGCGGCCGCACCTATAATAGCCACAAGAACTATTTATTGATGAAAAAAACAACTTTACTTTGGAATGAGATTTTTGTTGTTTTGTTAAAAGCTTTTTTCAGTGAGGCAACACTCACTGTGCATTTTAAAGGGATCTGTGGCGGGAAGTGGTCACAATGGGTCATTTTAAAGGGATCTGTGGCGGGGAGGTGGTCACAATGGGTCATTTTAAAGGGATCTGTGGCGGGGAGGTGGTCACAATGGGTCATTTTAAAGGGATCTGTGGCGGTAAGGTGGTCACAATGGGTCATTTTAAAGGGATCTGTGGCGGGGAGGTGGTCACAATGGGTCATTTTAAAGGGATCTGTGGCGGGGAGGTGGTCACAATGGGTCATTTTAAAGGGATCTGTGGCGGGGAGGTGGTCACAATGGGTCATTTTAAAGGGATCTGTGGCGGTAAGGTGGTCACAATGGGTCATTTTAAAGGGATCTGTGGCGGAGAGGTGGTCACAATGGATCATTTTAAAGGGATCTTTCACGGGGACGTGTCAAAATTGGTCATTTTAAAGTAGCTTTCACTTGAGGAAACCAAAGTAGTTTGGATTTGTCCCACAGCCGTAGGTTCAGTGGGAGAGCGTTCGCCTGGAACACCTGTTGACCCAGGTTCCACTTCCGTGGTGGACAAGAAAAAATGTGGCCAATTTCACTGTCAGTATTTACAGTATGATTGCTCTGGCGGTTCAGTGTAGATTTAGGTCCCTACCCTCTCTATCCTGGGATGGTTACCCCTGTCTGCCCTATCGCCAATGGTGGGTGTAGACGTTAAACCTCAATGTTCATTCATGTGTGTGCGTGTGTATGTGTGTGTAGATTCCGCTGGACCTAAACCATTAACCACATCATGTAATGTGTGTGTGGATATTGCTTTCTTTCTCACTCGTGATCAGAAACAAAAACGAATTATTTATTTTCCATTTGAGTCTCACTTGTGACGACATGCACTTTATAATATACTTATTATCCGTTGGTAATAACGCGTTTACGACCACTCAGTTACGTGGCTAAAATTTCTGTGCTAGGTGTCAAAACTTAAGTCTTGCATTATATAATACATGCTAGACTAACATCGTCGATGAGCATTTTTAGTTGTTTTTGTTTATTCCTTTTTTTTAATCTACCAGATTATAACTCACTTTTCCAACACAATTATAAATGTGTACATTATAGTCCAGAATGCCTTGCCCACATCCTGCCCCAAAAGGGGCATCACGATATTATTCTCAATTATTTTATTACATTTGTTGTTGCTGCTATTATTGTAGTAGCAGTTGTTGTTGTCGTCATTGTGGTTGTTGTTGTTGTTGTTGTTCTTCTTCTTCTTCTTCTTCTTCTTTCCCACCCTCTTCCCCCATTCTTCTTCTTTTTTCTCCTTACGTAACCTCGCATTTCTTTTCGAGATTTTGAACTCAGGTCCAAGACCTTATGTCATTGACGAGGTCGTACCCACGACAAAGAGTTCATGTTCTCCGCGAGGTCATAACCAGTGCAAAGACCTTTCACATCTGCCGCCACAAAACACCCAAGACTACGTCATTCACAAGATCGTAACCAGGGCAAAATTGTCCACACAATTAATCCAGCGACAATTTATTTTGAACTTTGTAAATAAATTGTTCTTATTGTGGTGGTGTTGGTGGTGGTAGGGAGATGATACAGTGATGGAGGCTAGGGTGATGAAGAATTCTCACACATTCTCTCTCTCTCTCTCCCCAACGCCATTTCGTTGATGACCGTTGAAAGTTTTATTCTCGAAGTGCATCATACTAAGAGAGCGCAACAGGCAATGCTCGTACAGCTACATTCTGCCTTCTCTGTGTGTCTGACTCGTTCTCCTGTTCTCTTGTTCTCTTTCTGCGTGCTCCAGCCCTCTGTCTTTTTTCTCTTGCTCTCTCAGAGTGTGTGTGTCCCGAAATATTTGTTTGTTTGTTTGTTTGTAGATTATAGTCACACGACACTTTCGCATATAGGTGACTACTGGACCGATTTATACTGACACCAGCGGGCCAGTTGTTGGTAAAGGGGAAAATAATATGATCACACGTTGACCAATCAGGGATTCGAACCAGCAACCTTTCGGTTACTAGCAAGACGCTCTTACCAACTGAGCTACCCGGCCCCTCTGAAATATTTTAGCACGTCCGAGCTTTTATGTATGCGCGCGGACCGTACTGAACCTGAGGCTTAACGCGCGCTGCTGTTCCTCTCTCTTGGTAATTTGTTTTAGTTGTTAACCTTTATTTTACATATAAGGCTTGAAACGCTAACGAATGCTATACAAATTATATATGGGCGGAAACGCGGAAATACAACCTTTCTACTGATATAATAATATCAGACCTATCTGCTACGAAATAAAATTAAAAATAATACGCTATTTAAGAGGGAGTTGGCTGCTGCTCTTAAGCATTTTACAACTCTAAATTATAACAACTCTTTAATTTAATAAAATTATAAATAATAATAAAAATGACAAAGAAAGAACAACGTCTCCCCCTTCCAACGATATATAATATGACATGGTTACTATCATGGGTTCCGACTATGACGGACTAAACTAGCAAACACCTAACACAACAATATTTACATCTATCCCATCTTCTTACAACTCTTCCTCTGTTTCTCTTCCGATGTATGTCCTATAAAACTAATATTTAAGTATATACTATTAGAGAATGAATTATCTAAGGCATCGGAAAATATCACACTTAAGGTGTTACAGTGGAAATTCTTTGCTATCGCCATCATCGACAATATTATGTTCGTATCATGTGTTAATCTACGATTACACAAGGCGGGAAAGCGTTACGACCGGCCAACTCGTATCAGCGGTCATACAACAGCGCGGTGTCTTTATCAATGTGATAGGCATCGCGCTATTCTAAACATCGCGCTCTCCTTTAAAATTTCTACATAAATCACAAATAAAGTTTATATATTCTAATAGATAATTTAAAGCTGCGTCTAACGATTATCTGCTTTAAGGGATCTGAAAAGTATATATCAAATTATTGCATACAGCTAGTTTAAACATAACAGAGGACAGAGTGAGGCCTAAGTATCGAAATGGTCAGAAATTCCTTGTAGCCCGCCCGGCTACATTTTATCGCGCATTTTTTTTAGCTCTAGAGCTGCTCAAGGCGCTGGCTGATACATGAAATTAATGAAGCCGCCCGAGGCGCTTTTGCTGCGGAGCTATCATTAAAATCAACATTGTTGTTATCAATAGGTGCATAAGCCAACGAATGGATCGATTTATATTAAAGAAGGTTATTTTTGTTATAGCGTTTTATCCTTATAGAACAACAGTGATTGTTAATTTTAAAAGGACCTGTTACTCTGGACTGTGTGTCCTTGGGACATTGCATTTTACAGTTGGACTTGACTTTGTCGGATGTCGTATGTGTTGGGGTGTCGGATAGCACAGCGGTTGGAGCACTGGCTACTGTGTCGCAAGTTAAGCACCGTCCAGTGCGGTTAGCACTTGGATGGGTGACCGCAACGTGGTGACAAATAACAACGCCCCCATTTGCCTCAACTGTGATTGGGTACCTACTCTCTTGAGGGTGGGGAAGGTAAAGCAGCGAGGGAGAGAGATGGGCATCACCCTCATTACGCTGGCCCAAGATAAGTGTGATCTTCAACATCACGCTCCCATACGGCCACAAGGCTATGGGACTACCTTTACCTTTTTATCTATTACTTGACTTTGTGATCTGTTAAACTTCGGAAGAACCTTGGTGCCACTAGGTCTTTGCCCGGCAACAGGTTATTGTCTCCATCGACCTTCACGATGCTCTCTCTCGCTCTCTCTCTCTCTCTCTCTGTTTGGGTGTGTGCGTGTGTGAGCGTGTCTTTCTATCACTCATGATCAAACGCATGTGAATCCAAAATAAGTAATTATATTGCGCTCGAGAGTCCCCTTCCGTCTATCAGCACTATGAAATATGTCTAGTGATTGCCATTCACTTGTGTGTACGTGTTTGCCATCTCTCTGTTATGTGACTAACGCTCAGGGTGCCTAAACTTAATCCTTGCATTGCAAGGAGTCTTTCATACCATGGTGTCTGAACTTCATTCCGCGGTGTCTGAACTTTTATTCCATGGTATTCCGTGATGTCTAAATTTCATTCCGCGGTGTCTAAACATTCATTCCATGGGGCCTAAACTGTCAGACCAGTTCAGCTTGGTTCAGTATTTTAATTTTACGTCTGTACACTCTAGGTGCATGACATTAGACAATAAAACTAAAATAGGCTTATAGTAAAATCATAACAACCTACCAACTAAAAATAAAATTACATGTATAACAATCTAACAACTGGTGACTTTAATATAACATCAACAATTATAGCGATATCTGGATGGGAATGACCTGTTAACTATGACGGTGGGTCTATTGTTGCTGGGCTCTGCACAATGGAATGCTATTACCCACTCGTCTTAAGTCGATGGGGATCGCTAGTAAATCTCATCTCCCTGTGACTCTACTTAATACATTTATTTGTTTAGCTCGGTCTGTGTTTAGGCTGGGGTACAGAGATATAAAGAAAAATGGTAAAAGATCACTGTCACACTAGCTCTCACACGGCTATGAAACATCGCCTTTGGTGATGTCACGTGGTGAGTTTTGGTGCAATGACTCCCCTTCGTCTTGTTCAAAGAACAAGTATAGACCAAAGCATTGAAAGATAAGGAAAACTCGAAACACAAGTTACACTTTCTTCCAATTATTATTTACCCAAGTATGCTTACATCGAAAATTCCACCGAACAGTGCTTTCAAGTTAAGCTGTACACATTTTCCGAAATGCTTTTATAATGAAATTGTTTTGTTTTCTTCCTCATTCCTCCAAATTCAGATAGGTTTTGTATTTTCATTTTTTGGAGAGACCGGAATTACTTCTGACTTCAGCAATGTTTGTAACTACTTGGCTGCGTGTGATTACGTGAAGTAGTTCCTGCCGATAAAGGTGAAGGTGACGAGGCGAAAGCTGGCACGTGCTGACTCAAGGCACCTGTCTTGCAAAGTACACACTTCCGTCTCGCAGTGCCCCTCCGGATAGTTGAGATGAAGGTGATGGAAGAAGGGCTGGTCATTGAAGGTGATAGTGATGGATGGATGGTTGATACGCCCAGTACTCCCGGAAGCAACTGCACCCTGTAAATGATCATATTGCAGTCAGATCTGTATATTATTTTTAACTAGTACCAGTGGAATGGTGCGTATTGGTTCAGTTTGTAAACACACAACACAAAGTCAGACTCCAGCCTGTTATACTTATCACGAAATGCTTTATATCCTAGCTGGTAACTCAGCTGGCTCTGAAGGCTCAGTGGGGGCTACATTTATGTGAGGCTTCTTGTACCAACAGAGCCTTGAGCAACAGTTAAAAGTTAGTTCATCATTGCTTTTAGGGTCCAGCAGACTTCAATGAACAGAATCAGGACCTTTTTGGGGAGTGCGCTATATAAAAAAATAATAAAAAAAAAAATTCATCAATTCAATTGCCTGCCTACATGCATGTTCTACAGCAAAGGAGAAATTGATAGAAGATCAGTGCCAGGAAATAGAGAACAGTCTGAATAAGAACAACAGCAAGAAGGCTTACCAGACTGTGAAGCGGTTGACAAGTGTTAAACAGCCCAAGGACTCCATGATCCAAAGTAAGTCTGGCATATGCCTTACAGAAGAACAAGAAGTCTTGGACAGATGGACAGTACTGCTCTGACCTTTACAACCACACACCAAACGGAGACCCATCAGTTCTAGCATGTCCAGAGAACAGAGAGGAAGAAGAAATCCTCCCTATTCTCCGAGAAAATGTTGAGGCAGCAGTGCAATCGCTGAAGAAGGGGAAGTCAGCGGGAATGGACAACATACCCGCGAAACTGCTTCAAGCAGGAGGAGAAGCGATGATTGACGCACTCACCATTATCTGTAACAAGATCTGGTTGAATGGGGAATGGCCTACAGCATGGACCCAGTCGCTTGTCATCACTCTTCCCAAAAAAGGTAAGCTTCAGGAATGTGAAAATTACCGCACCATCAGCCTCATAAGCCATCCCAGCAACGTCCTCCTGAAAACAATACTCAACAGGTTGAAACCCCAAGCTGAACAAATCATAGCTGAAGAGCAAGCAGGATTCAGGGCAGGGTGAAGTACCAGTGAACAGATTTTCAACCTCGAAATAATCTGCGAGAAATACCTACAGCACCAAAACCATCTATATCATGTGTTCTTAGACTTCAAGAAGGCGTTTGACCGAGTCTGGCATGCAGCTCTGTGGGCAACCATGAGAGTGTACAGCATCAGCCCTAAAATTATTGAAGTCATCAAAAGCCTGTATGACAAGGCTACCAGTGCAGTCCTCCACAACAGCGCCCTCGGAAACTGGTTCAGAACAACAATCGGTGTGCGTCAGGGATGCCTACTCTCTCCAACACTCTTCAACATCTCCCTATAGCGCATCATGTCAGATGCCCTTGCAGATCACGAAGGCACGGTCAGCATAGGGGGAAGAGCAATCTCCAACCTTCGTTTTGCGGATGACATTGATGGATTGGCTGGAAAGGAACAAGAACTTGAACAGCTGGTACAGAGGCTTGACAACCCCCTCCAGAGCCTATGGAATGGAAATAAGTGCAGAGAAGACCAAAATGATGACCAACAACACCAATGGCATCAACACGGACATCAAAGTCCAAGGTCAATCCCTTAACACAGTGCATAGCTTCAAATATTTAGGAGCCATTGTATCAGACCATGGGTCCAGACAGGAAGTCCTCTCCAGGATCGCACAAACAACTGCTGCCCTGGCGAGGTTGAAGCCAATTTGGAAAGACAGGACCATCAGTCTACATTCCAAGGTAAGGCTGCTGCGCTCCTTTAATTGTCATCTCCATCTTCCTATTCACAACTTTCCGGCACCTCTCATAAAAACTCGTGGGTATCGCCATTATAAATTAAAACGAGGTTATATGAAACCAAGTTCCGGTTTTGCTTGTTTTGCTTTTATCAAAGCTTGATGCGTGACTTTTAAATATGGCAAATTGCCGAAAACGACGATTGTTAGAGCCAGAAAACGAGTGGGATAAGTATAAAAACGGTGGAGGAAGTACATGCTCAGTGAAAGAATGCAAAAAACAATCGTAGAGGCCTGTATTTGTGGCGACTTCGGAGGTGCGTCGATCATCGACAGAAAGTGAAACAGGACCTGAAAACTCTTGTAGTTTTTCATAGCTTCGCCGTCGCAACCTTCACAAAACACGAAGTAACTGACTATGTTAGGCTAGCGTTGTGGCCAAGTGGGCTAAGGCGGGACTAACTTGCCTTGTCCACAAGCCAGAAACCAATGGCGCCTGACAGGTGTGGGTTCGAGCCAGCATCTGGGCGTAATGTTTTTCCGAATATTTTTCAAAAATTCACAAATAATGTTAGGTAGGTAGGGTTTAGGCGCGCCACTGGCAATAGAAAGGGATAATAAACTGCAGCAAAAAAAATAAAAATATGTGAGGGTACGATACAGGTGGCCAGTGACACATGTTATTATTCTTGAATAATTGGAAATAACTCACTAAAACACGCGGAGAAAAAAAACCGGAAGTATTTTTCATAGAAGGGATTCCCGTTGGTGCATAGGATAGCAGAAAAGTGTGAATATGCTTGCGAAACATGGACCCTCACAGCAGATCTCCAACGAAGAATACAAAGCATGGAGGTGAGGTGCTATAGAAGACTTCTGGGCATTTCCTATACCCAGCACATCAACGACAATACGATGACCTGCTCACAGTGGTAAAAAAAAACGGAAACTTCGATAGTATGGCCACGTCACCAGAACATCAGGTCTTGCAAAGACCATCCTGCAAGGCACAGTGCAAGGAGATAGAAGAAGAGGGAGACCGAAAAAGAGGTGGGAGGACAACATTCGAGAATGGACTGGCTTGACACTGAGCGAAACAATCAGGGTTGCTGAGGACAGGAAAAGATGGAGTACGCTGGTTAAACGAAAATCTGTGGTGCCCCAACGACCTCCGAGTTACGGGATAGGATAGGATAGGATAGGATAGTTCAAGAACAGCCTCCTATGTCCCCCCTCTCGCCTCTCTTCGTCCCTCTCCCTCGCACTCCCCGCAGTTTGTTTCGTTAGCCACGCCTTTTTACGCACACCGGTGACGTTTGCAATACCCACAAAGTGCCAAGCCGATGACTGTTTGCGGTAAGTGGGCGGAGCTTTAGTGTCGTATAACTAGATCAGTGAACTAGACATGAAAGCCGTAATTACCTATATGGATGTAAACAGCAAAACCAATGACAATTTGAACAATTCTGTCGATAAATAAAAATATTTCAACATCTTAAACAAATATATAATAATGCAGACTACTTACAGCCCATGTTCGATGACTGCACGCGGGCTCGATCTACAGTCTTACTCCGCGAATTATAAATCAATATTTGTGAATTAGAGGTATGAATTACAATTAGTATTACATTAATAGGCAGAGATAATGTTAATGTTAAACAATATTCAACCCTGAGCTAACAAAAAAATCTTCCTTTGGTAGAATTGTGTAGGGACTTCATCTTTGCGCGGAAGGTCATACGAAGCAGCCATATAGAAACTCCCTCTCTCTCCAATGTGTGTATTCGACTGGTTGACTCATGGATTCACACACCGCGGTGTGTTAAAATGTAAACACACGTTGACACAAACCCACAAGTAAGGTCGGAGGTCGAGAACCGGTATTTACACGATTTTTGTAACTGCTGTTAAGAATCCGGTTTAAAATAAATGGGTTCCAAATTTAGAAACCCACTTTTTTTTTAAACCCACTCGCACGTCGGTGTATTAAGCGCATAAACCTGATTATATGGTTCTGAGCGCACACACACACACACACACACACACACACACACACCCACACACACACCCACACACACACACACAACAACATACACACTGCGTAGCTGAGACTGGTCGAGGCCTATTGCCGGTTTTTCCTCAATCTCTGCCGCTGGTTACAAACAGATTGCAGGATTTTTTAAAAGTATAATATCATCGCAAGCCCCGTCCCTAAAAAAGAAGTGGAGATTTAAGGAGCCAACTACGTCACGTCAACCGACATATTATAGGTAGTCGATTTGACGGACAGCAACAGCTAGTACAGATCGAGGCTTGACACCACCTCCAGTGCTTTTGGAATGGAAATAAGCGCAGAGAAGACGAAAATGATGACCAACAACACCAATGGCATCAACACGGACAATAAAATCCAAGGCCAAATCCCTCAATTCGGTGCACAGCTTCAAATATTTAGGAGCAATTTTATTAGACAATGGGTCCCAACAGGAAATATTCTCCAGAATAGCACAAATACCAGCTGCCTTGACAAGGTTAAAGCCCATTTAAAAACACAGGACCATGTTGTTATTTAGATTAATTTTCCCCTGACACCTCAGTGTATAGGGGACGTAAATACGAAGTTGTGTAAATTTAAGATGGCATTCGAAGGTTCGCATGGGGCAGCAGAAACTGTAAATGCAGCCGCGCAAAAGGGGGAGAGGGGTTCGTGTCAGTCAAGACTCGTAGGATGTGGCGATGGCCCAGTAGGATGTGCGAGATAGTAGGGGTTGAAGGCGAACCCCAGCGCCGCCTTTTAGATGAGAAAAGGCGAAGCAGCCAGAGGTTAGAGCAACAGCAGCAAAGCGGCACGGCGCTTGGCGACGATCCGCCGCCGGCACTCGGTCGAAGAAGCTCAAAGGGAAAAAAATGGAGTTTGAAGATTGAGGAGGAGTATCGCCTCGGAATCTCCCCAGTCCGCAGTAGCAATGGCAATCCTATGAGTCCTAGATCAACAACTGTCCCCTCTATCGCCAAGCGAAGGCTCAACTCGGCATTCCGAAGCATTTGCAGCTGGGGGGTCTGAACGCCTTCTATATGAGCAGGTGTGAGTTGAAAACCTGGCCTGGAGACCGCCGTAGTGGCAGATGCTGGGCGGTTGACCGCCGCAGTGGTAAATGCAGGTCGGCAGGTCGGCTAGGCTTAAACCGCCGTAGTGGAAGATTCGGGTCGGCATGACCGCCGCAGTGAAAGATGCAGCTAGGTCGGCAGAAGATATGCCCAACACATTTGCGAAAGGTGAATGCAGGGGCTCAGACTGTGCCGTACTGACTGTTGCCTCCCTGGCACAGTCTCCCAGGCTACTCTGACAAGTCCATCAGTCTACATTCCAAGGTAACGTCGCTGCGCTCCCTTGTTATCTCCACCTTCCTATACGCTTGCGAAACAAGGACCCTGAGTGAAGCCATGAGGACTGTCTAAGGTTGAAATTGTACAGCTAAGTCAAGCGTTTTTGATTCTCACCCCCCCCCCCCTCCCCTTCCCAAAACAGCAACGCCCAAGATATCGATGAAACCCCCCCAGTATATATGAGCAACGATCAACGAATTGATCTTGGATATTATTGGAAGAAGAAGAAGTACGCTGGTTAAACGATTTGTGGTGCTCCAACGACTTTCGAGTTATGGGATAGAATAGGATAGGATAGCAGAGATTGTGTATGTGTGTGTGTGTGTGTGTGTGGTGTGTGTGTGTGGGTGGGTGGGTTGTTGGGTGGGTGTGTGTTTGTGTATGTGTGTGTGTGTGTGTGTGGATATGTGTGTGTGTGCGTGTAGATCTCGATCTCTCTCTCTCTCTCTCTCTCTCTCTCTCTCTCTCTCTCTCTCTCTCTCTCTCTCTCTTTCCAGGCACGTCGACTGTACTGGTTACCATTTCTCTCTCACTGAGTCCCCCCTTTGTTGTCTGTTTCCAAACTGCAGCCGTCTGCAAAACACACACACACACACCCACCCACACACACACACACACACACACACACACACACACACACACACAAAAGCAATCTTGTAGCCTACGTCTAATATAGTTCTACCCTCAGTACGCTGAGTGCACCAACAAAATTGTTTACCACGCCAGGTCAAAGTTGAACAGCCGTCTTTAGAGGGCAGAGAAAAGCCTATTTATAACCTCACGGCTCGTGATAACAAGCAGCATATGACTTTAGACCGACACCCAGACAAGTAACGCGTACTGGAGAGGTTCTCAGGACATTTTCAGGGTGTAGAAGCGGAATCCTACATACCACTGTCTAGTAAGCGTGGTTTTAACATTATATTATTATTTTTATATTAGGTATAGGCGGATCAGTATAAACTGTAATAATGATTTAACTTATATAGAGCAAGTATATTCTTGATACATGTATTTGTCCCGTGTGGTCTGTGTTCAACTGTTGCAATGGTGTCTGTAAAGATGGTGAAGCTTTATGAAAGCGTTTGCGTGTGAGAGATTTTAGGACAGTAGTAATGATTATATTTACCCCTTGGGGTCATGAGCAATCTTGCCACTGTAGATTGTTCGAGCAGTTTAACTCTGCCCAGTGACTATTTAGCCATGTGTAGTCTTTGTAACAGTAGAGAAGTTAGACTATTACACAGCAGCAATTAAATTACACAGCATACCACACACCGCGAGCCCGACCCACATCGCAGTGACTCAGCACTTGAGCTTTGAATCGGACCGTTTTAACCAATCAGAAGCAGCTAAGCGGGTAGAGCAGTTTGAATGTGTCAGAGCCTAACACAGTTTGAATCAGTCGTGTGTGAGACGAGGAAGAAGTAACATCTCCTTAGCTAGCAGAGAACTATCTTCACTCATAGACCAGGAAGCAGGACTTAGAATCTCAGAATTCTATTTAGTCAACACGGGCCTGAACTTGTCAGACAGGTAAATGAACACCCTTCTGTTTCATCGTGATATATTTGTATTATTGTTGAAATTATGTTTGTGGAATTTGCTATGCATAAATGTGAATTGTTAATCCGAATTTGCGGGACCACGTGGAAGAGCCTACCACGAGGCGAAACACGACCGGTTGCGCCGCCATGTTGTATCCCGTACGGAACCACTGTTGTTTAACTTATATGTATGTTTGCAGACCAGTGGCTGTACCACTGAATGTTTATATTATTATTAATTCTGTATGTGTATAGTTAGACACGATTTATATTTATGTATGTATAGGAATTTAGAGTGAGATTTCAGTGGAACCCGGAAGTAGCAGAATGTTCGTCGCTTATGTATAGAGATGTGGAGCTATCACTGAGGGCTACTTGGCTTTCAGTGAGACGCTCTGCACAAACCGATTATTCAGGGTTGTGCAGAATTTCGTCTCTTATATTACAGACGAGCAGGCGAGCTATCCCGAGCTATCCCGAGCTATCCTGTGCACCCCACTCCACAGAAACGACTAGTTGGTTGAGGAACCTCTACCGCACAAGACGGAAAGAGCTACCCTGAAGAAACACCCTGTCAGACCCCACAGCGTGGCAAGGGAACCCAACTACACAACGACAAAGGTGTACCAGAAGCTACCTCACAGAAGGACTTCGACCGCACCATCAGAAAGTTAAGTGTAATCGACAAAGGTGCACTTAAACTGATCATAACAGGACCACAGTAGTCCAACTCTTCAGAAACTGTAAAACGGACCACAGTAGTCCAAATCTACATGAAATATTATAGCAAGTGCCCGAGGAAGAAAAACAGCTGCCTAGACTATCAGCGATCGAACTATTAGCAGTGACTGAGACTTTTTAAGTTAGAGTAGTACTTAGAGAATCTTGTATAGAGTAGAAGAAATAAATGTGTGATTTTAACTGTTATCAAGTGGCTGGACTACATATGATTCATAGCCGTGTGAAAGCTAGTGTGACAGTAATCTTTTACCATTTTTCTATCTATTTCTGTACCCCAACCTTAACACAGAACGAGCTAAACAAATAAATTTATTAAAGTAATTCATAGGGTGACTTACTAGCAGTTCCCACCGAATAAACGTGAGGCTCCATAATTCCATTGTGCAGAGCCCATAAACCCCACGTGACAGTCTGCAGTGAGGGTCCATGTTTCGCAAGTGTATAGGAAGATAAAGATGACAAGGGAGCGCAGCAGCTTTACTTTGGAGTGTATACTGATGGTCCCGTTTTTCCAACTGGGTTTCAAACTTATCAGGGCATTAGTTGTTTGTGCGATCCTGAAAAGGACTTCCTATAGGGACTCATTGTCTGATACAATGGCTCCTAAATGTTTGAAGCTATGCACCATGTTGAGGGATTGGCCTTGGACTTTGACGTTCGTGTTGATGCCATTGGTCATCATTTTGGTCTTCTTCCAGACTTTTTTCAATTTTAAAGGCTCTGGAGGTGGTGTCAAGCCTCTGTACCAGCTGTTCAAGTTCTTGTTCCTCTCCAGCCAATCCGTCAATGTCATCCGCAAAACGGAGGTTGGAGATTGCTTTATCCCCTATGCTGATTGTGCCTTGGTGATCTGAAAGGGCATCTGACATGATACGCTTCAGGAAGATGTTGAAGAGTGTTGGAGAGAGTAGGCATCCTTGATGCACGCCGATTGTTGTTCTGAACCAGTTCCCGATGGCACTGTTGTGGAGGACTGCACTGGCAGCCTTGTCATACAGGCTTTTGATGACTTAGGGCTGATGTTGTACATTCTACCAGGCTCGGTCAAACGCTTTCTTAAAATCTTCAAACACATGATATAGATGTTGTTGGTGCTGTACTAGCCTGTAGGTATTTCTCGCAGATTATTCAAAGGTTACAAATCTGCTCAGTGGTGGTACTTCGCCCTGCCCCGAGAAATGATTGTTCTTCAGCTATGATTTGTTCCGCTTGGGGCTTCAACATGTTGAGTATTATTTTCAAAACATTACATTACATGGTTATTGCTTTAGGTCCAGCGGACTCTTCCGAGCCAAATCAGGACCAAAAAAGGACATTGCTGGAAATGGCTGATGTTGCGGTAGTTTTCACACTACTGAAGGTTACCCTTTTTGGGGAAGAGTGGTGACAAGCGATTGTGTCCATGGTGTAGGTCCCTCCACACTCTGCCAGATCTTGTTACAGATATTGGCGAGGGCGTCAATCGTTGCTTCTCTTCAGAGCAGTACGCTGTCCATCTATCTAAGACTTCTTGTTTTTCTGTAAGGCACATGCCAGACTTGCTTTGGATCGTGGAGACCTTGGGCTATTTAACACTTGTCAGCCGCTTCACAGTCTGGTAGGCCTTCTTGCTGTTGTTCTTGTTCAGACTGTTCTCTATTTCCTGGCATTGATCTTCTATCCAATTTTTCTTTGCTGTGCACATGCCTTATTCGGATGTCATTGTTGATTTTTCGGTAGGCTCAGCTCCCTGTGAGGTGTTCTTTTTCTTTTTCATCTCTTTTTGTTTTTCATTGAGGTCCAAAAGTTCAGTGGGATCCACGGTTTCTTCTTTATTTAGTCACCCAGCCAAAGAGAACTAGAAATTCTCTCTCTCTCTATTGTGTGTGTGTGTGTGTGTGTGTGTGTGTGTGTGTGTGTGTGTACAGCCCATTGTTGAAACTTATAAGTGTCACTTGACCCTATCTAGATTTCACTTTCAGTTCAAAGTCCTATTGTTATATGTTGGCTTTACATGTCACTGGGGAAATAATTGTAAATAATTATGCTATGACGGTGCTGATGATGAGGAGGAGAAGGAGGAGGATTGATGAGGATGACGATTTACAAAGTTAAGGAGGATGATGGTAACCACATAAGTTTGTTTGTTTGTTTGTAGATTATAGTCACACGACACTTTCGCATATAGGTGACTACTGGACCGATTTATACTGACACCAGCGGGCCAGTTGTTGGTAAAGGGGAAAATAATATGATCACACGTTGACCAATCCGGGATTCGAACCAGCGACCAACCACATAAGTCTACTACCCGTTCTTTTATATTCCCACCATGCTGATACAATGTTGCTTTTTATCAGTCGTTCTCTGGCTAGTAACTAGAACACTGATGTAGGCCTACGCCAAGTGACGTATCACGACCAAAGAGCGTGGCACTAGTAGAACACGACTAATTGAATAACAAACAACAAAACACGCACACATGAACACACACACACACCCACCCACCCACACACACACACACAAGAGTTTCAGAGCCTGCTGAAGCTCGAAGGCATAATATGCTGTACATGAAATAGGTGGAAAGTTAATCTACCCAATCAATCAATCAATCAGGTGGGACGCACACCTCAGCAGTCTCAGCTATGTTGTGTAGATATAACAAAGTTCACGGGGTGAGCAGACACTAACAGTCGGATCGACCTTGTAGTTAACAGTACCCTACTATAAGTCCTTAAACACGATGTAACAATGATAGTCACGTACAACTCGTCTCACGGTGGTGGATCAGTAGTTCAGCTTATAGTCTATGTGCACCTTGCTTGCATGGTTTGCTGTGGAGAAACTCGGGGTCGATTCTCGATGGTGACAGGCAATATTATTCACAGGAGTCGAATTTCTGTAATGACTTTTTATAAGATAGGTCCTTTCCATTACCACGCTTCTCTCCCTCCCCCCCTCTCTCTCTCTCTCTCTCTCTCTCTCTCTCTCTCTCTCTCTCTCTCTCTCTCTCTGTCGTCGCAGCCACACTTTTGTATAATTAATGCCCAAGTTAACTTCTTCTTCTGCGTGGTTATAGTTTGTAAACCCCGTGACTGAGGAAATACCGTGGTCAAGCTTTAGACCATAGTTTGCGCACATCACCAACGACGAAATCCGACAGACCATCACACACGCCATTGGACAACACGATGACTTGCTCACAGTGGTGAAAAAACGGAAACTTCGATATGGTATTGCCACGTCACCAGATCATCAGGTCTTGCAAAGACTATCCTGCAAGGCACAGTGCAAGGAGGTAGAAGAAGAGGGAGACCGAAAAAGGGGTGGGAGGACAACATTCGAGAATGGACTGGTTTAACACTGAGCGAAACAATCAGGGTTGCTGAGGACAAGGAAAGATGGAGTATGCTGGTTAAACGATCATCTGTGGTGCCCCTACGACCTCCGAGTTATGGGATAGGATAGGATAGGATTGCGCAAACAAAACTGTCCCAATTATTTCTTTGTTTAGTGTACACGTGGCTCTTCAGTGTCCCCTCTTACCATCAGACCATTGTTACCATTAGACGTACCATTCTTATCATCTGGCCATTGTTACCCTTGGACCACTCTTTACCATCAGGACATTGTTACCATTAGACCATTGTTCGTTTGGATTAAAACTAGGCTTCTAAGAAAGATGAAGTAAAAAAAAGATTATTGCTTTGTACTATCAAAGTACTTGAAATAAGCAGTTTTGACCTTGTTTTAGTTAAGGTCATTACACGCATGACGAGCTCATATCAGTTATCATTATGCAACCTTAATATGATATGAGGTGGTATAGTATAATAACGATATAGCTAGTATACCAACCATAGGGTAAATCCTGTATCGGCCAGCGCCTTGAGTCGCCAAGAACGGCGAAATATGTGCGCTATACAAATACCTAATAATAAAATAATTCAGATAAGCGCGCTAGTGCGGAAACTAAGGTCACTGTGTACTCTATGTAAAATACAGCTACTAAACTCTGGTGAACTGGATGTGACTGTAAAACCAGCTGCTAGAGTCTGTTCCAGGTTTTTGAACACTGACAATCGTGCTCCAGCTATAATATCATTATTGTTCACACACAAACACAAACACTTACGCGAAACAACCAACCAAATAAATCAACAAGAGAAGCTTATTAATGGATAGCGGGGCTAATTAGTTGATACCCTGACAAGCTACGCAATCGTTAGCCTAGGTTTATTTCATAGTGATCTCGCGGTAGGCCAACATGAATTTTTCTGCAAAGACACTTGGTCAAGTTTGCCTTGGACACCGTGATTGCTAAGAAAGAAATTGTTACTTCCCAGTCGTAGTGTCCGCACTGGGCAGGCTGTACAGTAGTAGCCCACTTCACGATAATAATATACATGTACCGTAGTTTATTCTGTCGCTATGGGCTACATTCCAAGGTAAGGTTGCTGCACTCCCTTGTCATCTCCATCTTCCTATACGCTTGCGAAACATGGACCCTCACTGCAGATCTACAACGAAGAATACAATGCATGGAGATGAGATGCTACAGAAGACTTCTGGGCATTTCCTGTACCCAGCACATCACCAATAACGAAGTCTGACAGACTATCACACAAGCCATTGGACAACACGATGACATGCTCACAGTGGTGAAGAAACTGAAATTTCGATGGTACAGCCACGTCACCAGAGCATCAGGCCTTGCAAAAACCATCCTGCAAGGCACGGTGCAACGAGGCAGAAGAATAGGGAGATAGGAAAAGAGGTGGAAGGACAACATTCGAGAATGGACTGGTTTGACACTGAACGAAGCCATGAGGGTTGCTGAGAACAGAGAAAGATGGAGTACGCTGGTTAAACGATCATCTGTGGTGCCCCAACGACCTTTGAGTCACGGGATAGGATAGGATAGAATAGGTGGGCTTTTGGTAATGAAGTGTAGTTTTGTACTCATCAATAGTGCTTAAAGGTTAGTCTAATCATCACCCGACAAGGTGTGACACACTGAAGAAATCAGACAGAGAGAGAGAGAGAGAGAGAGAGAGAGAGAGAGAGAGAGAGAGAGAGAGAGAGAGAGAGAGAGAGAGAGACAGAGAGACAGAGACAGAGAGAGAGAAGCAGGCAGCCAGCCAGTAAGACAGAGACAGACAGAAATTCTGCATGTTAAATTTGATTAATCTTGCAGGTTGAAACGTCACAATGAGGGACCCACGCGGTCCCTGTGGCCCTCAACGATCTTTATGGATCACCCTGGTCGTGCTCCTGCTGGTGATAACAACAAATGTTGAAGGTCAACAAGGGCGGCAACGGGCCTTGCCAAGGTTACAACGTTGCGAGGTCCCACAACGGTTCTCTGTCAATGGCGTGGAGCCGATGACGCTAGCCAGAGGTCATGTGACTGTGGTGGCGCTCCTGACCAGCACGTGCTCCTTCTGTATCCGACAGGCACAGAGGTATCCATCATCATCATCATCCTCTTCATATGTTACTCATTATCATCGTCATGTAGTCATGGGTGGTTCTGCTCTTCAGCTGCCATGCTGTCACTGAGAAGGCATCCTCAGCTGACTTTCTGCCGCTTTCCTTGGGCGACTTATTGACCTATCGTTCAAAACTCCAAATTTCAAACAGACCTATATTGTTACATTAACACAATATTATTTTAAAAAAAGAACAAAAAAAAAACCTATTACATTAGGCGTCTTGAGCTGAAAGCTCATGTGGAATCGCACATTATAAAAAAGTATTTTATTATTACCTGTTCATATAACTTATTTTGCAGCCTGGAAACCCTTCACAGTTCCTACCTGGCCAACAATACTGACATCCGCATGATGATTATCAATGGAGGGCCACATCCAGACCTTGACGAGGAGGAAGAGGGTGTGTTTGAGCGGATCGTGTCTTTTGACGTTTACCACGACGACGTCAGCCACACCATGTGGTCCCAGGTGTTTAGAGGAGGCAAAGATGACATCCTCGTCTTCAACAGGTAGTGAAGCTGGACCATTTATGATTTTCCAAGATCGAAGAGCTAGCTTTAACCATTCTCTCTAAAGGAGGAAAATAAGGCTAGGGCTTTGATCGACTTGATGCATTTTAGTATATGATCAACTGTAAAAAATGGAGCAAATTGGTTAATAGTGCACTTATTAGCTCATAGAGCTGCTCAATGTGGTTGATGAAAGTAGGATATCTAACGCAAGATGAAAACATGCTGCATCAATCAAGTGCACTGCCCAATGCCCTGGACAACTGAGCCACACTGATGATCGACTTTGAACATGTATGATTGTTTAGTTGAGCCTCACAACCTGCCCCTTTGACAGGATGACTGGGGTCTGTAAACTCCCCCTTCCCTCCCCCCATGCCATCCTCCAGTCCCTCTCCTTCCCAGAATGCTTGAATAATAATGCTCCTTGAATCAATTTAGACCCCTACCAAAGAGCTGATGCAACATGGCATAGCTGAAACTCGTCAAGGCTTACCTTTGCCTCCCACTATTGGGAAGTAGTCGCCGAGTCTCGGATACGCTGTGTGTAGTCTTAGCCACGCAATATGCTCTGATACATGGAGCGACCCTAACCACTGGTCCCAGGTAATAACATTTGTTCTTGTTCACGATGAGTTGTAGCCTGAAGTGCTGGATTAATCCTAGCTTTCGTCTTATTTGTCCCAGTCTATGCATTGCCGTAGAACTACAATGCATTAATGTGTGCACTGCAGACCACTTCCAGAACACTGAATAGTTGTAGTCACAGTATAAATTTTCACTTCTAGGAGCTTAAAGATCACTAACTGCCATTTTTAATTGCACAGGTGCGGAATGCTGACTTATCACATGCCGTTCCCCTACAGTTACCTTGGTTACAGCTACGTCAGTAGGGCCATCAGCAACACCCTCAGCAATACTGAACTCTGCCCTTGCCCAAATGCTGTACGTATAAAGGCTGATAACTCATATATATTAATGTTACAGTGAGCCCAAGGCAATTTTGCTCACACTTTTACCCTAGATTGTGCCATCATAGGGGACAGTTTATATTAATCCACCTTTTTGCTGTGAAAGCTTTCCAATAAGGCGAGTATAAAGCACAAGTTTTCAGCTTCTCACTGGCCGCCCCTGACATTTGATGGAAACAACATTTGAAATATCCAAGAGCAGTGTGTGTCATCATGGAGTGTGGTTAGCCCTAATAATAAGTGCAATGTTGCATGACCTACTTGAAGTTGAACATGTGGGAATGATCTCGGTCACACAGATTGTGTGAGATACAAGATACAACACAAGGAAATTTGACATGTGGGTAACATGACGAGGTCAATAAATAAATGAGTGTACCTACTCTACGGCTGTGTCTTGATTTGCTGCGCACACTAGTAATATCCATGATGACGAATAAGAAGGGCAGCTAATCAATGAACATTACTGTTCCTAGCAGATGACTGTTTAGAAAACTCTGAAACGTCATAAAGAATAATTTGTTGCAAATGGGACTATCAAACACACACACACACAAATGTGTAATTACGGTATAACCAGATAGTGAATTAGATCATTCTTTTATATAAGAGTTTCGGTATGTTGATCAAGCATTCAGATTCGCTAGTGTAAACTAAATTCTCAATGGCACTTCCTTTCGTGCTTCTCGCACGAGCCTTGCACCATTATTTTGACAACGATGAGTTCTAGCATCGTGTTATGGACATAGGCAGCTTCTGTTTCTGATGTTACAGGACCGATATAAGAGGATGGTGGGCGATGATCCTAGCGTAAGCCTTTCTGGGAGTAGTGGACGCAGGAGAAATTACCGCGGCCAGCAGCTTCAAGATCGCCGTCGTCAGCCACAAAGCCAGGAAGGGGTCACCATTTACCAGGAAGCAGGCAGCAGAAACAGGCAGCTCAACCCCAGGTCAAGGTTGCACCACCGCTGTCCTCCAGAGGACGAGCTTTGCCAACAGCTGAAGAGAGAAAGACGCAGATATAACCAATTTCTCGAAGAAAACGGCCTAGACAGACAGCATAACGGTGTAAACGAAGATGAAATCCTCAGAATGTTCGGCTATCCCGGGGGTGGTCCGGCCCTTTGAGAATGCTCTGACGTGAATGTGACGACCGAGGAACTGACGTCTACCCACTTCTGTCACTGCCCTCGTCAAGATGTCTCGCCTAGCTGTAACTGCCCTGAACCCATGGTAGGTCACTACGGGGTCATCATTGCACACAAATGCCGATGTCACCACCCTGATAGTGACGTCAGGGGCATGTGCCACTGCAGACGTTGTTCCTTCCAGCCTCTGTGTCGTGAGCCTGTGGTCAAATCGACCTGCCTCAGGTCCTGCAGTTGATCAGGTCAGCGAGGGGTTGAAGTAGACTCTGACAGCTCTGCTGTTCAGGTGAGCGCCTGACAAGAGGGCTCTGACTGACAGACAGGCACTCAGCCTCTGATGACCACTTGACAGTGACAGAATGGCTCTGACGTCTGACAGTGACAAGGTGTACATTCCTGACAGTGACAAACTGACGCTTGACAATGACAAGACGCTCTTAGTAGTTGACAGTGACCGGACACTAGCTGACAGTGACGTCAAAACAACAGTATTGACATAACCAGTTGACAGTGACCCTCTGCTAGCTGACAGTGACACCAAACTGACACCACTGATGTTAGCGGTTGACAGTGACCCACTACTAGCTGACAGTGACGCCAAACTGACACATCTGATGTTAGTGGTTGACAGTGACCCACTGCTAGCTGACAGTGACGCCAAACAGATACCACTGACGTTAGCGGTTGACAATGACCCACTGCTAGCTGACAGTGACGCCAAACAGACACCACTGGCGTTAGCGGTTGACAGTGACCCACTGCTAGCTGACAGTGACGCCAGACAGACACCACTGACATTAGCGTTTGACAGTGACCCACTGCTAGCTGACAATGACGTCAGATTAACAGCACTGGCATAAACAGTTGACAGGAATCTACTGCTGGCTGACAATGACATCAGAACAACAGTTCTGATGGAGGCAGTTGACAGTGACCTACTGTTAGCTGACAGTGACGTCGCATGAACCGTTCTGACGTAGGCAGTTGACAGTGACGTAGGCCTCTATGACGCTGACCGACTTTCAATGACATAGCACGTTAAACTAGATGATTTATAAATCCCAGCTAAAGCTATTAGGTTCACTTTAAGCTGCAGATGCATCACAAAGTAGTATCGTTATTGCTGTACCTTCAGAACATTGTTTTAGAAATCCGTGGGACATGTACCACCTTTTTTTTTTTTTTTAAATCAACGTTTGTCATATTCAAGATAGTATGTTTTTAACTTAGAATATTTGTGCAACAACCACAACGATTAAAAGGATAGTTTATAATGTTAAAATCTTTTAAAATTTTTTTTCTTTTGTAAACATACTAGAACTAAAATAAATGACTCGTGACATAACAGGGACTGACTGTGACACTGACTGCAGACTGACTATAAAATTTCTGACAATGCCTTAGAAAAAAAGAGCAGCAGAATGAAATCCGGGAACAAAACCTGACGGAGTTCTTGGGTGGAAGATATAGCAGCGTGCTCAATGTTTTCTATGGCTTGGTGAGAAAATGTGGCATTAACCCCTCCCCCCCTACACACATATCCCCTCCATCCCCAACCCTCCACACATATCCCCTCCATCCCCAACCCTCCACACCTAATCGACCTTTGTAGTTGTATAAAGTCCTTTGTTTTTTTGTTGTTTTGTTTTTTAAAAAAATCTTTTTCTCTTCATTTCACATGAAAATTTTAATAATTTTCTGTTCCTGTCATCAAAATTGTTTTTGACTGTGTAATCAACAAATTTTTATTTTCATTTAATTTAATGAGAGTGAAAGCAATTTAATATTGCAATACTGTTCTTTGTACATGTTTTGTATAACTATGTTCCTCCTAACATGGCCTAATTAAAAAAAAAATCCCAAACCAAAAACTAGTTCAGTATTATTAGACATTACTTTTATTTCTTTATTCTTAAAAATCAAATTTTTGTTTTTGTTTTGTCATTATAAATATTATATCAAAGCATTTTTCCTCTACCTACATTCGTCTTTTTAAAACATGCTTTACAATTTTTTTTATTTTTTTGAATACTCTAGTCTACAGTTCTTTAGTGAAAAATATTGATTTAATTTATCAGTACAACTTATGTTAATCTGATGAATAAAAATTGATGCAACAACAACAACAAGAAAAATATTGTTTCTTTTCTTCTCCAGTTACTCTATATAACTCAGCATAACAAAAATAATATGTGTAATCATGTAATATGATTTTCCTAATTACAAATTACGTACATGTAAATGTGTAATTACAAGTGCCGTATCTTGAATTGATCCCGAGTATGAAATAAGTGCAAATGATGATGATTATTATTATCATTTAAATTGCAGCTGATATTGCATGTTTTGAACCGATTGCTTAAAATTCCTCAAAAAATAACTTTCATGAAAAATGCAATGAAGAGTATGATCAAATCAAACTATGCAGAGCATTTGCAAACAATTATTTCTGATTCTGTAGCAAATATAAACTTATATAACTCAATCATTATTATCTGTTGATTTTATTTTGTTTTAAATATTTTAAATAAAACAATTTGTAATTCAATCACAAAGCTTGTGTTATGAATGTAGCTAGGAATAATTTACTGTTCTTGTTTATGTCTGTACACATGCACACACATACAAACACACATGTACAATTAAAATCATCACCAACTAACCAACTTAACTGCACCAAAAACAAAAACAAACAAAAACAATTATAAAGTCTCCACAAAAAATTAATATATTTTTTCCAACATGGCTTTTAGTTTTAAATTTAGTTAGTCATTGATTATATGGTCCAGGGGACTGCAAAGAGCCGAATCATGACCACAACTTGGTTGAAAAAGGTTAATTAGTTATTGTTTATAGGGTCCAGGGGACTGCAAAGAGCCGAATCAGGACCACAACTTGGTTGAAAAAGGTTAATTAGTTAGTTAGTCATTGTTTATAGGGTCCAGTGGACTGCACAAAGCAGAATCGGGACGACAACCTGGGTGAACGAGGACTCGCTCCCGATCCGTATAAAAGATCTGCTGAAACAACCTTAACGGTAACATTGATGATACTCCACCAGCCGGTCACTTTACAATAAAGGCATCCCATGAATGGGGCACTGAAACTGTAATTTATCAAACTTCAGTTTACACAAACAAAATAGAATATTAAAAAATAATTATAAAATATTAACAAAACACACACACACACACACACATATATATATATATATATATATATATATATATATATATATATATATATATATATATATATATATATATATATATATAAAATGCCTAAATTGCTAAATAATAATACCATAGAAAGCCATAGTGAACATTTTTCAGAAAGCGTCCAATATCCCCAAGCTGACCCAACTGAGACCATACACAGACAAGGAATTTTGGGAAAGTTTTCAAGAAAAAAAGGTAGGTGACAGGTCTAGGCAAAGAAGATAGAAGACAGTCGATGACAGAACAGATTAGGAACGAGAAAGAACAATGAGAATGACAGAAACAGTGGTAATTTAAAGCACTATATTTCCACAAAGTGGGGATACTATTTATACAGAAAGTCCGGGCACCCCAAATGGGGGCTCAAAATGAAAAGGTAGCATTAAAATGCAATACAATATGTATAGCATAACAATTCTGGCATGCATAAACACACGCCCTATAGAAGTGAGAGAAGAAAATAAAGATACAAAAAGAAGTTATTCAATCCAACCATACTATTTGAAAAAATGATATCAATAAATCCACATACATTTTTGCTGTTTAAAGAATTTGTGTTCATTAGATCATTAAGAGTATGTATATTTTGATGGTGGTTATAATAATTTGGTAGCATTTTTTGTTTACTGTAGCCTTTAAATAATAGAATATAATAAGAGAAAAGATAGTGGAACTCATCGCCAATTTCATTCAAGTTACACAATGTGCAGACTCCCTCCTCCCTCAAGACATTCAAGTATTTCAGCTGCTGCACTGGCAAATTCTTACAACTTAAAATTATTACAACTTAATCGAAATTTATAAAACTTCTCCACATATTGTTCGATAAACATGTAAGGTATTTTTGAAAACAAAAATCATGTTTGAACATCCTATATGTTACACATAACTTACTATTAAACACATCATGCTGGCAAGACTGTTTAACAGATCTTCCAATTTCTTTTTCATTAAACTTTTAAATTGATCTACTGAAAAAAAGAAAGATGAACCTCTAATATCTAGCCAATTATGAAATGTATCAAGATCGTCTAGGGTTAAATGCACCGCTTCCAGCAATGGTAATCTGTACTAGAGTATTATTATTCAGAACCTGGCATAGACATAATATAAGCACAGAGATTTTTACATGAGCCTAGAACAAAAAATTCATGATAGAGTTTATACCTCTACAACCATCCCCAATCCATAGCAACATGGTGTACCTTGGCAGACATGGCGGAATGACGCCAGGCTCCACTTTCTTGGTCGCCAAAATTGTTCTGAGTGATTGCTAACTTGTTAAAAGGTAAAAGGTAAAGGTAGTCCCATAGCCTTGTGGCCGTAGGGGAGCGTGATGTTGGAGATCACACTTATCTTGGGCCAGCGTAATGAGGGTGATGCCCAACTCTCTCCCTCGCTGCTTTACCTTCCCCACCCTCAAGAGAGTAGGTACTCAATCACAGTTGAGTCAACTGGGGGCGTTGTTGTTTGTCGCTTCACACCTTAGCGGTCACCCATCCAAGTGCTAACCGCACCGGACGGTGCTTCACTTTCGACACAGTAGCGAGTGCTCCAACCACTGCACTATCCGACACCCCATACCTTAACTTGTTACAAAATTAAAATAACAGACGAGCGAACGACTGCGTCACGTGACTAAATTACACTAAACACTGCGCAATCACAGGTGCTCAACATATAAACACATACATTGTGGTGGGTACGTTGAGTCAACCGCTATTTGTTACAATGCATGTGTGTGGATGCTAGTGTATGAATGAGTGGAATGTAATAAAATACTACCATTAAAAAATTGCCAGTGAGCACCCAATGAATACAAAACCATACCAAACCTGTTGTCAAAGATGGTGTTCTAAACATTCACGTGCACGCATTCATATAATCCTTAACGAAACTAAGTGATAAAATGTTAGTTTGTATATTCATTCTTTCTATACACACACAAATATTGACAACAATGACTTTTCAGAAAATACAATAAGTATTATTTTAAAGGTTATAGTCCTGTATAATCAAAATTAAATGTTATTTTTATCTGATTATTTCACACTGGTCAGGCGTCTATCGTCGAAATGAAATTGTTAGTTGAATAGAAAATTACTGGAAACAATGTCTTCACATTCTTGTAGAGCAGGTTAATTAAAAGCAGCATACGTGAGTCAGAAAAATCAGTTAATAATGTTAGGCGCAAACAGATTCCTTCTTTTAAGGGTTGCCAGTAACCTTTAGCACAAGTAAAAGGATGTTTAGTAGAACAGCTCAACCCGTCGGCACATAGTGCTTCCGCTCCCAGATGGATCTGGCGCCAAACAACAACCTACATATATATTGCGTGCCGGGGTCACAGATAAAACCGTCCTCGCACAGTCCGTCTGTCCTCTCGCAATGCTGCCGTGCTTTGTAATAACACTTTTTGTTGCTAGGGTTGCATGTGAGTTCGGGACGGCAGGTCCTGGAGTCTGGGTGCTGAACGACTGTTTGGTGTCCAATTTACATAGATTGGTGGAGTTTGGGAAACTAGCGTCGCACACCCTGCCGATGTCAAAACACTTTTGTCCCTTCTGGCAGGGTGAAGTAGAATTTCACCAATAATAATAATAATAATAATAACTGTTTATTTATATACCACAACATTACATATAATAAAACACGCACTCGCTGTGGTTGACAACTTCACAAATTACAAATTGTTAGCAAATAATAGATTAACATACATATCAAACATATAAATTTTTTAAACAGGTTAAATACTAATATAGCTATAAAATCTCATTTAAAAAAAAAAAAGATATATATATATATATATATATATATATATAAAATAGCATAATATACAGAACAATCGGGCAAACAACAGCTCACAAAAATCTTATCAATTAAAATCAGCATAGGATCAACATACAAAATAATACATCGAACAGCTACTCCGTCGCCAGCGCCAACAATCAACCGTCCAGACGCAACATTAGTTATCACAGCACACACAAAGACACACACACGCTCCCACACACACAGCACGCACACACAGACCTACTACCGTCTGACAAGTCATATCTCAGCTGACGCAAGGGATTTCTACATAATTATTTATAGTATTGTTTAAACAGGTGTGTTTTTAATGCACGTTTAAAGGCAGGTAGACTGGGTGCATGTCTAAGAGCATATGGGAGTGAATTCCATTGTGTTGCAGCCGCGAAAGAAAAAGTGCGTTCTCCATAAGTTTTTGTGCATGTGGGAAGGATGTTGAGAAGGCGTTTATCTGAAGAGGATCGGAGTTGCCGGGACGGTGTGTAAACAGAAAGAAGTTCAGAGATGTAGGCAGGAGAGCAGCCAGAGAAGTAGTTATAGCAGAGAGTTGAAAGCTTGTGTTGAATGCGTGCTTTGACAGGAAGCCAGTGAAGAGATTTTAAGAGAGGTGTGGTGTGTTGATGTTTGCGGGATTTGAAGACAAGACGAGCAGCAGAGTTTTGGATCTTTTGAAGTTTTTCGATGAGATAGAGGGGAGCATTAGCAAGAAGAGTATTACAATAATCAAGTTTAGACAGAACAAAGGCACAGACAAGAGTGATAGTGGTTTGAACTGAAAGATTCTGGCGAATGCAACTGATTTTGTGGAGTTCAAAGAAAGCAGACTTGCAGACTGTAGAGACGTGCTTGTCGAGAGACATATCAGATGAGAGAGTGAACCCAAGGTTGCGAGCATGACAGGAAAAAGCAATGGCAGAGTTCCCGACTTGTATGGTAGTTGGAAGGGAAACAGACGGAGTTGTTTTCTTTTTAAATAAAAGTACTTCTGTTTTGTCATCGTTTAATTTTAGCTTATTGTTATTCATCCAATTCTTTATGTCAAGAATGCATGCCTGCACACCCTGGACGGCAGCGTGTGTCTGCGTAGGTTTGCAAGAAGTGTAAAGTTGGGTATCATCAGCAAAGGACTGACTGGAGATGGAGCGAGTTTGAGCGAGAGTGGGGAGAGGTTGAGTATACAGAATGAACAAGACGGGTCCTAGAACGGAGCCTTGAGGAACACCAAAGGCAAGAGGAACAGACGAGGAAGGGCGATCAACATTGTTTATCCTATTTTGCGAACTACAATAAAACAATTGACGGTAGGACAAACAGACACACGACTCAGTCACTGCCAACAACGAACTAAAAAAATTATCAAAACGTTTCGTCACGCATGACGAAACTTAAAACCCTGACGTCAAAATTATACTAAACTACAAGTACAGGCATTAGAAATAACAATTATAACTTCTTAATTTGAAATCGTCACTTTGTGACATCTGTTAAGAAACTCTAGAGATCCCTCAGACATAACTTGAAGGCTTAGCCGCCAGAGTCAAGGAAAGTGCCTATAATTCTTCTGTTGAAGTATGCCTCTTTCGTCTGGGAGCCCTACACTCAAAAGAGCATCAGCAGAATCGAAGCAGTTCAGCGAAGAGCCGCCTCGACTCATACTCACTCAGGTCCAGAACATATCAAATTAAATGTGTATATATGCAGAGCTCTTCACAGCTCAAAGAGTTGCTCACAACGCAGACAAAAAACATTTCTGAACATCACTAACATTTGGAATCTTTGAAGACAACAGATGAGAGTCAACACCATATACATAAACGGCACCACAAACACACTCACACAAATATACAAAACCTTGATTTTCAGATCTGACAAGACTCATAAAAGCTATGGGATCTGACAACATTCAAACCTTCACTTAGTGAGAGAGGGTAAAAACACCCACCATACTTTGATTAAGACAACATAGGCAATTTCAATTTTGAAGCTAACTGTTGGTGGTGATGTTCACTTATCATGCACCTATACAAAAAAATCGCCATGTGCTTGAGAATATGCTCCCGGTGTATGAGAAAAGAAGGAAAGATAAAAGAAAATTTATAAAGATGGACGTTTAAATGCAGGTTGATTGCATCTGTAATTGTATTTCATTTATGAATTATGCCAAATAACTAAACATTCACATTCTGAGATAAACCAAAACTTTTTGTCAGTCAAAGTAATAAACTCAAAATTGCTAGTGAAACCCCTGACTACTTCTGATGGTCTACCTTGTTATTCAACAGTGTGGTAATTTATGGCAGTGATAAGAGTGGTCATCTTCATTACTGTTACCTATTTTTTTTGTCAGTACAGTTAAACGGCAGCACAATACTAGCTGTTGACTAACATAGGTATAACAACCCTTTTCACTGGTGGCTGGAATTTTTGGTACACGTTTATGACCGTGAGCCAGATTAGCCTAGCCAATGGTTTACCTCAGTGCAGCACTCTCTTCGAAATACCAAATGAAAGGTTTAAGCTAATAAAGAAAAATGTTTGACAAGTCAAAAACGCACAAAAAAAAAAAGGGTTTTGTTTTTGCTTACAGTGATCAGACACCAATCAAGTACGTAATTTAAATTGTTAAAAAGCCAAACAAATCAAAACACAAAGAACATTAAAATGAAATACTGTCATAAAAATATTCCCAGGTTAACCACAACCTAGCACCATGAATTTCGATATCCACTATAATCTGGGTTGCCCGTTACATTTCATCGTCAATCTTTTTCTGCTTCTTTTTCTCGGTGCTAGGCATGTCAGCTTTAGCCCTTTTGATGGCCTTGTCGATGGTGTTGTACAAGGTGTTTGGATCTTTCGTTGGTCCCCATGAGCCGATCACCTGGCCTTTGTGATTCACCAAATACTTCCAAAAGTTCCAGTCTGGAACATTGCCGCTTTTCTCTGGACAAACAGATGATGAAAATAATTCACAATTAAGAGTAAAGTTCAAATTTCTTGCAGCTGCACAAAGTGTAACAAAATACTATAGGGTATATAAATTAATTAAAAGAAATTGAAAATGACGTTATTCAAGATTCAAGATAATTTATTGCCCAGTGAATAATACACAAGGAATGCAAGGAGGCACAGTGGCCTAATGGCAGAGCTTTGGCTTGCGGATCTGAAGGTCCCGGGTTCGATCCCAGGCCAGGGCATTGTGTTGTGTCATTGGGAAAGACACTTTACTCCCGTTTCCTACTCCTTCGGATGAGAGTATAAACCGAGATCTAGTCTGTGTCGCATACATTCCATCATAACAGAATTTAAAGATCATGACGCTTATGTCCTTGATGGGTGAGTGCCGGTGACAAGAACACACCCAGCATGCACCTAGGTCCTTCTCCCCCATCCCTGGCGGCCCAGGATTGTGCTCAGTTGTCTAGAGCGTTATTACGATGCGCCCAAAGGCTGCAAGTTGGCGCCTTGTGTGGCTTGAGTGAGATCCTGTATCGGCCAGCGCCTTGAGCAGCTCTTGAGCTGGAAAAGAGCTATATAAGAACCATTAAATAAATAAATAAATAAATTTGGTCAACGCTGCAACACCACACACAAAAGCACATATACACTGGGGCGATCAGCCCATCTCAAGATTAAGCAGTTTAACTGCGTGTGGGAAAAAAACAACTATTGAGATCTTGATGTGGTGCACCACTGACGCATTCTCAATCTACGCCCTGAGGGAAGCAGCTGGAGAAGTTGGCTGGCTGGGTGGAGTTTGTCTTTATATATATTCTGAGCTCTGCGGTTGGCTCGGAGCAGATACATTGATTCAATTGAAGGTAGAACGCTCCCAATGACTTTTGATGCCTGTCATACAACACGGTCAAGTCTGTCCCTGTCCTGACTGTTCTCACTAGAGTGCCATACCACGACCGAGAAAGTGAGAACGCTCTCTACTATCGACCGGTTGAATAGTGACAGGACATTCTGACTCTGAACGTTTGAGCTGACGAAGAAAATACAACCGTTGGTGGGTTTTCTTAATGGCACCTGAGATGTGTGCCTCCCACCGGAGGTCAGCTGAAATTGTAGTACCTAAAAACCAGAAACTTTGAACTTGTTCGACTGCTTCTCCATTAATGAGGAGATGATGGATAGGAGATTTTTTCTTCCGAAAGTCAACAATCATTTCTTTTGTTTTTGAGACATTCAACTACAGATTATTATTGCTACACTAGCCAAAAAGATCATCCACTGCATCACGATATGCTGTTTCATCGGCATCCGAGATTAAACCCTCAACAGTGGTGTCGTCTGAGAATTTCAGGATGTGTACTGAATTATGCTTTGACACACAGTCATTTGTGAACAGAAAGAATAGCAGCGGAGACAGCACACAACCTTGAGGTGCACCAGCATTGAGGATAATCTGACTGACTGCGGACGCTCCAGCAGAAAGTCGAGGACGCAACGACAGTCCGGCATCCCCAAACCCATGTCCACTAGCTTACTGTACAGCTTATTGGGAATAATAGTGTTGAAGGCAGATGAGTAGTCTACAAACAGAATCCTAGCGTAAGTCTTGGGATGATCAAGATGCTGAAAGATGAAGTGCAATGCTGATGGAACTGCGTCGTCGACAGACATATTTCTGCGGTACGCAAACTGGTGTGGATCCATCTGATCCTGAGTGACCGACTGAATATATTTTAGCACCAGGCGCTCCATCACCTTCATCAAAACTGATGTGAGAGCTACTGGGCGAAAGTCATTCAACCCTGAGATGACAGCTTTTTTAGGGACAGGGACAATGGTGGAATTTTTAAAGCATCATGGGACAGTGCACTGCTGCAGTGACTGATTAAAAAACATCTGTAAACACAGGAGCTAATTGGTCTTAAACACTGCAGGGGATACCCCATCCGCGTCCGCCGCCTTCCTGATGTTTTGCTTTTTGAACAAGGCCCTAACTTCCGCTTTTTCAACAACAAAACAAGCTTCCTCAGCAGGATTAAGTGAAGGCAGGACAGGCATCCCATACTGCCTGTCAAAGCGCCCATAAAAGTGGTTCAGCTGAAAGTCAGCTCAGGGTGGCACACAGCATATACATGGGGTAAACTAAAGCACACAAGAGAAGGGAAATGAAAGCTATAACTTAAGAACACTTCCTACCTGCCAAATGCCGCCAAGCGTCCAAAGCGTTTGGGCCCTTCACATCCACTTTAGCAAACATGGGAAATGTGACTTGGTACTTCTCTGCTGCAAATTCGTAAATATGTGCATTGCTCTGCAACAGACAATAGTCAGGCTTCACTCAGTGTGGTAACGAGCCCTAGTATGGATAGACCAGCTAAATTCACCTGGCTTGCATTCATTAGCTAAAAAGCATGGTTTGTCAGGCGCTGTTTGTTCATTCTGTGCGTAGGTCAATGAAATCTCAGGACTGTGAACTATTTCAGACATGACTTCTGTTCCGATCCTACAATCATAAACCTCCAATCCAACAAATGCCAGAGTAACTGTACACAGTGGTTGAAAAATAACTCCCTAGTGAAAATTGCTTGAAACTTTTGTCAGTAGTACTGCACCTGCATGATGCAAAACACATTGTGATCCTTACAGTGGTACAATGTCATTACTGATCTCCGATTTCATCTCACAGTGATCACAGCAGCCCACAATGGCCTGTTGCCTGACACTGCGTGAGTGAGCCCAACTGACATAAGGATCCCCCCTCTTCCTCCCCTTTTTCTCCTCCTTCCTCCCCATGCTTCCCCTCCTCCCCCCCCCCCCCCCCCCCACCGACCCTTGCCAAAAAACAAAAAAAAAGTATGTTTACGGTATCTTGACCAACCCTAATTTTTTGGTCCGACCCCAAACTTTTTGGGGGGATCATCTAAAAGAAAAAGAGGAAAAAAGTCCCAAAAAAAAAATCGCACCCAAATGGAATTATTTGCACTCAGCTATTGAAGAGAAGAAAGAAGGGAGGTAAGCTCAAAGCAAAAAAGAATAAAGGGTCGTCACTCATGCTAAACTTCTGTTTCGTTGCTAAAAATGGATCAGAAAAAAAAAAGGCTAGGCTTATGTCATGACTGACCTTATTTTTTTGTAGGCCTAAGACATAAGAAGAAATAAGACTAAGTGTCAGGTGACAGGCCATTATTTATGGGCTGCTGGGTTGATTCAGTGACGGTTGGCACCGTTTTCTTTTTAAATTTTTCCACTCATCCAATGGTGTCCCATCAAAGCATTATGACTAATCGGGCTGGTTTTGAAATGGGAATGTGTGTTCTATCCACATGACAATAGTTTCACCATTTTGGGAGAATCAAAGGTTCGCTTTCCATTAATGGGTAGCCCAGCCACCAACTCCTGCACAATGCATACTACTTAAAAGAAATAACTCTTCAAACCTACATTAGTACATACCTCTGGTTCTTGGTTGCCAAACTGGTTACAAGGAAAAGCCAGAACGTTGAACAACTTTGTGTCAGAGAAAAGTTCCTGAAGAAGCTGAAATGACTTGTAATGATCGTCTGTGTAACTGCAATAACTGGCAACATTTGTAACAAGGGATACCTGTCGAAATAAAATTAATTGCAATGTTGATGACGACGGTGAAAATGATTATGAAGACAATGGATGAATGATGAAAACATTCTTATGCGAGCAGAGGCATTTTGCATACAAATAAACTGAAAGCTGCATACTTGTTCAGTTGTTGCAATAGTTTTAAATATTCTTCTTCTTCTTCTTCTTCTTCTTCTTCTTATTATTATTATTGAAAACATCGACATTTGCTGTTAAAATGTTAATACCTGGTTTCACACCTACCACCTATATTGTATTATATAAAAATATGGAACTGTTTTTTTTTTAACTTTTTTATTTTATTAAATCAATAAATGCCAAAGGCAGAGTAATCCTGTACCTTTCCTCGGTACTTCTCAAGAGAAACGATCTCATCGTGAATGTCCATAACAGTGAAAAAATAGAAGTCCTCATCGCCATCATCATCAGCAAAAACTGAGGGCAAATACACCAGAAAGCAAACAAACAGCAATGTTGTAGATTTTTTGGAAAGTATCTTAGGCGCCATAGTGTCAAATTTCACATTTCTCCTTTCGTTTTTTTTTGGCCACGCTTTCACCGGAAGTTATTTTTCTCGTCCGATATAGTTGGTACCAAACGAGGCTTCGTTGCCGCACCATAAACAGCCAATCACATTCCACTATACACTTATTGGCCAATCGGTTGCAGCGGTAGAATTAAATCTTTTTGCTTTTGCTGATTGCTTGACTTGCCTAAACTTGTTGGAATAACGCAGGTAATAATTTATTTTTAAAGGTAGCGTTGCTGATTCACGTCTGCTGTAAAAATAGACTCTTGATAGTCGTGATACACATTTTGAATTTGAGGATGGGTTAGTAACCGTGCCAAACGCCCAGAGTCTTTGGAATTGGCAATTGCTGCTCGTACACACACACACACTGGACAGTAACAGCCAGTATGAGTATGGAGTCTCACTCTCAATTTTGTTTTAATTTTGTAAATTTGTTATATACATTGGGACCAGCACGCCACTAAATAAATAAATAATAATTAAATGAGTGAACTAAGCAAATCTGCTGTTGTTATGACTTCCTATCCTATCCTATCCTGTCCCGTAACCCGAAGGTCGTAGGGGCACCACAGATGATCGTTTAACCAGCATACTCCATCTTTCTCTGTCCTCAGCAGCCCTGATGGCTTCGCTCAGTGTCAAACCAGTCCATTCTCGAATGTTGTCCTCCCACCTCTTTTTCGGTCTCCCTCTTCTTCTACCTCCTTGCACTGTGCCTTGCAGAATAGTCTTTGCAAGGCCTGATGATCTGGTGACGTGGCCATACCACCGAAGTTTCCGTTTCTTCACCACTGTTAGCAGGTCATCGTGTTGTCCAATGGCTTGTGTGATGGTCTGTCGGACTTCGTCGTTGGTGATGTGTTGGGTATAGGAAATGCCCAGAAGTCTTCTGTAGCACCTCATCTCCATGCTTTGTATTCTTCGTTGGAGATCTGCTGTGAGGGTCCATGCTTCGCAAGCATATAGGAAGATGGAGATGACAAGGGAGCGCAGCAGTCTTACTTTGGAATGTAGACTGATGGTCCTGTCTTTCCAAATGGGCTTCAACCTTGTCAGGGCAGCAGTTGTTTGTGCGATCCTGGAGAGGACTTCCTGTCGGGACCCATTGTCTGATACAGTGGCTCCTAAATATTTGAAGCTATGCCAGGGTTCCCGATTACGCACAGTAGTGCGTCAATTACGCACAAAATATGAAAAATGACGCAGAAAAATGTGCATGTGTGCGTCCTGTGGACGCACACATTTTCTTTCGAATCGCTGAAGTCAAAAATACGACCAACGAGTGGCGAACGAATTCACGGCATAATCAGAATCAGAACCCAACTGAGACTGCCATTAACATTGCAGACGATTAAAGATTGTGTCGGGAGTTGTCGTCCTTAAAAATCGCATGCGCGCGCATTGTAAACTTCCTCCAAGCAATCCATTCACTGAACAGAAGAAATCTTCGTGAATCCATTCTTTGATTCTATCTAGGCTTAAATAAACATTTAATACATGTTTTAATTTTTTGGTTTTATATGTTTATGATAACTAATGTGACGCTTTAACAGAGTTTTAAAAAAAAGTGAGGCTTGGACTTGTTTTTACATTTCTTTTTCCGATTTGGGGACTCTCAAAATTTGCACAAGGACTCTTAAAATTTTATACCTGGGAGTCCCAAGGACTCTCATTTTTTGTTTGTTGAGGGAACACTGTATGCACTGTGTCGAGGGATTGGCCTTGGACTTTGATGTCCGTATTGATGCCATTGGTGTTGTTGGTCATCATTTTGGTCTTCTCTGCACTTATTTCCATTCCATAGGCTTTGGAGGTGGTGTCAAGCCTCTGTACCAGCTGTTCAAGTTCTTGTTCCTCTCCAGCCAATCCATCAATGTCATCTGCAAAACGAAGATTGGAGATTGCTCTACCCCCTATGCTGACTGTGCCTTCATGGTCTGCAAGAGCATCCGACATGATGCGCTCTAGGAAGATGTTGAAGAGTGTTGGAGAGAGTAGGCATCCTTGACGCACACCGATTGTTGTTCTGAACCAATTCCCGATGGCTCTGTTGTGGAGGACTGCACTGGTAGCCTTGTCATACAGGCTTTTGATGACTTCAATAATTTTAGGGCTGATGTTGTACACTTTCATTGTTGCCCATAGAGCTGCATGCCAGACTCGGTCAAACGCCTTCTTGAAGTCTATGAACACATGATATAGATGTTGTTGGTGCTGTAGGTATTTCTCACAGATTATTCTGAGGTTGAAAATCTGCTCAGTGGTACTTCGCCCTGCCCTGAATCCTGCTTGTTCTTCAGCTATGATTTGTTCAGCTTGGGGTTTCAACCTGTTGAGTATTATTTTCAGGAGGACCTTGCTGGGATGGCTGATGAGGCTGATGGTCCGGTAATTTTCACACTCCTGAAGGTTACCTTTTTTGGGAAGAGTGATGACAAGCGACTGGGTCCATGGTATAGGCCACTCCCCACTCTGCCAGATCTTGTTACAGATAATGGTGAGGGCATCAATCATCGCTTCTCCTCCTGCTTGTAGCAGTTCCGCGGGTATGTTGTCCACTCCCGCTGACTTCCCTTTCTTTAGCGCTTGCACTGCTGCCTCAACTTCTTCCCGGAGAATTGGGAGGATTTCTTCTTCTTCTCTGTTCTCGGGACATGCTAGAACTGATGGGTCTCCATTTGGTGTATGGTTGTAAAGGTCAGAGCAGTACTCTGTCCATCTGTCCAAGACTTCTTGTTCTTCTGTAAGGCATATGCCAGACTTGTTTTGGATAGTGGAGACTTTGGGCTGTTTGACACTTGTCAGCCGCTTCACAGTCTGGTAGGCCTTCTTGCTGTTGTTCTTGTTCAGACTGTTCTCTATTTCCTGGCATTGATCTTCTATCCAGTTCTCCTTTGCTGTGAGCATGCCTTTTCGGATGTCATTGTTGATTTTTCGGTAGACATCAGCTCCCTGTGAGGTGTTCTTTTTCTTTTTCATCTCTCTTCGTTTATCACACAGATCCAAAAGTTCAGGTGTGATCCACAGCTTCTTCTTTGGTCGGTGCTTGCCAAGGATCTCAGTGGCGACATCTGTCACAGCTGAGTTGAAGGTATTGGTCATGGTGTTGACATCTACTTCACCAGCCCCCAAAATGAGCAGTGGTGCAAATTTCCCTCCAATTGTGGCCTGAAATAGTTCTGCCACCTCCGGGTCTTGCAGTTTGTCCAGGTCGAACTTCAGTCTAGTGCACTTTGCTGTATTTACTCTCTTCAAGTGGAGCCGGAAAGACATCATCACGAGATCGTGGTCACTTCCGATGTCTGCTCCTGGAAAAGTACGTGTCCTGCCAATGTTGATGCTTGATCTGAAGCGTTTCTTGACCATGATGTAGTCTATTTGGTTGTGATGCTCCCCGCCAGGACTGTGCCATGTCCATCGTCGGGAGTTTTTGTGGAGACCAAGCGTGTTTGCCAGTACCAGATTGTTGTATCTGGCAAACTCCAAGAGTCTCAGACCCCTGTCATTTGTCTCGTTGTTGCAGTGGGGTCCACATGTGTCTCCCCAGTTGTGGTGCGCATCTTGGCCAACCTTGGCATTCCAGTCGCCTTGCACTATGACTATGTCCTTCTTCGGCACTTGGTCAAGGACCGCCTGTAGATTTTCATAAAAATCCTCCACTTCGCTGTCGTCATAGTCTGATGTTGGGGCGTAGGCCTGGATGATGGTGATGTTGAAAGGGGCTGCTCTCAGGCGGATGGTAATGAGTCTACTGGAGACTGGGCGGCAACCCATGACAGTGGCTAGAATGTTCTTGTGGACCAAGAATCCAACGCCGTGTTCGTGCCTGTCATCCCTACCGCTGAAATAGAGCTTGTGGCCTTTGTCGGTCGTTGTTTCACCTAGGCCTTTCCAGCGCAGTTCGCTGATACCTAGAACATTCCATCGATAGTGGTCCAACTCGTGGGCCAGTTCTTCTAATTTTCCTTCCGCAGTTAGGGTCCTGACATTCCAGGTTCCTATGACGATGTTGTTTCTCGTGCGGATCTTGCTAAATTGTCCATCAGTAGCATACTTAACACCTCCGTCCTGGTGGCCAACGGAAGGCGCGGTCCTTGTGCCGTGTGACGACCCGGGCGACGACCGATCCGGTATGGAATTAGTGGGTTGTGTCATCATGTAGTGTGTCTTGGGCAAAAAAGACCTGGCGGTGCCCAATCCTCTCCAGGCTGTTGGCCACAGCCGAAATCCACGAATACAGTGTGGCTCGCCTTGGCCCTGAGCACATGGTCGTTGAACCTGTAGTAACGTGAGGTTCCTCCGCCCTGGCCGGTGACTTCTGTGTAGAAGACTTTCGCCCAGTGATGCCGTGCTAACATCACCCCTGTTAGTCGCCTCTTACGACACGCCGGGAAACGTTGGGTCTATTCTATTTAATGCCCGAACCCACAGAGCTATGAGTTATGACTTATGTTTCATGAATTCACAAAATGTTTTACTGGAACAACATTCCCTAACCTAAGTCTAATCATGGACTTGTTTGGAGTGCAGCAGATGTAAGTCAATCACTCTCAATGTCAGTTGTGGTTTCTCTAATAGGAGTATAGACTATATTGGTGACAATTTTCATACTTAATATTCACAGTAAGAAAGACTTTTCACATATTTAAAGTATAATGTGATTCTCCTTTCTGTTTCACTTTCAGAGCAAGCATCTAATTGAGATGTCTCAGTTTGACCTGGAGAATGAAATGAAAAATGCTCTAAGGATGGATGGACCACTATCGAGAGGACCACAGATGAGGTGGCAGCGTAACAAAAGTGCATCGGATCTTGGTAACCTTTCAACGTCCTTAAACTGTTCTGCAGCCAATGCCAGTCTCTTGTCGTCGAACAAAACGCCCAAAAAAGTGTCAAATCCTCCGCTGGTGACAACATCCAAAACACCATCATCACAGGAGGGAGGGAAAAAAACTCCAAAATCTGCTGGAGGTTAGTTTAGTGGTTTTGTTGTTGTTGTTGTTTTTTTAAACTTCTTTAAAAAATATGTCAATGTGTGTCACATCAACATAGTAGCAGCAATAAGTTTGATGTTTAATTATTTTCTATGTACTTGTTTCAGTTTTAAAAAAAAATTGTTTGCATTCGTGATTGTAATGTCATCTGTTAATATGTTAATTTTAATTTTTGCTTGGATACATCATGTATCTATAGACATTTTAACTACTATAAAAGTTTTAGTTTTAGTGTTCCCTCCCCACCCCCATAAACAATAAATTTTTATTGAATTTCTTTCTTCTTACTTTTATTTAAAAAAAATAAAATAAAATTTGAATGTTGGAGCACATCACGTCAAATGCCCAAGTTGCAAATCACAAAGGCACAGCAGCCATAGCCTGTAGAGCAATCTCCAAACTCTTTTGCGG
Source organism: Oncomelania hupensis (assembly GCA_036898135.1). Taxonomy (NCBI): domain Eukaryota; kingdom Metazoa; phylum Mollusca; class Gastropoda; order Littorinimorpha; family Pomatiopsidae; genus Oncomelania; species Oncomelania hupensis. Next base: position 48,060,374 of record CM072516.1, on the reverse strand, counting down.
ATGACATTGATGGATTCAAAGTGATTAACACGATTGATTGTGGGCGTATATGGCAAGATTGGCTGGAGAGGAACAAGAACTTGAACAGCTGGTACAGAAACTTGAAACCACCTCTAGAGCCTATGGAATGGAAATAAGCGCAGAGAAGACCAAAAGGATGACCAACAACACCAATGGCATCAATACGGACATCAAAGTCCAAGGCCAATTGAATTCCCTAACATGGTGCATAGCTTTCAAATATTTTGAAGCCATTGTATCAGACAATGGGTCCCGACAGGAAGTCATCTCCAGGATTGCACAAACAACTGCTGCCCTGACAAGGTTGAATCCCACTTGGAAAAAAAAAACAGGACCATCAGTCTACATTCCAAGGTAAGGCTGCTGCGCTCCCTTGTCATCTCCATCTTCCTATACGCTTGCGAAACATGGACACTCACAGCAGACCTACAACAAAGCATGGAGATGAAGTGCTACAGAAGACTTCTGGGAACGTCCTATACCCAACACATCACCAACGATGAAGTCTGACAGACCATCAGTGATGTCCCGAGGCCTTGGACATCGGTCATGGTCCGATTCGTTTGGAAAATGACCGAATGCAAACACCTGTGTCCCGTCAAATGTCCGATTCTATTGCGAAATTAGCGGTCATTGTCCGATAGTATTATGACTAGAGCGGTCACTGCAAGAAACATCTGTACAAACTGGGGTGTCAAAGCCGTTAAAACGAGTTTGAATAGTGGTCAATGCTAGACTATTATCACTATTTAGTACATTCCGTCGAAAAACAAAAGGGCCGCAACTCTCGACACTTTTGAAAGGGAAATAACCGACACCCTACTTCCTCTGCAACGATCTTACTACGCTCAAAATGCCGCCGAAGAAAAAGCTTTGTGTTGCTAAAGGGCAGTCTGTTTTGAGCTCGTTTTTGAAGAAAAAAGAAGCACCATTAATCGGTTCGCTTCACAATCTGAATGTCCTATTGCTTTTATGTAGTCAGGACATGATGTCCGATTAGTTTTATGATTTACGACATTTTGTCCTATTGCCCTCTAATCCTAGGAACACCACTGGACCATTACACATGCCATTGGACAACACGATGACATGCTCACAGTGGTGAAGAAATGGAAACTCAAATGGTATGGCCACATCACCAGGGAATCAAGCCTTGCAAAGATCATACTGCAAGGCACGATGCAAGGAGGCAGAAGAAGAGGGAGACCGAAAAAGAGGTGGGAGGACAACATTCGAGAATGGACTGGCTTGACACTGAGCGAGGCCATGAGGGTTGCTGAGGACAGAGAAAGATGGAGTACCCTGGTTGAACAATGATCTGTGGTGCCCCAACGACTTTAGAGTTACGGGATAGGATAGGAATTTGAAATTGTTGATTTAATTTGCTTTTTTTTTCACTTTTAGGTCCACTGAAGACGCCTCATAAGGGATCCAAGACACCAACGAAGACACCGACCAAATGCCAGGACCGTTTCATCCCAAATCGCACAACCACTCAGTTTGACGTCAGTCACTTCAAGCTCACCTCACAGCAAGTCGCTGAGCCAACAGAGATGATGAGTCCCTCACAAGTGGAGTACCAGCGAGTGATGAGTGAAAACTTGAATGGTGACCGACTAACTCATAGGATCATGTCTTACAAAGAAAAGGCTCCCTCAGCCCCTGAAGGTATATTTTATGTATGGTTTGAGTAGATGTCTTAGTAATGTTTTAGTAATTGAAAAACATAATTGTAACAAGTTTAAGTTTAAAAAACAAGATAATATCACCACCTGGAAATTCAGCTGTTGTATATGTAACAATTAATATTATATAATATTATAAGATAATAATAAAAAAGAAGATATAATATTGAGTTGCAACAAGTCTATATGGATAGCAATAACGATGTGATTGAAGACAGTAACTATAGTTATTCCAGCATAATGCCCACAACTGTATTCACACTTTTCTGCTATCCTATGCACCAACGGGAATCCCCCATTTAAGAGGGGTAACTCTTTCCGTTACCGTGAAACATACTTCCGGTTTCTTTCTCCGCGTATTGTTTATCCGAGTGTTTTATGTGAGTTATTTCCAAATTTTCAAGAAAATGTCGAATCACATGAGAAAGCGTTGGTGGGAGCATAAAAGAGAAAGTGTTGCAGAGAATGCCTGATGGATTTGAAGTCCCAGTTGTGACAGTCAAGTTTACAGTGGGAAGACAACATGTGTCACTGGCCACCGTATCGTACCCTCACATAGTCAACTACTTCGTGTTTTGTGAAGGTTGCGACGGCGAAGCTATGGAAAACTACAAGAGTCTTCAGGTCCTGTTTCACTTTCTGTCAATGATCGTTCTTTAATCGTTGCATCGCTAGCTCTTCCATCTGACTGGCGTTTTCGTGGTGGCTTCCTGCCGATCTTCACTTTGCTGTCGTAACCAAGAAACAGCTGGGGAGATGGATTTTGAATGGTGGGCTCTCGGTCAGTAAAATGATAGGAACAGACAAAAATTGTCTTCGGTGGGCGTTTTAAATGTAGTTTTGACAGCCACTCTCTTATCTGGTCACTATTTGAAGGGGTGTGCAGTTTGTAGGGCTCCTGACAATCGCACTCTCCATGAACCATTGGGTAGTGATCAACGCACCTACGAAGTCGCCACAAATATAGGCCTCTACGATTGTTTTTGCATCCTTTCACTGAGCATGTACTTCCTCCACCGTTTTTATACTTATCCCACTCGTTTTCTGGCTCTAACAATCATCATTTTAGGCAATTTGCCATATTTAAAAGTCATGCATCAAGCTTTGAGAAAAGCAAAACAAGCCAGACCGGAACTTGGTTTCACCTTCCTTCCTTTATTAGATTTACGTCCCCGCACACCAAAGCGTATAGGGGACGAAACTTGGTTTCACTCTAACCTCGTTTTGATTTATAATGGCGATACCCACGAGTTTTTATGAGAGGTGCCGGAAAGTTGTGAATAGAATCGGTGGTGTGGCTCCATCTTTTATTATTATCAGTTACCAGTCTTTTCAAAACTGATTTATGTCTATTAAATGTGATTCATGTGTATTCATTCTAATGGTTGTTGTGTGTGTTTCGTTCTTTGATAATATATTTGTGTGTGAGCGGTTTGTTTTCACCGTTCGTTGTTCATGTACATGTGTGCTTGTCATGTTTCGCTGCATGTTATTCATGTGTGTGTGATGTTGTCAGCGTGTGTTGCATACATGATGTACAATGGAACTCCACGTACTTACCCAGGTAAGTTTGTGCCAGTTTTGGGCCATTGAAAACTGCTTTGTTCTTTAGCATTGTTTCAAGTGATCATTCTGATAGTGTGTGCAAGTTTTATAAGTTGCTGGTGTTGTTTGTTAGTGACAGATTTTGGAGTTTAGGGTGGGCCAATAAAATGTTACCACTTTTTAATCATAAATAAGTTTGTTTTTTTATGAGAATGTTTTCGAAAATTTTATTCACAGAAATGTCCAAATTATTATTTGATATCAAACCTAATCAATTTTTTCACTGAATTTCCTCAATTCTTTCCTGGAGATAGGCTTATATCATGGGGCACAGACAACTCATGGCCTGCCCACTCCCTCGATCTTTTCCCTGCAGACTACTTCCTATGAGGGTACATGAAGGAGAGAGTGTACTATAACAACCCACAGACCATTGAGGCCCTGAAGACCAGCATCCGTCATGAAATTCGGAAAATCCCACTTGAGATGTGTAGCAATATCATCACAAACTTCAATGTGCGTGTTGCAACTGTAATCCAGAGAAGAGGAGCGTGGATTGAGCATATCGTCAATTATTAAACTGTGTACAGAACGAGTGAAAAGTGGGAAACCTTTGGTATCAAATGATAATGTGGTGCTTCTGTGACATTTCTGTGAAGAAAATTTTCGAAAACGTTTTCTTTTTAAAAAACATATGTACAATTAAAAAGTGGTAACATTTTTTTGGCTTACCCTGTATGTTGTTGTGTGTCATGTTTTTGCATTGTGATCAGTGCACAAAAGTGGAATTGTTGAAGAATTGCTGCTGGTTGATAGAGGAGTTGTAGGGACTAGGTGTGGAGGTAATTGAGGGTATGAACAGAGCTGCATGAAAACACAGGTTGCTATGTGAGTGATGGTCTGCAGATGTTTTACTTTTTCCAAACTCTTGAAATGTTGAGGTCAGAATTGCAAAAGGTTCACGCATTGAATAAAATGTTCAGTTTTATCCTTCATTTTTGACTCCCATATAGCAATGTAAGTCTATGTACTCGCGCCTCCCCTCCTCTGCCGTTCTTCTCCCTCTCTTCCCACTCAAAAAAAAAAAATCTGATTTTGTGAGATAAGTCCTAAATACATGTAGTTAAAAAAATTTACATTAAAAATACAAAAATGTGTGTGTCCCTCAGTCCATCTGTCCATCTGCTGTGACATTGTCTGCCGTCGTGTCTGTGCAAAACTTGCAAGTGGATTAATATCTCAGAATCGAATTCACCTATCACAACCAAACTTGGTAATATGGTGTATACTCATGAGACCTCGTAAATGTCAATGAATGAAGGACTTCACTTCAAGACCAAGGTCACAGGGTAAACAAATGTTAGTCAAAATAATGACAATTTTTCACAAAATGTCACTTTTTTCTAGGTTATTAAGGTTGAACTTATGATTCTTTGATGCATGATAGATATCAATGAGACACACATACTGTACAAATTCCATCAACCTTACTCCAAGGTCAAGATCACTGGAACTGTTTAAAATCGGTTAGTAGAGGTACTTTGAAGTGACCTTGACCTTAAACTATGAGATATATAGTCCAAACTTGATTATTTAGAGATGATGGATTGATCTTTCATATATGTTCCATTTGTGTCTTGATCTTGAAGGTCAAGGTCATTTTATGCCTTGCAAAAACATGCACAAAATAGGTCATCATACAGTGGAATGGCTGTTTTAGTTAAGCCATAGTATGCAACAATATTGAGTTATTTGATCAGTCATGCATGATAGGGAACTTGAAGGTCAAGGTCATCCCAATGTCAAGGTCACTTAAGGTCAAGGTCATCCCAAGGTCAACTCTTCTTTTTGGGCATAATACAACTTTTGCTGTAGTTTATTTGATAGTACATGAGTGTATTTGGTGCCAGAGATTAAGGTCATCTCAAGGTAAGGAGCATGGAAAGACCAAAGTCGGCATTTGCATGCCATTTTAACGCCACAGTTTGATTTTGTTTTTTCTTGGCATTCATTTTCTTGTTAAATGGTACAGGTTCCATTATGAGCATGTGAGTCATAAGGACTTTCCACTTCTTGTTATTTACAGTTATCCACTGTGATCATGTTTTGTGTGAAAATATTAACATACTATTAATGTTTATGAGTTTGTGTTTATTGCAGAGTATTGCTTCATACAAATTGTTATTACCTGGACAAAAATGTTGTTATCTTGAACACAATTTTCCAATCAGAGGAACCAAAGTTCACATTTTCAGCATAATCCCAGACTGAGTTCCCCCCATTGGGGTGCCGTGTTTTTTGTATAAATAGTATCCCTACTTTCTGGAAATTTAGTGCTTTAAATTCCCACTTTCGCTGTCTTTCTCCTTTGTTCTTTCTCATTCCTGTTCTTCGTTCTGTTCTATCAACCTACTTTCTTATTCGCTAGACCACCTACCCTTTTTCTTGAAAACTCTCCCAAAACTCCTTATTTTTTTATGGGGTCTGTTGGGTCAGCTTGGGGATATTCATTATTGGAAGCTTTCTGCCAAATGATCAACAGGGCTTTATATGGTATTATTATTTAGCAATGTAGGCGTTTTTTATGTATGTGTTTTGCTAATATTTTATAATGATGTTTATACTCTATTTTGTTTTTGTAAACTGGGGTTAAAAAAAAAAGAATACAGCCTCATCGTCCCCTGCGTTGGATTCCTTTATTGTAAAGTGACCGGCTGGCGGACTACTTTCAATGTTACCATTAGGGTTGCTTCAGCAGATCTTTTATACAGATCAGGGGTGATACCCCTTTCAACTAAGTTGTGGCCCTGATTCGGCTCTTTGCAGGACGCTGGACCCTGTAAACAATGACTAACTAACCAACCAGACTGAATTATTTAGTGAATAATTTTATATCCCTTTCGATATCGATTGTGATTTGGGACAACTTCTTATTGTGACGTAAATAGTTTATGCAGTTCATGAGTATGCAAAGGTGAAACGAACTTTGTGGAGCAAGGTTAGTGTGGTTTCCTGAAAATAGGAATTCCCAGGAGATTGACTCCATGGGTATATTTTGTTTGTTAATCAGTTGTATGAAATCAAAGATGATGTGAATTTGTGTAAGGGACCTTATTCAACCATTTTACTAGATGGGAAAGGGGAACCTGCACTCGTTATGAAACTTAGGTCATTTGAAGGTAGGTTAAGTTGCCATCTATGACCATTGCACATGCGCAGGAACCTAGCATCATCTCCCACACAAAATGAAAATCATGACCACGCGACAAGATTTCAGCTTGAAGGATCTATTTCAAATTCATGTTGTTATTTACATCGTGCACACTTGAGGGTTGAAAACTTGTGTTTATTAATATTATTAATGTTGGGGTTCACCCAATAGTTTTAAAGTTACCCACTGTCTATGTCACAGGTCACCAAGGCAGCCTCAAAGTCTTGTACAGCACCACAAAGATGCCAGCCAGCACCAAGAAAACTCTTCGACACATTCCACAGGCTCCTGAACGGATCCTTGATGCGCCTGAGCTTCTGGATGACTATTGTGAGTATTTTTTAACTATACTATACTTGACCGCAAGGAATAATTAGATGTGGTTTATACTTTAGTGAAAAAAAAAAAGACATACTTTGTAGTTAACCTATACCTGGATATGAATACCTAACATTCATTAAGGAAAGAAATGGTTCTCCGTTCAATTATTTGAAAACGAAGCATAACGGTTTTTAAAAGGTGAAGATCCATGTTCAGGGTGGTCTTCATCGAATGTGGTGATGAAAAAGAAACCATTAGTGGTAAAATGGAACTGACCGCGAGCAGTAGAACCAAATGAATTGTATAGCGCAACTTTTGTCATGACAAGCAGCTTAAGGGCGAAAGGCTAAAGTGAGTCTGAACCCAAGATCAAAATGCACAAAAAAAAATAAAGAAAATAAATGTGTGAGAGGGATGGGCACATGGAGTAGTTGAGACTGGCCAAAGCCTCTCCACCATCTCTGCCTCTGGTTACCAACAGATTGCAGGTTTTCTTCAATAGCTTTCCCCATCCCAAACTGAAAAAGAAGGGGAGACTGTAGATTCAACTGGATTACTTCACCCGGCTTAATAACGGGCGACAACCAGCAGCAGAGATGGTGGAGAGGCGCTGTAAGCCTCAGCCAGTCTCTGTTAAGCACAGGGAGGGGTGGGTACAGCAGTTCTATATAATTTTTACCTTACAGGAGCAATATTTCCAACGGCGTTATGAATTACAGGAGTAACATTTCATTTGTAACTATGATTGAGTTACGAGAGTAATATTTCTAGGCGGCAGTATGATTGGATTAGTGGTCTGTGGTTCAGCAGTTTGGTCTGGAACTTTTTGTGTCCCTCTTTTCCGACAGACTTGAACCTGCTGGACTGGTCAGTTAACAACATTTTGGCAGTGTGCCTGATGAACAGTGTTTACCTGTGGAACGCCTCAACTGGTGAGATTCAGCAGCTGATGCAGATGGAGGGACCAGAGGAATATGTCGGCTCTGTGTCATGGATCAAAGAGGGAAATTATTTGGCTATAGGCGCAAGCAACGGGGAAGTTCAGGCAAGTGGTTGAAGTTTTTTGGGTCCAGTTATGTTTAGGTTTTGCCTGTAACCTTGTGATTGTAGGGAAGAGAGGCGTGTTGGAAATTTCCTTTGTTTTCTCAGGGCTATAGTTTTGAAGGTGGTGCCTACTATTGTCTCTTCATTAACTGCTTTATCTTTGCTGGTTGCCTTGTAGAGGTCTTATTTGACAACAATGTAACAATGAATGAACTGAACTTTTAAAACTTTTGTTTTAGAGTAATAGCGATGTTAGTTGAAAGCATCAGCCACGTTGTATTTCATTGTGTGTTGTTCACTTGGCAATCAGGCATTTTGTATCTATTAGTTTAACAACCGGATGTGATGCAACATGCTGTGGTACTGTTTCAGTTGTGGGATGTGACCCAGCAGAAAAGACTGCGTAGTATGGCTGGCCATGTAGCTCGCGTCAGCTCTCTCTCCTGGAACTCTTACATTCTTAGCAGGTGACTTTCACTTTCTGTTATCCCAGACATGCCTACCCGTACGGAATTTCCATATTTTTTCCGGAAATTTGAAAAACTCGGCAAGCGCTACGGAAAATACGGATATTTGTTTTACGGTACGGAAATTAAAAAAATTAATGATAAAGGAAAAAAAATCGAAATCGTTGGCCTGTGGTATTGCACCGCATGACCTTTTTCCGAAGGTTTAATGCCGCAATGCGCAGTCGCAGTGGAGACCTGTGACATCGAAGTTTCCAGTAGAGGCACCGAAGTTTGCCGAACCCGTTTTTGCACAGTCGCAGTAAAGATCGGTGCTCGTGAGACAGAATTTAAAACATGGCGTTCAAACGAATGGCTAAGCAAAGTGATTGTGAATCTGAATCTTCAAAAAAAAAAAAAAAAAAAAACGCGCAAGACGCAGACATTTCTTGCCTCATATTCGGAAAAGTGTCCTTTCGTTATTTGCGGCAGCACTGACTCAAAAGTACGATTTGTGCCAACCAGTTTGGCATCTCCGCCGGTGATATGAACGACACCAAGCGGCACGCGGAAGGCCCACAGTAATACTGTCAGTATATATGAAGAATTACGAGGCTTTGGAGAAGAAAAAGAACATTGTGGCAGCAAATCAATCTATCACTGGATTCTTCGCATAATATCAAAAAGGATGAGTGCAAATACAATAGGTAGTAAAAGTAAATACGGAAATCGTAATAGTAATACTGAAATTTGAGAAAGCTAATACGGAAATTTCAAATTGAGGGTAGGCATGTCTGTTACCTGACTTTCGTCTTACTATTTCTTGTATGTATTGTGAACGAAATAAAGAATGAAGAGCTTCTAGTGTTGTGGGCAGGGACCAAATGCATAAATAATGCCAGGCTTGTAACTGATGTTTTGGTCAGTGTTCTTGACTACTCTAACTGTGGTCTAGGCCTAGCTCGGTCGTTTGTTCATCGCATAAAGATTGTGTCCGTGTGCAGTGGAAGTCGGAGCGGCAACATCCACAATCACGACGTGCGTGTGGCGGAGCACCATGTAGGCACGCTGAGCGGTCATTCACAGGAGGTGTGTGGTCTGCGGTGGTCACCAGATGGCAAATTCCTGGCCAGCGGGGCTAACGACAACCTCCTAAGTGTGTGGCCAGCCCAGATGGCTATGGGCATCAGCACTCAAGCACTCTACACCTTCTCTGAGCATCAGGCAGCTGTCAAGGTATAAAGCGCCTCAGTAGCATTTTTGTTTTTGAGTTCAGCACATTGACCAGGGGAGGGCAGAATGTAAGTATATCCCCCAAAATTTTTAATTAAAAAGAAAAACAAACTATGAAATATAAGGAGCATAATCCGATTTTTTTAAAATCGGTGATAAGGCGCATATATCTGGTTAGATACATATGTGCTGAGGAAAAGTAATCTTTAGAAGATTAGGAGTTTCACACATGGCTATTTTTCCCAAGTGTTTATCATTCTCTCTGTTTCTGTTATTACAAGTCATAGTCTTTTGTAAACAGTAATAATAATAATACTGGATGTTATGTACGTGTTTTTCTCTTAAATCGGCCTCGGGGTGCAGTGACCTATATAGGCAATATACAGGGTTACATATTACACTTGTAAAACAAACATGCGTTCATTGGTCTTTGATCAGTGAAACAAAAGTTGTGCCAGTCTTTTTGAACTTCCATAGTTGTTGACAGAGGCACTTCACATGCTCTGTACTCCAGACAATGACTGTCGCTTAATTTGTTAGTTGCCTAGGTAATATTTTCATTATTGTTGCTAGGCACTGGCATGGTGTCCATGGCAACCTAGCCTGCTGGCCAGTGGAGGGGGTACTGCTGACCGACACATCCACTTCTGGAATGCTAATACTGGCACTCACCTCAGCGGTGTGGACACCAAGTCCCAGGTCTGTGTCTGATGTTGTAGTAGACAAACGTGGGGGAGAAACTGTACACCTTTAGACGTGATTATATAATCTGAGGTGTAGTCTCTGCATGTAGGCATTTCATCGCATGGACTGTATGTAGAGATCCCTAACACTCATGTCCTACAAAAACTGAAAATGCTGGCAATCCTTGCGTTTGTTTGCTGATAACCTGTTGGCAGAGATAGAGGCAGAAAATGTATGAATTATAGACAATATAACCAGTCTACCTTAAAGGCTTTGTGTGTGTGTGTGTGTGCATAGCATCATTCCAAAAAATAAAATACACACAAGCGTTTTTTTTTTCAAACTTTTTAGAGTTGTGCATGTTGCAAAGATAATTTTTTTTTAAAGAAAAAATAATCTTTTAATGTGTTTTTAGAAGGACATGGATTCACACACAAAACCCAAATGCCAAATTTCACTCAAAATGTTTTAAAATTATTTTATTTTCAACTCATCTTTGTCACTTGAAAATCGTGGGTACTGACTGGTGAAACATCTAGCATGTCAAGATTGCTTTCATTTTCTTTTTGTTCAACTAAATCTTCCCGGTCAAAACCCTCAAAAATGGAATCACTATCACTTTCATTATTGTAAATCCGCAATACGTATTGTCCTCCATCATAAAACTGCTATAGAAAATTTAGATGTCTTTGAAAATGTGTAACTCCCTCACTACAACGCCTCTTCGCGCAGAAATGGGGTCAAATGGCGGCTTAAACTCTCGTGAGAACGAGACTACGGCATTGACCGCGTGATATAAAAGAAAGGGAAGCGCCTGTTTCGACCACACAGATTTTTAATGTTCTTGTACTTTGCAGGATTGCCAGCACAGGCATGCCTACCGTTCCTGAATTTCGGGATTTAGTCCTGAAATTCAGAAAAAATATGGCTGTTCCGTAAAATCCGTAAATTATTTTTGTGTTCCGGATATTTTAATTTTGACAAAGTTAAGATACCATACGTAATTCTTTCTGATTTCTAGCTGTCCTTTGCGAAAACTAGGCCTAGCAGACGTTAATTTGTGTCGTAACTGAAGTCTCTTGAGATTTTTTTTAGTCGATTGCGCATGCGCGGCTGTGTTTACATCCGTTTTTAAAATGGCGAGTAAGAGAAAAGTCACATCAGTTGTAGAAACTTCTACCAAGAAATGTTCGCTATGCTACAGAGTGGAGTGGACGCAAAAATACCCCTTCATTAAGCGTAGACAGATTGACAAAAACATTTTTTTTGCTTGTTCCGGAAATTTATTATTTATTCCTGAAATTCACTTTTTGTGTTCCTGAAATTCGAAATTTGGGGTAGGCATGCCTGCGAGCACGTTTTTATCACGGAACGCTCCAGAATGTTGGAGGACAAAGTGGGTTAAACACAAAGCATCTAAATAACCAGTTTCGTTCTTTGAGATCCAATCCGAGACTATTCTCATCTGGGGCCGATCAACTTGTCTTTTTGGCACAAACAGGCAGGGCCAATAGATCGACCCGATCGTCTCCTAAGGGTTAAGATCATGGTGGCAAAATGGAAATGAATTCAGCCGTCCTAATAGAGACCTTAAAATAATATCGCATGCTGGAGCACATACACACAAGAGAAAAAGCTGCTATAGCCAAGGAATTTGAAATTCCACCATCAACGCTAAGCGCCTTCTAATACAGACGATTCCTCCAAATGACAACGGTTACATTGCATATTAAAACTTGACCCGATGTTGGTATACAATCACACACACACACATTCACACCACAGACAAATATCATCATGCCTACAGTAATATATGCAAGCTAATTATCATACCGAACGCTAAAAGGAAGCATGCATGCAAACACTCAAAAGAAGGTATATCAATATGTGTGTGTGTGTGTGTGTGTGTGTATATATATATATAAAATAGCTCTCTTCTCTCTCTCATGAGACACTCACAAAAAATGGCATAAGCACACATTCTTGGACATGCACACACATGTAGACACATACACCTCATACTGGGAGATAAATCGATCAATCAATCTCTCTTTTCCTTCCCCCACTCCCTCCTTCCTCCCCCCTCCACAATCACCTTCATCAGGCAAAACTCTTCTTAAATCAATCTATTTGGTCATAACATGACCAGAATACAGTTTGACATAATCTGGGCTGTAAATCTTGCATCAAAGATTCATTTTAGAGACACGACAGATGTAACAAATACAAACACACAATTTGGCCACTAACTCAACTGTCAACAAATACAACAAACTTTGGCTATAATGAAGGGAAAACATTTTTCACCTGGATTTCGTTTTATTCATGTTCGACTGTAGCTCGCGAAAGTCAGGATTCGAACCCTGGTCGCCAAAGACGCACTTACACAAGTCATGCGCTCTGACCACTGAGCTATTCCTGCCGCAGTGTAGTATTAGTATACTGATCTGAACAACTGAACCAGGTGATTGAGATAGATACAGTGTAGTGTTAGTATACTCAGGGTTCGTACGGTCATGAAAAGTCATGGAAAGTTATGGATTTTCAAAAATGATTTTCCAGGCCTGGAAAATCATGGAATTTGATTTTAAGTTTTGGAAAGTCATGGAAATTAAAAATTCTTTTGCATTAAAAAAAAATGGGATTGCGATCTTGAAAGTTGGTTAAAGGCATAAAGGTCAGTGGTCAAAGGACGCATTCCGTGAAGTGAATCGTTAATTCCGTTCTGATTGGTTGGTTCATCCGGTGGCCATTTTCAATTCCTGCATTGCATTCCCGCTTTCAGTCAGCAATTGTCGTCTGTGCCGTGTGCGTTAATCATTGTATGCCTAGCTCTTTTTGTCGACTAGAATCTTGCTATTGCCGAAGAAATGCCGGGAAAATGTGTCTTTAACAGACTGTGGCTGAAACACAAAGACTATATGAATTGGATAGATGGACATGATTTAAAATCAATGGCATTTTGTAACGTGTGTCAGAAGGCCTTTGATATTTCCAACATGGGGGAAGCAGCTTTAAAAATCCATGCCAAAGGAGCTAAACTCATGCATGCGTTGAAGGAAAAACGAAGTTGAACTGACAAAAAACTCGAAAATTTCCGATTTTGTGGTGCAGGCATCAACATTGACAACAGCCCGGCCTGTTGCGTGTACCAGTGGTAGTATTGTCAGTAAAGAGTCTGACTCTGAGCGGACAGGGACAGTAGGCCTATCTGCGTTTGTGACCAACGATAACGTATTAAAAGCGGAAATTTTGTGGACTCTAAAGGTTGTGACTTCACACTTCTCATTTAATAGTTCTTTGAAAGTACCGTGGTTGTTTCAAAGCATGTTTCCTGATAGTTTTATTGCTGCAAAGATGTCACGTCACCCTAGTGGGTTCCGCGACCTTCAGCACATACAACGAGTGAGGGAATAGAAACTCAAACAAAAGAAACTAACACAAAATGCCAGATGAACATTCACACACTTTTATTCAACAATATCACACACGCACACAGGACATGGGACACTAAACCACCCTCAACCCCTATCCAAACCCCCAACCCTGTACTTACTGAATGGTTACCCCCCCCTTGTCTAACTGAAACCCCAGAATTATGCACAACAGAATATCCACAACAAAATGCAACAATGGTATCAATCAACTAGATTACACTGAATAATACAATTTCACATTAGATTCACAAATTAGAAAAAAAATCTTGAAATTCAATAATAATGAATTAGTTATCTTATAGTTCACAGTCAATGTTCAATGAGCTCACAAATCGTACTGCAGTAATTATTCAAGTAAAGAAGTAATTTATACTAGTATGTTTTTAGGTGTGTGTATGCGAATCTGTATGTGCGTCGGTGTGATGCGTATGGAATCCTGCGACCCTGGTGGAAACTGCTGGCGGTTGGGAGTAGTAGTTATGTCCCAGCGAGAATGGAGACCCACACCCAGCAATGGCGCCGACCACAATACAAGAACGCGGCAGTCGTGGTGGTGGCCTGGTAAACGTCCACACCCACGTCGACAAAGGTGTAAGTGGCAACAGCAAGGAAATGCGCCAGCCGAAACAGAATAAGATGAAAAACGAAGAAGCCCAGATCTCTGTGGACAGATAACAATGTCTCACTAGCTTGCCCGCAAAACCCTATACATTAAATAATAGATACACCTTCCGCCGTCCGCCATCTTGACCTGTTTATGCATGCATCTCAAAACATAATGCATTTCCTAACACTAAAATTCATCACTTCCATGACACATGATTGTTTATATAATATACATAATTATTATAACTTCACTCCCAATTCATACCATAGCAATTCATCTCAATCACCCCTCCATCTACGTCACCACTCTTCACGTTACAACACAAAGTCATTATCTCTTCCCATTCACAATTATTTTTATCACATTATAATACAAACACGCCTCCCTCATATTCATCATCTTCACCACATCTCTCCAACGTAGTACATTGTCTCCCTTTCATCACACCCATCACCTCTCTCTCTCTCTCTCTCTCTCTCTCTCTAACATGCACTGCCCTTTGACCCACTTGCCACAACAGCAACGACATTATTTATACACACAATAAACCAAGAAAATCATATAAAATCGATAAATCACTATTTACCAAAATACACCCCTCTCCCCCTCATTCACCATCATTCATTCACGTACGCAGACTCGGAGCGCAAATGCCACTGAGGAAATAAATTACAGGTTTCCACTCACCTTAGGTCCCCGGCTCGTGATACACAGATGCACGTACACTGCACAATACAACACTTTACAACCACACAGTACGGCACACTGGTTAGACTGAGAGTTCAAATCCGTTTATGGTTAAATGCTGGCTATGGCCTGGGGCATCTCTACACTGATGAGGTGCTAGACCATTAACAGGTACCCAAAAGAGGGTCACACAGTTTTAGAAACCGGACTCTACAACTATATTCCACAATAGATGGCAGTTACAGTTCTCCCACTACCGACTTTTTAGCATTCTTGCCCCGACAAGGGCAGCAAGACCTTGGGTGGTTCGAAACACTTCGAAGTAACAACCCTTACAGAGATACGTAATTTAGCCTGACACACTGTCACAACGTTACTCTATTAAAAAGCCGTCTGCTCGCATAAACAACCAAAGTGACTCTGCCAGCTATATCACATACCAGTACACAGGAAAACGATCGAGCCGAATTCACCCCCTTTAACCTCGTTTTTGCATAAGCTCCTTCTACGTTTAACACGAGAAATGCGCATTCTAACCTTTCATGCGCCATAAAAGAAAACTGCCGATCTATCTATATACACTGCATAGTAGAGATGTGCAACTCTGCACAAAATATATAGCATCTCTACTACGTGCTGAAAACTCGTGTCGTCACAAAAGATGACAATGAGTGAAAGTGGCAAAATCAAATGCTATGAGGAAATCTGCAAAGCAGAAACAGCAGGAGTTAGCCAGTGTTGAACAGGATATTCAAACAAAATTGAATAGTATAGCCAGTGAATAGGAAGACCAGTGAATTTTTTTATTTTTTTTTTTAGGTGTGGGGGGTGTGGGAGGAAGGCAGCTATTTTGTGTGTGTGCAGTATATTATCAAGACACTCTATAAGTTTTGCTGCATAATTTTTTTTCTTAGAATGGATTGTAAAAAATCTGCTTTTACATCTTGAAGAAGTTGAAGTACTACATACAATTTTGAGTTTTTTTTTAATTATCAAACGTTTGTGCGCTTAGTCATGGAAAAATAGTACCAAATCATGGAAAAGTCATGGAAATTTGAAACTGCAAACCAGTATGAACCCTGTGATAATACTGATCGTAACAACTGAACCAGGTGATTGAGATAGACAGGTATTAGTATACTAATCGGAACCAGGCATTAGTATACTGATCTTGAGGACTCAACCAGGTGATTGAGATAGAGACAGTATAGTACAGTGGAACCTCCGGTATCCATCTCTCTTGTAAACGATTCCCTCGGTTATGTGACCTGAAAACTTCTGACGGATTCACTTCAAATAATAAATGACCTCTGGTATGCGACAACCTCGTTTATGCGACCAGCGACCGTGTCTTAAGCCCTTTATACGACCGTCTTAGGCAATTTAAAAGAGAAATCGGTTAATTTATTGACTGGACCTTTCGTATTTTCTCTCATGTTAGTGTACGCCTGCTGTTGTCTGCTATTTCCGGTTCGCAAGTAAGGGACATTACTCGCCTACACTACACTGGCTTGTCAAAATGGCGTCGCGCAAGAGGAAAGTTTTGAGTTTGGCAAAGAGAATGAAAGTGATTAAAAGAAGTGAAAAGGGGGATAGTCGTTTGTCTATTGCTAGAAGTTTAGACGTTGGGAAGACCCAAATTCAGCTTATCGTAAAGGATAAAAAATTATGACTACATACCCCTCCAACCCTGACCCCTCACCTTCTTCCCACCTTATTTCCGGGAAATAAGACCACCTCGATTATAAGACCGTTTCTTCTCAGATTTTGGACGGTCTTATACCGGAGGTTCCACTGTATTAGTATATTGATCTCGACGACTAAACCAGGTGATCGAGATAGAGACAGTATAGGATTTGTATATTGATATGAACTACTGAACCAGGTGATTGAGATGGAGACAGTATAGTATTAGTATATTGAACTGAACCAGGTGATTGAGATAGAGACAGTATAGTATTATATTGATCTAAACTACTGAACCAGATAACCAATGTATCTAAAGCTGCGTGGGTGTGTGAGTGTACATGATTGTGGGTTTGTGCAATTGAGGTAAGGACAGTATTGTGTAATTATATCTGAATGACGTTGATGTGTTTGCAAGTGTTTGTGTCATAGGAACTTTTGTATTAACTCTTGAGTCACTCTATGGCAGGTGTGTTCTATTCTGTGGTCCAAAGAGCACAGAGAGCTCATCTCCAGTCATGGTTACGCTCAGAACCAGTTGGTCATCTGGAAATACCCTGCCATGACCAGGATAGCTGAACTTACAGGTAAACTGGTACTCACGCTTAAAACTTTTGTTTAACCCTGTGCCCCTTGGGGCAGTTTTGACCTTCCCTTTATTCAGTTCTCAATGCAAGGAAAGCAGCTCCACAAAATGTTCATACCACACTCGGGAACCAAAAAACAATGAAAAATACAAAACGAGGTTTAATGCCTGTTTTAAAGTGATGAAAAATACCACCTTATGTAGAATGTTCACATTTTGGGTTTATTAAGATGTAAGGTTGGTACAGAAAATCAGAGGTGCCAACCAGTACGGATTGACTGTATTTAATTCCGGCGAAGTGAATTAAATACGGAAATACGGTAGCTTTTATAAGAATACGGAGGAGAAGTTGCCGAACGTTTATCTTTGCCAGCGGTGCTTCTGTACCGGTTTCTGGTCTCAGAATAGTACTCATGCACTCACTGAACGTCGCTGTTTGCCTGCGGTATTTTCCGACACGCTTTTCGATTCATGACTGTACCAGTACTCCTTGGACTGTACTGTAATCAATCACGTGATGAAAGCCGAATCAAGTACGCGCGACCTGACTCAAACACGTGATCCATTTGTTCAATGAAAACACTCATTCTTAGCCTTTCGGGGTGAAGACTATAATGGAGGGAACTCTTTCAGATCTATTTTTAGACTCAAGTCAACTGGGGTTAGGGTAGGGTTGGGTTAGGGTTACCCTACCCAACCCAACTCTACCCTACCCTATCCCTACCCTACCCCTAGTCTAAAAATAGACCTGTATGAGTTCCCTCCATAATAGTCTTCACCGCCTTTCAGAGTGTTTCAAAATCGCGAAAATGGCAGGACGTGGTAGACCCAGAAAAAGAAAAGCTGCTAAGTCTGATGACGAAGCCAATTCCTCATCAAAGAAAACAAAGCCTGCAACTAAACACCTGCAAGATTTTCTGCATTCATACACAGAAGCACATCCATGCATCATTGAGTCGAAACTGTCAAAGTACGCACACTGTACTGTCTGTGGCTTCGATTTTTTGATAAGTCATGGTGGCTTTGACGATGTTGCCAGGCATGTTGCATCTGCTAGACACAAAGCTTACGTACTGTCCAAGATCATACTGAGGATTCTCCTGATCCCTGTGTCCAACTGTTCATGTGAAAGGGTCTTTTCTCTGGTTAGAAAAAATAAAACTGAATGTAGAGGGATTATGGGAAGTAAGACACTGAATGCCATGCTGCAGTTGAAATCAAGAAATTCAAATACTGACTGCTACAAAACAAAACTCTCTCCAACACTTCTGAAAAAGGCAACTGCTAAGTCCTTGAAACAATAGAACTGTTTTCAGTGATGGAGAAAGTTTTTAAGCTAGGGGTATTTATACCCTCAACCAAAACATGTGGGGGTTTTCATACTTTCATTACAAACATAAGGGGTTTTTTATACCCCCTTTCAGTTTTTTAGGGGGTACACCAACATACCCCCTTTCAGTTTTTTAGGGGGTACACCAACATACGTAATAAACACTTTGCGTGGAAAGTCTTTTCATCAGTTTGAGTTTCTTCAGCCGGGCCCGGTTGCGGCTCACCTTTTTCTTCTCTTACCGAGCACTCAAAGCCAAAGGCTGACAAAAAAGTTTGTTTTTCTTTTTTTTAATTGTTTTAAATTTTTTTTAGCAATTCGTTTTATCTGCTTTATTTTTCCTTTTCTTCGGCTTCCCCTCAGATTGTTGCTTGTCGGCCATGTTTAATGTTGGGTTGTTGTCAGTCTTATATAGCCAATCAAAAGCGTCGAGAAAAAATAGTGAATATTATCGTGCATATGATTGGCTGTTTCTCGGAAGCGACAGAATGAATAGGAGGGGGAAAGAGGGTGGTAGGCGGTCGCGCAGGACGCACAGGCACACGATCCAAATCGAGCGAAAGCTGTACGCACGACCGAAATAGTTGTACCTGATGATACCTCCCAGCAACTTAGCTTTACGTTTTCATACCCCTTTGGCACTGACTGTGTGCGTGTTTATACCCTTTCATTACATTTTCGTTACGTGATTTCCCAACTCAGTACGTGAAACACGTACGATTGTACGTGATCTCCATCACTGTGTTTTGTTGCTGACATTGCTTTTATTGGAAAGACTATCAGTATCATTCATTTTAAGTAAAACAAGTGTAGTGTTCAACAAGCTGATTTTCATGGTGATTTTAGAGTAAAACAAGTGTGGTGTTCAACAAGCTGATTTTCATGGTGATTGTAGAGGACTGAAAATAGCCTGCTATTTCAGAGGTAAGCCTGTCGTTATAATGTCGTAGGCTGGGTCTTGCGAGAAAAAAATACTGACAAGTGTTAAAAAATACTGACAAAGGGGTCCGGAAATACTGACAAAAAGATTAGGAGGTTGGCACCTCTGGAAAATGCATAAAAAATACAAAGACAACAGTTTCATGTTTTTATGTATGTCCAGATCACAACTTCTTTTATTTACGGCTGCTGTTCAGCACAGAGTTCCCAAACAAGCACAAATTCTGTGGGCTCGGGCACTCAATAGAATAGACTCAACTATTCCCGGCATGCCGTAAGAGGCAACTAATAGGGGGGATGTCAGCACAGCATCACTGGGCGAAAGTCTTCTACACAGAAGTCACCGGCTAGGCCGGAGGAACCTCATATTACTACAGGTTCAACGACCATGTGCTTGGGCCAAGGTGAGCCACACTGTACTCGTTGATTTGGGCTGTGTCCAACAGCCTGGAGAGATTGCGCCCTGCCAGGTCTTTCTTGCCCAAGGCACATTGTATGATGAAAAGAACCACTCGCTCCATACCGGATCGGTCATCACCCGAGTCACCAAGGACAGCACATTCCGTTGGCCACCAGGACGGAGGTGAAAAGTGGATTACTGATAGGCAATTTAGCAAAATCCACATGAGAGACAACATCATCATACGTACCTGGAATGTACCCTAACTGCGGAGGGAAAATTAGAAGAGCTTGACCACTATCGATGGAACATTTTAGGTATCGGCAAACTGCGCAGGAAAGGCCTAGGTGAAACAAGAACCGATAAAGGCCACAAGCTATCATTCAGCGGAAGAGATGACAGGTATAAACACAGCATTGGATTCTTGGTCCACAAAAACATTCTAGCACTGTCATAGGTTGCCGCCCAGTCTCCAGTAGACTCGTTACCATCCGTCTGAGAGCAGCCCTTTGAACATCACCATCATCCAGGCCTATGCCCCAACATTAGACTATGATGACAGCGAAGTCGACGAGTTCTATGAACATCTGCAGGCTGTCCTTGACCAAGTGCCGAGGAAGGACATAGTCATAGTGCAAGGCGATTGGAATGCCAACGTTATTAGCCAAGATGTGTACCACAACTTGAGAGACACATGTGGACCCCACTGCGACAACAAAACAAATGACAGGGGTCTGATACTCTTGGAGTTTGCCAAATACAACAATCTGATACTGGCAAACACTTCCCCTGTGGGGGTGCTGGGAGTTTCAGTATAAATAGTATCCCCACTTTCTGGAAATTTAGTGCTTTAAATTCCCACTGTCGCTGTCTTTTTCCTTTGTTCTTTATCATTCCTACTCTGTTCTATCAATCTACTATACTATCGTCTTCTTCGCTAGATCAGTCACCAACCTTTTTTCTTGAAAACTCTTCTGGGACAAAACTCCTCATTTGGTCTTCCTCATGAGGTCTTTTGGATCAACTTGGAAATATTGGACGCTTTCTGCCAGGTGGTCACTGGGGCTTCCTATGATGGTATTATTTGGCAATGTAGGCATTTTATATGTATGTGTTTTGTTGATATTTTATAATGATGTTTGTAATCTATTTTGTTTTTGTAAACGGGGCTTCGATAATTTAGAGTATAGCCTCAGCGTCCCCTGCGTGGGAGGTCTTTATTGTACAGTAAAGTGACCAGCTGGTGGAAAAAGTGATCCACCGGCCAGTAGCATTTCTTCTCACTAATCAAAAAATGGCTTTTCATTGATGGGCTACTCAAAGACTCTGTTGTCTGTTACAGAACTGTTCTGTATGTTATGTTGTCCATGCTCTGTGATCATGCTTTTTGTGTGGAAATGTTTATGCCCTTAATAAGTGTTCTTACGTTCACTGTTCATGCTGTACCGTTTCATTTCTGGAACTCAAAAGATTTTTGGTATTTTGTTGCACACAGGCCACACCGCACGTGTGCTTCACATGGCCATGTCTCCGGATGGAGAAACTGTGGTCTCCGCAGCAGCTGATGAGACTCTCCGACTGTGGAAATGCTTCACCATGGACAAGGACAAGAAGAAGACCAAGACCATAACCAGCGGCAGTGAGCCAGGGTCAACACTAAGAACAATGATTCGATGACGTGGGATCCTTTGTGTGAACAACAAGACAGTGGTCTTGCTCAAACTGCTGTGCTGTTGCATGGTGCAATAAAGGAGACCTCCATCATTGTTCTGCACGCTACATGTTCCCATAATAACAACGGTTTTGTTACAGTGATCTTTTGTCATGGCGTGGAAACCCTGCAGGTGAGGAAATAAGGCCAGGGGTTTGATATTAATTAGTGAAACCACTCCAATTCTTTCATGCCAGCGCACGTTGAAGATACAGTGTATACAGTGGTATTTTCCAGAAGTTGACATATTTGAAGATATTGCATTTGAAACTTGTAGAAAGGAAAGTAAAATTAAATAAAAGTGATTAGGGTTCAAGTCTGAGTACAAATTGTATAGTGTATTGTACTACGCCAAGGCATTTTAAATGTGACTATGTAAAACTCATTTTATGGGATCACAAAGCATTGCATGAACAAAGATGGCAGCATGGCTAAGAAAAAGTTAAAACGCTCTATGTGATATTTGTGACATGCGTTTGGTTTGTCTGGGCGCATTCAATCTGTTGGTGCCTTTGTTCAATAAAATCACCAATAGACTCTTGTGCATCAGTGATACTTTACCGTTTTTTGCTGGCAAGCTTTGGCACATCTTTTTGAAAATTTCCTTTTTGTAAAGTTAATGCATTTATAAAGTTTATAAAATTTTTGAAAGTTTTATTTTTGTATTGTTAGTGCATTCTTTATAAAGTTGAAAAACTTACTTTTTGGAAAGTACATTTGAAAGTTGGTAGATTTATAAAGTTCATTGAAAGTTATAACTTTATGAAAATTCTTTAGAAAGCTGGTTGTTTTTAGAAAGATCTTTTAAATTTAAAAGTTAATGTATGTGGGATTTCTTAAGGTGTGTCCTATGTGTCCTTGTGTGGGTGGGTGTGCATGTGTGTGTGTGTGTGTTTTGCCAGAACTGTATATTATTATTTTACATGGTGAAAAGTTGTCACTGATGCATAGGATGTCTGTAGAACACAGATTTGAGAAGGATTGCTATGTGTTCACCTCTAAGCTGCATCACATATTATGAGATGCACAGAGGCAAGTTTGATGTTCATTTCATTCGTTGTCTATCTGATGTGTAACTAAAGTCAGTTTGTAGGTGGATGTATGCTGCTCTACTATATGGTAGGCTATGCTTGTAAGCCACAAACAATGGACAATTTATTTATTACAATATTTATTACAAACATATGCTAAAGTAGGAAAGAATTTTGCAAAATGCAAGTTAGTGAAACAGTTTAATTATGTGCGAGGAATTCAGTGAGAGTGTTGTTTTTCTTTTACTATATTTGTATATAGGTTATATTACAATTTAGAAATTACATTTTGTTCATATATATATTTTTTATAGGTGTAGTACAAGGCATTTTACAAGTTATTTTAGTTGATAAAAACAAAGTATACAGATCTAGAACAATATTTGTCTTCGTTTTAAATTATGATATAGAACATGTAATATTTTGATAGCAAATAGAGTTTGATTAGAAATGTTTAGGACTACTTTGAGATGATGCAAGCTTATTTTGATATTAAGCTTTTCTCTCATAATGTATCTAGAGTACAGGTAATTTCAGTATTCACAAGATTAATATTCACAATATTGTGTATAATGTGCGGTAATCATGTTAAGTTGGAGTTGAGGTGATTAGGTAAAATATATACAAAACATATGGCAATTTTTAAAACACAGTTGTAGTTGGGGCACTGACCACTGGCACTGTACAGTTAAGCAAATAAGGGCAGAATAATTCATTTAGTTTTAAGCTCTTTGACTGATGTGATTATTGGTAGAATGTAATTTTCCTTTTAGTATGTTTTGTTTTGTTTGAGAGTGACCCACCTTCTTCAGAAAATGGACAAGTATGTAGCAACATCCATGAATCCATTTTTTATCATCCATCGCAGTGAGCTTAGTACAAGGTTTTTGCCTTCTCGTGGTAGTTTCACTTCATAGAGAAAAAAACTAAATGAAGCAGTGCAGCATTTCCTTAGTAAACATTATATTTTGCATGGTTAACTAATATATTGTATTTTTCGGATGTTTTTTGTTCATTTGGTTATGCATGCTACGCTTTAGAAACGTTGAAATGCAATAATAAAGCACATTGGACCTAATTTGACTACATCGACTCTCACCCTAAGCTTGAATGACTTTAATGTGTGGATTTTTGTAAGGGAGCCACTAGACAAATTTTTCTGTAACATTCATTCATGTCTGGAAATCACTTTAGATTAAAATAAAATTCAGTCATTCAAAACAAACGCCCACAGTACTGTATAGTGCAAACATCAAGCCTTCTCGCGGAAAGCCTACTAATGAGCTGAAGCACATTAGGAAGAGACCCAGGAGCAAAAGTACAGATAAAATTAATCTTTTCCCTCAACTATCACTGTTGGAACTAATTCTATTTCTTTTTCGGACAGTGTTCGCGACCTTGTTTTTTTTCTCAATCAGGATCTCTCCATGCAGCAACACATTGCAAAAACTTGTCAGATTGCATACATTGAACTTAGACGCATAAGCTCCATTCGACAGTATCTCACATAAGAAGCAACAAAAACACTAGCTAGCGCATGCGTTCTGTCTAGATCAGATTATTTTAAATCACTCCTTGTGGGTTGCACACAGAAAGTCCTTAGACCTCTTCAGCAAGTCCAAAACTCTGCAGCTAAACTCATCTTCAAAACACGGAAATCACAGCATTGCACGCCTCTCTTTCAAGAACTACACTGGCTCCCAGTTGAATAACGAATTAAATATAAAACCTCATGTCTTTGCTACCACATCATCTCTGGAACTGCTCCTAGCTATCTTTCCGAACTTTTGACTGTCTATGTTCCTTCTCGGTCTCTCCGCTCTTCTGCAGATAAAAGGATGTTCAGTGTAACAGAATACCACAGGGTGAAACACGGTGGTAGAGCCTTCAGTTTCTTCTCCGTTCAGACCTGGAACTCGCTACCCTCGATCCGTCCGTCACAGTCCTTCACTAGCGTCTTTTAAAATGAACTTGAAGACGCATCTTTTTAGAGAGGCCTTTTCTTAGGCGCCATGAGTGAGTGTTGTTAGTTATTTTTGGTTTTGGGATGTGTATGTGGTTGCGTGTTATTGACCAATGTACGCATGTTGTGTTTACATTTGTTTGTGTAAAGCGCTTTGTGATTTTGGAAAGCAGTGTATAAATTGCCTGCAGGTCCTTTGCTGCTATTAATTTATTACAAAGATTATATAGGCGGTGACGCTGGCCCCATTCTGTGCGTCGGAGGGCATATGCCTATATAATACACTATCTATGCTTGATTGATCTGCAACATTCGGTAGGCGTAAATGTGGCATGTTTATTGGAAACCGGCCTATTGTAATGCGTTGCTATATAATTAATGCACTTAGTGGCCAGCTCAAAGAACGTATCAAGATGCTGGCTGAATTGTAGCCCAATTCAAACCATCCAACTTGCAGCACCAAAGGCACTGTCAAACGCCCCAGGTAAAAAAAAAAATTGAATCACCTGAACAACCTAGATGTTGTGCATGGTTATTTGAATCCATCATCCTGGCTTTTTGGCAGAATGACTGAGTCTTTTAAATGAATGTGCCTATGACTGTGGCATTGAACCAGCAGTTAAGGAGTCATTGCAGAAATTCAATTCCTGTGGGAAAAGAAAGTTCCTGTCGCCATCAAGATGCGAACCCGGGTTTTCCTGCATGTCAGGTGAGCACTCTTGCCACTAAGCCACTCTGCTGTTGTGATAATCTGGTACTCCGCAGACATTGGCATGGCTAACCATCAAAGCCGTAAAGCGGAGCAACATCTACCACAAGAAAAGCTAGAAGTCACCAAAGTCATCTGTGCTGCCAAACTAAAATTTCTGCTCTTCCAAGATTGAAAATTCTACCTCTACGAAGGATTTCTACTCCACTATGAATGATCTTGGCAATACAAACACTTCTCCTCTTACTTCAACTATCAGTTCTGCAGACCTTCCTGAAGCATTCTGTTCCTTCTTTGTTACCAAAATTCAGTCTCTCTGTCAAAAACTTAATCAAATTCCTGTGCTTTGGGTGTCGGATAGCGCAGTGGTTGGAGCACTCGCTACAGTGTCGCAAGTTAAGCACCGTCCAGTGCGGTTAGCACTTGGATGGGTGACCGCAAAAACGTGAACCGACAAATAACAAAGCCCCAAGTTGACTCAACTGTGACTGAGTACCTACTCTCTTAAGGGTGGAAAAGGTAAAGCAGCAAGGGAGAGAGATGGGCATCACCCTCATTACGCTGGCCCAAGATAAGTGTGATCTCCAACATCATGCTCCCCTATGGCCACAAGGCTATGGGACTACCTTTAACTTAACCTTTTTACCCTGTCCTCCAGACTCACATTTTTCTGGAGCCCCTCTCCTCAGTTTTTCACTCTGTCTCTGAAGATGATGTTGCTAAGACATTAAAATCCATGTCTTTAAAATCCTGTAACATAGACCTCATTCCAGCAAGTGTTCTATCTCAGTTCATTCCACATCTCCCAGCTATCACAAAGATCAACTCATCTTTTCGGTCTGGCTGTGTTCTACCTTGCTTTAAAACTGCCATAATCTGACCCCTCCTAAAGAAGTTCAATCTGGATGCCACAATCTCAAGAACTATCGCCCCGTTTCTAACCTCCATTCATATAAAAACTTGAAAAGATTGTCAGTTAAATGAATATCTTGCTTTCAACAACCTTCTCGCCCATTTCAATCTGCCTACCACTCTGGTCATTCCACTGAAACTGCTCTCGTCCATATTTTAAATGATCTCTTGCAGCTTGCTTGCCATTGACTCTGGGAAACTTTCCATTCTCACTTTTCTTGATCTCTCCTGCTTTCTTTGATATCATCGATCACTATAGCTTCCAATGTCTTGAAAACCCTTTTGGGATTTCTGGCTCTTCACTCAACTGGTTCTCTTCAAAGCTTTCTGACAGGTTTCAGACAGTCTCCATGAACAGTGCCAATTCTTCTCCAGTCCTACTTAACTGTGGAGATTGCTCTACCCCCTATGCTGACTGTGCCTTCATGGTCTGCAAGAGCATCTGACATGATGCGCTCTAGGAAGATGTTGAAGAGTGTTGGAGAGAGTAGGCATCCTTGACGCACACCGATTGTTGTTCTGAACCAGTTCCTGATGGCGCTGTTGTGGAGGACTGCACTGGCTGGAGAGGAACAAGAACTTGAACAGCTGGTACAGAGGCTTGACACCACCTCCAGAGCCTATGGAATGGAAATAAGTGCAGAGAAGACCAAAATGATGACCAACAACACCTATGGCATCAATACGGACATCAAAGTCTAAGGCCAATACCTCAACACTGTGCATAGCTTCAAATATTTAGGAGCCATTATATCAGACAATGGGTCCCGACAGGAAGTCCTCTCCAGGATCGCACAAACAACTGCTGCCCTGACAAGGTTGAAGCCCATTTGGAAAGACAGGACCATCAGTCAACATTCCAAAGTAAGACTGCTGCGCTCCCTTGTCATCTCCATCTTCCTATATGCTTGCGAAGCATGGACCCTCACAGCAGATCTCCAACGAAGAATACAAAGCATGGAGATGAGGTGCTACAGAAGACTTCTGGGCATTTCCTATACCCAACACATCACCAACGACGAAGTCCGACAGACCATCACACAAGCCATTGGACAACACGATGACCTGCTAACAGTGGTGAAGAAACGGAAACTCCGATGGTATGGCCACGTCACCAGATCATCAGGCCTTGCAAAGACTATTCTGCAAGGCACAGTGCAAGGAGGTAGAAGAAGAGGGAGACCGAAAAAGAGGTGGGAGGACAACATTCGAGAATGGACTGGTTTGACACTGAGCGAAGCCATCAGGGCTGCTGAGGACAGAGAAAGATGGAGTATGCTGGTTAAACGATCATCTGTGGTGCCCCTACGACCTTCGGGTTACGGGACAGGATAGGATAGGATAGGACTTAACTGTGGTCTTGAGGCTCTGTCCTTGGCCCAGTTCTTTTCATCTGTATACTCTCTCTCTCTCTCTCTCTCTCTCTCTCTCTCTCTCTCTCTCTCTCTCTCTCTCTCTCTCTCTCTCTCTCTCTCTCTCTCTCTCTCTCTCTCTCTCTCTCTCTCTCTCTCTCTCTCTCTCTCTCTCTCTCTCTCTCTCTCTCTCTCTCTCTCTCTCTCTCTCTCTCTCTCTCTCTCTGACATCATCAAAAATCATCACGTCAATCATAACTTCTACACTGACGACAGCCGACTTCATGACAGTGACTCTTGAAAATTGTCCACACCTTCAAAGCTGACTGTTTTACTGACATATAAAACCGGATGACTGCCAACAAACTTCAACTCAACGCTGACAAGACCGAGGCCATACTCATTGGAACCAAACAAAAGCTTTTTTCCCAAAGCACATTCCCCATTTTTTCTTCTGTCAAAAATCTTGGTGTCACCATTGACAAAACCATTTCAATGCATAACTTCATTCAGAAAACCTAGCTGCCAGTCACGTTTCTTTCATGTTCGTCGCTTTGACCTTATTCATAAGTACCTCACCACTGATGCCACAGAAAAGCTCAGCACAGTCCCAGCGGGGAGCACCACAACCAGGTTGACTACATCATGGTCAAGAAACGCTTCAGATCAAGTGTCAACATTGGCAGGACATGCACTTTTCCAGGAGCAGACATCGGAAGTGATCATGATCTCGTGTTGGTGTCTTTCCGGCTCCACTTGAAGAGAGTAAAGCACCAGACTGAAGTTCGACCTGGACAAACGGCAGGACGCGGAGGTGGCAGAAATAGTCCAAGCCACAATTGGAGGCACATTTACACCACTGCTCATTTTTTGAGCCTATATGAAGTAGATGTCAACACCATTACCACCACCTTCACCTCAGCTGTGACAGCCACTGAGATCCTTGACAAGCACCACCCAAAGAAAAAAACCGTTGATCACACCTAAACTTTTGGACCTGTCTGACAAACAAAGAGATGAAAAAGAACACCTCACAGGAGCTGATATGCCTACAGAAAAATCAACAATGCTATCCGAAAAGGCATATGCACTGCAATAGGAGATCAATGCCAGGAAATAGAGAACAGTCTGAACAAGAAAAACAGCAAAAAGGCCTACCAGACTGTGAAACGGCTGACAAGTGTTAAACAGCCCAAAGTCTCCACGATCCAAAGCAAGTCTGGCACATGCCTTACAGAAGAACAAGAGGTATTGGATAGATGGACAGAGTACTGCTCTAACCTTTACAACCCACACACCAAAGGGAGACCCATCATGCAGTTCTAGCATGCCCCCCACCCCACCCCCCCCACCCCAGACAACTCATGGCCTGCCCACTCCCTCGATCTTTTCCCCGCAGACTACTTCCTATGAGGGTACATGAAGGAGAGAGTACTACAACAACCCACAGACCATTGAGGCCATGAAGACCAATACCCATCATGAAATTCGAAGAATCCCACTTGAGATGGGTAGCAGCAATATCATCACAAACTTCAAGGTGCGTGTTGCAACTGTAATCCAGAAAGAGGAGCGTGGATTGAGCATACCATTATTAAACTGTGTACAGAACGAGTGAAAAGTGGGAAACCTTTGTATCAAATGATAATGTGGTGCTTCCGTGACATTTCTGTGAAGAAAAATTTTCGAAAACGTTTTCATTGTAAAAACTATGTACAATTAAAAAGTGGTAACATTTTTTTGGCCCACCCTGTATATTTTTGTTTATGTTTTCGTTATATTTTTTGGGTGTGTGAATTGGGCTATGAACCTTTTAAATAGGAAAGAGCGCTATATAAATATAAATATACTTCTTGTTCTTCTTGTTCTTCTTGTTCTTCTTCTTGTTCTTCTTGTTCTTCTTGTTCTTCTTCTTGTTCTTCTTGTTCTTCTTGTTCTTCTTCTTGTTCTTCTTCTTGTTCTTGTTCTTCTTCTTCTTCTTCTTCTTCTTCTTCTTCTTCTTCTTCTTCTTCTTCTTCTTCTTCTTCTTCTTCTTCTTCTTCTTGTTCTTCTTGTTCTTCTTCTTCTTCTTCTTCTTCTTCTTCTTCTTCTTCTTCTTCTTCTTCTTCTTCTTCTTCTTCTTCTTCTTCTTCTTCTTCTTCTTCTTCTTCTTCTTCTTCTTCTTCTTATTATTATTATTATTATTATTATTATTATTATTATTATAAATGATAATTTCAGTTTTTGCCTAGTGCCCTGATTGTCACACAGCTGTACTCTCTGTAAGTAAGCTTATTTGTCCCCGTCTCCTTCCATCCTGATACTTCCAAAAAACAAAAGCAATTATACCTTTTACTGCGCTATGTAAAAATTCCTTATTATTATTAATTAAACAATAATTGTAATCATTAATCATACGTTATAATAAACCTAGATGTGGGAAATCCCTACTTCTATACAAAGAAGCGGGTCACCAGCAGGAAAAAGGTGATTTGCAAAGGTGTATCAACGAAAATTATCACTTGCTTCAACTTTTTATCCTCTTGGAAGAAGCAAGAAAAGGTCAAATCTGAAAGATATAAATATAAAATAAGAACAATAAATAAATAAATAAATAAATAAATAAATAAAAGGTTGGAAATGGGGGGTGAGCAGTTAGGCGCAAATAAATGAGAAAACAAGTGGGGTGGGTCGTGGGATGGATGGGGATATATATATTTTTTAAATATATATTTAAAACGTATATATACTTATATTTTCTTGATATTGAGTATGTCTAAAAATTTTGCGGAAGCACAATATAGTGGTTATTTTATTCAGCGAAACAATAAGGGAAAGTACGTCTATTCTATCGTCACTGAAGTTTTAAATTTGGAACACCCTATTCATATCAATATATACTGCTCAAAACAATTGAAGAGCCACCTTTGTTTTTTGGTCACTTATGAACTTGGTAATATATCGAAGTATTTTGAAGTGTTCAAAATATCTTTTTGGTCTGTTTGCATGCAGCATTGAAGAGGCAACGTGAAAGTGAAAAAAAAAAGATTTGAATTTGTTGTCAGCAACCTTCTTTTATCAGGTAAATTAGCACTTCAGGCACGTGAAAAATGCTGCCAGTTTAAGCGTTTCCATATGAATTAGCAGAAATAATGGACAAAAACCCTGCTTTGCACAGTAAAGCCATGCCAGTAGAGAACACAAATCAGTGATTGTCGTCAGTGTAATGGGTATAAATGTTACAATTTTTCCAACTTGGTTAACCATGCCCCCAAGACGACGTCTGAGTGAAGCAGACCGGGGTCGGGCTCTTGCCTGGCTTGAAGAAGGTGTTGGGGTGCGAGAGACTGGCCGCCGACTAGGAGTACACCATGCAGTCATACAAAGGCTGAGAAATCGTTTCAACGACACGGGAACGACCGCCGAACGAGAAAGGCCTGGACGTCCTCGATGCACCACCAGACAGCAGGACAGATATCTGGTTGTGTCCGCCCTACGGGAAAGAAGAGCCACTGCCAACAACCTCCGGGGCCAGCTGCGTGTAGCCGCTAACATTACTGTTTCAGACCAGACAGTACGGAACCGCCTGAGAGAAGCGAACCTCCGCGCCAGGCGTCCAGCAGTACGACCAATCCTGACGCCTGCCCACCGCGCAGCGCGCCTGGCATGGGCCAGGGCTCGTGTGGGGTAAACCAGACAGCAGTGGGCGGCGGTCCTCTTTTCTGACGAATCGCGCTTCACTAGGTCCTTCCATGACGGCAGAAATCGGGTTTGGAGGCGAGAAGGCGAGCGCTACCACGACGCGACTGTTATGGAGCACGACAGATACGGTGGAGGGTCCATCATGGTGTGGGGTGGAATGGGAAGGACCCACAGAACACCTCTTCACAGAGTTGAGGGCAACCTGACTGGCGTCGGCTACAGGGACAACATCCTGGAGCCCATCGTCATCCCCGCTTTGCAAGCCATGGGCGCCGGCGCCATCTTCCAGGATGACAATGCGCGGCCGCACCGAGCCAGGGTGGTTAACGAGTTCCTCCAGCAGCAGAGGGTCAACCGCCTGCAGTGGCCAGCATGCTCACCTGACCTCAACCCAGTAGAGCACCTCTGGGACGAGCTGGGCCGCCGAGTTCGGGCAAACCATCTCCCAGCCTTGAACCTGGATCACCTCTTCGGGATGCTCGAACAAGAGTGGCACAACATCCCTCAAATGACTCTGAGAAGGCTTGGGGAGTCCATGAGACAAAGATGCTGGATTGCATTCGAGCACACGGTGGACACACGCAATATTGACTGTTTTCTTCATTATCCAAATGTATAGAATTGTGAAAACTGGGGTTATTTGTTTTAAGCCCAAAAAAGATGTAAATGAAATGATTTTTTCTTTTTTATTTTAGTAATGTAATGTTGTTCAATAATAAATGTTTCCATCTAAACCATTTTTTGCAAGTTTTTTTTGTTCCGGTAAGTTATACATTTAATTTATTCCTCTGGCTCTTCAATTGTTTTGAGCAGTATAGCTAATCTTATACATAATATTAGCTCTTGGAGTATTTTTAGTTGGCCTAGTACGTATGTCTTCGCGTATATAACGTCCATTCTTATTATTATTATTATTATTATTATTATTATTATTATTATTATTATTATTATTATTATTATTATTATTATTATTATTATTATTAATATTATTATTATTATTATTATTATTATTATTATTATTATTATTATTATTATTATTATTATTATTATTATTATTAAAGAGAGGTACGTAATTCGCGTGGTTCGAGCTGGGTGCATTTTCCCATAACTACAAATATGAACAATATAACAAGTTTAAACAAAATGCATTACTAATGCCACGTTGCGAAATTCAATGAAAAAATGTTCAATAAATTATACCTTTTTTTTTTTCTTCCCCCCCCCCCCCCCCCACCCTTCAGTCTCCTAGGGCTAAGAAATTGTCTACCTTGATTCGCCGCGGGGTAGATCGTAAACAATCATGGCGGAGGATGGTAAGTTTGGGCGGTAGCCGACAATATTAGATTCCACCTCATTTCTTTATTTCAATGTCCATCGTCTTAAGATTGCAATATTTGGTAAAAAATACCTTTAATCTATTGACATTTTAATACCAATATTCGCCTTCGGCTTTTGATTGCAGACATATGTGGATTAGTTTTGCTTGGAAACATGCTTTGACCTGTCAACACTGCAACTGTGCAAGCTATAATCAACATGAGAATATGAATAGAATGTTTTCAACATTGCAAGCTATAATCAACATATCATATCAATAGAATGTTTATTACCAATATGTTTACATTAAAGCAGACAGTATTCTCCGGTGAAATACAATCAAAAATAGAGTTTAAGTATGGGATTACCAGTGAAGTATGTACAATCAAAAATAGAGTTTAGTATGATTTATTTTCACATGTTCCAAAAACATTTTAATCATGAAATCATTAAGTTTTGTTGTACACCTCAGGCAAAACCTTTGCGCAGTACACACAATTATTATTATTATTATTATTATTATTATTATTATTATTATTATTATTATTATTATTATTATTATTTTTATTATTATTATTGCATTTCCTCACAGGCCTTGATGCCCAGCCGAAGCCAAGAAAGAGGAAAGAAAAACAGACAAAGACAAAGGGAGAAGAAATTCCACTCCGTAAGTATTTTGCAATTTATAATTGCTATTTTTTAAAAATCACTTTTGTCTGTACATGTGGGGATGACAATGATTTTTGTAAATCACTCTCTTTAAGTAATAAATGAACACTTAAATTAACTGTGTTGATTATGTATTTATTTTAATTTTTACTGGTGTACCATTTTAGAACCATTATTCTCCATACTCCCCCCTTTTTTTTTCTCTCCATCTTGCTTTGTCTTAATAGAAAATAATCTTTTGGGTGTAAGTTGGTAGTTCAATTTGATCCCCAGTTTGGGGTGCCGGGGATTTCAGTATAAATAGTATCCCCACTTTCTGGAAATTTAGTGCTTTAAATTCCCACTGTCGCTGTCTTTCTCATTTGTTCTTTCTCATTCCTGCTCTGTTGTATCAATCTGCTAATGCTATACTATCTTCTTCTTCGCTAGACCAGTCACCTACCCTTTTTCTTGAAAACTCTTCTGGGACAAGACTACTTATTTGTGTTTGAGGTCTGTTGGGTCAGCTTGGGAATATTGGACGCTTTCTGCCAGGTGGTCACTGGGGCTTCCTATGATGTTGTTGTTTGGCAATGTGGGCATTTTGTATGTATGTGTTTTGTTGATAGTTTGTAATGATGTTTGTGGTCTATTTTGTTTTTGTAGATGGGCGTTCGATGGATTTGGGGTATGGCCTCAGCGTCCCCTGCATGGGATGTCTTTATTGTGGGGTGACTGGCTGGGGGAGAGCTTTCAGTTTTGCCACTGGGGTTGTTTCGGCGGATCTTTTATGCGGATCAGGGGTTATCCGGTCCTGATTTGGCTCGGAAGAGTCCTCTGGACCTAAAGCAATAATCATGTAATGTAATGTTCAATTTGAGTTTGTAATGTTGATAATATAATTATATATATATAAAGAAAAAGGGTAGTATGATTGATTTGCAATATTTTATATACTGCTTTTTAAATGTGTATTAATTTATTATTATTATTATTATTATTATTATTATTATTATTATTATTATTATTATTATTATTATTATTATTATTATTACTAGTAGTAGTAGTAGTAGTAGTAGTAGTATATTATTTTTATTATTATTTTTTTTTTTAATTTTATTTTTTTTAAATTATTTTTATTATTATTATTATTATTATTATTAGTATTATTATTAGTATTATTATTATTATTATTATTATTAGTATTATTGTTGTTGTTGTTGTTGTTGTTGTTGGGGAGGAGGGTGGTTTTGTATTTTGCAAAGTTTGTATAGCTCTAGTTTGCCGCATTGAGAAAATGTAAGGTGAAATGAGGAAGGAAGGACAAACTGAAGGGAGGTGGGAGGGAAGGAAAAGAGGGAGAGGGGAAGGACTGGTTAGTTACACACAAAAAAAACACAAACAGAACATTTATTCATTGTTTAAATATTTTCAGAGGAAGCTAGTACCAAACTGAAACTAGATGATTTACTGCACCAGGTGGTAGCTCAGTCTACAAAGTAAGTTTTTGTTGTTGTTGCTGAAAGATTTACAATTTAGTGTGTGGGAGTGTGCTTGAGTATGCATGGGTATTTCTGTGTGTGTGTTATTTAATGTGCAAGAGTGAGAGCGTGTATGTTCCTTTTCAATAGAACTTATAGCTGAATGGGAATCACTAATCCTATGTAATTGTATTGTAATTTAAACATTAAGTATACAAGATACAAGATGATTTATTGTTTCCCATTTAAAGGCAAGGACATTTGGCACTCAGGCAACGTGACATAAGCACGAAACATGATAAGGACAATGTCATGGTCAATGAATAAAACATCGGATATAACATCATAATTCTGTCCCATCAACATTTTCAGACAAACAAGCAATCAAACTATTAAGAAATAAAATGTTTACAATAATAAAATACGTACAGTGATATAACTAGCATGTGGCTAAATGAAGGAATGACTAAAAAATATTTTTTAAAGAGGTGTTCAATTCCCATGATTTCTCTCTCTTGCTCTCTCTCTCTCTCTCTCTCTCTCTCTCTCTCTCTCTCTCTCTCTCTCTCTCTCTCTCTCTCTCTCTCTCTCTCTCATGAAGTGGGCCAAAGGCCATTGTTCATTATTAAAGTGTCAAAGTGTCTCTCTCACTCTCTCTCTTCCTCTTCCTTTCTCTCACAGCAACGCATATAACGAATAACGAATCTTCATTGTCCCCATTTGCACAAGGATGTTTGTGTGTGGTGCACAGTAACTGTTAACATATTAAGAAGACAACACAAAGGTTAGCGTACATGTATACAATAAAGAAACGGTAGCGGATATTAGAACACCTTAATGCATTAAAAAAAAAATAAAAATAAAAAATCCTAAGACTATAACTGCCATTTTCTCAATTTTTCACGCTTTCTCATGACCATGGTAATCCTTGCACATTCATTCTTATCCACGCACCGACTCATCCCACACACACCCTTAATACATTTAAGGGGCTCATTGTATGTATGTATGTATACCAATAATATATGTAATAAATATAGTGTTTGTTTAAATCCCAGCATCAGACATTATATATATACACATACATACATACATACATACATACATATATACACATCTATACATTTGAGAAAAAATATAAATATATAAAAATATTTTTATGTGTTAGAGATGCACTGGAAGCCAAGCGGAAAAAGAAGAAAAAAGGGGCTGAAGGAGATGTAGTGGTAAGTGAAAATTTTCTTGCAACTCCTGTTAACTCCCAGGCTTACCCATACGACATCCTCACTTGTCTTGTAATAAGTTATTACGTAATTACGCCGAAGTCACATTGCATTTACGCTGAAAGTGACCTTCTTACGCCGAAACCGAACTCTGACTAGTTTTGCGCATGCAATACATTTTGTCCGTTTTCCGTTCATAGTGGACAGTGTTAAGATGCACTGCTTTCGGTTTGAGACATCCTTCGTTCGATACTTCCTCTCTACAAGAAACAAAATTTCCGAATGGCTGATGGTTATATCGATCAACCAATAGCAAAGCTAGAAAGAATATTACTTCTTGGCAGTAATGGCGTTGCGTAGAGACTTCGTTGAACGTGGCGGAATATTCGACGATTCAGAATGTCGATATAAGTGGTCATGGGAGTGGATGGATCGGGACTACAAAGTTCCGTTGGAATCCAGATCGAGCCAGTCCAGCAGCAAACCACGTACTTTGACGGGCCGTTACGCCGAATGGGTCCGAAAAGTGAACGAGTCAGGAATAGCCTATTGCTTGATGTGTCGCACAACCATCAAGTACGCATCAAGGGGCTTTGATGCTGTAACAAAGCATGCAACAACACAACTGCATCGGCAAAAGGTCATCATGAAAAGCAGTAGAACTACAAAGTACAATACTTGATGTATAGCTTGTTGTGCATTTATCTTGGTATTGTCTGATTGCTTATTTTTGTTTGTTTGTTAGTTTTATTTGTGACAGATTAGAAGTTCTTGTCAGTGTTAATATGTTGGACAAATTTTTTTTTTAAATTAACACTTTAAAGGCACTAGGAGAGGCCAGATTTGTGTTTCAGAATGCAGGAAATGTGTTTTAAAGGCACTAGGAGAGGCCAGATTTGTGTTTCAGAATGCAGGAAATGTGTTGGCGGCCGGGGCTCCGCCCCGGACCCCGCTGGGGGAGCTTACGGCGCTCCCCCAGACCCCCTAGACCGCAAGGTGCTTCGGCCCTTCGGGCCTCGCCTCTGTAACTAACTATCTAGTGCCGCGCGTCCCGATATACGGTACGCCCAAATCACTTTTTCTCATTCCCAGGCCTGAATAACAATGTTTTCATCATTAAACTGCTTCTCTTTGTATTAAAATAAAGTATGAAAGGAGAACAGCTGGTGTTTAAATGTCACCCATAGATCCCAAATGTTAATACGGTTTAGGACAGAGCCACTGAAAGTTGAAGATTGTCTGCAGCAGCACATCAGCCTTCAAACACCACAACTTTGAGTGTACTTACTAGTGTGCTCTACGGTTTTGAGTCTGACCAGACAGCTGTTTCTACTCTGAGAGCCGTGGGGGCTGGTGAGACACAGGAAACTTGGCTCATGTGCCACCGCAAGACTGTCTCGATCGACCGCCTACTTCTCCTTTGTTTAAGTAAATTTGGCTTTCTTTCGCCAGCTGGAAAAGCTACGCAAAGGAAATGGCATCGAAGGGCTGCACAAAGAAGAGGATCCAATCCTGCAGAATAACATCTACGAACCTGACAACAGCCCCAAGAATGAAAAGAGCAACATTAACAAGCAGAGACAGAAAATGCAACATTCAGGTATGTTTAGAATAACACATGTTCCCCTAACATTTTTGTTATTAGAGAGATACCTCTCTTTTGTCAGGGCCATGAAGTTGACGAGGGGGTGGGATAGTAGGGGAAAATGGGGAGGAGGGGGGGTGGGGGCTTATATACTGTACTGTTTCAGCCCATCGATCTGTCTATCTATCTATCTATCTATCTATCTATCTATCTATCTATCTATCTATCTATCTATCTATCTATCTATTTGTGTAATGAATCCATCCATTCATCTCTCTTTTTCTCCCTCTCTTTCCCACTCTCTCTTTCTCTCTCTCTCTCCCTCTCTCTCTCTAAGAACAATTATAATAAAGAATAATAATAATAATTATTATTATTATAAAGAATAACTGAAAAACTGAATTCATTTTTGCTTATGAGATGCATCTATATAGGTGTTTGTTCTTTATACGTCAAATGTATACTGAAGTATTTTCGAGTAATAAATTGTTTACGTTCCGTGTCTTTAGTGTCCAGAGTTTGTTACAGATCAGAGGAAAGACAACATAGAAATTGCAGAGGATGAGAAAAAGAAAGTGAAGAAGAAAAAGAAGGCAGACATTACCGAGACAGAAATTTCAGAAACACCAGCGTAAGTTTCTCTCTCTCTCTCTCTTTTTTTCTCTCTCTCTGTCGGTCTCTTTTTGTCTGTCTCTCTCTTTGTCTCTTATTCTTTCTCTCTCTGACTTTGTTTCTCTGCCTGTCTGTCTCTCTCTCTTTGTCTGCCTCTCCCTTTCTCCCTCCCTCCTTCCCCTCTTTTTTCTTTCTCCCTCTCTTCCTCCCCCCCCCCAACTCTCTCTCTCTTTCTCCATGTCTCTCTGGGTCCATGTCTCTTCTTCTTTCTGTCTGTTTCTGCGTCTATCTCTGTCTATCAGTCTCTCTCACACTGAATTCCATGGATAATAGTAAGGAATTTGACAGAGCAAGAGCAGAAGAAAAATAATATATCTTTGTGCATAGCCAGTTGATTTTTTGGAACAGTTTGTAAAACAATTTTTTATTTAGGTAAATATTGTTTTATTTTTCCAAGTGTACAGCATAAGACATATACAAACACATTTACATAAAGAGGAAAACATTTATTTATTTATTTTGCTAGTTTATTTATTTATTTATTTATTTTCACATTTGCTTTGTCAGAGATACCAGTGATAAGCCGACCCCTGTGCCAAGAGAGAGGAAGAAGAAGAAAACTCCCAGATCGGCAGAAGATGCACGACCTCCGAGCGAAGGCGCCACATCACCCGGCGAGCAGGACGTGGAAACTCCCGTGTCTTCTGCCAGGGCTGTAAAGAAGCGCATGAAGCAGCTAGTGGACAAGATGGACTCCCAACCATCGGATGACGCCGTTGCCACAGAAACAGACGTGCCCGTTACGTCACCAAGGCGAGGGAAGAAGAAGAAGTCAGAGGATGAAAAAGGAGGAGAGAAAAGCCGTGGACTCTCACCGCCTCCTGATGAACTACTAGCTTCTCACAAAGCTGAGACAAAGAAGAATAAGAAGAAAAAGGTTGGGGGTGAGAAAGAAGCAGAACTTTCACCCCACCCTGATGAACCTCTAGCTTCCCCGAAAGATGACAAGAAGAAGAAAAGGAAAAAAAAAGATGAGGAGGGCACTGGAGAAGAAAGTGCTGAACCTGCGCCGCCTGCAGATGAAACTCCATCATCTCCGAAAGATGAAAAGAAGAGGAAAAAGAAGAAAGAAAAGAAAGATGGGGAGTCAGAAGAGCCACTGGTGAAAGAAGATGCAGTGAGAACGGAAACTCTGGCAGAGGTAGGAAGTTTTGTATGTGATAATGATATATTATCATGGCATTCAAAGTTATGGTTGCATGTATTAACAAAATTAATAATATACTGTATTTGGTCATTGTGTGTGTGTGTGTTTTTCTATGTGTGTTTGTGCGTGTGTTTGTTTCTATGGGTGTGCATTTGTGTTTGTGTAGCTTTGATGTCCAGGTTTATCCCTCACATAGATATTTTTATGGAGTGTTCGTGGTTTGCTTCTAGTTAAAACAATGAAATGGTGGAGCAGTAGAGTGTGATGGTTTGGGCACAGCTAGCCATGTTTCATGTTAAGCAACGTCGGGACGGGTTGGTACTTGAATGGGTGAACATGCTTGGAAGGCAACCACCAAACCACATGAAATGATTGAAACAAGTGCACGACACACTCAGTCCACCCAGCTGTGATTGGGTACCTGGATCTGGGAAGATAGAGCAGTGAGGGAGAGGAGATAAACATGGCCCTCATTAAGCTGGCCTAAAGATAATGGAGGTCTCAAACACTTCTAAAAGGTTACAGAGAAACTTTTACCTTTTTAGCTTTATACAAACATTTTCTTCTGTGACAGGTCAAGATAGAACTATTACCTTATAATTGGCTACATTTGTAATTTTCAGACTGAACAAGAGGCAGCAAAGGGCAAGAAAAAGAAGAAGAAGAAAGGTGAATATGATGATAAATTTATGTTTATTAAAACAGATTCATTAAGTAAACACGGAAGAGCTCACAAAAGGTGATATAACTAGAATCTAAATGTGTATATATATCCTTACATTTTTCAAGTCTGTCAGTTTTGTCACTTTGAGTGAGCTTATTGAGAGGATGTGATTTATGATTAATTTAAGCTAATGATTTATTCAAGTTAATATATAATGATATATGATAATTAATTTATCATGTTAATACAGAGCATTTGATTCTGCAGGTTTACATTTTGTGCATTGTAATTTGTATAATAATCTTGGTGTTGTAAACTGCTTGAGGAGACATGTTTATGAAAATAAATAAATAAATAAATTAATAATAATAATAATAATAATAATAATAATAATAATAATAATAATAATAATAATAATAATAATAATATTAATATTAATAATAATACTAACAACAACATTAATTATAATAATAACTACAACAGCAACAACAATAATGATGATGATGACCACATTAATAACAATAATAATAACAACATAAAAAAATAATAATGATTGTTATTATTATTAGTAGTAGTAATAGTAGTATTAGTATTATTATTGATAAAGAAAAAAAATGGATCGGACATAAGCATTGGCACTGAGCACTGGCCATCTTGCTATTAGTCTAATGGTTGTTTCAGTGTATAGTTTTCCCTTCTCCACACTAGCTCAATGCCTATGTGAGCAGCACTGTTTAGTGCCTCTTGATTTTGCTTGCTGCGGGCTATTTTTAGCTTGCCTGCACCCTCCCTTTCAGTGAAAGGAAAGGAATG
Organism: Oncomelania hupensis; assembly: GCA_036898135.1. Lineage (NCBI taxonomy): Eukaryota > Metazoa > Mollusca > Gastropoda > Littorinimorpha > Pomatiopsidae > Oncomelania > Oncomelania hupensis. The sequence continues at coordinate 48,019,603 of CM072516.1, read as the reverse complement.
GAAGCATCAGTGAAGCTATTTATGGCTAGCCTGGATGACCTAACGTCAAAACTAAAAAGCTTTGGTTGAGTCAGTGTGTCTCATCCATCCCCAGCCGCCTAGAATTGTGTGCTCAGTCATCTGAGCGTATGACTGTGCACCTAGGGCATCAAGTGGGCGTCTCAGGCAGCTTAAGAGAGGTCCTGTATTGGCCCGCACCTTGAGCTGCTCTGGAACTGAAAAAGCGCTTTTTATAAATAATAAAATAATAATAAGTAATAATAATTACTATTATTATTTTTATTATTGTTGTTGTTATTATTATTATTATTATTATTATTATTATTATTATTATTATTATTATTATTATTATTATTATTATTATTATTATTATTATTGTGGTCATCATCATCATTACTATTGTTGTTATAATTATTATTATCATCATCACCATCATCATCATTTTCATTATCATTATCAGGTAAAGAGGAAGATGAGATAACACCTGCCCCTGAAGAAGGAGTGAAGGAGGCAGGTGCAGATGAACCACCACCGACAGATGCTCCAGATGATGGGGAGGTGCTAGCGATCATGATCCATCGGACAGACAAGCTGAAAAACGATTTCAACATTCTACACCCGGTCGTTCGAGTACACATTGTGGATGAGTTGACAGGAAAATACTTACCAAAACAGCACAAGTTAGGCTTTTCTTTCTTCTTTTTTTTTTTTGGTTGTCTGTGTCAAAACATTTTTGCAACAAAATCTGCTGAGCAACAGTTTTTTTTTAATCTATAAGCTGCTGCTTTTTTTACCCTCAAATGTGATACCTATTCAGTGATGTTGCTAGAAATTTTCAGCATAGGCCATTTGCCCGATTCAGTCACAAACCTTTAGGACATTTTGAAAATCTTTCGGCCATCATTTTGACTTCTTTCCAACACCAAACGAGAGGCCACTGACAAGTTTCATTTTCTTTTTCGGCGGCATTTCGAAAACGAAAAGTTTTATTGCTGGAAGCACGCCGTTTGCAACAAGGGGAGTTACTCTAACTCTCTCTGCTGATGCAGGTTTCGTCTGCTTGGTGCTTCCGACACGCGATGTTTGACAATAACTCATAACACCTTTAGTTATCCGATAGGAAATTAATAACTGGCCAGAAGCAATAACGATGAAACGGACATGAGACAAGCAGAAAACGGACAAAGGGTTGCTGATTGAGGTGTAAAACCTTAGGACAGCGGGCCGATCAGAACATGACTCTTTCAGACATTTTGAAATTTTATCGGTGAATGGCCGATTTGCCGACGAAAACGACATCACTGCCTATTGCTAAAACAACGATTGCGGTTTTGAAAGAGACATTTCTCCATATGAATGTTAAGATTCAAAATTGTGGGATGGTCAACCTGTAGGCAATTGATACTTATGGCCTAGGAGTATTTGGCAAGCCAAGCGTTGTTAGGTTATCATTGTATAGCCAAACATAAACCAGCACTTTTTATTTGTGCCCATTTTGAACAACGGTTTTGGTTATTTGAAGGGATCGAGCAGTGTCTTCCTACTACGAGCTTAAGAATGAGAAAATGGAGCAGATACTGCCGATCATGACCCAGCCTTTCGACTTTAAGCAGAAGAGATCAACCATTCCGTCGTGGGAGGAGCTGATTGTCTTCAATGAAAACTTCAACTACTTCATCCAGACTACTCCAAAAGCTCTGGTTCTGTTTGAGGTATGGAGACAGCTCCTCCAGTTTTAGATCTGGCACCACCCACTCCTCCAGAAACTATACATATTTTTATTTCGTACCATGAGCTAAATCTGAAATTTGCCAAATGTGTACTGTATTGGTTTTGCTATGAAGTGATGCTTTATGCTCAGCAGTGTCTGAATCAAATTTGCCTGAATGTTGAGCGTGAAGACCTAACGCAGTAATGCTCATACTGTACTTTACGGACTACAACCTCCACATATTTCCGCAGGTGCTAGATTTTATCAGCATGCAGTCAACCAACAACAAATCGGAGAGTGGCTGGCATCGCATCGCCTGGGCCTTTTTAAAGGTAAGACCTATATTTCATGACTGTGATGAGAAAACCAGTAATACGTTTTCCTTGTATTCCAATTCCTTTTTGAATATTGGCATCAGGATTATGGGATTTCTGCTTGTTGATGGCAACACAACATTACCTGCACCACAAAACGTTAGTAAAAAATATGTTGTATTTGTTAAGGGAACCCCTTGGGGTCATGAGCAATCTTGCCACTGTAGATTGTTCTAACCTATAAAGGGAAAAGTGAAAGCTTCAGTTGAAAACCTGTCTTTCCTTTATAGGCATGACCGATTCACTGCGGCAACAGTACCCCCGTTGGGGTGCCGGGGGTTTCAGTATAAATGGTGTCCCCACTTTCTGGAAATTTGGTGCTTTAAACTCCCACTGTCGCTGTCTTCCTCGTTTGCTCTTTCCCATTCCTGCTCTGTCCTATCACTCTGCTATACTATCTTCTTCTTCGCTAGATCAATGACCTACCTTTTTTCTTGAAAACTCTTCCTGAACAAGACTCCTTGTTTGTGTATGGGGTCTGTTGGATCAGCTTGGGAGTATTGGACGCTTTCTGCCGGGTGGTCACTAGGGCTTCCTATGATGTTATTATTTAGCACTATAGGCATTTTATATGTATGTGTTTTGTTGATAATTTATAATGATGTTTGTATTCTATTTTGTTTTTGTAACCGGGGGTTCGAGTAGTTGGGGTAAAGCCTCAGCCGTCCCCTGCGTGGGATGTCTTTATTGTAAAGTGACTGGCCGGTGGAGGGCGTTCAGTTTTCCCACTAGGGTTGTTTCTGCAGATCTTTTATGCGGATCGGGGGTTGTCCGGTCCTGATTTGGCTCGGAAGAGTCTGCTGGACCTAAAGCAACAATCAATCAATCAATCAATTGTTAAGGGAGACCAAAGGTTTGTGTACAATGTAGTAGTAGTTGTTTCACTTTAAAGAATGGGTCAAATGCAGCAAGAATGTTTCTGTGTCTGTGCACAGGTGGTAGGAGGGAACGGAAAAGTCAACGTAGGTAACAGGATCCGCCTCCAGCTCTTCCAGGCTCCCCAGCGCAAGTTCCCTACTGCAGACGGAGTGCCAGAGGTAGGAGATCTATTTGTTTGGTTAGTCCTTCGGACGAGAGTATAAACCGAGGTCTAGTACCTGCGCGAATGCATTCCATTGCGCAGACTTTTAAAAGATCCTGATGCTGCTGTCCTAGACGGGTGAGTGCCGGCTGCACAGATAAACCCAGCCAGCACTAGGTCCATTTTCCCCATAACTGGTGGCCCAGGCTGGGGCTCAGTTTTCTGAGTGTCAAACAATGCCCCCAAAGGTTGCAAGTGGGCGCCTCGGGCGGCTTGAGTTAGACCCTGTATTGGCCAGCACCTCGCGCTGCTCTGGAGCTGAAAAATCTCCGTATAACAACGAAGAAATAAATGTGTTTGTGTGTGAACCCGTTTTAAGATAAAAACATTATTGTTCCACCTGGGTTTGCACTTTACATGACGTAACAGAATTGGAAGAACATGCTACTGCTCTGGAATTATATCTCATTGTTTGCCTCTATATTGTTGTTATTATTATAATGTGTGTTGTTGTTGTTTAACCAAGTGGAATAGACAACATTTGGCCACTTTGCAGGAGAGGATAGCCCAACATAAATAGTTATTTTGTTTAATTTATCCCTTATTACAGGGACATACACATTGATGCCCTACATGGCAGGAAGAGTACTGAGAGCACAGAATTTATTTTATTTTATTTAAAAAATCTTCTTCTTCTTAGTAGTAGTAGTAGTAGTAGTAGTAGTAGTAGTAGTAGTAGTAGTAGTAGTAGTAGTAGTAGTAGTTGTTGTAGTAGTAGTAGTAGTAGTAGTAGTAGTAGTAGTAGTAGTAGTAGTAGTAGTAGTAGTAGTAGTAGTACAGTAGTAGTATCCTAATAGCAATCTCCCTGCCTTTACAACACATGTTTGAGAGATAGATGAGTGTTTGTAGTGTATGTGAGAGTGTGTAAAATATGAGAGCATGTTTGTTGGTATAGATCGCCGAGCTTTGAGCCTTATTGGTGATTTGGGGAAAAGAATATCATATCAAGTTTTATTTAATATTATTATTATTATCATTATTATTATTTTTATTATAATTTTTTAAATATTATTATTATTATTAGTAGTAGTAGTATTAGTAGTAGTAGTAGTAGTAGTAGTATTATCAGTATTATCAGTATTATTGTTCTTATTATCAATATTATTATTATTATTATTATTATTATTATTATTATTATTATTATTATTATTAAAATGGAAAAGCTCCTTTCAGGTTTACCAATGGTGGAAAATGGCCCCTCGACGGCCGCCTTACCCCTCAACTCTGTACATCACGCTGAAAAGCATCGTGCCGCCTCAAAACATCGAACCTTCCACTCGCTCCATGTTTGCTCTCCAAAAGGCAAGATTTGGGTTTTGACCTACGCACTATACATTTTTTTCTGTCTGTTTGCTGTCATGAATAATATTCCACAGAAAGCAAAATCATCATCCATGGACCAGCATTAAACAAACACTGAACCACCAGAGCAATCAAACTGCTAAGATGGTCTGTGAAACCTGGTCACTTTTGGATTGCACCTGCAGGATTCAGCCCTGGGTCATCTCTTTGAGAATTTAACTTCTACTTCTTTTTTAACTCCTCGTCCCAGTAGATGTTCACTGTTCTGTCATTTATGTTTCCCTGTATCTGCAATGAGCATTCTTTAGGATGGATGTCTGTGCATTAGAATGATCATATCATCATCATCATCATCATCATCATCATCATCATCATCATCATCATCATCATCATCTTCTTCATCATCATCAGGCAGACTGAATGGTCTAATCAAATCAACAACAAACTATTTCAAATTCTTCCAGGTTTGTCTGCTTCTTTGCCTAACTGTGTGTCCACTCGCAAAGAAGAAACTGTTTTGGCCCACCTTCATATTAGGCATATTAGTCACTCATAGTTTCCTTTTGGAAGGTGAAGAACCATAGTGGTGCTTTGCTTGTGACAAATCCTTTTCCGTCCGCCATTTTATGTCTAAATGTCACAGCAGACTTACAACGAAGAATACAAAGCATAGAGATGGGGTGCTACAGAAGACTTCTGGGCATTTCCTATACCCAGCACATCACCAACAATAAAGTTTAAAAGACCATCACTCAAGCCATTGGACAACATGATGACATGATCACAAGGGTAAAGAAACGGAAACTCTGATGATATGGCCTCGTCACAAGAGCATCAAGTCTTGCAAAGACCATCCTGCAAGGCACGAAGCAAAGGGGGCAAAAGAAGAGGGGGACAGAAAAAGAGGTGGGAGGAAAACATTTGAGAATGGACTGGCTTAACACTGAGAGAAGCCATGAGGGTTGCTGAAGACAGAGAAAGATGGAGTATGCTTGTTAAACAATCATCTGTAATGCTCCAACAACCTTGGAGTTACAAGATATGATAGGATAGTGTTGATCTGGTTGATGAGAAAGATATTTTGGTTTGATACCTTTTAATGAGATTTTTAAAAGTCCACATTGGTCAAAACCTGTTTACATTTTTATGTGATGTTGGTTTGTTTTTATCGCATATAGGTCATGTCATCTTGTCTGTGTGCTTGTTTAGATTTCATCAGTAAAGCTAGTTTTACGTACATTTTTAAAATCATTTTAATATGTTAGTGGTGCAGTCTGGTTTTAAATAATTTTGTGTGGTCCTGACTTGGCTCTTAGCAGTCCGCTGGACCCTATAAACATTGATTATCTACTATAATCATATTGTTATCACCACCACCCCTACCACCACCACCATCATTATGCTGTTTATTCTGTTTATTCTTGCTGTTACTGTAATTTCAACAGAAAGTGAATGAACAGGATTGAATTGTACCGATCATTCATGCTGACACTTCAGGTTGTAGTGGACCATCGCTCCTTCTTGGTGGATTAGGAAGATAAACCTGCCATGACTCTTGTTAGTATTATACAAAAATGATAATGACATTTAAAAAAAAAAAAAGAGTGTTTGGTAGGGATGAGTGTGAGTAGGGGGAATGTGGAATTGGATATTCTTATTCCTGTTAGCGTTATTTGTCTGCCTAATCTAAAATTATCTCTATGAGCTTACATGAATAACTAAATGAAAATTTACAAAAAACATGAATGAAAATGAATGAAATTCTTTTGACTGTGAAAACATATGGACAATATTAACACTATAACAGTTCATCTAAAAAATTACGTCTTTCTCAAACGGAGTAAAACGCTACAATTTAGACTTTTTTCAAAAAATGTTACACTGAAGTAAGAAGTTACAAAAGCTGACACAGCAAGTCATGTAAAGGCAAAACTGACCAGTGTAGATGTACTGTATATGCATTTCCCTAAATCACTAATCAGGTTCAATGCAAGCGACCTGTAATCAAAATACACACGCTTACACACACAACAAACATATTAAATCACTCAAACAATACATTACAATACAATACTATACAAAACAATATAATACATTACAATAGCATACTATACAATACATTACAATACTATGCAAAACAATATAATATATTACAATACCATACCATACAATAAACTCATCTTTATTACCTCAAAAGGAATTACAACAGGCCCAGACTCACAGTTAAAAACTATATATATTAAGAATACATAACTGTCGACTTCACATGCACCTTGTAAACATCATCCAACACACCTCATTTGCAATGCTGAGAATCTCACACACAATAGTATACATGCCACACACTCACACGCACGCATGTACACACATACATGCATGCACACACACAAACATATCACATTGCAGTTGAACAAGCCAAGCAGAAGGTTACATGTCACAAGGTATCACAGTACAGTACACAGGAACCACATGGGCTTGCAATATAATACACGAATACACCACTCATAAAGTCATTTGTAAATGCCAGTAATGTAGTTTTGGAGTTGTATTTTTTTTTAGACAGAAAGAGAGGAAGAAAAGGAGAAAACTAGAAAAGAAAAAAAGATGATCTTCTGTGTTTGTTGACATGCATCAAAACTGCTGTCTAGTATAACATAAATGAGTGAGAAGATATCTCTCAATTCTTGAAGTAAATGAGGAGAGATGAGACTGTACCTATAGGAGACCCAAGATCTTTAACTGAAGAACTTTTTAGTCAAATAAACTGAAACATTTTTAACACCTACTAAGCATTTGTAGTTTTATTATCATAAAAGATCCAAAGACAGGCACACCAGTTGGCATTTTAAAACCTAGTTTTTGGGCGTGATGTCTGTAAATTATCATTAGCCTTTATTTGTTATGGATGGAAGAAGAAGAAGAGAGATAACTGATGATGAAACAAGAGTCTAGGTCATGAATAAAGTATCTCCTACAGGAGGAAGGAGCGATGACGTACGAGGACCTGAAGCGTAGCATGAACTGGGAATCCATGTCGCACAAACTGGACCCACGTCCCATGACTCAATGGACGCGACTCTTTGGCCAGCTGTGTCGGATCCCAAACAACCAGATCCTGACCCTGCCTGGCGGGAAGAAAGGCTGCTTCATCCTCAAATACTCCCACGATGGCAGGTGGGTGGAATTTTCTTGTATCTTTGTAGTATGGTTATGTATTTTTTAATAGATTTATTTCTATTAATATGGATTTATTTATATACTTATTTATGTATATATTAATTTTCTTATTGATTCTCTGAAGTTTTAATATTAAGATAAGATAAGATAAGATAAGACAACTTTATTATCTTTTACAAGAAATTACATTGTGGTGTACAATTACAATCAACAAGGAATAAACATCACAATAATAATAACAACAATCATAATGACAATGAGGATAAAAATGCACAGTCACATATGAATAGAATTACACTTATGCATGCTAACATTAAAAAAATGTGAAATGAGATTATTTTGGGCAAACAAAACACACACACACACACACACACACACACACATACTCGAACGCTTACACAGCCTGAGGACTATGATTCTAGACCTCGGTTGTGGGGACTATTAGAAAGAATAGGTATTTTTGAGATTCGATACTGCAAGCATTGTCTCTTGGCTCCCGAAAGCAGCGCTAGGGGTCGTACGTTTCAAAATAGTAACTACTCTTTGAGCTATTAGACTTGGTATTTTGCGTGATAAGTGAAGACTGGCGGGGGGTGTCTTGTGAGGACTAAATACACACATTCACAAATAGCATTCATGTTGAGGACTTCGTACACACTTGCTTACACACTCTTAAACCGTATTAAGACCGAGGACCATGATGCGGGGGTGTATTGTGAGGACCTAATACACACATTCACAAATAGCATTCATGTTGAGGACTTCCGTACACACTTGCTTACACACTCTTAAACCGTATTAAGACCGAGGACCATGATTCTAGACCAACTTTGCAATATTGCACACATGCCTAACGGCTCTCTGTACTTGTTAAATATAACCAACTGTATTAATTTTAAATTTATTTTGAATTCTTTTTTATTTAAAAAAAAATATTGATTGAAATTTTTTGTTCATTGTGCAGGAGTTTGGCATGTGCCTGTGGAGACAAAGATGGGTACCCTATCCTTATTTATGAGGTGAGTAGCACTGGTTGATGTTTATGTTTTTCTGATACGTAATTATCGTCTGTTGCTTAATACGTATTGTCTGTTGTATGTTGATTAGGGCGCTTTTTAAGTTCTCTTTTTTCTTTTTCTGAGTGAATTCATGTTTCGCTGCATGTACTATGTTGTATGAGCTCAGAGTTTCAATAAAAAAGTGAAGTTTAAACAATGAATGATGTTTGAGCAATACACACAGTTGATCATGCACCCTCTTCAGCAAGTTTTATGTGTGACACCGTGACAAAACTTTCTTGGCATTTCAATACACTACAATCCAATCCAATACATTTCTATTCAATACAGTACAATACAGGACAGTACAATTCAATACAGTACAATACAGTGCAATACAAAACAATTCGGTACAATACAAACAATTTGGTACAATACAGTACAATACAATTCAATACAATTCAATATAGTACAATACAATTCAATACAGTACAATACAATTCAATACAGTACAATACAATTCAAGACAATACAGTTCAATACATTGCAATACAATTCAATAAAGTGCAGTACAATATAATTATATACAATTCAATACAGTACAATACAGTACAGTATAATATACAATTCAATACAGTACAATACAATTCAATACAGTACAATACAATTCAATACAGTACAATACAATTCAATACAGTACAATACAATTCAAGTATAATTCAGTATAGTACATGTACAATACAGTACAATACAATTCAATACAGTACAATACAATCCAAATCAAGTACAGTAATATTCTATATAATACAATTCAATACAGTACAATACAATTTAATACAGTTCAATACAATTCAATACAATACCAACACAAGACAACAAAATACATTATTATTATTATTATTATTATTATCATCTGGTTGTGATTTGAACGTAGAATTATTATTATTATTGTTAATATTATTATTATTATTATTATTATTATTATTATTATTATTTACATTGCAGGTTCCATCAGGACAACTGAAACAAGATCTGCAGGGTCATTTCAGACTGGTGTACGACCTCTGCTGGTCCAGAAAGGACACTCATCTTCTCTCTGCCTCCGCTGATGGCACTGTCAGGTACTACATTGGATGTGGGGTTCGGAATTTGGGATTTTATTCCTCACCCATGCAGGTGAAATTCAGGGAGCCTTTTCAGCAAAAAGCATGGCAGCCGCAAGAGCAGAACCACCCAGGACAAGGGGGAACTAGGACCTATACTGCGCTCAAGACTGATTAAAGTGTTTAGTGCTTTGCTATTCTTGGTCTTCTTTCCTTCCTTCCTGTTGTGCAAAATGTGAAGTTCTGTTCACATTAAGTTATAGATTTACTGCTTCTGTGTTTTTACCTATAGTTTTTGTGTGTGTTTATTTCTTCATTGTGTAGGCAGTGGAATATTCTGGAAGACAAGAAGATGGCAGACAAAGTGTTGCCGCACCCAGGGTTTGTGTACGCCTGCAAGTATCACCCTCGCCTGGACAGTATCGCTGTAACGGGCTGCTACGACCAGGCTTTGAGAGTGTGGGATGTCAGCGGTGACGATGAGGCTGGACAGGTGATGATGATAATGTTGATGATGATGATGATGATGATGATGATGATGATGATGATAATTTATGTTATGAAGAACTGTACCAAGCTTTCCAAATAAAAATAACAAGAACAAAATGATTTTGTGCAAGTGTTAACGAGGGAGACAAGAAAATTGTTTAAAATACAGTGAGCAGTCTTGCCTTGTGAAAAAATCCTTATGCTGATCTCTTCTCTGTTACTGCTACAGTAAGATATTTTTTATATCAAAAGGTAGAGGCAGGGCTGTTTACAGGGTTAGCTTTTTGAGGGCAGTGCTCATCTCCGTTTTGCAGCTCTACCTTTCTTGTTGCATGATTATTTACATTCATTCATGATTATAACACTTCCTGCCATGTTAGTCATGTAAATTGTGCTGAGTTTTCCCACATGCCATTGTTTTAGTTGATGCAAGAGATAGAGGACCACCATGGTTACATCAACTCCATCTGCTTTGATGACGATGAGGGGCAGAAGATGTACTCGGCCGACAGCGTAGGGACCATCAACATATGGAACGTCTATGTCACTGACGAGCCTGACAGACGGGGTTAGTTACATCCAGTTATTTGTGTGTTTGTTTAGGAACTTGGTTCTTTCTGTGCAATCATTTCTAACAACTCTTCTTGTAGAAAGAGTGAGCGTTAAACTGGAACGAATATTTAGAGCTGTTCCTCTGCATGCAGATTTTCCTGCAACTGCTTTGGCACGGTATTTATTGGACGTTGGCCTGGAGCCGTGCACCACTTCTGCAGGATGACTCAGCATGTGTGTGATGAAGACTGTCAGAAGTCGGATCCCACTGTCACACACTTTGCTCTCAACCAACAGTCATCCTCCTGTATAGAGCAGGGGACAGTATTCCACAAAGACTTTTTCACCTTGCCTTCAAAGTACAAGGCAGAAGAGAACTTTAGATCGACCAGTGAAACTTGGCTTGTAGTGATCTCTTTCATTTCCGGTGATGCACTAGGAAAATCCTTATGAACTTTTCTTTATGCCTGCAGTTCTGAAGCGGCAGTGCCATTAGTTGCAGACGAAATTTTGTTCGCCCTTATCCAGGGGAGGTAAATGACATAGCTCTCTAATTTGTGGAGGTTGTTTTCCTCAAAAATGCACGAGTTTAGATTTGGTTCATCACTGGCTAAAACAGACACTTTTCCTAAGGAAAGTTTAGTTGAAGTTTAGGATGAGCATTGGTCATTTTTTTCTTCTTCTTAAAAAAAAATACACACACACATTAGAGAGCTTCTATAACCCCAACTTGTGTTCATTGCCTAAGCTAGCCTACTAACTAGTCCGTTTATGCCTACAAACCTTGTAGTATAGGGCTCATTTAAAACCAAGGGCTGTTTGTGCACATTCATAAAAATACACCAGAAAAGTGATTTTACATCTTTACTGTGCCCATAGGAGACACTTGAAACCTAGACACAATGCAAAACTTATGCTGAAAATCTAAATGGGAACCACACACTCCTCCCACAATTTTACATCTGAAAGCAAAAGCAGTTTCAAGACCATGCGCTATTTTGGTCACTCTGTATCAACAAAATACTAAAGGCAATAAGGCCGTTGCGGCCAGAATCGAATCAAGTGTGAAAAACAAATGGAATTTTGGTTGGCTTGAGGAGAGAGTGAAGACCTCAATCTGGTTGACGACAGGCAAAGACAAACAAGAACACACCGTGTTCACCTTTCAATCTCCAAAATCAACTTGCCTAGTCAGGTGTACTGCGACTGGTGTTGTGACAAGCTGAAATACGGATCAAATGAATCTGAAGGTTCTCAAATTTTTCAGACGCGATCTTCATTATCATCTTGTTTACATCCAGATCACATTTTCTCATCCACAACAAATCTAATATCAGTCATGCCCGCATAAACGTGATCCTGACAAACACTATTTGTTACAACAGCAGACGACGTATTTGAAAGTAAACAAGCATCTACTCGCTTTTCTTTCCATCCAGCCAGAGAGATTATTTCTTCTCTCCCACTCTTTCCAGAAAGACAGTCTTATTGATGTTTTTATAGCTCTAACAATATCATGGTGTTAACGTGCGTGTGGAGCCCATGAACATCTTGGAGTTAGAAGGATCTATATGTTCATACTTTCATAATTTCTCATCTTCAGTTATCATCAATCCAATGCAATGGTTCTGAGATAACCTTTTTTTCTGAATGTTAATTGTTCTGAAAGTATGGTTTAGTGACATCAAGGAGATTGTTACTACATGCATTTAAATAGTCAGTGTGTACTTTGGGATTTAAATTTGACTGGTGAGACATTACTGAAGCTTCAAGTGCACTGTTTTGTAAAGTTGTGGTGTCTCCCAGCGCAAGTTTTAGGTGTCCTATCCTATCCTATCTTATCCTATCCCGTAACTCAAAGATCGTTGGGGTTCCACAGATGATCGTTTAACCAGCGTACTCCATCTTTCTCTGTTCTCAGCAACCCTCATGGCTTCGTTCAGTGTCAAACCAGTCCATTCTTGATTGTTGTCCTCCCACCTCTTTTTTCTGTCTCCCTCTTTTTCTGCCTCCTTGCACCGTGCCTTGAAGGATGGTTTTTGCCAGGCTTGATGCTCTGGTGACGTGGCCATACCATTGGAGTTTCAGTTTCTTCACCACTATGAGCATGTCATCATGTTGTCCAATGGCTTGTGTGATAGTCTGTTGGACTTTGTTGTTGGTGATGTGCTGCTGGGTATAGGAAATGCCCAGAGGTCTTCTGTATCACCTCATCTCCATGCTTTGTATTCTTTGTTGTAGATCTGTTGTGAGGGTCCATGTTTCACAAGTGTATAGGAAGATGGAGATGACAAGGGAGCGTAGCTTCCTAAAGATTTGAAGCTATGCACTGTGTTGAGGGATTGGGCTTGGACTTTGATGTCCATGTTGATGCCTTTGGTGTTGTTGGTCATCATTTTGGTCTTCTCTGCACTAGGCTCTGAAGATGGTGTCAAGCCTCTGTACAAGTTTCAGGTGTGGAAAATGTAAAAACAATTACTTTGCTTCAGGGGGCAGCTTCAGGGGGCACTTGACCCCATGACCCCCGTCTGGGTCGTTGCATCTGCAGAGGTGCCAACCAGTACGGATTGACCGTATTTAATTCCGGCGAAGTGAATTAAATACGGAAATACGGTAGCTTTAATAAAAATACGGAGGAGAAGTTCCCGATCGTTTATCCCTTTACCGGGAGTAGCGGTCGAAGGTCTAAACAGGCAAAACGCCCAAAAGCGTCCGTATCAACCACTGGTTATATTCTCGCGTTGTTTGAAAGATTGCGAGACTTCCGGCAATTGACTTCCGGTTTATTCTGTCGTGAAAACAATCGACTGCATTTCCGCAAGTTTTCTCTTTGATGCGTTCGTTTTTTCGATAAAAAACAAAATTGTGTGAATGTCTAAAATGGATGGTTTGAATTCTTCGACTGATGAAGGAGAGTTTACAGGCTTCCATTTATCAGACATTGAAGTGAGAGAAATAGACTTTAAGTCGGAGGAAGAGATCGGTACTGACATTAGTGTCAGTAGCATGCATGCATCCGATCTTTCAAGTTTCAGATGGGCAGGGAAGTAAAGAAGAGGAGGAGGCTTGTTTGGACTTTTTAATTTTTTTTTTTTTTTGTAAACACATGGAGTAATAAAAAACAAGACATAACAAGAGAAGCATAAAAAGGTAGATAATCAAAAAAGAATGTATTTTTGTTAATTTTGCATTTTATTTCATTTAAATCTATGCACTAATACCTAAGAGTAAGATGTGGTGTTTTTACTAACGTACCCCGAAATATCTCTAAAATTATAAAATGTCTTGCCTGTTTAGAGCTAAAAAATAGACAGACGTGTGCCCAGTAAAGGGTTATCTTTGCCAGCGGTGTTTCTGTACCGGTTTCTGGTCTCATAATAGTACTCCTGCACTCACTGAACGTCGCTGTGTTCAACAAGCTGATTTTCATGGTGATTTTAGAGTAAAACAAGTGTAATGTTCAACAAGCTGATTTTGATCGTAATTTTAGAGGACTGAAAATATCCTGCTGTTTCAGAGGGAAGCCTGTCGTTATTTTATAGTGTCATTGGCTGGGATTTGCGAGAAAAAAAACAACTGACAAGCGTTAAAAAATACTGACAAACGAGTCCGGAAATACTGACAAGAAGATTAGTTGGCACCTCTGCATCTGGACACCATTGCATCTGGACACCAGATGCAAATGCGATAATTTCTTCCTTTTTTCTTAGTACTTGCTTATTTCCATGCCCGTGAGTTGTTAGATGCCTTCCCCTTGCTGTCCTCTTTAGGCCTATGTATTGTTGAGAGCTGTTGGGTGCCTTCCCTTTGCTGTCCCTTGCCCGTACTGAGTGCACTCTATATTGGATTCCTGTCATCTGTACAGAGTTTGCAGCATGTACAGTATTAAGAATGTGTGCTGTTATTTTTTATATTTTTTTAATAGTACCAAAATGTTACATTGTATGTCATTTGTGTGTGTGCAGCTTTTGTTCGAGATTGGACGCTGTACCACTCTTTACAAGAACCAGAAATGAAGGTAAGCTTTGAGGGCATGGCAAGAGAGAGAGAGAGAGAGGATTGGAAGGGGAGTGAAAGAATAAGAGAAAGAGAGAGTGAAAGGGGTGTGGGTGGGGGGAGAGGCATAGAGAGAAGGCAAAGAGAAAACAGGGAGGGAAGTGAGAGGGAGACAGAGAGCTTTGATAACAAGGACTCATAGAGAGAAAGAGAAATTTGACATTTGAAATTTTTTTTATTTCAATAAGGCCAAAGCCCCATTAGAAAGGGGGTAATTTACCATGACATGTGGGGCCGGGTAGCTCAGTTGGTAAGAGCGTCTTGCTAGTAACCGAAAGGTTGCTGGTTTGAATCCCGGATTGGTCAACGTGTGATCATATTATTTTCCCCTTTACCAACAACTGGCCTGCTGGTGTCAGTATAAATCGGTCCAGTAGTCACCTATATGCGAAAGTGTCGTGTGACTATAATCTACAAACAACAACATACCATGACATCGTTTTACAAAGCACTTATTAACATAATTATAAATATATAAACAATCAGGACATTAGCAGAAACATATAAATATATATATAACAATCAGGATAACGCAATTTCACGAATTTTAAAAGCATGATACAAGTAAACACATACATTTTTTTAATAACATGAGGTTGTTTTGATGACATTAGCAACTGAAAACGGAATAAACTTGGATTTCTATGGAATTTTATAGGTATTAGCTTCTTTCTGAGATTTACTAGAAAAGGGCAAAAAAGTAAGAAATGAGTTTCATTCTCCACACCGTTTTTACATAGCGGACAAATTAGATCATCTGGCTTACATTGCCGATATCGATAAAAATGGACCAACAAATCTGAAACACCAAATTGGAATTTTGTCATAATGAATTTCATATGACTGTCAAGAGGCATACTCAAATATTGAGGAACAACTTTTATTTGGCCACAAAATAATCTATACATATGGAATCTTTCGCTTTCGCTCACATGTTCACTCCAATTTTGCCATCTGCAATCAACCATGCGCTGCTTAAACATTCTTAAAAACTCTCTCTCATTCCCTACACCTTGTGCTATCCAAACATTACCAAAACCATGTACATTTAAACACTGTCTTACTTTCGATGCCCAAGTTGTCTTCCCTCTATTGTCTAAATCCAGCAACACAAAATAAGCTTTTTTCGGGATTCTATCAGTAGGCATTTTACATAACTTCAACCAGTAACGAATCGTATTCATTGAGAAATTAATTAATAAAGGAAATCTGTTTAATTCTTTATATACGAGGTCATTTGGGGTCCGCATATTAACACATAATAATTTCTTCATTGCAAACAAATGAATCTTCTCACAATGATGCGCAGCATTTTTTAGAGAGAGAGAGAGAGAGGATGAGAAGGGAAGGGAAGTGAGAGAATAAGAGAAAGAGAGAGAGGTAGATGAAAGTGAGAGATGAAGAGAGAGGCTGACAATGACATATTATCATTACTCTTTGTGTAGGACTTCATAATTACTCGGCAATCCAGGGTCAGCTCTAAAAGGGGCATAACTGATCATTTTAAAATTTTAAAAAATAAAATAGTAGTCAATGTTCCAATTAGCGAACGTGGTTTAAGGTGGGACTAACTTGTCCACGGGCTAGAAGCCAATGGCGTCTGACAGGTGTGGGATCGATCCTGTCTGTTGGCGTTATGTTTCTCTGAATATTGTTTACTTTCGACCTGGGCAAAGTTTCGGGGGGTACTCCGGATTGTTTCACTAGCAAAATTTAAACAACAAAGAAACCCCACACACAGCTGGAGTATTTGGGCGTACCACTGGCTGCAACTATGCCTTCCCCAGGGGAGGCCACACAGAATGTCCGATAAAAGGGACAATAAAGTGTCAAAATGCCCCAAAAAATCTGTTTAAACGGAAGAACTGGAACTGCAGAGCTTCATAAGTACTCGGAAATTTGAGACAAAAGAGAGAGAGAAAGAGAGAGAGAGAGAGAGAGAGACTGATTAACTGATTTTTGCTTTTAAAATTAAAATTTGTGTGATATTTAGTTAATGTGTTTGCACAGAACATCCAGATCAACCATATAGAGATGCACCCCAGTGGCCGACGACTGCTGGTTCATTGCAGAGACAACGCTGTACGCATGATTGATCTCAGAGTGTAAGTACCAAACCAACATTAGCCAAAAGCCCAAAGCCAAAACCAAATAAAAAATGTCTTTCCTTTCCATGTGAATGATTTCAGGAATGGCCGCAGATTCTTGAGAAAAACTGAGACAGAAACTTAGTACACTTATAGCACGAAAGACTGACACATTGTGGACCTTGCAGAACCTTACCCTTGAATTCTTCAGCAAGAACCAAGACTTTTCTTTTTAGTCTTATGACCTAGAATCTGAAAAAATTCCACATGTTGTGTGTGTGTGTGTTTCTTTGATTCTTTTATTTTGTAATATCCTTGTCTTTTGTTTTCCTATGGTGATCAGTATACATTTCTCTTTGCCAAAATAACCATATTATCTGTATGACATTAAGGCAGCCCTTTATCAGAGGCACCAGAAAAGCTCCATTAATAGAGTAAAGACTTCATGTTTTGCGGCCACGGGTTCATTTTAATATACAGGATGCAAGCTGTGGTCATAAACAATGCACGTTCAGATAAGTTTAGCTTGGTGTGTCATAGATAAAAAGTATATTGACATTATATTATGGAGAAAGAAAGAAAGAGAAAGAGAGAGAGAGAGAGAGAGAGAGAGAGAGAGAGGGGGGGGGGGGGGGGGAGAATAGAAAAACACAGAGAAAGAGAGAGAATAATTATTTTCAACTAGCCTATGAATGGACCTTTTTATTAATTGTTCATTATTTTATTTTATGTACAGTTGTGCGCCCACCCCATATGCAATTTTCCACTTTTATGTATCAGATGGGAAAGTTGGACATTAACTCTTTCCCTGCCAATCGACGATATATCGTCGATCTGAGCCGCCATGTTTGTGCCAATCGACGATATATCGTCGATTTCAGTATTCCGTTTGTTTCAGTTTTTTTGCGCAGTCCAATCCAAGTTTTATTTTAACCAAAAAGAGATAACTCTTTCTACTTTCGTTCCCGATCGACACTCGCGTGGTTTCTTCAAATTGATTCGTTTTTAGAGTGTTTTTTGTGCATTTTACTAAGCATATGTGATGGGCACAATCGACAGTGTGTCAAACTCTGCTAATGATCAATATAATTTCAAACTGTAAAGTGTATTTTGATCCTAAATAAATTTTCTTTCTGGTGTGTGAAGCTGATTCAGTGATTGGAATTATTCCTCCAGATTTTGTTTATCACTGTGGTATGTAGAAATATTTTTATTTTATTTTATAATTTCAAAAAGATCAACATGCTTTCAAAACACATATTTCAATAACATAATCAAATTAACATTTGTGTTTTTTTTTTCTTATTCTTCACTCTTTTACCTTTAATTTGATATGAAATATGTCTATTTAACAACTATTATTGAAAGAACAGTAGCTTAAATGCCTAAGGTACTGAACTTTCTTTCCGGTGCCAGAGAAATGTCTGGCACAAACGTGGAAACATGCCTGGCAGGGAAAGAGTTAAAGATACTGAACAGAACTGCACTTAATGAACACAACTGTTTTAAAATGAGCTGAACTAAGAAAAAGTGTGATTGGTGATGTGTGTGTGTGTGTGTGTGCACTTGCATAAACGTACAAATGGGGTACCAGACCTTGCCCTTCTTAGCTACAAATGGGTTCATTTGCTAGGCGAAACTAGGTCCACGTTTTAGACGGAAAGAGCCAATTTTGCATCACCTTCTTACATTTTTAGATGAATTTTGCGCTCTTTCCAATTCTGACATTCTTAAATAAACCCAGTTCTGATGTTTTGCCTGTGTGTGACCATAAATATTTTAATAATAAGTACAGTACCATTATTCCAGTCTCCAAAGTGCATCAATATTTTATATACCCACCCCTAATGTAGATAATAATAATAATAATAATGATAATAATAATAGTAATAATAATAAAGTAAAGATTTTATAATAGTAGTATATAGTACAGATGTAGTGCATGAGAGTGTTTTAAATACAAGGAAGTGCACTATTCAAGACGGAGAAAATCCAGCCACTTTTCAGGCACATTTTGAAGAAAAGTATAGGAGGCAAACTAGGTCAACTTTTTAGATGGAAAAAGCCAATTTTGCATCAGATTCTTACATTTTTAGTTGAATTTTGCTCTCTTTCCGTCAAAAAAATACTTTCCGATTTCTACGTTCTTAAATAAACCAGTTCTGATGTTTTGCAAATATGTGTGTGTGTGTTGTATGAATAACTGAAGTGAACTGAAAATGACCTGTCAGTTATCTGTGTGCATGTTGTTATATTGTTTTAATTGCAGGCAACGGGTGATGCAGCAGTATATAGGAGCGGTCAACTTCAGGGAAAAGATTGGCAGCTGTATCACGCCCTGTGGAACGTTCGTCTTTGCTGGCAGCGAAGATGGACATGTATACGTCTGGAACACCGACACTGGTCAGATAGTTTACTCTTTGTTCTTCCTGTAAATACTACTACTACTACTACTACTGCTTCTACACCTACTACTACTAATTACAATAATAATGGATGCTATGTTCTTCAAATCACCAATCAAGCTCAAAGAGCGGCGATCCATACCAACATACACGCTCACATGTTTCACCAACTCTTATACACAAAGAAAACACACATCTATCACTCAGACATGTGGTGTAAAGGCAGGGTGATCGCTATTAGAAGAAAGAAAGGAAATACAATTTTAATTTTTTTTAATGTTAGCTTGACATGATAATGATTATAATAATAATAATAATAATAATAATAATAATAATAATAATAATAATAATAAGGGTATTTATAGAGTGCTTGTCCTAACTATACAAAACATGTCAAAGTGTCTGGTCTTTTTTGTTTGTCTGTCTTTATTTCCCTTTCTTTGTCTCCTGTTGTTCCCTCCGTCTTTCTTTATGTAGCCTACAGACACTGGTTGATGGCTGTACTGATGTGATAGCTTGTAAACAATCATTATCCAATGATAATTTCGGAAAATATATGCATTACGCAGCTGGTAATTTTTATGTCTTCAGTTTGGTGGATAGTCAGAGAGAGAGAGAGAGAGAGAGAGAGAGAGAGAGAGAGAGAGAGAGAGAGAGAGAAGTGGTGATGGTGGTGGTGGTGGAAGGTGGCTGATGTTTGGTTGTGTAAGATGGTGGCTCACTATGGTCTTTCCTGTATCGGCCAGCATTTTGAGCAGCTGTTGAGCTGGAAGAAGCACTATATAAGAATGACGGTGTCTTACCATCCATTTTGTGATGTACACAGTTTCAATGTGGAATAAGCTGTGGATTAGACTGTCATTGTTTTGAAGCTTCACCAAGCCAACAACCCTTTTGTAACATTTGGATTAAAGTTGATTTGACTTCTTAGAATGTGTCTGTCTCTCTCTCTATTTCTCTCTGTCTCTGTCTCTCTCTCTCTCTGTCTCTGTCTCTCTCTCTCTCTCTCTCTCTCTCTTGTTTGTCTCTTGTTGTTGATTTTGTGGAACCTAGAAAACTACAATGCTTACAGCTCCACTTTTTACTAGTATGCAAAAATGGTTGAAAAATTATATTTCAAATGTAGTTTTTAAAGTCAGTCCTGACGAGATGGCTATTCTACTTAGGAAATGTCTTTTGTGGTCACAGGGGATGCAGAAACATCGAAAAATTAGATCTTGTTTCTACCACGTTTAAAGCTTATTCTGACTCTCCGCTGCAAATCTTGACAGTTTGCCTGCCAACGTTTCTGCTTGGGTGCCATTTAAAAGCAATCGTTTTTAGTTCTTTTTTTTTCTGTTTGAACTACAGCATCTGTATTTGATTTTTATTTTTTATAAACTATAGCATCCGCCACGTATATTTTAAATTTTCGGAGTCCTAACACAACAGCTCAATGCCTATCTGAGCAGCACTGTTTAGTGCCCTCCACATTTTGCTGGCTGCGGGCTATTTATAGCTTGCCTGCATCCTCCCTTCCAGTGAAGGGAAAGGAAAGGTAGCATTGGTGAAGCTATGACCTAACCTCAAAACTAAAAAGCTTTGGTTGAGTCGATGTGCTAACGTCACTTTAATCTTTACCCTGCTTATGTCTTGCACAGGTGACCAAGTGGCTTGCTACACAGATTTGAACTACAACAAGCCAGTGACAGATGTGGCGTACCATCCGCGAGACCACATCATCGCCATCTGCTCTTTGGGCGATAACCAGCCCATCCTCCTGTACAAATATGACCCCTTCAGTAAGTTACGCATGGAGTCATTCATTGTGCGAGTGAAAGATTGGTTGAGCTGAGAAGCTCAGATACTGGTTGATTGCAGACTGCATTTCCCACACTATAAGATGCACTAGTATCTAAGCCAATCAGTTATTCTTTTTGATTGAACCGATCAGTTATTCTTTTGATTGTTTGAGTGAACAAATAAGGGATAACCAACTTTGATAGTAGGTAGTGAATGCGCTGTACTGTGGATAAGAAGGTGTTTGTTTTTTTTCCTTTCTGAAATTACTGAATTTGTGGAGGGTTAGGCTGGAACCTTTTTCCTTCTTCTCTTTGATTTTATGTTATGGTTTTGCGCGTTGGAAAGCCTCCTTGCATGTGTTTACTGCATTTTTATTTTATTTTATATTTCTTGAGATTGTGTATCATTTTAGAACTATTTTTCTCCTTCAGCAAGCCGAAAGTCCTTCCTTTGGGTGGACCCATCAAACTCCTCTTCCTCCACAGGTAGTGGGTTGCATGGAAAGCAGAAAATTAGATGCAATTTTGCTTCCGGTTTGGGCGTGACGTACCATTATTTTGTTGGCCCCAAATTTCCTCTGTAGTTGTCACATCAAACTAATAATTATGAATGGTTTTGTTACCCAGAGTTTTCCCTCAATCGCTACCATCACATCACTTTCTGCTGCCACTAAAATGAAGCTTTCGAGTGTTCAGCTGCAAATTCACAGAAGCAAAATTTGAGGTGTGACTTGGCTAGCAAATTTGACTAGTTTAAAAAAAAAAAAATAGAGAGGGCCTCCCACTTTTTATGGTAAGCGGACATGTCTTGTTTATGCAAACTAAAACGGCAACTTGTAATCAACAGATGTAATCTACATGTACTAACCAGCCTCTAACCTTGTCAGAGAGATTTCACGTCTATGGATTTACCCTTATAATATAATAAAATAATAATTTGAACCCCAAAATGTTTCTGCTGGAGAACGGAATTTGCTAGCAGGTTTCATGCCTTATATTTGCTGTGGATTTGCTTGCAGCTGTCGGTGTGTCAAATACAGTGGGGATATTTTATCGCAGGTTGTGTGTATATGTGTGTGTGTGTTGGTAGATGGAATATCGTTGGAATTTATGCTTCACATGACTTGTGTGCATCTACTTCAAGTATAGGCATGTCGTGTCATTGGAGTGCTGCAGTTCACCCAGGTTGCTGAGCGATTGTTTGAATGTCTTTGTAACGGAAGGAATTTGATGGGTGCCTGTTTATAATAACTAACTAAATGCAAAATATATCTGACCCCTAAATCAAAATCAAGTGTGCGTTTAAGAATCTCTGTTAACTACCACACTCAAAATTCACAGATTCTCACTAACACAGGCAAACACCAACACAAATATAAGTTCCACGCTATCAATACTTTACATAACTAAACAATAATAATTTACACAAATCTTTCACAGTATACGAGTCTCCCAGCTGGCATTTTCACACATCTGTTTATCTGTCTGAGGTAGCAGTGGAGTCTTCTTCAGGCGTAGAAGATTTGCTGACAGCCGATGTCACCAGTTGTGGTTCGCTCCCCTTTGATAGCGGCGATCACCCTGTGTCCTGATTCTCACGACTCCCCTTTGGTAGCGGCGATCACCCTGTGTCCTGAGTCTCACGACTCGCCTTTGGTAGTGGCGATCACCCTGTGTCCTGAGTCTCATGACTCGCCTTTTCCCCATTGCACGAAACAACCAGGTGCTCGAAGCTAACCAGCCTCCCAAAGGCAGCTAAAACAAGATATATACTCTCGTCAATACTCCGATTATTATAATCATATTATTCGTCTTTGTTTCATCCTTGCTCATCTCCCTTAGTTTCTTCACTCTTTCAATTCCGCTCCATATGTGATCATTTCTTTCCTTCTCCCACAATGTTATCCATATCCAGGTATAATTATTTCATGAATGAAAATTACTATCAACAAACTCACACTTTCCATTCATTCTACATTATCTACAACTGTATAATTATAGCCCCACATACTTAATAACATTATTACATCAATTTCTTCTTAGTGGATAACAGCTCACCAACTCTTAACATAATACATCCAATGCAAAAATATACTTCTCCAACATTTCACAATCATGAAAACATTATAAATACCTGTAATCTGTACAGCACAATACACAATCCAATTTCAGAAAGAAAGTCCACCGAACCTATACTCCTTGATAAGTCCTTGATGCTTTCTAACTCTTAAGTCTTCCCAGAAATCTTTTATTTTTCCTACACACCTGACACTTTGACTTCACACAACTTGACACTTTGAAACATATTCCTGAAGTGAGCTCCAATTGTCCTTACTTCCAGCTATTCATTATTTCATTGGTTCACATTTTCAACCAATGAAATTTTAGGTATATTTTTCAAAAAAAAAAAATCACATTCTAAAAATAGAAATATTGTTGAAACTAGAAAATCCACATCTCTACAGTCTTGCTCACAGATTGTCAGAATGACTTGCTCACAGATTGTCAGAATGGCTTGCTCACAGATTGTCAGAATGGCTTGCTCACAGATTGTCAGAATGTCTTGCTCAGAGTCAGAGATCGTTTGGATATTTACAAAGTATTACTAGAAACAAGTGAAATTATCGAGGAATGAAGTCCGGATGAAAAATTTTGTATCATGCTTATCCAGGTGTCCAGCAATTTTGGGGTGGCCTCGTGGTGCAGTGGATAAGTCGCCGGTTTCCTATGCCGAAGGTCGTGGGTTCGATTCCTGCAAGAAGCGCATGTATGTGACTTAGGTACGAGACTATTGAGGTCACCGAGGGTTTTCTCCGGGCACTCCGGTTTCCTCCCTCTCTTCAATATTGGTACAGGACGCAGTCAATATAAAAATGTCAAAAAAAAAATCGATTTTCTTTCCCTCTTCTAATAACGATCTCCCTGCCTTTACACCACCTGTTTGAGTGATGGATGTGTATTTAGTGTGTGTGAGGGTGGGTTAGACAGGTGGGCTTGTATTTTGGTATAGATCGCCGCGCTTTGAGCCTGATTGATTTGGGGAAAGACGCGTATATAGCATCTTTTATTATTATTATTATTATTATTATTATTATTATTGTTATTATTATTATTATTCACACACTAAATACACATCCATCACTCAAAAGGAGAGTGAGCTGCCCCTGTTGCTCCTCTTGTCTTCAGCTGTGGGTCAATATTTTGTTTTTGTTTTTACGTTCTTTTTTACAAGTTAAGTTTTTTCTTTACTAGAAGTCTTTTTACTGTAGGATGGAAGTGAGATGTCTGGAGATAGTGTGTGTGCGGTGGCTGGTGTGGCTGACTGTTTTTACAGTCTGTGGTTCGGAGACCTTTGACGGTGGACCGGTGCGGCTAACCTACAACATGGCGGAACTACAAGCCTTGAACACTGGTGCATGTGGGCTTTCGCTCGAGCTACCCCGGGAGATGATACCTAGGCCCAAAAAGCCGAGGAGGAGGGGTGGTGTGAGGCAAAGGAATCGCAGAAGGAAGAGTAAGCCGGTGCTACCTACTGTCATTATGGGGAATGTTCGGTCCCTATCGAATAAGATGGATGAGCTGTTTGCGTGTATTTCGCACGAGAGAATCTACAGACAGTGTAGTCTGTTTTGCTTCAGTGAGACATGGCTTACGGATAACAACCCTGATTCTGCAATCGCACTGGATGGTTTTTCCCATGTGAGACTTGATAGGGACCGTCAAGCTACGGGGAAGAAGAAGGGAGGTGGTGTTTGTGCTTATGTGAACGAACAATGGTGTCATCGTAATCATGTGACGGTAAAGGAGAGTGTTTGTTTACCTGACATTGAACTGTTGTGTGTAGGCCTACGGCCTTACTACCTGCCGCGTGAGTATAGCCACGTGCTTCTGTGTGTTGTGTACATACACCCTACAGCCAATGAAAAGATCGCTGTAGAGACTGTGGCTGGGGTGTTAGCTGATCAGCAATCTAAGTCGCCTGATGCACTGTGCTTGGTGACGGGAGACTTTAATCAGTGTAGCTTGAAGAAAGTTTTGCCTACTTTTAAACAGTATGTTGACTGTCCTACTTGCTGTGATAATACTTTGGATTTGTTTTACTGTAATGTCAAGGAGGCTTACCGCTGTAAGACCTTGCCACCTCTGGGTAAGTCTGATCATTGCCTGACCCACTTGTTGCCAACGTACACACCTCTTGTCAAACGTAGGCCCCCGATTGCAAAATCTGTACTATGCTGGACAACTGAGGCGTGTGATGCACTGAGAGGTTGTATGGAGTGTACTGATTGGGATGTTTTTGTTGATGCTTGTGATTCACTTGATGAACTTTCTGAAACAGTGGCTGATTATATTAATTTTTGTGTTGATAATGTTGTGCCAGTCAAGCAGGTCACACAGTTTGCAAATTGTAAACCTTGGATCACAAGGGAGATGAAGGACTTGTTGAGAAAGAAAAGAGCTGCTTTTGTAAGTAGGGATAAAGATGAATTAAGGAATGTACAGAGAGAGTTGAAAAAGTCTATAAAGGAGGGGAAAGAGCAGTACAAAAAGAAATTAGAAGCAAGACTGGAGAGCAACAATGCTAAGGAAGTCTGGCAAGGTATGCAGAAAATAACGGGGTGTGCAAAGAAAAAGAAAGTTGATTGTTCAGGTGCGGGTTCTGATTTTGCTGATGAGCTGAATAATTTTTATGCAAGGTTTGATGTCCATGATTTTAAGAATGAACAGACTATGATTGAGAGATCTGGGAACTTATCTGATCCCGGTGTACAGGAGCCTGTCACACTGTCAGTTCTTGATGTTTGCAAACAGCTGAAAAAGATTAAGGTTAACAAGTCAGCAGGACCGGATGGCATCAAGCCTAAGGTACTGTCCATATGTGCTGACCAGCTTTGTGGGATTTTTCACACCCTGTTCTCCATGTCTTTGTCCTTGTGCAAAATTCCATCTGCTTGGAAAACTTCTTGTATAGTGCCAGTGCCGAAGAAAGGTAAGGTGTCTTGCCTTAATGATTACAGGCCTGTGGCTCTAACCTCTCACATTATGAAGGTTTTTGAAAGATTAATGTTACCTGTACTGAAGACCCAGGTTGCTGATTTTCAAGATCCATTGCAGTTTGCATATAGGGCCAAAGTGGGGGTGGATGATGCATTATTGTACATGTTGCACTCTGTGTACACACATCTGGAAAAGAGCTCTGCCTGTGTCAGAATCATGTTTTTTGATTTTTCTTCGGCATTTCAGACAATTCAGCCTCATCTTTTGGCTCATAAGTTACAAAACATGTTTTTGCACCCTAACACAGTGAAATGGATTTTGGATTATTTGGTAGACAGACCACAGTTTGTACGATGGAATGGTATGTGTACTTCAAATACGATAAACACTTTTACCGGAGCGCCTCAGGGTACCGTTTTGTCACCATTTTTGTTTACATTGTATACATCTGATTTTAAAGTGCAAGGCGAGTCATGTCATCTTCAGAAATTTTCTGATGACTCTGCCATGGTCGGTTGTATCCTTGATGATGGTGAGTACTCGTACAGAGAACGTATTGATGATTTTGTGTCTTGGTGTGACTCCAACTTTTTGGTATTAAATGCAAGTAAAACAAAGGAAATGATTATTGATTTTCGCAAAAAGAAAAACACTGTCCTCCCTGTTGTCATCAAGGGTGAGGCTATTGAGATTGTCAATGAGTACAAGTACTTAGGAGTAGTTTTAGACAACAAGCTAAGTTGGTCTAGTCATATTGATGCTGTTTCCAAAAAGACACAGTCAAGATTGTTTTTCCTTCGCAAACTAAGATCATTCAATGTGTGTAACAAGATGTTGAATATGTTCTATCAGAGTATGGTTTGCAGTGTGATTTTGTTTGCATCGGTGTGTTGGGGAGGGAACGCCTCTGCGCGGGACAAGGGCAGACTTAATAGACTGATAAAGAAAGCGAGTTCTGTTGTAGGCGGGAGCCTTGATCAAATTGAAATTGTTGTTGAGAAGAGGCTTGCCAGCAAGTCCAGGGCTGTTCTGATTGATCCAGAGCATCCCCTCCACGGCGCACTGTTGCATCTCCACAGTGCACGGAGCGGTAGATTTACCATGCCACGGTGCCGAACGGAGCGTTTTCGGCGCTCCTTTATCCCTGCAGCTGTTAGATTTTTTAACGGTAACCGAAATACTGTTATGGTCACAGATTTAGAGTAGGTCAATATGTGATTGTTGTTTTACTGTTGCTGCATTCCTTCCGAGCAGGCCGGCGGCCGAGCACTGTTGGGGGTCTCAGAGTTTCGGAATGTATTTTTATTTTTATTTAGTTATTTTTATTTTTAAATGGTGTGCGTGTTGGTGTGTGATGACTGTTGTTCTATTAGTCTTGGTGGTTGTTGGTGTGATGCTTGGAATTTTAGTATATTTATTATATTGTTGTTGTCTTCTTGATGACTGTTGTTTACTAGTTTTAATAATTCTGGTGTGATTGCATATGGTGTGTGTGTCGGTGTGTGATGATGGAATTTTAGTATATTTATTATATTGTTTTGTTGTCTTCTTGATGACTGTTGTCTATTAGTTTTAATAATTGGTGTGATGCTTGGAATTTTAGTATATTTATTATATTGTTTTGTTGTCTTCTTGATGACCTGCTGATGACGAATTTAATTTCCTTATGGATGAATAAAATAGTATGAGTATGAGTATGAGTATTATTATTATTATTATTATTATTATTATTATTATTATTATTATTATTATCATCCTTATCATCATCATCATCATCATCATCATTATTATTATTATTATTATTATTATTATTATTATTATTATTATTATTATTATTATTATTATTATTATTATTATATGCATTCTTTTAGAAATAATACTATTCAAGACATAATGGCAAATAAACTGAAAAAACTGCACAGTATCAACGATGAGCTAGGCAGTGACAGAGGATGGTTACCTCAGGGTACTCAAGATTGCAGATCTTTTTCTTTGTTCTTAAAGAAATATAACTTATTTACTAAACGCGCTCATAGCAATTATATTTTTGATGTTCCATTTTAATTTTAACCAGTTGTGACCATTCAGTAACGAGTTTTGATTTGTTTATGATAGTTTTTGACTAATTTTGTCCGTTTGTTTTGTGTAATGATCACATTACTGATTTTCATAAGGAAGTGATGTGATAACTATGGTTGGATTATCCGATTGAATGGCCGGCGTTATGATTGAGATTTAATAACTCACGTGAATGTTTTTTTCTATAGCACTAGAATTGTTTGTAGAAGCTCACTTGTGTTGGGATTGAAAAATATTGTACACTTAGTGTTTGTGCATGTGTGTGATGCACACATTGTGTGTAAGTGTACATGTTCTGTAGTTTGTGTCATGTGTATGTATGTGTATGAGCATGTGTGTATGAGCATGTATGCACTTTGTGGGGCCATGAGTGCATGTGTATGTGTGCACTTTGTGGGGGCCATGAATGCATGTGTATGTGTGCACTTTGTGGGGCCATGAGTGTATGCAGTGATGTCCCGAGGCCTCGGACATCGGTCATGGTCCGATTCGTTTGGAAAATGACCGAATGCAAACACCTGTGTCCCGTCAAATGTCTGATTCTATTGCGAAATTAGCGGTCATTGTCCGATAGTATTATGACTAGAGCGGTCACTGCAAGAAACATCTGTACAAACTGGAGTGTCAAAGCCGTTAAAACGAGTTTGAGTGGACAATGCTAGACTATTATCACTCTTTAGTACATTCCGTCGAACAACAAAAGGGCAGCAACTCTCGACACTTTTGAAATGGAAATAACCGACACCATACTTCCTCTGCAACGATCTTACTACGCTCAAAATGCCGCCGAAGAAAAAGCTTTGTGTTGCTAAAGGGCAGTCTGTTTTGAGCTCGTTTTTGAAGAAAAAGGAAGAGACAACTGTCTGTGACAAGTCTGCTGATATTAAGCTTGCAGGGCCCTAGTATAGCTATTGTGTGTCCAATATCTAGTCAGTCTCTGTAGCTGTGTGTGTGTATACATAAAAATAATCTGGCCAAACATTGCATTAAAAAAAATAATTAAACTGTTTACACAACAGAGTTTTTGTTTTACTTTATTCGTATTTATTCTCAGTCACTGTCTTCTAAAGAAGCACCATTAATCAGTTCGCTTCACAATCTGAATGTCCTATTGCTTTTATGTAGTCAGGACATAATGTCCGATTAGTTTTATGATTTAGGACATTTTGTCCTATTGCCCTCTAATCCTAGGAACACCACTGTGTATGTGCACTTTGTGGGGCCATGAGCGCATGTGTGCACTTTGTGGGGCCATGAGTGCATGTGTATGTGTGCAAGCCCATGTGGGTGTGTTCAAAGGCACATTGTGAGGTCATGGGATGAGTGTACAGGTGGGTCTATGCACTTTGTGTGTGTGTGTGTGCGCTCACTTCACAGCACATTGCTTATTTTGCACCCATTTCGTCACCAGCACAGGACTGTACAGTATATTAACCACAAACCGTTTTATATTTGTTAGGTTCAGAGCAGCAGTTGCACTGGCACCATTACTAACATCACTTATGCTGCCCAGGGATACTTTTGTCAAAGTTCACTGTTATATAATAGTTAGAAAGGAACATTTCAGGGCTACAACACGGTGCACTGTTTTAAGAGGCCCAGAGTAGTATGTGGAATACAGGTAGTAAGTAGTCTAACCTAAACAGATAGATCTGGAGTTAATAACAGCATGTTGGATACAATTCTTCTTCGACGCTGCCGCCTGGGGAGTTAAAGAAATTAATAATAGGAAAGACCTACATGTATTTCACTTGTTTTGCTGCCAGTGGCTTATATCTGTGGAAATCCGCCATAGATATGCAGATGGTCACTTTGCTGTTCCGTGTAGTATTTTCATGTAACACACAGGAAGTAGTCAGTTGTCTGGCACAAAGGGGCCAGCTTTGACCAGGCCCCTCTCGACAGTCCTTTTTAACATTCACGGTGAGTGTTGCCCCACTGGAAAAAATAATCTTACAACAAAAAATAACTCTTTTGAAAGTTGGCGTGTTTTTGAAATGAATGCATTCCGTAGTGTCTGTGCCTATTAATAGCAACAGCCGTTTGACTAGCCAGCCAGCATTCTGGAGCTAAAAATAGCAACTACTAAAGCCGGTTAGAGACAGAACCCATACAAAAATGGCTTTTTAAGGTTTTAGGTTGATAAAGTGGGTCCTACCCTACACCAGACACCAGAGACGCATTCTTCAAGCCTCATGGTTCTCTCAGAAATAGGATCAAAGGTCACGCTGATATAGTTATATCGATGTATCTTAGAAACAGGGGAAATTGCTCCCTGTCAGAACCGAAATGGAAAATTGAAACTGTAGCGGTTGGTTTGAGCAACGAAAGCCCAAATTATCATTGTTTGATGTAATAACGATGCAAAATTTGAGGGAACATCCGTTTTCGCCGAAAGTAAACAAAGCATTTGAATTGGGACCTTTTAAAGAAAGGCGACTGGAGTTATTTGAGAGACAAATCCCTACCTCCCCCCTCCCCCACCTTCCTCACCTTTGTTGCATTTAGATTTCAGATGTACATTTTCATATTTTAAAATTTCAGTACCTAAATTCATGTATTTTGTTTAAGGATTTTCATTGACCTAAAATGTTATTGACTGTTATTTTAAGATAGAACATTATCCAGAATGTATTAACGTTTCATCTCTATAATTTCTTGATTTTTCAGCTGCCCAGCTGGAAGTAGGAGCCACCTCTCCTAGAGCTGACGAAACGACGGAGATTGAACGTCTAGAGAAGACCAGGTGACCAAAAATGTGCTTCTTACCTTTCAACGTGACTATTTTTCGTAAATGTTCCCTATCAAAATCAGCGAATTTAATAAGGAAAACTAAAACACACACACACACAAACTGAAACAACCAAGTTTTAAAGAAAATATTTGGAATATAGTTGGAAAAAGTGATCATGGGTCCCTTTCCTTAATTAATTAATTTATTTACTCGTTCTTGTATAGCGCTTTTTCAGTTCAAAGCTGCTTAAGGTGCTGGTTGAAAACAGAATCTAACTCAAGCTGCCCGAGGTTCACAATTTGGTGCGCATTCCTTTTTTTTAAACCATTCAGATGTCATTTTTGTCCACCTTTGAGAACAGGATAATTACCTTTCGTTATATATATATAGTGGGGGAAGGAATAACTCTCGTTTACACCCTTTGCACACCACATGTGTGTATGCTTGTGAGTGTGTGCATACGCATACATGTGGGTTTTTGAGCATGTCCATGCAAGCTTGTATGTGTGTATGTGTATGCTGTATCATTTCCGTTGTTTTGTTTAACGGTTCTGTTGTTTTTAACCTGCATGCCTTTTTTGTTTTTTTTAAATAAACCTTTCAGTCCTAAATTGAAGGAAGAGGAGCTGAGCCTAGCACGCTCTAAAGTCATGACCAAGGATGAATTCCAGGCTCACGAAAAAGTGCGTTACAACCGCATTTTGAAGAAACTGGATTCTGCAACAGTAAGTTTTGCTTGCTTCTCCTTCTTCTTCTTCGTATTGTTGTTGTTGTTGTTATTGTTGTTGCTTCTTCTTCTCCTTCTTCTTCTTCGTATTGTTGTTGTTGTTGTTGTTGTTGCTTCTTCTTCTTCTTCTTCTCCTTCTCCTTTTTCTTCTCCTTCTTCTATTTCTCCTTTTTCTACTTCTTCTCCTTCTTCTTCTCCTTCTTCTGCTCATTCTCCTTCTTCTCCTTCTTCTCCTTCTCCTCCTTCTCATCCTCCTCATCCTTCTTCTTCTTCTTCTTCCTCTCTTCTTCTTCTTCATCTTCTTCTTCTCATCTTATTCTTCTTCTCCTTCTTCTCCTCTTCTTCTTCCTCTTCTTATTTGTTTTTCTTCTTTTATTTTTTTTTCTTCTTCTTCTCCTTCTTCTTCTTCTTTACATTGTTGTTGTTGTTGTTCTTCTTCTTATTGATTCTTCCTTCTTCTCCTTTTCCTTCTTCTCCTCCTTCTTCTTCTTCTCCTTCTTCTACTTCTCCTTCTTCTTCTTCTCCTTCACATTCTCTTCTTCTTCTTCTTCTTCTTCTTCTTCTTCTTCTTCTTCTTCTTCTTCTTCTTCTTCTTCTTCTTCTTCTTCTTCTTCTTCTTCTTCTTCTTCTTCTCCTTCTTCTACTTCTCCTTCTTCTACTTCTCCTTTTTCTTCTTCTTCTTCTTCTTCTTCTTCTTCTTCTTCTTCTTCTTCTTCTTCTTCTTCTTCTTCTTCTTCTTCTTCTTCTTCTTCTTCTTCTCCTTCAGCTTCTCTTCTTCTTCTTCTTCTTCTTCTTCTTCTTCTTCTTCTTCTTCTTCTTCTTCTTCTTCTTCTTCTTCTTCTTCTTCTTCTTCTTCTCCTTCTTCACCTTCTCTTCTTCTTCTTCTTCTTCTCCTCCTCCTCTTAATTCGATACAAACAAGAAAAGAATCTGTAAAAAAAATAAAATTAAAATAATGCCCTCCCCACTTCTTCCCTCCCCCCACCTGTCCTTCCCCCCAAGCACAGTTATGTTAGAAATTTTAAAAATAAAATTTCTTCCTTTGTTTTCATCGTTCATGTATATTTAAGATGCAGATGAGCCAGATGCCTGGCATGGTTCCAATGGATACTTCCCGGCGTATGGAGACAATAGGTCGCTCAGGTGTCATCTCGACCTGGAGTCCCATTGACAATGAATACATAGCTACACCACGCTCCAATGTGAGTCAGGCTTGCTTGTCTTGTTGTAGGTTTGTGTTATGTTGACTACTTGAAATGAATGGTGAATATTGTCCTTGTCATGTTTGACGTACGCATGGAATACTAAATACTCCATTGAGGTTCAATATATATGCAGAGGTGCCAAACAGTACGGATTGACCGTATTTAATTCCGGCGAAGTGAATTAAATACGGAAATACGGTAGCTTTTATAAAAATACGGAAGAGAAGTTGCCGATCGTTTATCTTTGCCAATGGTGCTTCTGTACCGGTTTCTGGTCTCATAATAGTACTCTTGCACTCACCGAACGTCGCTGTGATCAACAAGCTGATTTTCATGGTGATTTTAGAGTAAACAAGTGTGGTGTTCAACAAGCTGATTTTAGAGGACTAAAAATAGCCTGTTGTTTCAGAGGGAAGCCTGTTGTTACTTTATAGTGTCATAGACTGGGTTTTGCGAGAAAAAAAATACTGACAAGTGTTAAAAAATACTGAGAAACAGGTCCGGAAATACTGACAAGAAAATTAGGGGGTTGGCACCTCTGTATATGTCATACAAGTGTATCAGTACATCACCTTTTATGTCAGTGGCCAGCTTTCTAACAAATGTGTGAAGAAAATGGACGTAACCTAATTTAATACGAACATTCTGTAGACGAGGTTCTGCATCATCAAGTGTTACAGGAGTTATTGGTAGATCTCCTGTTGATAAATTTTTATAACATGCTATGATTAGTGATGGTTATGGTCTATTTTCCTATTAAATAGTTAATGCATTTTACAAATTTAATTTTGATTTTCTAAAATGACCTAAATGTGTGAACAGACATTAAATGAAAGATTGATTTGATATATTGACTCACATGCATAGCTTCAAGGTCAAAGACACAGGGTCATCAAATGTTAGTGAAGAAAAGGCAATTAATTTTACAAAATTTAACTCTTTTTTTTTCAAGGCTATTAATATTGAACTTATGAATCTTTGATGCATAATAGATATTAATGAGACACCCATACTTTGCAAATTTGGTCAACCTCACTCAAAGGTCAAGGTCACTGGAGCTGCCCAAAGTCGGTTTGTTTAGGTAGTTTGAATTGACTTTGACCCTAAACTATAAAAGATATAAAGTCCAAACTTGTTGTATTTAGAGATGATACATTGGTCTTTCATATATTTTCCATTTTTGTGTTTGATCTAGAAGGCCAAGGTGATTTTAAGGCTTGCAAAGACATGCAAAAATAGGTCATCCCATAGTATGCAACAACATTGGGTTATTTGATCAGATGTGCATTGGCGATTATGTGAGGGTCAAGGTAATGTCAAGATCACTGAAGGTCAAGGTCATCGCAAGGTCACAGTTTTTTTGGCATAATACAACTTTTTGCTGTACTTTATTTGATAATACAGTGGTGTATTTGGAGCCGGAGGTCAATGTCATCTGAAGGGCAAGAGCATAGGAAGATCAAAGTTGGTATTACTTTGCATTTTAATGCCACCATTTCACTTTGTTTTTTCGGGGCACTCATTTTCATGTTAAATATTGCGAGTTTTATAAGGAGCATGTGAGTCATAGGGGCTTTGCCCTTCCAGTTGTTTGATAGTATCTATTATGTTGCCCACATGCCAAATTTCCTTGTGTAAAAATGGGAACAGTGAATCATCTTGTGTGTTGACTGTTTGTAATGTGATAAACGGTCCATGACCATGTTTTAACTGTAAAATTCATTGCCTGTGGTATTCGTTATGAATGGCATCTTTGTTAGCAAAGGCTCACTGCGCTTTTCTGGGGAATATAAACCACTGCTTGTTACATCGGCTCAGACATTTTTGCCGCTTATCATCCACTGTTATTTGTTAAGTTTTTTTTGTCTGACTGCAGTGTATGCTTATGATGGCCCATTAGTGAAGTGGTCTGGGCACACCCTAGCAATGTTTCATGTTAAACAACGTCATCAAGGGTTAATACTTGGATGGGTGACCGATGCTTGGAAAGCAACCACCAAACGACACAAAAAGATTTAAACAAGCGCACAACAGGCCCCAGTCCAACCAGCTGTGATGGGGTACCTGGATCGGTTTAGGACCAGGGAAGGTGAAGCAGTGAGGGGAGGAGACAGTCACGGCCCTCATTAAGCTGGCCTGGAGAAAAGGGAGGCCCCAAACGCTTCTCTCTTCAATGGCTGACAGGGACACCTTGACCTTTACCTAGTATATGCTCATTCGTCTGTGAGAAGGTGGGGTTTGGCTTTTAGTCTGCCGCTGATGCAAGAACGGGCTTTCAAATTAATTTCTTGAAAATTTGGGGGGCCGGGCGGAAGCTTTTATGCCAGTGTTGGTGATACTAGCCCTGGCGGAAAGTACAGTGGTAGTTCTTAGTGTTGGTGGTGTTTTTTGTCATAGTCCTGGAAGTTTACCCACCATCTAAACGTCTGTTACCGTCTGTTGTTGGGGCGTGTTTCAGATGCTTGCGGCTGGAGCTCTGTCCCCGCACGCACCCCGCACCCTGTCTTCCGTGATGCAGCAGCAGCAGTTTGCAGCGCTGAACACCTACATGCGTCGCTCAGATCCCAACTGGCGACCCACTTTCTCTGAAGGTTTGCTTTATTGCAGTCATTTTGTGTTTATGCCATCGCTCTCATCATTGTGCACCCTCAATCGTTTTCAGTGGGTTCTGTACTTTGGCCACATTCTTCAGCAGCTCTTGAAGTTGTCAAATGTGCTATATGACTAGGAGAGCAATTATTTTCTTTTCTTTTCCAGTTGGTCGTCATGGAGGCAAACAGTTCTTTGGACGACCACCGCAAATTGCTATGGACACTGTAAGTACTTAATTTACCAGTGTGTGTTGTGTGTGACCATAATTATTTTAATAATAAATACAGTACCATTATTCCAGTCTATAAAGCGCATCAATATTTTATATGCACATTTATTTAATTTAATTTATTTAATCGTTCTTATATAGCGCTTTTCCAGCTCAAGAGCTGCTCAAGGCGCTGGCCGATACAGGATCTAACTCAAGCCGCCCGAGACGCCCACCCGCAGCCTTTGGGCGCATGGTCTAACGCCTGGACAACTGAGCACAATCCTGGGCAGCCAGGGATGGGGGAGAAGGACCTAGGTGCATGCTGGTTGTGTTCTTGTTACCGGCACTCACCCGTCTAGAACATGAGCGTCAGGATCTTTAAAGTCCGTTATGATAGAATGTATGCGGCACAGACTAGACCTCGGTTTATACTCTCATCCGTAATAATAATAATAATAAGGTAAAACTTTTATAATAGTGGTATATAGTAAATAAAGTGAATACATTAAATGTGGTTTTTTTTTAGACTGTAAATGTGTGTTTGTTGTATTGTATTGTGTTGTGTTGTATTATGTTGTATTGTATTGTAATGTAATGTATGGTTTGCTGTTTCAGTCCCAAGGCAAGGCACAGTTCTCCTTCCAGACGCCCATAGGCAGCTCCAAGAAGCCCAAGAAGGTCAGTCTTCTGCTGCCTCCAGATTGTTTACTGTCTTTGTACCAGCTATATGGAATGCACTCCCACTTTCTCTGTTCACAACATGATGATGATGATGATGATGATGATGATGATGATGATGATGATGATGATGATGATGATGATGATGATGATGATGATGATGATGATGATGATGATGATGAAGAAGAAGATGATGATGTGGTCTTGCATAGTGCCATCTCCATGTTAGTAGCAGTAGACATGCTCAATGCACATGCATGGAAAAGAAAATGATCCAAAACATCAGATGTAGCCATCAGTTTAATTTTAAAAAAAAAGCAACATTTACAGCTCTGTAATATATTGAATCAGAATGCATTGTTGAAAATTTGTGTCTTCACTGCCCTTTTGCATGAAGACAATCTATCGCTGTGCTTCAGTGGAAGAGGCAGTGAATTGAAAAGATTAGGAGCAGAATTTGTAAAAGTTCTATAACCTATAGTTTTCTTGCTTGTGTTGCCATCACGAATGCTTGGCAGCTTGAGTCGACACGGGCTCGCATATTGAAGATTGCATTCTGGATGATGAGGGGCAACAAGATCTTGAAGGTGTTGTGGAGCAGAATTATGCAAGCAGCTATAGGTCAATGACAAGATTTTGTGTTACACTGGAAGCCAGTGAAGATCCTTGAGAACTGGGCTGCCAAACATCAGTACCTTCAAAGCAAAACCTCTATGCTTATTTCTTCACTGAAACTTTCGTCTGGTCAGTTTAGTCTTCCTTCATACTTGTGTTCCCTTACTATATTACTGCATACAGGCCACACTTCATTTGAACCGTTTTAGAATGCTGCCTGATTCCTAAAAATAGCCTGCTTTGACCTTGGCTAGCCCAACGGCCCAGCCCGCTGGCTAGCCAAGGTCAAAGCAGGCTATTTTTAGGCAGCCATTGGTTCCAGCTTGCTTCAATGGCATCGTCATAACATAGAAGATGATGTGTATTTCTCTCATCGTTTTTGCTTTGTGTGATTCAGTTTGTGTGTTTAGTAAGCTCGATAATCAATCTCTACCTTGTGATTTTTTGGTGAGTATGAATGAATATGTTTAATAAAAAAAAAATTTGTTATGTTGAACGAGACAATGTTTGTTTGAGATTCTTCTCTTTGTTTTATAGTATTTTGCCCTTTGTCGTTTCCATTCTATTTGTACCTGTTTAGAAGGTTCTAGAATTCTGTGAGGCGTAATACATATTAGTTTCAAATCTTTTAAGTGTAAACGTACAGTTTGGTAAGTATTGTCGGACTGAATCTTACAGAACATTTTATTTAAATTTTTAAAAACTTGGACGCCACTTTCAAAAGCTACGCGCTCTGCATGCTTTGCTGGGGTGGTGTTGACAGAGGTCTGAAAGCGTGACCTATGCTGCCTGGAATGCAAGTAGCAGCCAGAAAGAAAGAAGGGGCCTGGGAGAGGTTGAAGGGGTGGTAGTGATTAGGCAGTCTTATCTTTATCTCCATCCTTAACCACAGCTCTTGAGATGGCGTGACTGCATTGTATTTAAGAGGGGAAAAAATATTTAGAATTCTGCTTACGGCTTCTCCAGGTGGTGGCACTGTATGACTACAAAGGTCAAAGGTCGGACGAGCTGTCGCTGTTTGTGGGCGAGCCTATCCTGCTGCTGTACAAGGACAGCGACACCTGGTGGATGGGAGAGAAGGAGGACGGCACGCAGGGTTACTTCCCTGCAAACTATGTCACCTTCAACGAAGCGGATGAGAAAGAAGAAATGAGACAATCGGTGAGTGGAACAATATTTTGAGTTTTTTTTAAGAAAAAAACTGCTCCACTAGATTGTATGGTCATAGAAGACTTTATTAATACACATTACTGCAGTGAAAGGTCTCCAATAAGCATATATTAAACAAGTTTGCAGGCTGTCCTCAAAACATAATGGTTCATTATTTTGTTTATGAATGATTTTCTGTTCTTTTCTTTGCTGGGGGTTTCTGAATAAATAGCATTCCCACTTTCTGGAAATTTAGTGCTTTAAATTGCCACTGTCGCTGTCTTTTCTCCTCTGTTCGTTCTTATTCCTATTCTGTTCTATCAATCCACTATACTATCTTCTTCTCTAGACTCTAGTCCAGTCACACACTTTTTTTTTCTTTTTTTTTAAACTCTTCGAAAACTCCTCATTTGTGTGTATGAGGTCTGTTGGGCCAGCTTGGGAATATTGGATGCTTTCTGCGAAATGGTCACTAGGGCTTCTTATGATATTTTTATTTAGCAATGTAGACATTTTATATGTATACATGTGTTTTGGTGATATTTTATAATGATGTTTGTGTTCTATTTTGTTTTTGTAAATGGGAGTTCGATAAATTCGATAAGAGTATAACCTCAGCCTCCACTGCGTGGGATGCTTTTATTGTTAAGTGACCGGCTGGTGGAGTGCCTTCAGTGTTACCACTAGGGTTTGTTTCAGCAGATCTTTTGTACGGATCAAGGGCGAGTCCTCTTTCAACTAAGTTGTGCTTTTGATTTTTTTGTCCTGATTCGGCTCTTTGGAGTCCGCTGGACCCTGTAAGCAATGAATAACTAACTAACTAACTAACTTCTTTGTTAATGAATGAATGTATTAATTAATTGTTTTAACATTATTTTTAACATTTTTCCACAGTACACTGCCATCAGGACGAAATCAGGAGAACTGAAGTTTCTGTCAGGAGGAGAAGAATCGGACACGGATATCGGTGCAGATCCTGAGTGAGTACAGTGTGTCTGCATCCTAAGTCATTGTATAGGTTACAGGGTGAATGGGAATCCAGTGTGATTCGTAATCGTCCTAGTGTTTATGAGAATTCCCATACTTCCTAGGATGAGTTATAATTCCAGTCAACACTGGGGAAAAGCTAGTGTAAGTAGGAGTCCTCGTTCATCCTAAGACAAGTGGAAATTCTGTGTTTAATGCCATTTCTAATATGTTTTAAGCTACAGTCTCATTGCCCATAATGGAAATGTTTTCTAGAAATATAACTGTATGAGTTTATCTTGCCAAAGCCAACAGTTTAATTTATATTTTGCAGGATAAAGATTTTGGTACCAAAATATTTGGGACAACAACTTTACACTAATCTCTCAGCACTTCGCTGTTGTTATCCACACGGAACTTTGAAAATGATGTTGGTGATGGTTGTGTGTCCATCTGTTCTGTTTCAGAACACCCAGAGGAAACAAGATAAAGAAGTCGGTTCACTATGACGACTGAGCGGCTGTGTGTAGTACCTCTGGGGCTTTCTTCCTCTTTCAGCATTTCATACCTGGACAAGTGGTCCAGTTGTGAGCTTCTGACAGAACCAACCACGGCATTCCCTCCCTTTCTTTTGCATCCAACCTATAAGCTGGTCATAGAAACCACGGTGAGACTTCTCCAGGGCCAAGGTCTCAAGGATGTGTTTATTTGTTGAGACAATAGAGGTCTCTCTGGAAAGAGGGCATTGGGTGTCACATTAAGGAAAAGGATCTGTGAAGCAGAGATGTGCCATCTTGGGTCCCTGTAAGCAACAAAACCATCGAGGCCAATTTGAGGTTGATGTCGGAGGCTTGTACATTTTATTTATTTATTTAATATTATTTATTTCATTGTTCCTATGTAGAGCTTTTCCAGCTCAAGAGGGGCTCAAGGCGCTGGTCGATACATGATCAAGCTCAAGCCGCCCGAGTAGCGCCCACTTGCAACCTTTGGGCGCATAGTCTGACACCCAGACAACTGAGCACAATGAGGATATGGGGAGAAGGGACCTAGTGCGTGCTGGGTGTATTTATGTAGCCGGCACTCATCCGTCTAGAACATGAGCCCCAAGATCTTAACGGCCATGAGATGGAATGCGTGCGTGCACAGACAAGACCACGGTTTTAAACTCTCATTTGATTGAAGGATTTCTCCACGCTGACACTCACAGGCAGTTCTAGCCGGCAAGATCTCTAGCACGATATCTAGATATGGTTCTCCAACTGCCCAGAAGCAGAAACTCCATAGCAGATGACAGTATTCCACTTTTGTTGTTGTATAAATCAGTGTATTGTACTTAATACTCTGTAGCATCCATCTCCTTTGTTTGGTGTATATGTATGAATCTCTTTGTCCACAAGTGCCTTATAAAAGTATGACGCAATGATGATGATACTACTACTACTACTACTACTACTACTACTACTACTACTGCTACTACTGCTACTGCTGCTGCTGCTGCTGCTGCTGCTGCTGCTGCTGCTGCTGCTGCTGCTGCTGCTACTGCTACTGCTACTACTACTACTACTACTACTACTACTACTACTACTACTACCTGTAATAATTTATTTGTAATAATAATAATAATATGCTCAAAATTACATAAACGTTTGATTGTAGGATTTCTTGCAGGGTACAAATAGTACTGTATACCTAGTAAGGCACATGAAAACTGAATTTCTCAGGTTTGTATGGCAAAGTACATTGCATACAAAAATCTTCCTTTCAGAGCTATGTACTTTTGTCAGCCCAGCATCCCTAATGGCGCCCAAACACTTATCAACGATCAGGATTTAAAATCCATTTAATGGGTACGTTCAACATTGAACACAGTAGAAAGGAAATTAGAACCTTCATCTATTTTCATGCAGTGCCCACCCATCAGAATTAAAATTGGTGTTGGCTGCTGTTCGATCTTTGCCTGTTTTGCTGATATGTGTAACTGGGCTCTAAGGAAATAGTAAGGGATTGTACTCATTTTCCCTTTTTACTCCTCAAAGAAGGAAATTGTGTACATATGGTGGTTAATCACACTGGGCAGCTGAAACCAGCCGAGGGTTATGCTTGCCTTTCTGTCTCTCTCTTCATTTCCCTCTGCCACTGGCCGTCAGCTTTAGCAGCAAGCGCGTAGTGATTCCGCTGGCTTTTACCAAGCCACTCACCTTTCCTGTGAAAGAGGCCGCTTGCTGTG
The DNA here is from genome assembly GCA_036898135.1 of Oncomelania hupensis. Classification (NCBI taxonomy): domain Eukaryota; kingdom Metazoa; phylum Mollusca; class Gastropoda; order Littorinimorpha; family Pomatiopsidae; genus Oncomelania; species Oncomelania hupensis. The sequence goes on along the minus strand of CM072516.1, from coordinate 47,978,304 downwards.
TGTAAACTGTTTATACCACCATCGCTGCCCTTTCCGGATTCTTCCACAGTGTAGTTGACATTCATGATATTATTTGCAAAAGCAACCATAGTTCTTCATTGACAACTGTTCTTCAGCACGCTTCACTGTCTATCCTAGACCGTTCTTCATAACTCTCAGTAACTAAAAAGTTTTTTAAAAATTAACATAAAATTTAAAACACTAAATCAGGATTGCAGCTAAACCTCTATTCCTATAACCAAGTGGCAGAGACTAAAGAAGAGGCGATGGTCACCCTCTACTGGTTAATATGAAAGCATTGACATTGTTTGTGTTGTGTAGTTTTAGTATTTTTGTTTTGCACGTACTGTGTTTTAGATCTGGTGACGTTTCTTTTTTTTTTCTAGTCATATCAGTTGGTGTTTGACCTTTTCGTCCTGTTTTTGTTAAAGCTGTTTGGCTTTAATTTTGTTTATAGAAAAATGGAAGAAACCCAACTAATATTCTTGACCATTATCCCAAATAATATCCTTACTCAAAAGAAATTAAAAAAAATTATTAAATGAAAATAAAAATGTAAAAAATGCCAATCAGATCTAGCATTTAGTCAGTTCTTGTTTTTATGTAGATAAAAAAAAGTTTTTCCTTGTATTTATTTGTATGATTTTTTTTCTTTTGTTTGTTTGTTGTTTGGGTTCTTAGATGGTAGAATTGCAGTCTTTCATCTGGCATTTGTTTTTTATTTAGTGTATAACACCTTTGACTGGTATCCAAGGTTGTTGTGTTTCAACTTTATTTTTTATTTCATATATTTGTATTTGTATAGATCTTATCATTGTAAATAGGTATTATAATTTATATGTTATAGATACTTTTGTATATGATATGTATGCCAAGTTGTATATATATATATAGTGCCTAAACATTTTCTCCTCAAGGTGTGGAAGCTGTGATATGTACATAGAAGGAAAGTTTTACTGCCAGGAATGATTTCGCTAGCTTTTAGATCTTTTTTGATGTATTTTATTTTGTGAATGAAACTATGCGGCTTGAAGAGTTCATCTTTGGTGTCTGAGGTAGGACAGGGTCTATTTTATCATTCTAAACTCCTGAAAGTTTTCACTCTTCTTCTTCTTGATATGCCTAGGACCTGTGATCATGTGTCGATCATTCTGGCCCATGTAGCCTAGCCTGCATTCTTGTATAAACATTCCAATGATATTGTAATATTGTGTATTGTTCCATAAACCACTGTGATTTGTTTGGTAAAATATTCTGTAGTTCTTCGCCTGTGATTTAAAGTAGATTGCTTAAAGTTATGTATGTAGATGAAGCTTATGTAAATTTGTGCATTTCCTGCTTGGTTGTTTTTAAGTTATTAGTATTTATATTTTGGAATACCGATGGTCAGAGCTATGTTTTCTAAATTATAAACTGAGAAATAAATTATATTTAAAAAAAAAATATTTATTTTTGTCTGCTGGTTAGAATGTGCATGTTTTAAATGTTCTCTATCTCCCTCTATAGGAGAGAGAGAGAGAGAGAGAGAGAGAGAGAGAGAGAGAGAGAGAGAGAGAGGAGAGAGAGAGATCGAGAGAGAGAGATCGAGAGAGAGAGAGAGAGAGAGAGAGAGTTTGTAAAAGTAACATTAAGCTTTTGTGCCTAATTCCTTCTTCTTTGGTGTGGACAGCCAACTTCAATTTGTTGAAGAAACTTGCTGCACTGATTGGGGGCTGCTAAACTGGGGAGGATGGGTGGGGGAGGGGGGGAATAGAAACTATAGTGAGAATAGGTAAAGAGTGGACCACTGTCAGGAGTTTAAGGTGAGAGCAATTAAGGGTAGAGTGGATGGTGGGCAGGAGTGTTTGGAGGATTTCACAGGAGGAGCTGCATCCTGGCCTGGAATTGGGTCAGAGTAGCTATGTCTTCAGGCATGGGATTTCACTGTTGGGTGGTGCGTGGGAAAAATGTCTTGTGGTGGTAGGCTGTCCTGAGTAAGGGAATGTCATAAGATTGTTGGTGGTACGGGTGAGAGCTCCTCTTGGTTTGGGGATTACACAAGATTTAGGTTTGATTGGGGTCAGTAAGGTGTTATGAGGTTTACTAGTCAGTTTTAGGACAGGACAAGTTTGGGAGGTCAATAAACATGAACATTATTTTACGAAGTCGAAATTTTCATCTCGACCTGCCAGACTGGAAGCAGCGTCTCATTTATCTTATTAAATGATTCAATGCTCTCTCTCTCTCTCTCTCTCTCTCTCTCTCTCTCTCTCTCTCTCTCTCTCTCTCTCTCTCTCTCTCTCTCAGGGGATGTATCAAGGAAAATGGCAATGTTCATTTTTTATACCTTGAAAAAAAGAGACGAGTCACTCCAGTAGGGGAAGGAATCGGCGTACATGCAAATCTAACTTGTTATATATGTGTTGAATAGTTTTTTTTAAAATATTTATTTTATATTTATTTTATTCAATTTTCAAATTTAGTGCGTGCGAAAGAGTATGTAAAATGTGATGGGTCGCTGGCTTAAACACATTAAAATTTTGTCAATTGTCAATTGTGTCAATTGTCTCTCTCTCTCTCTCTCTCTCTCTCTCTCTCTCTCTCTCTGATGAAATATCAAGAACAACCATTCTGTTCAATTCACCGTTCTAAAACACTTGCACAATAAATATTGCACACAAAATGAATATATGGACAGAACCATGAACGTTTGCTGTTGGTGATACATTCATTATTTTATTTTACATTCTTCTTAACCTAACTGTAAATTACCTTTTTGATTAAATTGCCTACGGGAGGCTGGGTATCTTCGTATACCTGGACATACAAGATTGTCTCGTGCAACGAGGAAAGGGCGAGTCGTGAGACATCGGCGGTCAGCTATACTTCTACACCAGCAAGAAGACGTCATTGCTACCTCAGACAGATAAACAGAAGTGTTTATCTGCCTGTTTACAAACGCCTTCTGCTCGTCTATTTGTGCACAACATCCTATGGTTACCTCAGGTAACAAGTCCTTTTTTTTTATTTGGCTCGGGCCATGAAAATGCCAGCTGGGGGACTCGTATACGCGTACCTGAGTCATGTGATGTGAAAGATTGGTGTAAAAAATATTGTTGATTAGTTATATAAAGTATTGAGAGTATTTGTATTCGTGTTTGCCTGTGTTGGTGAGAATCTGTGGTAGTTAACAGAGAACCTTACATGCACACTTTGTTTTGATTTAGGAGTCAGATATATTTTGCATTCAGTTAGTTATTATAAACAGGCACACATCAAATACCCGTCCGTTACAAAGTAACATTACGGCATCGCCGAAGGACGACAACAACAACGATAACGGCAAAACTGCTACTGCTGCTATTGGACACCCCCCCCCCCCTCTCCCACTATACTACTCTTACCTTTGTGTCCGAATCTAACGCAGCTTTCTCAGACTGTGCTGAAGGCAAAATTAACTTGATTCTGAAAGAACTGCATATGCACATTGTTTCGTCATTGGTTAGCTAAAAAGTTATACGTAATATCTGGGTTGAGGTAATGATTAAAAATATTATGGTGGCTAGATTTGAAATGAACGTTGGCAGCCACAGCTATTGTTAGCTTGGTTAGGTCGACTGCCTTCTTATAATAATAAGGCCTTGTAGTATACTTTGCAGCTTTGTTATATTTATAAGGCGCATACATTTTTATTACTGTATTAAACAAATATGTTTGTAACTTTCGAATCTGTAAAATCAGGCATACCCATTGAACTTCGCCATCCTATTGACAACACAAACAGTGACCTTAAAGTAATCCTACACGAAATATTCTACATGGTTAAATGGGTGAATATTAGCCATGATCTATACAACTGGATAGCCTAATGATTAATAAGAAAAAGACTTTGTATTAAGTCAAGTCAAGTCAAAAGCGCTTTATTCCATAAAACCCCTTGGGGCACTTGGATACAACGAAAATGAATAAAAATAAACATACATGTAGAATAACCATAAAAATCATAAAAATAATAAAATACAATATAAAATACATATGTACATATATTACAAAAATAAAAGTTAATCTTTCACACTCGCGTTCTAATAAACATTATAAACATTTACAAAATACACATCCATTATTATCACACAACATAAGCATACTACATAAAACTTATGTCCACACAAGCTGATCACAAATCGCACGCACTCTCTCGCAAGATTGGGTGATAAAGAAGGGCAGAAGGGGGAGGGGGGTACACACTTGATTTAAGATGGCTGTTATGACTTCTGCAGACTTACTGAAGAACTGTTTAAACCTCATCCGATTGAAACAAAAATGAACCCTGCAAACTTGAGAGTAACTTTAACTTTCAATAAAACCCAGGATAAAGACATTACCAGCGTTACACTTGCGTCAAAGCTGGCAGAAATATTAGGTTTCCCTGGCCACGAATTATCTTTATCTTATGACCTCAGCAGCAGCACTAGCAGCAGCAGCACTAGCAGCAGCACTAGCAGCAGTAGTAATATAAGATTTATTACAACAAAACCTATGAATGTGTTAATTAATAATAGATTGTGTGTGTGCCTTCATCAACTAAAGACATCGGAAAACTTAGTAAAGGGAACTCCTAGTACATTGCTAAGGATAACTTCAACTCAGAGAGAATCTTTCTGCGATACAGTTTCATTAAAATTTTTGTCTCAAAAATGTCACTTAAGTCAGGGCTATCATACCAATGTCTGCTTCAAAATAACAAACCCAAACAACCAAATTGTAGACTTTGATGATCTTACCATTATTCCTGAGATAAAATAAAGTTTAATTTAAAAAAAATACAATGTCAAACGGCCCTATATTTCCAGTAACCTGTCCTACCATTGAACTGAAAGACCTAGCAGACACAATTGACTTTGATGCGAACGCTATTGTTGGGTCTATTTACGGTTTCGAATTTACACCAACTGGATATTATAAACGAACACTAGTACCATCGGGACCGCCTGGACAAGAAACCAAACCATCTATCGACCAGCTTACAGACTTTAATGCTGTTAAAGTAGAGCCTGATTTAAAGTATGCTATTACTAAACGAGAAAATAGCTGGTCTTTAACACCTTATTAAATTCTAGTGTCACGTCAAAGCCCTTACACTTTTATAGGACCAAACAATAAATTTAAGAAAATTATTAACGCTGGGTCTATGTTAGTTAGTCTAGTGGCGGATGAAAGTAATCAAGAAAACATATAAATCATAGCCTACACAAAAACTTATGTTTTACATTAAGCGTGATACCACCGGGAAAAATGTTAGAGTTGTTCTGCAGCCTCCTTTACAGCTAGGTAGTGCGGCTATGATAGTACTCGACATAATTGCTCACAAACTACGCAGAGAAATAATTATTAATGTAATTCCGTACGTGACTCTAAGTTGGGCCGATTGAGACGAGGATCCCAGACGTATTACATTATTTATGAAGAAAAGAGAAAATGAAAATCAGTACTCTCTATTTGTTTCCTCGCCCAAGATAACTTTTACCCCTATTCTAAATCCTATTGAAAGAATAGGGCAAATTAACCCAGACAACATAGATCTGTTAGTATTTTATTTCAGCGATAAGATATTTCCTGATAATCAAACAAAATATTTTGCTAATTAACTAAAATCAAGTTAATTAATAAAAAGCCTTTTTTCACACTAAAAATATGGCGACAAAATTGTATCCTGCTGTAGTGGAAGAAGAACCACTACAGCTCAGTGCTACAGCGTTAGACTTAACCAGAGAGAAAGGAACTTTCAAACGTTCAGGCTGGATGAAATAAGCTAGACAGTGAGGACGAAAATTGAATCAGATATCCGAAGTACTCTAAATGCCAAAAACGGTATTCCAGAGTTTTCAACGGAATAAATTACGTGTCTACTGGTCTAAATGTTAGTAATACAGTGGAAGCTGCTATCAGTGTGGGACACAGGCGCTTGTATCTGGACACGCGAGCGCCTATGCCTGTGACGCGCCTCCCTTTGGTTATCTTGTATCTGGACACGCGAGCGCCTATGCCTGTGACGCGCCTCCCTTTGGTTATCTCTATATATATATATATAGATAACCAAAGGGAGGCGCGTCACAGGCATAGGCGCTCGCGTGTCCAGATACAAGCGCCTGTGGTGTGGGATTATTGGTGACTGGAATTGGTATACCAATTAGTACAGTATTGGATTAGGGGTTGCTACCAGATTATCTGCAGTGATGTCAGTTCTACTAGGTGTAATTAATACTAAAGTATCTAAGAAACTAGAAAAACATGACCTCATTTCTAGCCTGGCGATAGCTTAATACTTTCAAAAGCTCTAGAAGACACTCAGATTACTGACAAAGAGTTCTAATTATTCAGCGAGATTTTGAAGAATATAAAAAGTTGAAGCATGACCTCCAATCTAAATCTAGGTCTGTATTGAAGAAATTAAAAAAAAAATAGAAGAAGGGAGACTATTACGACGGAAGGAGCACCTATTGATGCTATGAAGAAAAAGCTCAATATTTCAGAATAAATACAGTTAACCTTTACTCTGGTCCTGCTGGCCTTGCAGGTTTTGTAGTTCCTCCCCTTTATTCATATAGTCATAGTCATAGTTTCTAACTTATAGTGGCCTATAGCATTTGCAAACTTTTTAGTTACCCTTACCCTCTTAGTGTCTTGGCGCACAATGTTTATTTAGTCGTCACTGTAATGGATAGTAGATGTTTTTTAGCCTGTATAGTTGTGTTAGGGTATGGTTTAATTTTTTTCCATCTAAGGCTTCCAGGTGGTTTTCATGTCTGATATATATGTTTTTAATTGCAGCTTCTTGGATGCCTTTTGCTTTGGAAAAGTCTCCCGATTCGTGTTTAATACTGTAGTACTACTGCTTAGACCGCAGTCCTGCGTATTCTTCTATTAGTTTCCCGTTCATTTAATCTTTCATCAAACCTAATTTCTTTTGGTTTGTTTCGCTGTCCAAAGGGTGAGTTTCAGGATAGTCACTAGTAATAGTATCATAATGTTGTAGTTCTGATTCTAAATCCTTATAAATATCTCCAGTAGGGATGTCTAGTATAAATGAATCTGTGTCTGTGTATAAAATTATGGACTCCGGTTATTTAGGTTTAAAGTAATCGTAGAAAAATTCGAACATTACTAATTTAGTAAGGTCTAGAATAGTTATTCCCATAAACACTAGTTTGTCTAGATTAACTTTTGCGGTTTGCATGGTAACAGCAGTGAGTCATGAAACTCTTTGTAAGCAAGGTATTGAGGCTTCGATGTTAATTTAATTGCTTGATTAGGTGTTGTAATTAGCCTGACGTCTTTTTTGCTTGTAAGGTTCTCTATAGTTTTACCAAAACAGCTGTTATTCAGCAGCTTAAAGAAATCTTTTTGAAACGTAGATTGTGCTTGTTTTCTGAGCTCTGTGTTTTTCTTCTTCTTCTTCTTCCATTTGCCGACCACGATCAATAATGATCACTATTGTCGCAATAGGGCGATATATTGTCACTGGGGGTAAGAAACGGTTTGATAAGGGGCAGGGCTGTTGGGTAAGAGAGGGGAGAGGGTGGAGAGGGGGGAGGTGCATGGGATTGTGGAGGTGTGGGCTACAGCACCGCCAGCGCCCTTGTAATGAAGGCGCTGACTGACGGTGCCTGCACCACCTCAGCGGGCAGGAGGTTCCATCGCGGACGGTCCGGGGGAAGAAGGCTGACTGGCGGTGGTCTGTACGGCATTTTTATTGATGTACCCAGCCACAAGTATATCAACTAACAAGTTAGTATCTCGTATTGCCCCCAGTCGACGTGCGGTGGTCCCGTTGCCCTTGGTTTTAGCCACAAGCTGAGACGGGGGTATCCCAAACCTAAAAATAGAATAGAGAATTCTGGGAAATCTGTTCAAGGGAAGTAACTGATAACTAGCTACGTTTGCATTCATGGTCGCCATTTCTCGCGAAGATGTGCTGGTTGAAATTAAACAAAAGCTGGGAGAGTAACTGCATATTTCTGATAGTGAACAAAGGCTTCGCTCAATTATCGAAGAACACGATGGATTTATAGAAACATGCACACATGTATGTGAGCTCAGTGCAGGCGATCGTGAGTCTCAGTGAACGATTGTTCGCCATTCTGCTCAGATCGTTCGATGTGATGGTTCATTTATTGCTTGAAGCACACTGTATAATGCACATGCAAGGTCTGTTAAAGATATGATAATTTGAGCATATGTTCGATTCCGTACCAATTGGAAGGTTGGGTTGAAAAATTCAATCATGGTGATGATCAATCCTATTTTGCAATGGTGGTTAGGCCTACTTTATTGTGTATGGTCACGGGTAGGCCTACTTACCTTTTGTAGTTTGTGTGCTTTTTGTTCTGTCGGCCTTGAGTGTTTGCCTCGCCTTGGCTCGTTGTACTTTGTTGTGGTCTCGCTCTCTTTTGATTTTTGAAAGCAAATCCAAATTGCATTGTTATCCAGCAACATGCGAGGTCAAATTAGACGAATTCAGATCTAACCAATCTTCTTATGACGCCATTTTGCGTGCGTCTCGTGTGCCATGCACCAATCTCGAAGAGTCCTGCCGACGTCATTTCAGAAAAGGATTTCCCTACCTATAATTCCCCTGGGTTTTGAAGTTTCTAAAAAATTATTTTAGGCCGTCGACGCTCTATGGAGCGCAAAGCGTGTAAAGGGAAGCAACCGGTTGTACGCGCACGTCGACAGAGACATAGAAGGGAGATACTAACTTGTTAGTTGATATACTTGTGACCCAGCCAAATCAGGACCATGAATTTGTATTATATCTTTTTTCATAAACTTCTTCTTGTGCGTGTAATAAAATAATTAGCTTTATTCTCAGAAGATTCATACAAACCTGATATTAGTTTGTAAATAGTTTTTAATGTTCCAATGTCACGTATAAACACAATCATCAAAAGGCCTTTCTGATACAATTACACAAGTTGAGACAGAGAGATAAACTTGAAACACTGAAGACGTAAAATACACAACAGTTGGAACACAACACCAATTTACGTTTTGCTAATTTTATGGTTCTATTCTTTCTCACTCAAGGTAGTAGAATTATAAAACGGAATTCAAAAAAACTATATTCAAGAAACCTATAAGTCCTAGAGTAATAAAATAATAATAGCTGAACTATAATATGATTTTATTTCTCTCTGAAGCAGTCCCGTTCGCGAACTTGTTTTTTCCAACCTAGTTCCAGTCATTCGCCGAAAAAGGTAATTACCGAAGTCGAACGAAGCTCTCCGAGTCGAGCCAAGCTATCCGATGTTTTACGAACGAATGCTGGCAGGACTACGTGAAACCACAGGCTGGGAAGTCTCGTCTTTCGTAGGCCTCAATTACATACTATACTTCGTACGTATGTAGGAGGCCCACGAGTTTACAAAGACGAAAGAAAAGACTTCAGAGCCTGTGGTGAAACATCGGTGCGTAAAAATAGCCGCTGTTGCTTCTAGATCTAATTCTATTTCGATCTGCACAGCTTCAAGCTTTAAGTCAAGTCGAGATTCGCATTTTGAAGCAGTTAGTATTATTATTTTATGATGATTAATATACTGATACAATTAATAATAAAGAGTAAAAGTAAATACATAACACATAATGCACACATAGATCTACACACATCACACATTTCACATCCTATATCAACAATAAAACCATGACAAAACTTCAAAGCGCTATGGATACGTTGATGTCCCTTCAGTACAACAAGGCAAAGCAAGTTTATAATGGTCTCAAAAAACTGACATTTTTATTGCAAGCACCAAAGCAATTATTTATTTAACTAATATTATTCTTTTTAACTGATACAGTAAATTTGTTATATGTATTTCAATGATATGTATTTTAATGAGAAACACGTATTAAAAAAATGTTGCGTGGCAGGCGGCAATTTCCATAAATCATCTGAAAACTTTGGTAAATCTATAAGAAAAAAAGTAACCAATAACACCCAGGGCCGGATTAAGACGAAATTGGGCCTGATGCTGCAGCGCAAAAAAGGCCTATTTTTTCTCGGCATTGGTGCATGTGCATTCGACATTCACCGTACATGCGCACTCAGACCGACCAATGAGCCTCAATTGCTTGTGATGAAACTAGCCAGCTTTTAGTGAACATGAATAATAATAAAGACGTATTATCGTGACAACTCGAGATTAACCTCAAACTATGTAACATCAACATTCAATAGCAATTGTCTGAAAAGTGCACTTAATGCAGAAAAGGCTAATCTAGATCAACTTAACCTAGGCATATTGTCACTCTAACTACTGCGCTAGTGCTGCTTACTTATATTGCTGTTTTTCGAGACTTAGCAAGCGCGAATTCTTCGATCGTGTCAGTGAAGTCAAGGCTGCGCAGCAGCTCATGCTCAATGCTCGTAAGCGCCAGCATGCTTAGCCTTTCCTGCCCCATTGAGGACCGCAGCTCTCCTTTGACTATTCCCAACTTTGAGAAGCTCCGCTCGCCGGAGGCATTGGACACCATCATGCACAGATAGATGCGCAACCCAGTCTCGACGTTTGGAAATGTCTGAGAAAGATTCAACGATGACAAAAGCCTGTACACGGTAAGCTCTGCTGGTTCGTTCACAGTCACCGGTTTCTGAGTGCGCATAAATGCAGCAAACTGTATCAGCTCAGCCACCAGTGTGTCTTCCAAATCATCTGGATACGAGGAAACGAGATTCTTAGCTTTGTCCTCGATCTGCTCAATGCTCAATGACGTTAGCTCCGAGAAAAATCCGAATGTTTTACAAATATCGTCATAGGCCTCCATCCGCTTTTCCAGTTCAGCTAACAGACTGTCGATCATGACCAGATAGTTTCCCTTGGGCTGAGGTCTGACTCCAAAGTTCATTCTAAGAATTATTTTGATGTTAATATAACAAAGGAAGACTGTTCAGCTTACGGAAAATTCTCGTCTGTTTTCATCTGGGCCTCTATTTCAGGAATGGGCCTAATGCTGCAGCATCAATAGCACCCACCTTAATCCGGCCCTGATAACACCATCTGAATATTTCGGATTACACCCAACTTCATCAAAAACAAACAAAACGTCACTGACTAGATTTACACCATTGAGCACGCACAGCAGCACAATATTTTTTTTTTCTTTTTTTTTTTTAAAGTAGGAATAATAGTAATAATAATAATAATAATAATAATAATAATAAATAATAATAATAATAATAACAAACAAATAATAATAATAATAATAATAATAATAATAATAATAATAATAATAATAATAATAATAATAATAATAATAATAAACAAACAAAACAAATAAATAAATTAAAGATTTAACTAAATAACTATACTACTACTACTACTACTACTACTACTACTACTACTACTACTACTACTACTACTACTAGCGAAGTGGTGGTCTTGATTTTGTGGTCCTGATTCGGCTCTTTGCAGTCCGCTGGACCCTGTAAGCAATGAATAACTAACTACAGAGAGAAAGGATTAATTTAACTCTGATCTCGAGTTCTTTTTAAAAAAAATTCCCTTAGCCTACTCGTCCTTCTCCGGAAATTTAAAGATTCAAATATTATAAAGTATAGGCCTAAATATTATTAATTAGAATAGATATAGTTTATTCATTTATTTACGTATAAAACAAACAATACAGGTCTAATAATTATATTCAGCTAATGAGCTTCTTCGCTGCGCGAAGACTGACTTATAATACATAATGTAGGCTAGATTAAGCCTATGTATACTTTATAACAGTGTTTACTTGGTTTTAGGCAGGAAATGGGGATTGCTACTATTAGCCTACTGCTGAGAACTAACAAATTGCAAATCAAGGAACGCAACTATTAAATATGGTCAATAATAACAAAGTATACCGTTGCGAAATGCTAATCTGTGTAAATCGAACAGAATTAGAAGCAACAGCGATCATTTTTAATGTCAACAAGTCGTAGTCGTACAAGCATCATTTCGTAACACATCGGAGAGCTAATGACATAATTCCAAAACATTTTGAAGATAAAGATTTTATATGTAACAAAAACGTAGTGTCTCCAATACCTGTATGGGAACTTGAAAAAGCTAACTATGACATTAATTTTACAAATGAAATGAAGAATAATAACTCAGATTTAATGATAATTGATGTTCGTTATCATTTATGTAATAAATATTCGACACAACTTCAGATATACACTGACGGATCGGTCCTTCAAAATGGTAATGCTGGAGCAGGTTTTGTTATTCCTGAATTTAAAATTACATATTCATTTTATTTAGGAAAAGGATATTCAATTTTCACTGCAGAATTGATAGCAATACTTATGGCTTTAAATAGAATAAAAAATATACCATTACATTTCTATAGTGTAGTTATATGTGTAGACTCAAAATCAGTTTTAGAGGCATTAAATTCTAATAACAGTACAGATAGAAAAGAAATGATTTTTGAAATTAAGTACTTGATTCATAGTATTATAATTAATGGTACACATGTTAACTTTTGTTGGGTTCCTTCTCATTGTGGTTTTCTCTTTAATGACTGGGCTGATCGAGCTGCAAAACATGGTGCCGAAAACAATAATGTAGTAAAGTTAAATATATCCTTGTCAGTTAAAGAGATGCAAGTTATAACTGAAAAGGAAGTTAAAAAGAAATGTCATTTTAATCTCCTATTTGAGCAACATAATAGAATCCCCAGGTCTATAGTGACGATGGCTTATAGAATATATCTAAATTCTATAAGAACTAAATATTGTAAAAATATCAAATGTGTATGTAATGAAATGTTTTCTTTGAAACATGTTTTATTTCAATCACAAGTATATCAACTAATTTCAATGCAATCAATTTCGTGATAGTCTACCTAACAATATGTCAGCTTTGGATAATACATGTATTAGTTTTGATGTTTGCATTAATTTAGCGAAAACGTTTATTGGTTCTCCAATTGGTCAGTATTTATGATAACTTGATGTTTAACTGAAATTCGTAAATTATTATTATTATTATTATTATTATTATTATTTTTTTTTTTTTTTTTTTTTTTTTTTTTTTGGTCTTATCATTTTGGTGAAAAAGACAATAAAATCAAACAATCGGAGAGCTTCGTTCGATTTCGGTGATTGCCTTTTTGGGCGAATGACTGGAACTAGGTTGGAAAAAAGAAGTTTGCGGCCGGAGCACCAACTAGCAGATAATATTAACTGCTCAAGAACATTTGTATACGTCAAAGGCAAATGAATGACGTCAAATAAATTCTCACTTGGAAATGATAGGTCCGTCAGCGGCCTGCATACTTTCTTCTGTTTTGAATCTTTGAAACTGGTCTCCTAACGTGTTTCAATGTCCATACAAAATGCATTTATGTTGTAGGGAACTGTGTGTGAGTGTGTGTGTGTGTTGTGTGTGTGTGTGTGTGTGTGTGTGTGTGGGTGTGTGGGTGTGTGTGGGTGTGGGTGGGGGTGTGTGTATTTGTTTACACAGTGTTAATTGGACAAACTAGTGAACACCTACATAACTTGTTTTGACAGACCTACTTGTTTTGACGTCAAATCAATGATCCGTTAGGGTTAGGGCTGTGTTGCGGTTAGGGTATAGGGCTAGGGTTAGTGTTAGAACACTTAAAAGTACTTAAAAAGGGGGACGTAATATGACCCATTGTCAACACAACGTATGTGGCGTTTCAGGAAAGTCATAATAACACCGTGAAAACAAGTGAGTGTGTGGGTGGGCACACTTACACAGTGTCATCTGGACAAATCAGTGAACATTTACTTAACTTGTATTGACATGCCTACTTGTTTTGACGTCAGAACAATGATCCGTTATGGTTAGGGCTGGGTTAGGGTTAGGGTTCGAACACTTCAAAGTACTTAAAAATAGTACCTATCAACCAGTGCCAGACTCTAGAAGGGTGTGGAAGAAGAGAATAATCAGGGAGATGTTTGCGTAAATTGACCGACAGTGCTGAGCTCACTACAACGTAGTTAAAGTTAACGGATTTTTTTTTAAAATAATAAAGTTATCGAAATGAACGTGTGACATTTCACCGTTTATAATGCTTTTATTATTTACAGTGCAATATCGTTTCCTTATACTACTTTGGATAACTTTGTATAATTATTTACATTAATTTTATGTTTGATTGATTTATTAACTTTTTTTTTTACACCAACATCATAAACATACAGTCAAACTCACGCCTTTTGAACAGGCGTTAAATCCCACCGTACGCGCTCACCCTCTCTGTCACACACATGCAATTTATAACCACATTAAAACAGAAGTAACAAAGTAGAAGTAACAAAGTCGTTTAAATAAAACGAATAATTTACATGTGTGATAAATCTTAATGTTGTCACGTATTGTGTAACGCTGTGATGATCAGTTGAGTGTGCGTCAATTAACGCGAGTATATCATATCTACAATAATGATGTGCCCATAAGGTCATCCCGCAAGTAGACGGGCGACTAGAAAGCATGGTGATTGACCCGATAACACCAGTGTAGCCTACATTTAATATTTTCTTCATTTTCTTTCTTATTTCCTTTTCTATCTCAGAACGGTTCTTCCTCTTCCATTGTATTGTTTTACATTATTTATGTAATGTTACTTTCTCTTCCCCCTGCTGTTTTACATTCTATATCTTATTCCTTTCTAAAGAAGTTTACATCACTGACCTTCATCGTAGTGGATAATCAGAAGAACACAGAGGTACACTAAACAGCGATCCGTGCGGCCTGTTAACCACAGGGCCATCTTTCACAAACTGTTGTCAACTGCTTTTCCTCAACACCACAAATGTAGCGCCCTCTATTATAATTAGGTGGGCCATATGGGCTTGTGGACTATGGTTCAACGAAGTGATCAGTTCTTTGAATTTGTATCTTATCCTTCGCTGTATTTCCAGTGGCAAACACTGATAGATTTAGTTAGTTAGTCATTGTTTATAGGGTCCAGAGCACTGCAAAGAGCCGAATAAGGACCACAACTTGGTTGCATCTGTATAAGGGACCTAGTGAAACAACCCTAATGGTAACACTGAATGCACTCCGCCAGCCGGTCACTTTACAATAAAGCCATTCCAGGCAGGAGACGCTGATGCTGTATTCTAAATTATTGAACCCCCGTTTACAAAAAACAAAATAGAATATAAACATCATTATAAAATATTAACAAAATACAATGTGGTTGCATAATATGGGTTAAATAGAGAGCCATTCGACTGGACGATTAGAAATTTATTTTTTGAAGGTCTAAAAAGACCTTGAACTTCAAGATCAACCCAAAAACGGAGACCATGCGGAAAATCATATTGAAAAGCTTAAAGCAGCAGGCCGAAAAATATCGTGCAGAGGAACAGGCAGGTTTCAGATCAGGAAGAAGCACTTTAGAACAAATAGGCAACTGCCGTATCGTTATTGAAAACACCTACAAGATCAAAAGGACCTCATCTACATCTTCATTGAATTTAAAAAGGCCTTTTGAGTCTAGCCTAAAGGGCTGCGATGCGTCATTTCGGCTCCTTATTGTAGGGGAGGGCTTGGTTCTGTCAATAGAAGCACTATAAAGCAACGCCAGCAGTGCTATCTCCATTCATGGCCAGATGGGAGAATCCTTTCAGACAACATTGGGAGAACCCTTCCAGACTACAGTGGGAGAATCCATCTAGACAACAGTAGGTATTACAGATGCAAAGGCATGTAACTCTCCCGAGTGGATCGAGGTTTCCGGGAAACCAGACTCTAATTTTACCGCTGATACCGGCCAGGGTCAGATTACGGTCTCAAAAAGGCTATGTACAGTGGTTGTTATTTTATTCTAGAACTCCCAAAAATATCTTCATCTTGTCGAACAATTAATAAATATGAATAATTAATGTGTATATATACATCACTATTTTCGTATATTCTGCTGAAACTGACAAATGTTTTTGTTTTCTGAGCCTACTGGAGGGTACTGCCATTTGGTGTGTAAGTACAGTGCGATTTTATGCACTTTTGTATTAATTTTAGACACCCGAGCCACTTTTGCGGAAACCGCGTGGTATTTTTGTGTGAGGGTTACCAACTGTGAACATTTAAATGAGTACTCTAAAATTGACCGATCTTAACAATTTAAATTTTGTTAATCTTCTAAAGGTCTGTACAAAATAATAAAAACAAAATCAAAAATCCTGAAACAAATTAAAATTTTCGTCCGTAATATCTAAATATAGTGGGCGTCCGTCAAGGCTGTGTACTGTCCCCTCTCCTCTTCAAATTGTTCCTTGAGAACATCATGAAAGAAACTCTTCTGAAACGTTCACACTGTGCGGTTTGCTTTGATGTGACGACAGAAGACTTTGCATAATTTCATAAATTAATTTAATAATAAAAGATGTCGACACACAAGACGGTAATGGGACGATGCCGCCGCTCAGCCCCAAAAGAGTGCTGACATAACCAACTGCGTCATAATTAACGATGACGTATTGTGACGGACATTACCGAAGTATGGACAACTTAGCTAGATCCGCATCTTCTTCTTCTTCTTCTTCTTCTTTCATTTTGGGCTGCCAACCTCAACTTATTGAGGACGCTGCATCCAACATTAGGGGGGATGGTACCTCGCGCTTATAAAATACGGCACACACACACACACACACACACACACACCCACCCACACACACACACATACAAAATTAAAAAAAAAATGGGGGAGGGTTAGGGTTGGGGGTAGAGTGGCGGGTGGGGGAGGTAGGAGGAAGGGGAAGGAGGAGTTACAGCTGGGATTTGAAGCTCTCCAGCTCAGGGTCTAAGACCACATGGGCATGGAGCTTGTTCCACTCGTTGATTGTTCGAGGGAAGAAGGACTGTTGTCGGTAGAGTGTACGCATGAGAGACAACATCCGATTCGTCATAGGAACCTGGAATGTCAGGATTCTAACTGCGGAGGGAAAATTAGAAGAACTGGACCACGAACTGGACAACTATCGATGAAGCATTTTAGGTAACAGAACTGCGCTGAAAAGGCCTAGGTGAAACAAAGACCGACAAAGGCCACAAGCTTCATTTCAGCGGGAGAGATGACAGGCACGAACACGGCGTTGGTTTCTTTGTCCAAAAAGACATTCTAGCCACTGTCATGGGTTGCCGCCCAGTCACCAGTAGACTCATTACCCATCCGTCTGAGAGCAGCCGCATTCAACATGACCATCATCCCAGCAAGGTCCTCCTGAAAATAATTCTCAACAGGTTGAAACCTCAAGCTGATCAAATCATAGCTGAAGAACAAGCAGGATTCAGGGCAGGGCAAAGTACCACTGAACAGATTTTCAACCTCAGAATAATCTGTGAGAAATACCTACAGCACCAACAACATCTATATCATGTGTTCATAGACTTCAAGAAGGCGTTTGACCGAGTCTGGCATGCAGCTCTATGGGCAACCATGAGAGTGTACAACATCAGCCCTAACATTATTGAAGTCATCAAAAGCATGTATGACAAGGCTACCAGTGCAGTCCTCCATAACAGCGCCCTCGGAAACTGGTTCAGAACAACAGTCGGTGTGCGTCAAGGATGCCTACTCTCTCCAACACTCTTCAACATCTTCCTAACGTGCATTATGTCAGATGCCCTTGCAGATCACGAAGGCATAATCAGCATAGGGGGTAGAGCAATCTCCAACCTTCGTTTTGCGGATGACATCGATGGATTGGCTGGAGAGGAACAAGAACTTGAATAGCTGGTACAGAAGCTTGACACCACCTCCAGAGCCTATGGAATGGAAATAAGTGCAGAGAATACCAAAATGATGACCAACAACACCAATGGCATCAACATGGACATCAAAGTCCAAGGCCAATCCCTCAACACAGTGCATAGTTTCAAATATTTAGGAGCCATTGTATTCGACAATGCGTCCCGACAGGAAGTACTCTCCAGGATCGCACAAACAACTGCTGCCCTGGCAAGGGTGTAGCCCATTTGGAAAGACAGGACCATCAGTCTACATTTCAAGATAAGACTGCTGCGCTCCCTTGTCATCTCCATCTTCCTATACGCTTGCGAAACATGGACCCTAACATCAGATCTACAACGAAGAATACAAAGCATGGAGTTGAGGTGCTACAGAAGACTTCTGGGCATTTCCTAGAAACGAAACTCCGATGGTATGGCCACGTCACCAGGTCATCAGGCCTTGCAAAGACCATCCTGCAAGGCACAGTACAAGGAGGTAGAAGAAGAGGGAGACCGAAAAAGTGGTGGGAGGACAACATTCGAGAATGGACTGGTTTGACACTGAGCGAAGCCATCAGGGTTGCTGAGGACAGAAAAGCGCTGGAGCACGCTGGTTAAACCATCATCTGTGGTGCCCCTACGACCTCCAAGGGTTACGGGATAGGATAGGATAGGATAGGATCATTCAAGCCTATTTTCCAATATTAAACTATGACGACAGCGAAGCGGAGGATTTCTATAAACATCTACAGGCTGTCCTTGACCAAGTGCCGGAAAAGGACATAGTCATAGTCCAAGGCGACCAGAATGCCAAAGTTGGCCAAAATGCACACCATAACTGGGGAGACACAGTGCAACCCACTGCAACAACGAGACAAATGGCAGGAGTCTGAGACTCTTGGATTTTGCCAGATACAAGAATCTGATTTTGGCAAACACGCTTGGTCTCCACGAAAAATCCAGACAATGGACATGTCACAGTCCCAGCGGGGAGCATCACAACCAGATTGACAAAATCATGGTCAAGACACGCTTCAGATCAAGCATCAATATTGGCAGGACACGCACTTTTCCAGGAGCAGACATTGGAAGTGACCACGATCTCGTCATGGTGTCCTTCCGGCTCCACTTGAAGAGAATAAACACAGCAAAGTGCACTAGACTGAAGTTCGACCTGGACACACTGCAATACCCAGAGGTGGCAGAAATATTATAAGCCATAATTGGAGGAAATGTTGCAGATTGCTTATTTTTGGAGCTGGTGAAGTAGATGTCAACATCATGATTACTACCTTCAACTCAGCTGTGACAGATGCCGCCAATGAGATCCTTGGCAAGTACCGCTTAAAGAAGAAACCGTGGATGATGACCATCAGACAATGGGTCCCGACAGGAAGTCCTCTCCAGGATCGCACAAACAACTGCTGCCCTGACAAGGTTTGAAGCCCATTTGGAAAGACAGGACCATCAGTCTACATTCCAAGGTAAGGCTGCTGCGCTCCCTTGTCATCTCCCATCGTCCTATACGCTTGCGAAACATGGACCCTCACAGCAGATCTACAATGAAGAATAAAAAGCATGGAGATGGAGTGCTACAGAAGATTTCTGGGTATTTCCTATACCCAGCACATCGCCAACAACGAAGTCCGAAAGACCAGCACACAAGCCATTGAACAACACGATGACATGCTCACAGTGGTGAAGAAACGAAAACTCCGATGGTATGGCCACTTCACCAGAACATCAGGTCTTGCAAAGACCATCTTGAGAGGCAAGATGGAGACAAAAAAAGAGGTGGGAGGACAACATTCGAGAATGGACTAGCTTGACACTGAGCGAGGCCATGAGGGTTGCTGAGGACAGAAAAAGATGGAGTACGCTGGTTAAACGATCATCTGTGGTGCCCCAACGACATTCGAGTTACTGGATAGAATAGGAAAATAGGAAAACAGACAAGTTTTTGTCTAACCTAACGTACTCCACTGACATGGGTGGAGATGTCCTACCCCACATCCCTCTGGTAGGCAAAATTCATCAGACAACTGATGCCTGAAGGTCTGTCGGTGTGACAATTAATAAGTGTGCTCACAAATGCACATTTATTTAGAGGCCAAAAAGGGTGATAGCCTACGATGCCATCACTACTATACTGTACTATACTATACTATACTATACTATACTATACTATACTATACTATACTATACTATACTATACTATACTATACTATACTATACTATCAATAGCAGGACTGAAAATGGTGTAGATTTCGAAAAACAGGGAAATAAGTTTCTGCCCGAAAATAAAACTATTCAGGTCTTTGGTGCTGTTAATTTTGCTGCACTGCTTCGAGATGTGGATCTGGACAACATAGCTGGATAAAACGTATTTAGTCCTTTGAAATGAATACTGTAAATCGCACACAAGCCATTGGACAACACGATGACCTGCTCACAGTGGTGAAGAAACAGAAATTCCGATGGTATGGCCACTTCACCAGATCATCAGGCCTTGCAAAGACCACCCTGCAAGGCATATTGCAAGGATAAGATAAGATAAGATAAGATAAGATAAGATAAGATAAGATAAGATAACAATTTTATTTAACAAGGGTAAAAGATTGAACACTGGGTGTGCTTTTTTACATCCTGCCCTTGGGGCTTGTAACAATAATAATTAGTATAACAAAATAACTTCGTAACAATAACATCAGAATGTAACACTATAATCAAGATATGAGCACGCGCGCACACCTTCCCCTCCCCCGTTCCACACACATACAAACGTACACACACAATTTATGTAAAACAATCTAATAAAAGTTATGAACGTAGAACTCTTGCTTAGTAGCTAATTAACTAATTTTAACATACTGTAAAAGATGGTGTCTAAAGGATGTGTATTTAGTGACTGCACTGCGGAGAACTTCTGGAAAGTTATTCCATAAAGTGGAACCTGAATATGACAGACTGGTTTTAAACTGATCAATTTTTGGAAATGGGATATTTAGTTTGGTTGAAAATCTGGCAGATTTCCTAGAAAAAAGAGAAGAAAGATAGGAGGGTGTATTACCAGAAAGGACCTTGTGCATAAATAATCCTTTATTAAATTTTAATCTGTTAGCAAGAGGTAGTATGTTGATCTGTTTGTAATCATTCAGAGAGATTTTGTTTTTTAATAATAACCATTTTAATTGCACGTTTGTGAATCCGAAATAAAAGCTTCGTGGCATTGCTACTAGCAGAATCCCAAAGAATAATCAATAAATTGTTGAATATGTCCCAAATAGAACAGTTTACGAGACTGCAGATTTAAGTAATGTTTAATGATAAGTCCTTCTGGAAATAGATCTACTAACATTTAAAATATGTTGGAACCAAGACAAATTATTGTCTAATGTCACGCCAAGAAGTTTATGGCACTGTACTTCTTCAACTGTTTTGTTGCAAAGCTTTAAGGGAAGGAGTTTCATAGAAGAACTTTGCCTTTTTTGTCTAGTTGCAATTAGCATGGATTTAGTTTTGTCTTGACTAAGTGTCATGTGATTAAATTCAGCCCATTACTGTAGTTCGTTTGCCCCTATTTGTAAAGAGGAGGCTAAAATATGTATTTCTGTATCCTTGGAGTGTAATGTGGTGTCAGCAGCAAAGAGTTCACAAGAAGTAGATATATGAAGGGGAAGATCATTTATATAGTCAGAAAATAATAAAGGCCCTAATAATAAAGGATCCTTGAGGTACTCCAGTAGTAACAGCCTGAAACTGTGATTTTTGGTTATTAATGAAAACGCACTGCTCTCTGTCAGAAATGAAAGATTTTAGGATATCAAGCTATTTAAAGCTAATACCATACAATTGTAATTTTCGTAATAGGAGGTCATAGTCAATTACATCAAAAGCTTTTAAGTCAATGAATACTGCTCCGGAAAATGTGTGCTCATTAATATTATTAAACCATTGCTCCATCATAGATGTAAGAGCTGTATGACAAGAATGCTTAGCTCTGAAGCCAGATTGATTTTCATGTAACAGGTTGTTTTTTGTGAAGTGGTCTAGAATATGGTTGTTAATGTGTGTTTCAAGCGGTTTAGATATGATAGAAAGAATTGAAATGGGTCTATAATTTGATGGGTCAGCACTATCACCAGACCAAAAAATCGGAATAACTTTAGCTTGTTTAAACATGACAGGAAAACATGATTTGTCAATGCATAAATTGTATATATATAAGTTAAAGTTTCAGTAATAAGCGGAGCAGACTGTTTTAATATTTTACCATCTAATTCATTAACTCCTCCTGAATTTGTTTGCTTAATGTTCCTTAATGTTTTATAAACAAATTCAGTTGACGAAAAAGGAATATAGGTTTTGTTTTTAATGTTTTTGGACTGACAAAATTCAGTTAATTTATGTAAATTAGTTTCTTTTGATTTGTCAACACTTATAATTCTATCAGACGTTTTGACAAAATGTAAATTTAGTGTATCAGGGGAAATATTTTTAATTACTGTAGATGAAGGTGATTTGTTTGTTAAATGATTAATTGCTTTCCAAATCATTTTAGAACTGATTTTGGATGATATTAAATTTTTAATATATTTTTTAAATTTTTTTCCTTTTGCGTAAATTACTGTATTTCTCAGTTTTTTATATTCACTTTCATTTCCATGTGTCTTTAAATAGTCTCTACGATTAATAGCTTAAGTTAGAAGAAGAGTTAGAAGAAGAGGGAGACCGAAAAAGAGGTGGGAGGACAACATTCGAGAATGGACTGGCTTGATACTGAGCGAGGCCATTAGGGTTGCTGAGGACAGAAAAAGATGGAGTACGCTGGTTAAACGATCATTTGTGGTGCCCCAACGACCTCCGAGTTACGGGATAGGATAGGATAGGATAGAATAGGTCTCAATTTCATATTCCATTTTAAAAAAAATAAAACAACTTACCTCCGATGTAGTTATTCTTGATGTTGCTCTTCAACTTATTTAATGATAAAGATAGTGATACAGATCTTATAGATACCGCGCATGGACAATTACTCAGAATGTTCAGTTCGGTGTTCTATCATAATCATAGAGAAGAACTAAAAAATTTTTGTTCAATTTTAATTAATTTGTCAGATTATCTTACACTAAATAACGATTTTCACTTAAACAGATTTTGTCTTTGTTTGCGATTACTCGTTTGGTTGTTCTACCATAATTTGTGAAACATCGCGGAAATGCGTGCGCGAGAACACTGTGATGACGCCGTGATGACGCCGTGTGTGGAACGGCGTGTAAGATGGCAATCATCGTCGGGGCTATTCTGTTTCGCTTTCTTGATTATGAACATGGAATGCAGGATTTTTCTCTTCCTTCTTTTCTACAGTGCAGCAGGTAACTATTTGACTTTTTTTTTGGGTAACATAAAACAGATAGTCTTGTATCACTGTTAGCTGTGGTAGTACTACTAGTAGTAGTACTAGTTGTAATACTAATAGCAGGGCACAGGCTTATTTTTCTGCTACCACGTTAAAATTACCAGCGCAAGGGGTAGTAACCATTCCAGCGCGGGTAAAATAGCTCGGAACCCGTCTTCCGTTTTTGTCAAAACAGGGATAGACTATGGTCTCGTAAATGCTCTGATTAGTGATGTGACTAAAACTGTCTGAAATGCTGAGGACACATTGACGCACTGGTGCCTTATATTTTGAGTCTGAAATTCCTGTTTTTAACATAAATTACATGAAATCCAAAACTTCTGTAATTTGGACTCACCTATCCTATCCTATCCTATCCTATAACTCGGAGGTCGTAAGGGCACCACAGATGATCGTTTAACCAGCGTACTCCATCTTTCCCTGTCCTCAGCAACCCTGATTGTTTCGCTCAGTGTCAAACCAGTGAGTCCATTCTCGAATATCGTCCTCCCACCTTTTTTTCGGTCTCCCTCTTCTTCTACCTCCTTGCACTGTGCCTGGACTCACATGCATAGCAATGTGAGCAATGTGAGTCTATGTACTCACCCTCCTCCCACCTTACCTCCCCCCCACCCCATTATATTTTGTTTTTTTGTAACACTGATTTTTGCAAAGCTGTGCGAGGTGAGTCCTAAATGGTCCAAAAATGATATCGAAACAAAATGTTCGTCCGTCTGTTTGTCCACCGTCTGTCCGTGCAAAAACTGTAAAGTGGCTAAGTACTCCGAGCCTATTTCAACTATCACAACCAAACTTGGTCAGAGGGTGTTTACCCATGAGACTTCGAAAATGATTAGTGAATTAATGACTTCACTTCAAGGTCAAGGTCATAGGGTCATCAAATGTTAGTCTAGAAATTACAATTTATAACAAAATTTCACTCCTCCCCCCCCCCAGGTTATTAATATTGAACCTATGATTCTTTGACAAATGATACATATCAATGAGACACACATACATGTACTTTGCAAATTTGGTCGACCTCACTCCAAGGTCAATGTCACTGGAGCTGTCCAAAGTAGGTTTGTATTGGTATTTTGAAGTGACTTTCACCCTAAACTATGAGAAATATAAAGTACAATCTTGTTGTATTTAGAGATGATAGATTGATGTTTCATATATGCTCCGTTTTTGCCTTGATTTTAAAGGTTAAGTTCACGTTAGGCCTTGCAAAAACATACCAAAAATAGGTAATCGTACCGTGGAATGGTTGTTTATTTAACCCGTAGTATGCAACAACATTGGGTTAGTTGATCAGACACGCATGAGAGATCACGTGAGTGTTAAGGTCTTCCCAAGGTCTAGATCACTAAAGGTCAAGGTCAACCCAAGGTAACCGTTTGTTGGCATAATAATAATTAGCTGGACTATATTTGATAATTCATGAGTGTACTTGTAGCATAGAAAGATGAAAATAGGTATTTGCATTTTAATGCCACCATTTCATTTTGTTTTTCCTGGGCGCTCATTTTCATGTTAAATATTGAGTTCCATAAGAAGCATGTGAGTCATACGGTCTTTGCCCTCCTAGTTTATTTTGTTTTTTCCGGTTCGGCACCAGTCTACTTAGTGCATTTTATTACTTTTAAAGACCCGTTAAATCATAAAAATGTATCGCATAGAAAACAACTTTTTGGGATTACAAATATAGTCGATAAAATTAATTAATTAAAGCAGAGTACCTTCCAAATTCCCGAGCATTTCGGCAACTTGCCGAGTAATTCCGATCTCTACTAGTAACACACGCCAACAACGTGGAATGGAAAAAAACAACACACATGATTATTTTAACCATATGATGCAAAATTATGATATAAAACACGATGTCATCTTATGAATTAAATAACAAACATTACATCTAAGTATTAAAAATGTGGTTTTGAAAACATTATTCACACACACACACACACACACACACACACACACACACACACACACACACACACACACACACACACACACACGCACACACCCACACACCTACACACACACCCACACAGTGATGCGAAATAAATGTTACTATCTATCTATCCTATCCCGTAACTCGAAAGTCGCACCACAGATGATCGTTAAATCAGCGTACTCCATCTTTCTCTACCCTCAGCAACCCTCATGGCCTCGCTCAGTGTAAAGCCAGTCCATTCTCGAATGTTGTCTTCCCACCTCTTTTTCTGTCTCCTTCTTCTTTTGCCTCCTTGCACCGTGCCTTGCAAGATGGTCTTTGCAAGGTCTGACACTCTGGTGACGTGGCCATACCATTCCGTTTCTTCACCACTGTGAGCATGTCACCGTGTTGTCCAATGGCTTGTGTGATGGTCTGTCGGACTTCGTTGTTGGTGATGTGCTGGGTATAGGAAATGCCCAGAAGTCTTCTGTAGCACCTCATCTCCATGCTTTGTATTCTTCGTTGTAGATCTGCTGTGAGGGTCCATGTTTCGCAAGCATATAGGAAGATGGGAATGACAAGGGAATGTAAACTGATGGTACTGTCTTTCCAAATTGGCTTCAACCTTGTCAGGGCAGCAGTTATTTGTGCGATCCTGGATAGGACTTCCTGTCGGGACCCATTGTCTGATACAATCAATGGCTCCTAAATATTTGAAGCTATGCACTGTGTTGAGGGATTTGCCTTGGACTTTGATGTCCATGTTGAGATGCCTTTGGTGCTGTTGGTCATCATTTTGATCTTCTCTGCACTTATTTCCATTCCATAGGTTCTGGAGGTGGTTTCAAGCCTCTGTACAAGCTGTTTAAGCACTTGTTTTTCTCCTACCAATCCATCAATGTCATCCGCAAAACGGCGGTTGGAGATTGCTCTACCCCCTATGCTGACTGTGCCTATGTGAACTGTAGCTGCGCTGTAGGAAGATGCTGAAGAGTGTTGGATAAAGTAAGTATCCTTGACGCACACCGATTGTTGTTCTGAACAAGTTCCCGATGGCGCTGTTGTGGAGGACTGCACTGGTAGCCTTGTAATACAGGCTTTGATGACTTCAATAATATTATGGCTGATGTGGTACACTCTCATGGTTGTCCACAGAGCTGCATGGCAGACTCGGTCAAACGCTGTCTTGAAGTTTACAAACACATGATATAGATGTTATTGGTGCTGTAAGTATTTCTCACAGATTATTCTGAGTTTGAAAATCTGTTCAGTGGTACTTTGCCCTGCCCTGAATCCTGCTTGTTCCTCAGCTATTATTTGTACAGCTTGGGGTTTTAACCTGTTGTAAATGAAATGGTATTATTAACCATAAAACTTTATTTTGTGTTTGTTTTGGTTCATTTTCATTTTGTTTTGTGTCCTGATTTTGCTGTTAGTAGTTTGTTGAGAAATGTATACAGTGACATGTGTAAAATAGTGCCAATAAATGCATTTCTATTGGCTATACATCTTCCGGCCATTGTTTATCTAATTAAAATGAAAGAGTTGCATGTTGTTATATTTTTTTAACGCAGCATTTTGGAACATTTTATTTGGTTCATTTAAGATTGGGACACAGGTTTTCCCCCAAAACTGTTCTAAACCTTTGTAATACCCTATCCCTATCCTATCCTGTCCCGTAACTCGGAGGTCGTAGGGGCACCACAGATGATCGTTTAACCAGCATACTCCATCTTTCTCTGTCCTCAGCAGCCCCGATGGCTTCGCTCAGTGTCAAACCAGTCCATTCTCGAATGTTGTCCTCCCACCTCTTTTTTGGTCTCCCTCTTCTTCTACCTCCTTGCACTGTTTCCTTGCAGAATGGTCTTTGTAATACCCATGAAGTAAAAAAAATAAAAAATAAAAATAAAAATTAAAGTAGTAGTGGTAACATATTTGCTGGAAATGTGTGTTAGAAAGACTAACTAATTTGACTATCATAAAGATTTAACTAAATGATTTTTTATGTTTTTTGATGGTTCTTTGTCACTGCCCACGTGTTACATAATAACATTTACAGAACTTAGTAAACAGGCATGAAACCTTCCTCTTTTTTGCTGAAAATTGCAAAATCATGCGGTTCAACCGCAAAGATGGTCGTGGGCATAGGTTTTAGACGTTGGCTCATGCTGCCGGAAACAATAGGCACAATCAGACTAGGCAAATAACTTTGTGCCCTCAAACCGGTAGCCGTTCTTTATGACGTCCTACTAGCGCCAAAACGAAGAGTTACCAGTATCACGAGATAATTGAAATTAACACGTGTTCTGTTTAATTTACACAGACACCGGTAATTCACAGTGTTAATTAATAATTATCAGTATTGGCCACACCTTCCTAGCGCCAAAACCTGATAATTATTAGGAATAATTACAAATATCATTGGATAATTATAAAGGGATAATTACAGTTATCATTGAAAAATTACAAATATCTTCGCGTTTAATTTTCAGTTATTGCTCAAGCAACCCGTCTGGATATGCACCCAAACCGAAAATTATAATTTTCCCTTGATAATTACAATTTTTACGTGTTATTTGTCAATATGTCGTTGATATAATTGTTCCATGGTATTAGTAATTATCAGGTTTTGGCAGTAGTAAGCCGTTATATATGTGAACTACACAGAACACGTGTTAATTACAATTATCACTGATACCTGTAAATGCAAGTTTTGGCACTGTTTAGCCCCCCTTAGTCAGAATTAAGCACAATCACGTAAAAACTGTAATATTAAAGTGAAATGTGTAATTATTATGTGACAATTACAATTTTTGGTTTTGGCGCATTTCCAGGCAGATTGCTAGAGCCAAAACTGAAAATTAAACATGATCCCGCGAACATGTGTAATGTTGCAATTATATTTGTAATTATCCCTTGATAATTGCAATAATCCAATGATATTTGTAATTATCTCATGATATTTGTAATTATCAGGTTTTGGCGCTAGTAGGCCGTCATAGTCCCGTGGGAGGGACTGATCACCCTAACAGAACCATCTCTCTCTCGCTATCCCTTACAGGGCTGTTGTAAATTTACAACAGTGATCTACACATGTCGATGTGAATGCAGAGGTGGTCAGCTCTGTGTCAAAGCATACTCCTAGATTGGACTGAAGAGTATACTTACAGACGATTTGGCACTTTTAAGCTTACTTGCCCAGATTACATCCGCCCATGGCCGTAGCTCAAGTGGTAGAGCGTTCGCCTGGCACACCGTAGACCCAGGTTCGAATCACGTTGTAGGTGAAATATTAAATAAAAAGTGTCAAATTTTCACTGTCCATTTTAGCAGTATGATTGCTGTGGTGATTCAGTGTTGATTTAGGTCCCTATCCTTTGTTCACTGGGATAGTTATCCCCGTCTGCCATTTCGCCAATGGTGGGTGTAGGCGTTACGCCTCAAGATTCATTCATTACACCCGATTGCACTATTTTATATCTGTGTTTTAAAACAATTTGCGGGGGTGGGGGTAGAGTGGGATAGGAGGATACCCCCTGACTGCCCTAGAGGGCTAGGGACTTCGCGTCGGTGCTTTCCTCCGTTTCCAATCCCTACTATATTTCCTTTTTTTTTCCCACACCAACTGTTTTAATGCCTGAGTAACGCTCTAAAATTGGCGTTTGGTATTACAAAAACAACGCAGGCATATGAAACTTCAGGAGTTATGTCATTAGCTGACTGGAGGAATGCGCTTTGTGTTAAATATTTTATTACAGCAAAGACAGTAGATTACAGCATCAACGAGGAGTTGCATTTAAGTTCCGGACGTACATTTTCCGAAGCGCAAAAATTAAACAATATAGTATATTATACTAGGGTAGTGGTGGCGTCGTAGGCTATCAAACTTGTGCTCTCTAGATAGACGTGCTTTAAAAGAGCACTCTTATCACTCGTCAAGGAATTTCCACCCCAAGCAGTGGAGTACATTATGTTAGACAGTAACTTACTGAGACCATTTTTAAATGCATTAGTCGTACGAACTGTGACAACATCCTTTGGCAAACTTCCATATTTTAGTAGTTCTTTTAGTGAAAAAGGGCTGGTGTAAACTAGTGGGGGCATTTTGGGGGGGAGGGGGTAGGGCGGTTAATTTATATTCATGAGCTCGGATTGAAGAGCTTTCAACCCTGCATAATAGGGACCTTGATGTTTTGGGATCATATTGGTGTGGGATTTTAAACACCTCTAGAAACTAAAAAAAAAATCATATGATATGTGTATCTCAAAAGAAAAGAAGAATCATAATACCGGTTCAATGTTCCCTGCGATCATTTAAATGAAAAATAAGCATATCAGTTAAAAATATGTATTGTATTTCTGTATTAGAAAACGTTGATAGTGGTGCAATTTAAATATGCTATTCCCGATTTTAAAGTTACGCAATCATACCACTTAGGAAGAGGATTTTCATTTGCAGAACTAATAGCAGTACTAATGGATTTAAATAAATATGCTAGTATGCCTTTACTATATTTTGTATAGTAGTTATATGTGTCGATTCACAATCTAGTTTACTGAAACAAACTCAAATAGTAGAAATATATGAAAGATTATATTAGAAATCAAAACTTTGGGTCACAATATTATAAATGGTACATCTGTAGGTATATTTTGTTGGATTCTTTGATCGAGCTACAAGAAACATTACCCCTTCGGATGAGAATATAAATCGAGGTCTAGTCCGTGCACGCAGGCATTCCATCGCATGGACGTTTTCTAAGGTCTCCCTCCGGTCTCCTTTATATATTCGTGATCATACAGTAATTGGTATCTAAAAAATTAATATATCGCTAATATTTGCACACGTATCCACACACACACACACATCAGGGCCGGACCTGGGAAAAATCGAAGAGGGGGGGAGGGGGAAGGGTTACAGATTCAGTGAAGGCGCGAAGCGCCGAGCCTTCTAGGGGGGTCCGGAAATTTTTTTTTTCAAGGATGCAAAATGGTGCAATCTGAACCTTGAAAAAGCCATTTGTGATGGTCTGGGGCTTTGAGCTTTTTTAACAATTGAACTGACAAACTCTGGGGTACAAAAATTATCCTCTGCCCCTCCCTTAAAAAAAAACACACTCACACACAAACATTTATTTATCAGCAGAGATGTTTTGTATACTATTATTATTCACTACCTTTTGTTGATCGTTAATGGTATAAACTTGACTTGAATAGATTACCGTCCCCGGACACATGGCGTATAGGGGACAATACGGTATAAAGCTTTACCATGTAGTTTATGAACATCACCGCCCTGCTTTCACTTTCAGTCTTGCTGCACTAGGTTCCTCGGCATTAGTACCATTTGTGAATTGTATCTTCTGGAAAAACAGTTCACTGCCTCTTTGAAGTCAATATCAACACCCCTGTGCACTTTCAGTAAAGCAAGTCCATTGAGTCTCTGTTGCCCCATTGGAGAGCGCTGGTAGTTTTTCAGGTTGCGCAACTGACTGTTTGAACGCTCACACTCGGCAGTAGTGACAGGCAGGGTGCAAATGTTCTTTAGCATGATGAACAGGTTGGGATAAAAATCCCTGTCACAATGTTTCAGTGCTTCTGATGCCGTGGATGGGATGATAGCTGTCGCATTCTCAGCAGCACTTCACCATTTGCAAACCCACAGTTGGTATTCTGCATCAAGGGTAGCGTTGTCTGGTAGGTAAGACTCCCACAACATTGCCAGTGTCTTCACCCCTTCTGGAACCTGCATGAATTACTTTACTTGAGTAGATTAACGTCCCCGGACACATGGCGTATAGGGGACAAGCATGAAACCATCCTGGTTGTCTATTAAAGTGCTTGGCACCAGACAGAGACCATCAACTGCTAGGTCAGCATTTTTGAACCTCGAGTCCAATTCGGTTGACAGGTGTTCCAAGAAAGGAATGGCAATGCTAATCTTGAAATATTCTTCTAGAGTGGCCGCAGGTTGGTTGTCACGGAGAGTCTGTCGGGATGCTTGACGAGGAACAATAACATCAGTTGTCAAGGCATTTGCCAATTTGCTGACTTCACCAAATCAGGCAACGAACGCCGTATTCATAATTATTAACTTAGCATCTTAATTAATATTTCTAAAAAGTCGTTTTTGGGGGATTAGGGCAGTATCAAGGTGAAGGTGCTGGAAGAGGCTTGCGGCCAGAACAAGAAAATATGGCTGCATTTACTAATTTAGGATTAGGGGTTGGGTTACTTGGTCGTTTCAACGAGAAAACGCTTTGGACGTTTCAACGGATCCCTTGAAATGGATTTCCGTTGAATTGTCTATAAATAACTCTTTGTACCTTGGACCAAAAGTGACTAAAAACTGTAATGTTTTAAAAACAATTTTAAAAAAATTGAAACTCTTTGCATAAAAAAAATGTTTTTTTTAAAGTTTGGAGGGGGGGGGGGGGGGGGGTCCGGAACCCAGGTAACCCCCCCCCCCTCCCCCCTGGGTCCGGCCCTGCACATGCACATCTTTTTTTTGTTTTATACAAACTGAAACACATATTTTTGAATAACTGACACGGCATACAGGCGGCGATTAATTTGACGGCATTTAGGCCTACCTAGGTTTTGTTTTAATTATTTTAAAAAAAAAAACAACGTTTAAGGAGGTTCTAGAATTCTGTGAAGCTTAATTCATATTTAGCAGTGTTCCCTCCACCCCCAAAAAATGAGAGTCATTGGGACTCCCAGGTATAAAATTTTAAGAGTCCTTGTGCAAATTTTGAGAGTCCCCAAATCGGAAAAAGAAATGAAAAAACAAGCCCAAGCCTCACTTTTTTTCTTTTTTTTTTTACTTTGTTAAAGCGTCACATTAGTTATCATAATCATATAAAACCAAAAAATTAAAACATGTATTAAATGTTTATTTAAGCCTGAGTCGCTTGGTTGCTGCAAACTGCTTCAGAGCACCCTGCACAACAGCTTCCATATTTTCGATAATGACAGGATCTGTACTTGATGCTGCTGTGGATGAGCGGGTTTTGGGTCCAGTCAAACAAGTCAGAAGTGACATGATCGTGTATGATAGAATCAAAGAATGGATTCACGAAAATTTCTTCTGTTCAGTGAATGGATTGCTTGGAGGAAGTTTACAATGCGAGCGCATGCGATTTTTAAGGACGACAACTCCCGACACAATCTTTAATCGTCTGCAATGGCAGTCTCAGTTGGGTTCTGATTTTGATTATGCCGTGAATTAGTTCGCCACTCGTTGGTCGTATTTTTTACTTCAGCGATTCGAAAAAAATGTGTGCATCCACAGGACGCACACATGCACATTTTTCTGCGTCATTTTTCATATTTTGTGCGTAATTGACGCACTACTGTGCGTAATCGGGAACACTGTTTAGTATCAAATCTTTTAAGTGTGTAAATGCCGTTTGTTAAGTATTGCCGGACTGAATGTTATACAACATTACGCCAAACGCTTTATAGTTGACTTGAATGTTGTTGGATGTGTATTGCACGCTGTGCTGTGATAGTGTTGAAAGGGGTCTAATAACGGTGGCCTACGCACCCTGGAATGCTAGTAGCCGCCAGAAAGAAAGAGGAGCTGAGGGGCATGGGAGTGGGTGGAGGAGGGTGGTAGTGGTCAGGCAGTCTATTTTTATCTCCATCCTTAACCACAGCGCCTGGGGTGCTGTACTGATATAAAATTGTCTGGTGGGTTAGGAAGAAGTATCTTTAGATTAACAAGTTAAAAGAAAGAGATTACTCTTATATAGCGCACTTACAAGCTCAGAGAGCTTCTCAAAGCGCCGGCCACTACTATCCAGCAATCACAAAATAGTTTGCTGAAGTCAGGATTCGAACCAACGTCGCCCGAGACGCACGTACACAAGTCATGCGCTCTGACGACTGAGCTATCCATACCACCAAAGTTGTGATAAAATAAGTGACTTTACAACTGAAGCACGCCCTACAGGCTTTAATTGTTTTTTGTAGTTGTTTGGTTTTAAAAAAAAAACAAACAATATACACCTTTTAATTTCCATACATTTGTCACCAGAATTCAGCTTAACGCAGTTATTTAGGTCGTTTATGAAGCTATACACCCAGTATTTTACATTTATAAGGGTTTCATTAAATAATTATGTAAACGGGTTAAACATTTAACAGAGGAATTTCTTCTGATCCCTGCATTAAAGAAGTAGCCCTGATATTGTCCCAAAGTAATCTATTACAATGATATTCAAATAATTGATTATCGCTGCTAGAGTCAACTCCGAATCATCAGCATATTGCATTCTTTTATTTTGAGTGTTTTCAACCATATGTTTCTATTTTGTCTAATTAATATGGTCATAATAATATCTACACACAAAATAAACAAATAGGATGATACTGGGTCGCCTTGTCTACAACCCACGAAGAAAGTCTACCATTATAGACACACTAGATTTTATATTTTTATCAAAAGACTCAATCCAGCTACAAAAACAGAAAAAATGTAAAAACATTAAACATAAATTTCCAGCTAATACTACGAAATGCTTTTCAGAATCCAGGCGAGTAATAAACTACTTAACTAGGCACATTTTCTTGCCAATCTTATCGTAACCTAACATTATCTGCAAAATATATCCCGCAAATACATCCGGCATGATCATCCCCGATTATTGAAAAAAAAATCTGTTAGTTATACATGTTGATCCTATACAACATTTTATTAGTGAAGATATTGGTAAGGATTTTTTTAAAATTATATTTTTAGGTTTATCTGCTTTTGGAAAGCAAATTATAATACCTTATCACTGCGTTTGTAGATTGTTCTCCTTTAAATGACCTCACTAGAAATGGGTCAAGATATTTCCAAAACACTTCGAAAAATTCGTTTGTGAAACCGCCACTCCATGGGCTTTTTCTGTTTGAAATACCAAATGGCCGGCCATTTGCAATGAATCTAAGGAGTGGGCGCACTTCCATTTTACAATTTTAAGGATTGAAAGAAAATCCTTGTTAAGCATTTTAAGGAGTGGGGAAAAAAACACCGATGCACACTTTTCACAAGTCAACATACACACAGTGATCAGTTTGGTTTGGGGAGTCAATAGGTAAATGACTGATTGATCAGAAAATCAATAGGTCATTTTCAAAATCAATAGGTAAAAAAACTGAATGATCAGAAAATCAATAAGTACTTTTTAAAATCAATACTTTAAAAAAAATATGCTGTTATATCAACGCCATAAAAAAAAAACTTTCATTCACTGAACACGAACAAAGACAATTAACGGTTTTTATTTGTTGAACTGAGATCATGTCTATCTCTCTCCTCTCTCTTTCTCTCTCTCTAGATCAGTTACCATTGAAGTGAACTGTCAACTGTTACTCAGCACTACATGCAGCTGGGGGTGGCTTATGGGCTTGTTTTAGTGTCAGGAGGCATCTTGGCTTTGCAGCCCTCCATGCCTCGAGAGCACTCATCAATTCCACCTCCCCCAGCTTCACTGACAAAAGTTTGCTCTGTGTTTGAGGATTTAGTCTGTTTCTCAGCCCAGTGAGGATGCGGTTCGCCCCACGGGCTCGGCTCTGCGTGCCTGGGGTGGACCCCAGCCTCTCTCTGGCTGGGTGACAAAGTTGCCTACTCCTTTTTCTTCTCTTTTGTCTTGTTTCTGTCTTATTGTTCCTTTCACCTATATTCTTTTCACACATAATTTCTCCCACTAAAATGTGCAGTTTTGACTTCCTCTCTTTTGCCTTACCGGACTTTTCCTGTCTTCCTTTTCCACATCATTCTTCTTTTTCTACCCTCCCTTTTCTCTGTGGCCTTCTCTTGGCCCCCTGCGTTTGCCGTGCAGGGCAACCCGTGTCGGGGGAGAATGGGATCCTGGAGGTTGAGGTCACTGAGGGACTGCGGTCCCTCACACTAACACACCTCTTTGGCCCGGACTTCTCCTAGACGGGAGGCTGGCGTGGCCCGCGTCAGTCAAGCGGCTGGTCGTGTATTGCCCTAGCTATGCTAGAAGGCTGCGGTTCATGGGTCAAACTTGAACAAAACCGTAGTGGCAGTGAGGGATTGTCTGGGTGTATATCCCCCCTGTAGCCCTGGTGCGTTCCCTTGCTGGACTTTCCGCTTGGACGCATCCCCTTGTTGGACTCCGTGTTGGGTGGGGAGCAGGGGGTGGGGGGGCGGGTGAATTACTACTTTAAAATCAGGGCATCTACTAATAAAAGACGACTGCGTGATGACAGATCGGACACGGACGCGGACAGTGATTTGGACATACGGCAAATCTTGTGCATCTGGGGTGGATGGGGGCTGGCCTCATTTTTTGGTTGTGGAGGGGACCGATCCGGCTCTGCCACTGGGCAAGCTGTCCCCGTTTGCCATCCATAAAGGTTTTCAGTCCATTTCCATGGTTGGTTTCAAAGATGTGAGAAAACTGAGATCTGGGGCCTATCTGGTGGAGTGCTCAACCAAAAGGGCCTCGGATTGTCTGCTAAAGAGGAATTTGACCGTCTTTGTTGATAGACAAATCAAAGTTTCTGTACATGGAAGGTTGAATTCCTCCAAGGGAGTCATCCGATGCCAGGACTTGATCGAAATGACCGAATTAGAAATCGGTGACGAGCTCTCCAGCCAGGGTGTCACAGCTGTATAGAGGATATTTGTCACCAAGGGATCCAAACGTATCCCAACCAATACTTTTTTTTGTGACTTTTGCCATGGCCAAGTTGCCGGAGTCAATCAGGGTGGGATATCTTAGGGTGAAGGTGACCCCTTTCACACCTTCGCCTTTGCGATGCTACCGTTGCCAAAGGTTTGGCCACAGTAGCAAGTCCTGCAAAAACAGAAACCTGCAGAGAGTGCGCCAAAGACAAACACGAAGGTGAATGCAAAGACCCCATATGCTGTGTAAATTGCGCGGGGCAGCACTCTTCCAGCTCCAAAGACTGCCCTCAGTGGCAGTTGGAGCTTGAAATTCAAAAGATACGGGCCACTGAGGGGTGCTCCTTCGGGGACGCCAGAAAGAAAGTACTGGAAAAGAGACCCATTCATTTAGAAAGATCCTTTGCGTCGGTGGCAGGTTCCACACCTCTTATGGAGTCTACTACACATCGGGCGATGGAAACCTTTATGAATAAAATGAGTCAGATTTTGGAAGTGTTCTGCAAACGAATGGATAGTCTTGAGAAAATGCTCACAGCGTTTAGTCACAGGGGGGTCTCTCCAGCCCCATTGAACACACTGGAGAACGTGCAGATGGTCACGTCAAAAACCGTTAATCCAAACACGCAGACCGCCGTGTCTAAAGCCGTAACTCCTGCCATGAAGGAGGCCATGCCTCCAGCCGCCGCACCATCAACGGCAGGTTGCAGCAACCGGGTAGTCGCAGAGGCAGCAAAGATTTTAGTGGCTCAACAGAGGAGCGTCAGAGGAGGAGAGGGAAAGGTTGGAAAGGGTGAAAGGGAGAAAGAAGATCTAAAATCCGGTGCTAGGGAGAAGGGGAGGAAGTCGGCTGGCAGTTTGGGTTCCGGGGCTTTGACGAAAAATCAAAGGCCTGGACCCCTTTCTTCCAAGCACCATCAACCTCTCGAGACGGAGAACCGTTTCGGGGAGTTGATGAACCATGAGGAGATGGACGAGGGTCAGAAAACTAAAGAGACGTAATTGTGCCCTTAGAGATGAACATTTTAGCATTCTTTTACTTAATTTTTATGGCCATTTTACAATGGAATATATGAGGAATAAGAGCAAATTATGAGGAGCTATGCTGTCTGCTGACAGAGCATCGACCTGAAATGTTGGCCATTCAGGAAACTCTCTTATCAGAGAAACAGCTTATAGATATTACTGGTTATTCGTCTCTAGATTGTATCTCTTCTAGAGGCGTTTCACTTTTTATTCATAGAAACGTCCCATTTAACCCAATTTCACTTAATACAAGTTTACCAGCAGTTGCAGCCAGAGTATCTCTTTTTAAATACCTCACAGTTTGTTCTATAAATTTGACCCCATCAATAAATGTAAATAAAAATGACCTTGAGAATTTGATCCAACAGCTACCTACCCCCTTTTTGTTGTTGGGAGATTTTAATGGACGCTCTCCCCTGTGGGGTAGCGATCGTACCGATTCTCAGGGAAAAATAGTTGCAGACAATTTAGACTCATTGAATCTAGTAACTTACGAGGGTGCTCCAACTTTTTCCTGTTCGAGAACCGCTTCTTTATCGCACATTGATATATCGATCTGTGATCCCTCCTTACGTTTGGATTTTAAGTGGACAGTTTTAGTAGATCTTCATGGCAGGGACAATTTTCCGGTTTTATTAAAACATGATTCAGACAACCTTGAGCAAACTCATGGCAGGTGGAAACTGAAACAAGCTAACTGGACTGTTTTCTAACCTGTCTGAGGTTCAGTTACGTGCTAAGAAACAGGAATTTTCGAATGCCATAGATCCAATATGCTCTGTGGGTTCGGGCAAATAGAATAGACCCAACGTTTCCCGGCGTGTCGTAAGAGGCGACTAACAGGGGTGATGTTAGCACGGCATCACTGGGCGAAAGTCTTCTACACAGAAGTCACCGGCCAGGGCGGAGGAACCTCACGTTACTACAGGTTCAACGACCACGTGCTCAGGGCCAAGGCGAGCCACACTGTATTCGTGGATTTCGGCTGTGGCCAACAGCCTGGAGAGGATTGGGCCCTGCCAGGTTTTTTTTTTGCCCAAGACACAACACATGATGAGGCTATCCACTAATTCCATGCCGGATCGGTCGTCGCCCGGAACAAGGACCGCGCCTTCCGTTGGCCACCAGGACGGAGGTGAAAAGTATGCTACTGATGGACAAGTTAGCAAGATCCGCACGAGAAACAACATCGTCATAGGAACCTGGAATGTCAGGACCCTAACTGCGGAAGGAAAATTAGAAGAACTGGCCCACGAGCTGGACCACTATCGATGGAACGTTCTAGGTATCAGCGAACTGCGCTGGAAAGGCCTAGGTGAAACAACGACTGACAAAGGCCACAAGCTCTATTTCAGCGGTAGAGATGACAGGCACGAACACGGCGTTGGATTCTTGGTCCACAAGAACATTCTAGCCACTGTCATGGGTTGCCGCCCAGTCTCCAGTAGACTCATTACCATCCGTCTGAGAGCAACCCCTTTCAACATTACCATCATCCAGGCCTATGCCCCAACATCAGACTATGAAGACAGCGAAGTAGAGGATTTTTATGAAAATATACAGGCGGTCCTTGACCAAGTGCCGAAGAAGGACATAGTCATAGTGCAAGGCGACTGGAATGCCAAGGTTGGCCAAGATGCGCACCACAACTGGGGAGACACATGTGGACCCCACTGCAACAACGAGACAAATGACAGGGGTCTGAGGCTATTGGAGTTTGCCAGATACAACAATCTGGTACTGGCAAACACGCTTGGTCTCCACAAAAAATCCAGACGATGGACATGGCACAGTCCCGGCGGGGAACATCACAACCAGATCGACTACATCATGGTCAAGAAACGCTTCAGATCAAGCATCAACATTGGCAGGACACGCACTTTTCCAGGAGCAGACATTGGAAGTGACCACGATCTCGTGATGATGTCTTTCCGGCTCCATTTGAAGAGAGTAAATACAGCAAAGTGCACTAGGCTGAAGTTCGACCTGGACAAACTGCAAGACCCGGAGGTGGCAAAAATATTTCAGGCCACAATTGGAGGGAAATTTGCACCACTGCTTATTTTGGGGGCAGGCGAAGTAGATGTCAACACCATGACCAATACCTTCAACTCAGCTGTAACAGATGCCGCCACTGAGATCCTTGGCAAGCACAGACCAAAGAAGAAGCCGTGGATCACACCTGAACTTTTGGATCTGTGTGATAAACGAAGAGAGTTAAAAAAGAAAAAGAACACCTCACAGGGAGCTGATGTCTACCGAAAAATCAACAATGACATCCGAAAAGGCATGCGCACAGCAAATGAGAACTGGATAGAAGATCAATGCCAGGAAATAGAGAACAATCTGAACAAGAACAACAGCAAGAAGGCCTACCAGACTGTGAAGCGGCTGACAAGTGTTAAACAGCCCAAAGTCTCCACTATCCAAAGCAAGTCTGGCATATGCCTTACAGAAGAACAAGAAGTCTTGGACAGATGGACAGAGTACTGCTCTGACCTTTACAACCATACACCAAATGGAGACCCATCAGTTCTAGCATGTCCCGAGAGCAGAGAAGAAGAAGAAATCCTCCCAATTCTCCGCGAAGAAGTTGAGGCAGCAGTGCAATCGCTGAAGAAAGGGAAGTCAGCGGGAGTGGACAACATACCAGCGGAACTGCTACAAGCAGGAGGAGAAGCAATGACTGATGCTCTCACCATTATCTGTAACAAGATCTGGCAGAGTGGGGAATGGCCTACACCATGGACCCAGTCGCTTGTCATCACTCTTCCCAAAAAAGGTAACCTTCAGGAGTGTGAAAATTACCGCACCATCAGCCTCATCAGCCATCCCAGCAAGGTCCTCCTGAAAATAATACTCAACAGGTTGAGACCACAAGCTGAACAAATCATAGCTGAAGAACAAGCAGGATTCATGGCAGGGCGAAGTACCACTGAACAGATTTTCAACCTCAGAATAATCTGTGAGAAATACCTACAGCACCAACAACATCTATATCATGTGTTCATAGACTTCAAGAAGGCATTTGACCGAGTCTGGCATGCAGCTCTATGGGCAACCATGAAAGTGTACAACATCAGCCCTAAAATTATAGAAGTCATCAAAAGCCTGTATGACAAGGCTACCAGTGCAGTCCTCCATAACAGCGTCATCGGGAACTGGTTCAGAACAACAATCGGTGTGCGTCAAGGATGCCTACTCTCTCCAACACTCTTCAACATCTTCTTAGAGCGCATCATGTCAGATGCTCTTGCAGATCACGAAGGCACAGTCAGCATAGGGGGCAGAGCAATCTCCAATCTTCGTTTTGCGGATGATATTGATGGATTGGCTGGAGAGGAACAAGAACTTGAACAGCTTGTACAGAGGCTTGACACCACCTCCAGAGCTTATGGAATGGAAATAAGTGCAGAGAAGACCAAAATGATGACCAACAACACCAATGGCATCAACACGGACATCAAAGTACAAGGCCAATCCCTCAACACAGTGCACAGCTTCAAATATTTAGGAGCCATTGTGTCAGACAATGGGTCTCGACAGGAAGTCCTCTCCAGGATCGCACAAACAACTGCTGCCCTGACAAGGTTGAAGCCCATTTGGAAAGACAGAACCATCAGTCTACATTCCAAAGTAAGACTGCTGCGCTCTCTAGTCATCTCCATCTTCCTATATGCTTGCGAAGCATGGACCCTCACAGCAGATCTCCAACGAAGAATACAAAGCATGGAGATGAGGTGCTACAGAAGACTTCTGTGCATTTCCTATACCCAACACATCACCAACGACGAAGTCCGACAGACCATCACACAAGCCATTGGACAACACGATGACCTGTTCACAGTGGTGAAGAAACGGAAACTCCGATGGTATGGCCACGTCACCAGATCATCAGGTCTTGCAAAGACCATTCTGCAAGGCACAGTGCAAGGAGGTAGAAGAAGGGGGAGACCGAAAAAGAGGTGGGAGGACAACATTCGAGAATGGACTGGTTTGACACTGAGCGAAGCCATGAGGGCTGCTGAGGACAGAGAAAGATGGAGTATGCTGGTTAAGCGATCATCTGTGGTGCCCCTACGACCTTCGGGTTATGGGACAGGATAGGATAGGATAGGATAGATCCAATACAGCTCTACACTGACATAGTTATAAACAGTGCCAAGGAGTCCATCCCGCAAACTTCATCAAAACCTCATATACTTAAAAAAAAAAACTGGTTTGATGATGAATGTAAAAAACTTCAGCAAGCCCGTAAAAAAGCTTTAAGAATGATGTATCTGCATCCAAGCTCTAAAAATAAACAGAACCACCAACGTTTGCGAGCGCAATGCCGACAGCTCTTCAAAAGTAAGAGAAGAGAATCGTGGAGAGGTTTCTGCTCCACGCTAAATTCGAAAGCGAAATTGTCGAAGGTTTGGAAAGTGGTCCGCAAACTCAAAAGTAAAAGTAACAAACAGGTGAGCCCATGCCTTACTGTGCAGGAGGGGCGTAATCGGAGATAAAAAAAACCTAGTAGCTGATCTTTTGGCCTCTTCTTTTGCTGCAAATTCTTCCTCTGAAAATTATTCTGTCTCTTTTCAAACAGTTAAACACGTAAAGAAAAACAACGGTTAAATGTTACCTCTGATAATTCTGAAGACTACAACATTTCGTTCTCATTAGTCGAGCTTGACAATGCAATTAACAAAAGTGCAGATTCAGCAGTTGGACCGGATGATGTGCATTATCAATTTCTACGACATTTGACAAGGTACTCACGGTCTCAGCTGTTGGACATCTTCAATCAGATTTGGATCACTGGCACCTTTCTTCCCTCTTGGAGAAAGGCCATTATTGTACCCATTCCTAAACCTGGCAAAGACCATACTAATCCAACAAACTATAGACCAATAGCTTTAACGTCCTGCTTATGCAAGACGCTGGAAAGAATGGTTTATTCCCGTTTACTGTGGTATCTCGAAACAAATAATATATTATCCAACACTCAGTGTGGCTTTCGAAGTGGTCGAAGTACTGTTGATCACCTGGTGCGATTGGAAACTTTATCCGTAACGCGTTCGTCCAGGGTGAACACATTGTAGCCATCATGTTTGATTTGGAAAAAGCGTACGATACCACATGGAAATACGGCATTCTTTCCGATTTGCAAGAAATGGGTTTGAAGGGACATTTACCTCTGTTTATATCCAATTTTCTAACGGACAGAATTTTTCAGGTTAAGGTTGGGGGATCTTTATCAGATATGAGGGAACAGGAGATGGGAGTGCCTCAGGGTAGCATCTTGTCTCCCTTACTGTTTAATATTAAAATAAATAATATTGTTCGTTCCGTTAAATGGGGAATTGACAATTCTTTGTTTGTTGATGATTTTGCATTAATAGCCAAAGGTAAAACCTTGGCATCTTCAGAATGTCAGCTACAGTTATGTGTCAATGCCGTTCAAGACTGGGTTTTACAAAATGGTTTTAAATTTTCTGAAGCAAAACCTGAATGTATTCACTTTTCCAAGCACCGGGGAATTATTCAAGATCCTAATATTACCCTCAATAAAACTCCAATAAA
The DNA here is from genome assembly GCA_036898135.1 of Oncomelania hupensis. Lineage (NCBI taxonomy): Eukaryota > Metazoa > Mollusca > Gastropoda > Littorinimorpha > Pomatiopsidae > Oncomelania > Oncomelania hupensis. The sequence goes on along the minus strand of CM072516.1, from coordinate 47,935,996 downwards.
GACGGTCCAACAAGTCAAATTTTTGGGTTTTATTTTTGATCTAAGGTTATCCTTCCTTCCTCATCTGAAAGATTTGAAAAATAAATGTCAGCAGGCTTGCAATTTGCTCAAGGTTATCAGTGGTACAGACTATGGAGCTGACAAGAAAACTTTACTGCTGTTATATCGTTGTTTACTTAGATCCAAGTTAGACTATGGTTGCATTGTTTATGGTTCTGCTAGAAAATCGTATCTTAAAATGTTAGATAAAGTTGCTCACCAGGCACTGCGCATTGCTTTGGGTGCGTTTCGCACCTCCCCTTGTGAAAACCTTTACGTAGAAGGTAACGAACCCCCACTGGAGCTGAGACGTACAAAATTGTCACTTAATTACTATTTAAAATTAAAAACTGATCCCATGAACCCCGCTTATGACTGTGTTTTCAATTCAGATTTTGTTCAGAAATTTTAAGCCAAACCTAACACTATTCCTCGGTTTGGCATCAGAATGCAGGCTCATTTGGAAAAAAAAGCAGGCATTGATGTTGCTTTCATCAACGATGATGAGCTCGGACTGAAGCTCCTCCATGGAAATTATGTACCCCAAACATTAATTGGCGATTGTCCGCTTTCCTCAAAAACAATACATCTGAAACCGTCTATAATCACCTCTATTTAGAACAGTGTGCTTTATATCCAGGATATGAAACACTTTTTACAGATGGGTCAAAGAAAGGAGACAGTTGCTGCTGCGGCGGTCTCTGCTAGACATCTAGACCATCCTTTGCAACAGCGTCTACCTGATTTTTGTTTTGTTTATGCAGCTGAGCTCAAGGCAATTCATCTAGCTTTAAAACAGATTTACCAATCCAAAAGAACCTCGTTTTTAATCATGTCTGATTCACTGTCAGCACTCCAGGCTCTTTCCACGAGAAAGATTTCACATCCTTTTCTGGCAGAGATCCATTACCTTCATACACAACTTGTTTCTGAGGGTAAAAAGATAGTTTTTATGTGGGTCCCTGGTCACATGGGTATCCGCGGCAATCTTGCAGTGGACAAAGCGGCTAAAGATGCTCTGCATCTCGATTTCCCTCCAGAGATTTTCCAGTTTGTTCCCTACTCTGACCTACGTTGTATGACTGGATCTTATTGTAAACGACTGTGGCAGACTGACTGGTCTAACCATATCGACAACAAATTATTTCAAATTCTTCCCGATTTGTCAGCTTCTTTGCCTAACTTTGCATCCACTCGCAAAGAAGAAACAGTTTTGTCTCGCCTTCATATTGTGAATTCTTATGTAACCCAGTTTCCTGTTAAAAGGAGAAGAACCACCATGGTGCTTTGCATGTGATAAATCCTTTCCGTTCGACATTTCATGTCTGGATGTGCTGACCTGCTTGATAAAAGAGAAACATATTTTGGTTCAACACCTTTCAAAGAGTTACAGTTTTTGCATGACGTTGGTTTGTTTTATCGCATTTAAGTCATATCCTCTTGCTGAATATTTTTGGTTTAATTTAATTAGACTGATTTTATTTACATCTTTTTTCATATTTAAATGTTAACAGTTAAGTCTGATTTTACTTAATTTTGTGTGGTCCTGATTCGGCTCTTGGCAGTCCGCTGGACACTATAAGCACTGAATATCTATCTATCTATCTATCTTTCTATCTATCTATCTATCTATCTATCTATCTATCTATCTATCTATCTATCTATCTATCTATCTATCTATCTATCTTTCAAAGAGATTTTTAAAATATGCAATGGTCAACACTTGTTTCAATTTTTACATGATGTTGGTTTGTTTTATCGCATATAAACCATGTCGTTTTGTTTTGGATTTTATTGATAAGACCAAATTTCGTGATTTGATTGAGAAAAGAGAACATATTTTTAATACATCAGTTTTAAAAAAGACTTTCCAAGAGGTGTCATGTGAAAGTTTGTTTGAGTATTTAAGAGTAACAGGTCTATTTTTTAAGATTTGAACCACTTTATAACATTTTAAGATAATGTCTCTCTGGTCCTGATTTGGCTCGGAAGAGTCTGCTGGACCTAAAGCAATAACCATGTAATGTAATGTAATGTAATGTAAAGGATGCGGTTCTGGGCTGAAAAACCTCTCTCACAGTCAGCAGTCTGCACTGGACAAGTTTTTGGAGGCATTTTAAAATATCACGATTCACGACTCTGCAGACGGCAAGTGACATAATGACATCATCGCCTACTAAAATTTGGGATCGGAACTAAACTGAAACTAGTCTCGGCCAATCAGACATTCGTGTACACTTTGCGTTGTGTCAAAAGCAAGCAGAGACTGTATGGTTACTTATTTCGTTTCACTTCGGCAAGTTATTGTTTTAAAAGACAGTTCGTTAGGTAAACCCATTTTCGTTTTCTATTCATTGTTTTGAATCAAAACTTTGCTCAGAAAAAAATGATATGAATAAATTGAGGTCAGCGAGGATGATGTATCCTTTTGAATATCGTCATAGGCTTGACTGACTGCCTGGAAAATCAATAGGTCGTATGACGGACTCACTGTCAAGTCAATAGGTCATTTCACAATTCTATGGGTAAAATGCCGAAAATCGACGTCCATTCTGATCACTGCACACACACACATTATGCACACAATCATACCAGTGATTCATGCACACACTCACATCAAACTATGACGTTACTTCCTAAGCATAGCGGGACAAATTAGGAGCTTTGTGATTGGTTGATATTGCAGAAGGTAAACCAATCAACATCGAGCTAACTTTTCAGTCGCATAGCCGTGCTAATTTTAGATACGATTCTTCCCAAATCAGTATACACTCTTGTGAGAAGCAGATGTTTGTCGGACACTCGCTCAGAAAAAAGCCTTTTTTGCCTCGCATACGTCGCGTTCGGGGTTTTTTCAAGCCGTATATTTTTTAGGCGTGTTTTTAGGACCAATTGTGACATTTAAGACGTACTTCTCACGCCTGATCGGAGATTCTAAGGCGTGATTATGAGGGTGTAATGGCTCGTTACGCCAGATCTCGGCGTTATGGGGAGCTCTGTAATCTTAGGTGCCTGGCTAGCTTCTCCTAAAGTTATTTCTCCTTCAAGAGAGTTCATATCCACTTCTTTTACAGTTGGAAAATCTTTAATTAAGTCAGTTAAATTACATTTCCCTGCTGGTCGATTAGAATACCAACTTTAATTAAACGAATAATAATAATAATAATAATAATAATAATAATAATAATAATAATAATAATACAGGATGCTATGTACGCGCCTTTCCCCAAGGCTCAAAGCGCGGCGATCTATACCAACATACACGCTCACCTGTCTCATTTACCCTCTCACACACCAAATACACATACATCACTCAAACAGGTGGTGTAAAGGCAGGGAGATCGCTATTAGAAGACGGAAGAAAAACGAATTTTCATTTTTGAAATTTTTTATATTGACTGCATCCTGTACCATTATTGAATGTGCTTCTTTTCTTATGTCCCTGGAATTATTTATGACACGTCAATTTTGGTCTTCTGAATTTGTTTACTCACTGTTTTAGGTTTTTTTTTAAAGCGCAAAACTAACCTGTAATTTTCTCTTTTTCAGCAACCCATCTAGCCTGTGAGCTTAATAAGACACCTTCCATTTTCCTTTCCCTCAAAGAAATTAATTCATGTTTTGACACACCAATATCTTACACTCTTTCTGCATCACTAAGACTGCTTTTGCTATTCAACATTTTCTAACAGTTTTAAATCGTTTGTTCTCTCAAATTTGATTTTTGGCACACCAACACACACACACACACACACACACACACACACACACACACTTTACGTTCTAAATCATTTTTTCTCTAAATTGATTATGCATGTGAGAGAAAAATCGATTTTGAGAGAAAAAACGATTTATAAAGTAAAATGATTTTTGGTTGGATAGAAAAAATAGTCTTAGTAGTGCAGTCGGCCGCGCGACGTTTGTCTGTGCAAAACTTGCAAGTGGATATAATTTAATATTTAATAACCTAGTTCAGTTATCACAACCAAACTTGGTAAGATGGTGTATAGCCATACGACCTCAAAAGTGATAAGTGAATTAATAACTTCACTTCAAGGTCAAGGTCACAAGGTCAACAAATGATAGTAGGAAAAAACCGTTTTTCACAAAAGTTTTGTTCTAAGTTATTATTATTGAACATGATTCTTTGATGGATAGTAATTGTTTCTATGATCCAGCGGACTGCCACGATCCGAATCAGGACGACCCACATTTTTTAATGCACGATAGATATCAATGAGACACACATACTATGCAAATGTGGTCAACTTCACTCCAAGATCAAGGTCACTTGAGCTGTCCAAAGTCGGTTAGTATAGTGTTGCGTCACCCGAGCGGGATCCGCGACGTTCAGCTCAAAGAACGAGTGGAAGGATAGAAACTCAAATAAAAAGAACTAACACAAAATGCCAGATGGACAATCACACACTTTTATTCACCAATGTCACACACACACACACAGGATATGGGATACTAAACCACCCTCAACCCCTATCAAGACCCCCAACCCAGTATTTACTAAACAATTACCTCCCTTGGCTAAATCAAACCCCAGAACTATACACAACAGAGTACCCACAACAGTATGCAACAACAATGACAATCAGTTAAATTTCAAATAACCACAATTCAACATTAAATCCACAATTAGAAAAAAAATCTTGAAATTCAAACGTATGGAACTAGCTGGCTTACAGTTCAAAGTCAATGTTCGAAACCTAACTATCGATTAATTGAGCTCAACGTAATACTGCGGTTAAATACTCAAGTGAAGAAAGTAATTTACACTAGATATGTTTTTAGGTGTGTGAATGCGAGTCTGTATGTGTGTGGATGTGGTGTAGTTGGGATCCTGTAGCTGAAGGACAGCCTCGTCCGAAGCAACGGCGGTCTGGGCGGTGATGGAGGGTCACTCCCAGCAATGGCGCCGACAACAAAAGGGACGTAACGGTGGTGGCGGTGAGCCCAAGCAACATCCACACCCCTCAGCGGCAAGGGTAGAGGTCTCAACGCTGACGTCACCCGTCACAGTGGTACTGCAGAGCCACGTAGGCGTCGGATAATTACACCAGTAGTAGGGCGTAACAGTAGTGGTACCAGTACATAAAACAGGAGAGAACTAAATTCGAAGCCCAATCCTGTGGACAAATAAGGAATCTCACTAGCTTGTCCACAAAAACTTAAACACTTCATAACAGAATACGCCTTTCGCCGTCTGCCATCTTTACCTGTTTAAACATGTATCTCAAAACACAATGCATTTCTTAATTCTATAATTCTATCTCTTCCATGATAAATGGTTGTTTATATAAATATATTTAATTATTACAACTGCAATCCCATTCACACCATGGCGATTCATCTCAATCACACCTTCATCTTCATCACCCCTCTTCACGTTATAATACATTATCTTTTCCCATTCACAATTGTTTCTATCACACTATAATACAAACACGCTTCCTTCATATTCATCTCCAACGCAGTACATTGTCTCCCTTTCATCACATTCATCACCCCTCTCTCTCTCTCTCTAACATGCATACTTCGTTGTCGCCCTTTGACCCACTTGGCAACAACAGCAACGACATTATTTATACAAACGTTAAACCAAGAAAATCATATGAAAATCATATAAAATCGATAAACAACTATTTACCAAAATACATCCCTTTCCCCATCATTCACCATCATTCATTCACATACGCAGACTCGGAGCACAGCCACTAAGGAAAAGAATTGCAGGATTTACTCACCTTTAGGTCCTCGGCTTGTGACACACAGATGCACGTACACTGCACAACACAACACTTATACGACACGGTACAGCACACGGGTTAGTCTGAGAGTTCAAATCCGTTTCTGGCAAATGCTAGCTATGGCTGGGACATCTCAATACTGGTGAAGTACTTGAGCATTAGCAGGTGCCCAATAGAGGGCCACACAGCTTTAGAACAGAACTCTACACCTATATTACACAATAGATGGCAGTCACAGTCCTCCCACTACCAACTTTTTAACATCCTTGTCCCGACGAGAGCAACAAGACCTCGGGTGGTTCGAAACACTTCGAATAAAGACCCTTCCAGAAGACGTTACGCTAACCTGACACACAGTCACAACGCTACTTCTGTCAAAAGTCCGACTGCATGCATAAGCAACCAAAATGACTCTGCTAGCTAAATCGCATACCAGCACCCAGTACAAACTCGAGTCGAGCTCAGTAACCCCTTTCCTAATTCCGCATATGCCCTTTCCGCGTTATGCAAGTGAAACCACAAATACTTACATCTTTCATACGCAGTAAAAGAAAACTGCTGATATCTATGTACACTGTATATTAGAGATGTGCAACTCTGCACAATATATGCCGTTTAGCACGTGTTAAAAAACTCGTGTCGTCACATATAGGTATTTTGAATTGATCTTGGCCATAAACTGTGAGCGACACAAAGTTCAAACTTGTTGTATTTAGAGATGTTAGAGTTAGATTAAATAGTCAGTGTTTATATGCAGGGGCGGAACAGTTAGTTTTTGGGGGAGGGTTTCCAAAATTCTATTAAAGGGACTTACTCGGTAAATGTTAATGATGGTCAAGAAACGCTTCAGATCAAGCATCAACATTGGCAGGACACGCACTTTTCCAGGAGCAGACATCGGAAGTGACCACAATCTTGCGATGATGTCTTTCCGGTTTCACTTGAAGAGAGTAAACACAGCAATGTGCACTAGACTGAAGTTCGACCTGGACAAACTGCAAGACCCGGAGGTGACAGAAATATTTCAGGCCACAATTGGAAGGAAATTTGCACCACTGCTCATTTTGGGAGCTGGTGAAGTAGATGTCAACACCATGACCACCACCTTCAACTTAGCTGTGACAGATGCCGCCACGGAGATCCTTGGAAAGCACCGGTCAAAGAAGAAGCTGTGGATCACACCTGAGCTTTTGGACCTGTGTGATAAACGAAGAGAGATGAAAAAGAAAAGGAACACCTGACAGGGAGCTGATGCCTACTGAAAAATCAACAATGACATCCGAAAAGGCATGCGCACAGCAAAGGAGAACTGGATAGAAGCTCAATGCCAGGAAATAGAGAACAGTCTGAACAAGAACAACAGCAAGAAGGCCTACCAGACTGTGAAGCCGCTGACAAGTGTTAAACAGCCCAAGGTCTCCACGAGCCAAAGCAATTGGCTTATGCCTTACAGAAGAACAAGAAGTCTTGGACAGATGGACAGAGTACTGCTCTGACCTTTACAACCACAAACCAAACGGAGACCCATCAGTTCTAGCATGTCCAGAGAACAGAGAAGAAGAAATCTCCCAATTCTCCGAGAAGAAGTTGAGGCAGCAGTGCAATCGCTGAAGAAGGGGAAGTCAGCGGGAGTGGACAACATACCCGCGGAACTGCTTCAAACAGGAGGAGAAGCGATGATCGACGCACTCACCATTATGTGTAACAAGATGTGGCAGAGTGGGGAGTGGCCTACACCATGGACCCAGTCGCTTGTCATCACTCTTCCCAAAAAAGGTAACCTTGAGGAACCTGAAAATAATACTCAACAGGTTGAAACCCCAAGCTGAGCAAATCATAGCCGAAGAGCAAGCAGGATTTAGGGCAGGGCGAAGTACCACTGAACAGATTTTCAACCTCAGAATAATCTGTGAGAATACCTACAGCACCAACAACATCTATATCATGTGTTCGTAGACATCAAAAAGGCGTTTGACCGAGTCTGGCATGCAGCTCTGTGGGCAACCATGAGAGTGTACAACATCAGCCCTAAAATTGTTGAAGTCATCAAAAGCCTGTATGACAAGGCTACCAGTGCAGTCCTCCACAACAGCGCCATCGGAAACTGGTTCAGAACAACAATCTGTGCGTCAGGGATTCCTACTCTCTCCAACACTCTTCAACATCTTCCTGACATGATGCGCTTGCAGACCACGAAGGCACAGTCAGCATAGGGGGAAGAGCAGTCTCCAACCTCCGTTTTGCGGATGACATTGATGGATTGGCTGGAGAGGAACAAGAACTTTAACGGCTGGTACAGAGGCTTGACTCAACCTCCAGAGCCTATGAATGGAAATAAGTGCAGAGAAGACCAAAATGATGACCAACAACACCCATGGCATCAACACGAACATCAAAGTCCAAGGCCAATCCCTCAACACAGTGCATAGCTTCAAATATTTAGGAGCCATTGTATCAGACAATGGGTCCTGACAGGAAGTCCTCTGCAGGATCGCACAAACAACTGCTGCCCTGGCGAGGTTGAAGCCAATTTGGAAAGACATGACAATCAGTCTACATTCCAAGGTAAGGCTGCTGCGCTCCATTGTCATCTCCATCTTCCTATATGCTTGCGAAACATGGACCCTGGACATCTGGGAATTTCCTATACCCAGAACATCACCAACGACGAAGTCCGACAGACCATCACACAAGCCATTGGACAACACGATGACCTGCTCACAGTGGTGAAAAAACGGAAACTCCGAGGGTAAGGCCACGTCACCAGATCATCAGGTCTTGCAAAGACCATCCTGCAAGGCACAGTGCAAGGAGGTAGAAGAAGAGGGAGACCAAAAAAGAGGTGGAATGACAACATTCGAGACTGGACTGGTTTGACACTGAGCGAAACAATCAGGGTTGCTGAGGACAGGGAAATACGGAGTACGTTGGTTAAACGATCATCTGTGGTGCCCCTACGACCTCCGAGTTATGGGATAGGATAGGATAGGATAGGATATGTTATTTACTTGTAAGTTTAAATTATGAAAATAATAATTACCTCCTTTGCTCACAAAATATGTACTGAGCTTTGCCACACCTTTCGAATCGGAGGGCTTCAACGACGGCGTTCGCGGCATTTTGAAGCGCTGGCGCGAGTCGGAATAAGCAAGCAAAGGGACGGAACTTTGACTATTTGTCTTTTTGCTAAAACGTCAACGTAAGCCAGGGTTGCCCACACTATGACTTTTTCAGCATGCGAGGTACTTTTAAAATGACCAAGCCAAAATGATCTACCTACTACCAAAATGCAAAACATATATATAGGCATATAATAGGCTGACGTCAATTTTTTTTTTTTACTGCTACGCGATCTACTCAGTCACACTGCCTTCGCGATGGACCGGTCGATCGCGATCGACGTATTGGGCCTGTCGTAATCCATTATATTATCCATTAGGAATTTCATTTTCTTTCTTTTCATTTCTTCCGCTCGTGGCGCCCCCCCCCTTAACACCCCGTCTCCCCTCCCCCCCCTTAAAAAGTAAAAAATAAAAAAAAATAAAAATAACATAAATAAATAAATAAATAAATAAATAAATAAATAGAATGTCGCCGAAGACGGGAAATATCAGCTTTGCTCTTTGTGGAGCACAAAAGATGGTGTTCGTCTGGAGATTGTTTAGAATGATTGCAATGATTGAACTTTTTTAGGGAGAAGATTGCGAGGGCTTGCATATTGTGGGAGAGGTCAAGTACTCGTATAAAAAATAAAATAAAAAAATAAAACAAAATAAAATAAAGAAATATATCTATATCTATCTATCTATCTATCTATCTATCTATCTATCTATCTATCTATCTATCTATATCTATCTATCTATCTATCTATCTATCTATCTATCTATATATATATATATATATATATATATATATATATATATATATATATATATATAATTTATTTATTTAGTTTTTAATTTTAATTTTTAAAATTTTATATTATACAGACATATATATATATGGGATATGGAGGTTACCGTTTCCAAGTGATTGATCTGTTTCCCTTAAAGTGTTCTATCTCTCTCTCTTTCTCTCTTTCTTCTTCTTCTTTTTTTCCTTTTTTTTGGGCTGGGGGGGGGGTGGTGGTGGTCCGGAAACCCCCCCCCTCGTCCGCCCCTGAACCCCAACCCTTATTCGGATCCACAACCCCAACAATTAACAAACAATTACCTCCCTTGACACTGTACACAAGATGGGAACACAATAAATTCAATATAAATTCAATCATTTATTTTAACGTCTTTTCACATATGTGATTTTAGACCATACAGCCATTCTCACGCATGTACACAAACATATAATATAACAATTTAAAGTTGAACTATAATCGTACAAAATATCTAACATTACTACAGAAGTTTGCCAACTGCAGACTTGCAAATTATTCGGGCAATATCGATCATTGCTGGACTATGCAACAAAATATCAATTGATTCTTGACTATTTACATCGATATTCTTTTCGTTAAATAACATAACCAAAATAGGACATTCATATAACAGATGTTTAACAGATATTGGTTGTAAACAAGTACAAACTACATCTTTTGAAAACTTGGTGTTCCATGAATTTACAATCAACACAACACAATTTATAAATCAATAAATCAATAATAAATAAATTATAAATCATAAATAATAAATAAATAAATAAATAATAACTAAATCAACACAATCAAGATAGCATGGTAATATGAAAATAAAGATGCAGTAATAACAATTGATGGCTTAGGTATACAAAAGCAAAGCCTAGAAGAAATGTATTTAGTTAATAGTAGACGCTTTTTACACGGATTATCTGTCCGATCTCCAACACAGGTTTAATTAAAGTGTCTGAAAGTACTACTTCAAGAAAATCACCAACTGTTACAACCTGTTGCAGACTGTAGAAAGTCACTGTTATTTATGTTTATGTGCGTGTAATGTGCGTATGATTGAGGGTGTATGAGAGGCCCTGTGTACTGTAACAGCGGTCCCACAAGCACGTCGTCTTGCCTCCTCCTGCAGGTGGAAGTAGAGGTGGACTGTAGACGTGGAACGGAGGAGCAATATAAGCGGAAGTAGTGGTACAAAGACAGGTAGATCAAATGTAGCAGTAGCAGTAGCAGAACTAGGAGTAGCAGAAATAGTAGTAGAAATCGTAGTAGAAATCGTAGTAGGCCCAATCTCGTCAACAAATAAACCATCTTAAAAAGCTTCCTCAACATGTAAACAATACATGGGAAATAACTCATTCCGCCGTCCGCCATCTTGACCTGTTTATTTACGCATCATAGCATTTCATAAATCCTTCTATAATTTATATTGACATCCCATGAACATGATTATTTATGCACATACTAACGCATATTATAATTCCATTTCTAATCAACAATCTTGATTCATCCTCTGTCTCACCTTCATCCCCCTCTCCACATTCACCACCGCTCTAGCATACTATAGTACATTGTCTTTTTTCTCACATATTATAAAATATAATACGTTGTCATCCTTGACCTCATTTTCATCATCCCTCTCAAGCTATAATACATCGTCACTCATGACCTCATTTTGAAAAAAAACATCAACAACATTATTCCTTTTAACATCTTCATCAAGAAAATCATATAAAAATGCTATTTATCAAAATACCCCTTTTCCCCTCATCCAACATCATTCATTCACGTACGCATGCTCAGAGTGTATAGCCACTAAGGAACTAGAATACTGGGCATCAACTCACCTTCAGTTTCCCAGCCTGTGAAGATACAGACACACCAACACCACAATACAACACAACACTGTAGAGAGTAGGTGGTTCGTTACTGTCTTATTATGATAATTGGTCACCCTAGTACTTGTGAAATGCTAGGTCTTGGGAGGTCTCTAACACAAGAGCACACACCCTTAGGACATCACTCAACACAGAGATCACTCAGCACTGGCAGCAAAAGTCCTCCTCAATTACTATAAATTTAATTTTCTATAATAATTGTCACAACTCATTGGTCATTGTTGTCCGTATTAAGGCACAAGACTTTGGGTGATTCCAAACACAAAACACAACCCTTAGAAACGAACCCTACACTTATCCTATGATAGTGGAAGTTACAGTCTCTCCAATAGTCGTCTAACTGCAAAGACTACTGCCTCAACTCTGCCACTTCTACCGCTTTTCCCCAATCCACAGTCCAAGGCACAGAGCTCCGTTCAACTATTAATGGCCATTGAGCACGTGAAAAACCTAATTCCTGACATAAACTATGCATTCTAAAACGCTGATTCAAACCTTGCACATCGCACTCTTGGAGATATGAAACTATATATACTATATACACTCCGACACAGCATTAGTTAGCATGCGTCAAAAACTCGTGTCGTCACACTAAACATAAATGAAAAAATATAATTGAAATTGTAAATGAAAAGGTATTATTAATTAATAAGCTCGGTAACAAATTGTGTATGGAAAAAAATTGTAATCCATTCTGGTATGTTGTTCTTAGGGCGTATGAAATCTTGGGAGATAAAATTAGGCTTGACTGCGCTGAGGAAATTCGCCGGTGTGGACTGCAACTGGCTACCGCCGATGTTGCTGACTATAAAAATAGTAAAGTGTTGAGACTTATTGGTACAACTCCGAGAGGTGCGAGGATATTATATGATACATTAGTCAAAGATGATGTAAAACCTAACTGTTGTAAAAACTGGACAGGAGAGTAGTGCGTACAGTTGAATGGAAAATAATAGTTAAGAAAGCAAAGGAAATTAGGGAAATCAAATTGAAGTGGCTGCAAATTAGAATAATTCATAGAATAATAGGAACCAATATAGTATTATCTAGCATTGGAGGTGAACAGAGTATTGTACTTTTTGTGAAAATGAAAGGGAAAATATACAACACCTTTTCTTTAAGTGTTCTTTCGTTCAAACGTTTTGTACTGAATTTGAGAGAGCCCTACATTCTAGGTACAATACAATACAAGATTATTGCTTTAGGTCCAGCGGACTCTTCCGAGCCAAATCAGGACCAGAGAGACGTTACCTTAAAATATTATAAAATGTTTCAAATCTTTAAAAAAAAAAATGCCTGTTACACTTAAATACTCAAACAAACTTTCAAATGACACCTCTTTAAAAGTATTCTTTAAAAATGATGTATTAAAAATATGTTCTTTTTCTTCAATCAAATCACTAAAATCAGTCCAATCAATAAAATCCAAACTAAACAAAACATGTCGATGTTGCGTTTATTGTTTGATTTATTTTGTTATAAGCAGAAAGTTTAAAGATGTTATGTTGCAAGATATTAATGCGTGTAGTGGCTCAATACATAAACTTCCGCTCGCTATCAAACTCTTCTTTTACACATAAAAAGAAGATAAAATCCTGTCACAGAAAATGAACGATATTTACTAGTGATAATAAAATCACCTTCCTCAAAAGGTAGGCAATTTCAAGATAAGGACTTATCCGATTTTGTCGAGGTCGAGACCGAGTACGCGTTTGAGTCAAATGTTCTTGTTCTTCTCGACACTCGAATCTGGCACAGTCCTGGTTCTTCTAAGATGTCTGGACTGTAGCCCTTCCCAATGGATGGTAAATCACACACGTGGAAGTACGGTGAAGTTCCAGCATAAAGGTGAGAAGAGGAAAAGGTAAGAAGTCCCACCTGTATTATCGAAGCACAGGTGAGTATCACGAAACCCCTATTATAACGGTTGCCAGGTTATTCGCTTGGAAAGCGATTTTATTATTTACAATCAGCCTCTTGGCGATAATCAATGAAATGAAAATCCTGGCCCTAAATTATCAAATCATCCAACTCAACAATTATTTATTTACATTTAACACCAGAGCATTGCGCAAACAACCCATTAATAATTCATTCAAATGAATTCCATTCGCGAAAACGCAATCTCCAAGAAAACGGTTACTCCATGGCAACAGTTCGTATTGCGCAACTCGCAATCACAACTTCTTCAATTATAATCATCGTCATTGCGTAAATAATTACCATTTATTTACCCGCAAGGATCCCTCACTTAATGCATAAATTAAATGAATACAAACAACAACATTTCGAAACTTAGATGATCTAGAAAATTACATAACCTATTTTCATTGCGATTCCCGTACGAAAAGAACGACACATTATTTTCTGTTGCACCTTCTGCAACCAAAATTATACCTACACATTAAAAATCGTTCCGTTAATTAATTACCCATAATTAGACGAAACAATTCTCTTACAAATGATAGTATCCAAGTATAGAACTAGACTCTCTACGATTTATTTTATTCCTAGAGTTTCACCCACCAGTTACAAGACCTCTTCAGTTCGTAGCAATTCGACCCTCAGATCGTCAGTGGACAATGTGATCAGCGCTCTTCTCTCAAAGACGAGTTACAGGACATCGAAGTAGACAGTGGCTATAGCTGCAACAGGTCTACGTTCGACATCGTCTGCTCCCGGCTGTCTTCCATCTCTGGCATCAATCTTGTCAATATTCTTCCAGCAAAAATGTGTCCAAACGGTTCTCTGTGATATTATCCTCAACAACACGTCGCCGAAGAAAAAAAAGATGACGAAGCCTAGCTTGAACGTTCCGATTTCCCAATATTTGGATGACGGTTTTCGACCGTTAAAAAGCAGAGCTCGGAGGGTGTGGTCCTCTCGCTTTGAAGTCTGAGTCACAAGTGTTGGTAAACAAATATGCCTACGATGAAATACCTGTGTACATCGTTGTCAATACCAACTTTACGTCTCACGAATATGAGAAGAGTACTACGTCAAAAGTCTTCAAAACAAATATGGCTGCTCTAAGAATACGTCACTTTCATTGTGACGTCATAGATTCTTGACCAGATTGTCTTTTTACTATCAATAACTTTGAATATACAGTAACTCCAAATAATATAAACAACTACAATTATACTTTACTTCTCAGTTTAGAAGAAAATAATAAATCTAGATTATCTCGAGTGCTATGTCCAAAAATGAAATAACATAATTTTATTACAATACCCCCCTTCTAAGATAAAAATTGGTCTAGCCAATTTCACATTACATAGAACGTCTGAGATAATCTGCTTCAACCTTCTTCAGTCCGAAAGGCATGACCTTCCATTGGAACTGACCTTGCGGAGTGGTGAATACAGTTTTTTTTCTTATCTCCTTCGACCATCTTGAGCTGCCAGTATCCTTTGGTAATTCTGATTTACTGAAAAGCTTCTTGTTACTCAGTTTGTTGAACAGCTGATTCACATCGGGTATAGGCTCAGCGTCAAATTTGGTCCCCTGATTCAGTTTACGGTAGTCTACGCAAAATCTATTACTACCATCTTCCTTCTGAATCAGCACCACCGGTGCATTATACGGTGATGCAGCTGGTTCAATCACTCCCATCTTAAGCATTGCATCGACTTCTTGTCCGATGACTTGAATTTTGGCGTACGGTAACGGATATTGCCGTACGAAAACGTACTCTTTCTTCTCCTGCGGAATCTCGCAAGATTGTAAAGGAGTACATCCAGGTAAATCTGAAAGTACTGACTCTCTTGCCTGTATGCATTGTTGAAGCTCTGCTTTCTGCTCTTTGCTAAGAGTTTCAGCAATGTTCACCTTCTCAGGTCCCTCTAACCTTTTTAATTGAATCAGCGGAATCTCTGAAGTCCGCGATGTTGGCACATCAGGTTCGCTAGTGTCCTCCATCATCACTACTGCTACAATATGTGTCTCAGTACTTGGCGCTCTGTCAACATACTTTTTCAATATATTGGCATGGTACAACCGTTCACTGTCACCAATGGCGACACGGTAATCATAGTCGTTGACCTTGTCAGTGACTATGTATGGTCCACGCCAAGTCATTTGAAGTTTATTAGCTTTGTTTGGGAGAAGGAGCAGCACCTTTTCTCCTACGCTGAAAGAACGAGCTTTTGTCTTCTTATTAAAGAATTTCGCTTGTTTAGCAGCGGCTTTCCTCAGATTTTCTCTGGCAATCGCGCATGTCTCCTCAATTCTGTTGCGCAGATCAACTACATATTGAAATGTAGTGCGAACTTCTTCGTTCTGGTCATCTTTAGTCCAAAGTTCTTTCAGTATCTGCATCGGACCGCGTACAGTTCTTCCATACAGAAGTTCGAAAGGAGATAACTGTAGCGATTCCTGCGGTACTTCCCGTATTGCGAAAAGCAAAGCCGGAATGAAACGATCCCATTCCCGCGTCTGTTCTTGGCATAGATGTTTTAGCATACTCTTGATCGTACCGTTGAACCGTTCGACCAAGCCATTACCCTGCGCGTGATATGGCGTCGTGCGCAACCCTTTAATACTGAGCAGACGGTTGACCTCATCAGCTAAGTTTCCAACAAATTGAGAACCGCGATCTGTAAGGATCTCCTTTGGTATTCCAAGGCGGGTCCACATCTCCCACAACGCTTCAGAAACTTCCTCGGCCTTGATCGATTTAAGAGGTTTAGCTTCAGCATACCGAGTGGCATAGTCAATCATCGTTACAATGTAACGATGTCCGCGATCCGACATTGGGATAATCGGCCCAATTAAATCCACGGCAACTCTCTCGAATGGTGTGTTTATCACTGGCATTCGACCGATGGGGATTTTTCGTGTATTACCTCTGGGCGTGGTCCTTTGACATACGTCACATGACGCACAGTATCGCCGTATGTCGCCACAAATCCCAGGCCATGTAAAATCATCCCAAATCCGACCCCTGGTTTTTCTGATACCCAAATGTCCGGCCATTGGTGTATCATGCGCTAGTCGCAAGACTTCAGCGCGGTATTTGGACGGAACAACAACTTGGCGAGTCAGCTTTCCGTTCACGTCGAAAAATCTGTATAGAATATTCTTGGACCATCGATAGTCCGACAGAATTTTCTTTCCTTTATTTCCTCGGTCAGCTTCGGTTGTTCCCGTCTCTGCTAACTTCCTGATTTTCTCTAGAGTGGGATCTTTCTTCTGTTCCTGACTCAAATCCTCTGGAGTCACATCGCCTAATAACGACCCGGAGATCTTGAGAACTCGGTCCGACCTTTTCTCATCTCCTCTTGTCTGCACTGCAGAACATCTTGACCGTACGGCATAAACAGGGATAGGTACAATCTCACCTAGTTCTGTGGTACGATAATTCCCGATTAAAACCGGACAAACAGGATTATCCATCATAGCAACTTCCGTCTTTCCGCTGAAAAACGGAGTCTCTAACTGAACCAAAGCGATGGGCAAACTCATCCGTTCAGTACTGGACGCAAGCATAACATCAAGAGTCTTTCCAGTCTTATATTTGTCGGGTATAAGACTCGACTGTACGATTGTTACAGATGCTCCCGTGTCGCGTATTGCTAACGCGACTTTGCCTTCCACCTTCACTTCACACTCAGGTGAAAATGGAATCTTTGTGCACGATTCACACAATTCACTACTCGCAGCCTTACTAGACTCGACCATATCTGGTACAAATACAGCTGCTGATTGTTTGGTCGACCTTTTTGGACAGTATTTCGATACATGTCCTTGTTCGTTACAACTATAACAAGTTCTGTTAGTAAACCTATTCCTGTGACCTTGACCTTGCGCGAACCGGTTCGAATCCGTTCTAATCGGTACGGGTTCGACATTGTCATTTTTAGGTTTAAGATCTCTCAGCTTGTTTCTCGCATCAAAAGAATTCTTTGGGCGTTCATGGCTTGAACTTGCAGTTAGTTTTGCTGACTCAAAAATCAGAGCTTGTTCAACAGCTTCTTCTATGTCACTAGGTGACTTCTCAAGAATGAACCTTGCTTGGTCATAAGGAATCCCTTCAATGAATTTCTCCACCATGAATAGAACTCTTAATTCCTTATATGTGTCACCCTTATTAGCTAATTGCTGCCAACGCGTCAACCAAAGGTCAAGCTTGGTCGCAAATTCTTGAGTAGTTTCATTGCTTTGACGCTTGGCCGATCGAAATTTCTTTCTATACTCCTCTGCGGTCAAGCGAAATCTAAGCAGTAGAGCTTTCTTT
This sequence comes from Oncomelania hupensis, assembly GCA_036898135.1. Taxonomy (NCBI): domain Eukaryota; kingdom Metazoa; phylum Mollusca; class Gastropoda; order Littorinimorpha; family Pomatiopsidae; genus Oncomelania; species Oncomelania hupensis. The sequence continues at coordinate 47,918,146 of CM072516.1, read as the reverse complement.
AGTTCGTCATAATCTGCGGCTTTCTCATCTGACATTAGCGAGTAAACCTCCCGCGCTTTACCTTTCAATAAAGTGCTGAGTTTCAAAGCCCAAATATCTTCATCCCACTTCAGCTGTTTAGCTGTTCTCTCGAACGTACGAAGATATGTTTCAAGGTCGTCTTTATCTTCTAAAAATGGTAATTTAACCTTGAGGAAATCCTGTTGTAGGTGATTGGAATGACTAACTCTGACTCCATTATCAGCTGTTCTTTCAGAATGATCAGTTTGGATTTTCAATCGTTCTATTTCGTACTCCTGATCATCTCGGCGCTTCCTTTCTTCAACTTCTGCTTGAAGTTGTAGCGTCTTTTGCTCAGCTTCAAGTTGTAACTTCTTTTGCTCAGCCTCAAGTTGTAACTTCTTTTGCTCAACCTCAAGTTGTAGCTTCTTTTGCTCAGCCTCAAGTTGTAACTTCCTTTCTTCTAATTCAAAATTCCTTTTCTTTTCTTCAACTTCAGTTAAACGCTCTCTCTCTTCTCTTTCGAGTTTAGCTAAACGCTCTCTCTCTTCTCTTTCGAGTTTAGCCAAACGGTCTTTCTCGTCCCTGATATATTGGAGTAAATCCGCTCCAGATAAACCCAAACTCTCACCTTCAGCTTTAAACCTAGCTGTTGGGTTATCTCCCTCTATCAGACGAGACTGTGATCGAGTTGTCATACTCATAGATGTAGACGGGTCAGCCATAATCCAGAAAAAATATTCTAAGTTGAAATAAAATAAGTAGATTGCCAACACTACTCAAGGAACCTAATCACATGAATTAGAAAAACGAAAATAATCATGTATTTCCACTTCACTACGTCTTATACTAAATTTAATAATGCACCCTCAGCAATTATTAAAAACACTTCGCAGTTACTGGTACTAGATTCTGCAAACGTCTATACTAGCCAAAAACAATTGCTCTATCTGTACTCTCCAATTCTATAGACTAACTGAACAATGGACTTACTCTCCTGCCATTCCAGATACGGCCTGCTTCGAATAAATACATAAAACTTCCGAAGACTTTATTCGTACATAATCATACCCACGTGATTATATACCTAACATAATTCAGCCGGTCATTCCTTTATGGTGACCCGAATTTGCTAGAACTTGCGAACGCAATCCAACGTTCCCTGATAACTAATCCTATAGCCTCTACTTCTTATGAGACAAAGATTGTTATAATAATTTCAAACTTTAATGGTCCTCATTGTAGAACTCCCTGCTACAATCTATCCAACCTATTAAAGTACACGCCTTTAACAAATTGTCTAAATGACTGTTTCACAAATAAACAATGTTCACTAGATCTCCATCTAGCTGTCAAAAACGACTAGGTAACTTAGTTTTACATAACTAATTTCTACCTATACAACACTCTAGATTAACACAGGTCCTCGTGTTTCCGAATTCATCTTTTATCAATGACCGATACTTGATAAATAAATTCAATCTAGCACACGACTAATCAACTGTATGACTAATCAGAAGAACAAATCTATCCGTCGATTTTTCCCCTTCAATAGAATATTTCCCCGACAGAATTCTATCGCCAAAATATAAACTGGATAAACTGCTAGAACTATCCTTCTAGATGGTTAACTTACATGCTGTTAACGATGGCAAGGTTATTACAACATGTACAAAATATGCATAAACATGATGATAACAAGATTATTAAAACCAGTAAAAGGTTCAAAATTGTGACAGAATTTCCGCAACTTAGAAAATAGAGATACACTCGTTATAATTTCGTTATAGTTACGTTATAAACTATCCCAGACGATGCCCCCACTTGTTGCGTTTATTGTTTGATTTATTTTGTTATAAGCAGAAAGTTTAAAGATGTTATGTTGCAAGATATTAATGCGTGTAGTGGCTCAATACATAAACTTCCGCTCGCTATCAAACTCTTCTTTTACACATAAAAAGAAGATAAAATCCTGTCACAGAAAATGAACGATATTTACTAGTGATAATAAAATCACCTTCCTCAAAAGGTAGGCAATTTCAAGATAAGGACTTATCCGATTTTGTCGAGGTCGAGACCGAGTACGCGTTTGAGTCAAATGTTCTTGTTCTTCTCGACACTCGAATCTGGCACAGTCCTGGTTCTTCTAAGATGTCTGGACTGTAGCCCTTCCCAATGGATGGTAAATCACACACGTGGAAGTACGGTGAAGTTCCAGCATAAAGGTGAGAAGAGGAAAAGGTAAGAAGTCCCACCTGTATTATCGAAGCACAGGTGAGTATCACGAAACCCCTATTATAACGGTTGCCAGGTTATTCGCTTGGAAAGCGATTTTATTATTTACAATCAGCCTCTTGGCGATAATCAATGAAATGAAAATCCTGGCCCTAAATTATCAAATCATCCAACTCAACAATTATTTATTTACATTTAACACCAGAGCATTGCGCAAACAACCCATTAATAATTCATTCAAATGAATTCCATTCGCGAAAACGCAATCTCCAAGAAAACGGTTACTCCATGGCAACAGTTCGTATTGCGCAACTCGCAATCACAACTTCTTCAATTATAATCATCGTCATTGCGTAAATAATTACCATTTATTTACCCGCAAGGATCCCTCACTTAATGCATAAATTAAATGAATACAAACAACAACATTTCGAAACTTAGATGATCTAGAAAATTACATAACCTATTTTCATTGCGATTCCCGTACGAAAAGAACGACACATTATTTTCTGTTGCACCTTCTGCAACCAAAATTATACCTACACATTAAAAATCGTTCCGTTAATTAATTACCCATAATTAGACGAAACAATTCTCTTACAAATGATAGTATCCAAGTATAGAACTAGACTCTCTACGATTTATTTTATTCCTAGAGTTTCACCCACCAGTTACAAGACCTCTTCAGTTCGTAGCAATTCGACCCTCAGATCGTCAGTGGACAATGTGATCAGCGCTCTTCTCTCAAAGACGAGTTACAGGACATCGAAGTAGACAGTGGCTATAGCTGCAACAGGTCTACGTTCGACATCGTCTGCTCCCGGCTGTCTTCCATCTCTGGCATCAATCTTGTCAATATTCTTCCAGCAAAAATGTGTCCAAACGGTTCTCTGTGATATTATCCTCAACAACACGTCGCCGAAGAAAAAAAAGATGACGAAGCCTAGCTTGAACGTTCCGATTTCCCAATATTTGGATGACGGTTTTCGACCGTTAAAAAGCAGAGCTCGGAGGGTGTGGTCCTCTCGCTTTGAAGTCTGAGTCACAAGTGTTGGTAAACAAATATGCCTACGATGAAATACCTGTGTACATCGTTGTCAATACCAACTTTACGTCTCACGAATATGAGAAGAGTACTACGTCAAAAGTCTTCAAAACAAATATGGCTGCTCTAAGAATACGTCACTTTCATTGTGACGTCATAGATTCTTGACCAGATTGTCTTTTTACTATCAATAACTTTGAATATACAGTAACTCCAAATAATATAAACAACTACAATTATACTTTACTTCTCAGTTTAGAAGAAAATAATAAATCTAGATTATCTCGAGTGCTATGTCCAAAAATGAAATAACATAATTTCATTACAGTCGATATGATTTATATGCGATAAAACAAACCAACATCATGTAAAAATTGAAACAGATGTTGACCATTACATACTTTAAAAATCTCTTTGAAAGGTATTGAACCAAACTATGTTTCTCTTTCCTCAATCAGATCAGCACACTCAGACATGAAATGGCGAACGGAAAAGGATTGATCACATGCAAAGCACCATGGTGGTTCTTCTCCTTTGAAAAGGAAACTGTGGGTGACATAAGTATGCCCAATATGAAGGCGAGACAAAACTGTTTCTTCTTTGCGAGTGGATGCAAGGTTAGGCAAAGAAGCAGACAAATCTGGAAGAATTTGAAATAATTTGTTGTTGATATGGTTAGACCAGTCAGTCTGCCACAGTCGTTTACAATAAGATCCAGTCATACAACGTAGGTCAGAATAGGGCACAAACTGGAAAATCTCTGGAGGGAAATCGAGATGCAGAGCATCTTTAGCTGCTTTGTCCACTGCAATGTTGCCGCGGATGCCCATGTGACCAGGGACCCACATAAAAAACTATCTTTTTACCCTCAGAAACAAGTTGTGTATGGAGGTCATGGATCTCTGCTAGAAAAGGGTGCGATATCTTTCTCGTGGAAAGAGCCTGGAGTGCTGACAGTGAATCGGACATGATTAAAAACGAGGTTCTTTTGGATTGATAAACTTGTTTCAGAGCTAGATGAATTGCCTTGAGCTCAGCTGTATAAACAGAACAAAAATCAGGTAAACGCTGTTGGAAAGGCTGGTCTAAGTGTCTCCCAGAGACCGACGCAGCAGCAACTGAATCTCCTTTCTTTGACCCGTCTGTAAAAAATTTTTCATATCCTGGGTATAAAGCACACTGTTTTAAATAAAGTTGGTTATATACTGTTTCAGATGTATTGTTTTTAAGGAAAGCGGACAATTGCCAATTAATGTTTGGGGTACACAATTTCCATGGGGGAGCTTCAGTCCGAAGATCATCGTCGTTGATGGAAGCAACATCAATGCCTGCTTTTTCCAGATGAGCCTGCATTCTGATGCCAAACGGAGGAATTGTGTTAGGTTTGGCTTCAAATTTCTGAGAAAAATCTGGGTTGAAAACACAGTCATAGGCGGAGTTCATGGGATCAGTTTTTAATTTTAAATAGTAATTCAGGGACAATTTTGTACGTCTCAGCTCCAGCGGGGGTTCGTTAGCTTCCACATAAAGGCTTTCACAAGGGGAGGTGCGAAAAGCACCCAAAGCAATGCGTAATGCCTGATGAGCAACTGGATCTAACATTTTAAGATAAGATTTTCTAGCAGAACCATAAACAATGCAACCATAATCTAACTTGGATCTAATTAAAGAACGGTAAAACAGCAATAAAGTTTTCTTGTCAGCTCCCCAGTCTGTACCACTGATAACCTTGAGCAAGTTGCAGGCCTGTTGACATTTAGTTTTCAAATCTTTCAGATGAGGAAGGAAGGATAGCCTTTGATAAAAAAATAACACCCAAAAATTTGACTTGTTGGACCGCCTTTATTGGAGTTTTATTGATGGTAATATTAGGGTCTTGAATAATTCCCCTGTGCTTGGAAAAGTGAATACATTCCGTTTTTGCTTCAGAAAATTTAAAACCATTTTGTAAAACCCAGTCTTCAACGGCCTTGACACATAACTGTAGCTGACGTTCCGCAGATGCCAAGGTTTTACCTTTGGCTACTAATGCAAAATCGTCAACAAACAAAGAATTGTCAATTCCCCGTTTAACGGAACGAACAATGTTATTTATTTTAATATTAAACAGCAAGGGAGACAAGATGTTACCCTGAGGCACTCCCATCTCCTGTTCCCTCGTATCTGACAAAGATCCCCCAACCTTTACCTGAAAAATTCTGTCTGTTAGAAAATTGGATATAAACAGAGGTAAATGCATGTCCCTTCAAATCCATTTCTTGTAAATCTGAAAGAATGCCATATTTCTATGTGGTATCATAGGCTTTTTCCAAATCAAACATGATGGCAACGACATGTTCACCCTGGACGAACGCGTTACGGATAAAAGTTTCCAGTCGCACCAGGTGGTCAACAGTACTTCGACCACTTCGAAAGCCACACTGAGTGTTGGATAAGATTTTATTTGTTTCTAGATACCACAGTAAACGAGAATAAACCATTCTTTCCAGCGTCTTGCATAATCAAGACGTTAAGGCTATTGGTCTATAGTTTGTTGGGTTAGTATGGTCTTTGCCAGGTTTGGGAATGGGTACAATAATGGCCTTTCTCCAAGAGGGAGGAAAGGTGCCAGTGATCCAAATCTGATTGAAGATGTCCAGCAGTTGAGACCGTGAGTACCTTGTTAAATGTCTGAGTAATTGATAATGTACATCATCCGGTCCAACTGCTGAATCTGCACTTTTGTTAATTGCATCGTCAAGCTCGACTAATGAGAACGAAATTTTGTAATCTTCAGAATTATCAGAGGTAAAATGTAACCGTTGTTTTTCTTTACGTGCTTTAATTGTTTGAAAAGAGACGGAATAATTTTCAGAAGAAGAATTTGCAGCAAAAGAAGAGGCCAAAAGATCAGCTACTAGTTTTTTGTATCTCCGATTACGTCCCCCTGCACAGTAAGGCATGGGCTCACCTGTTTGTTACTTTTATTTTTGAGTTTGCGGACCCACATTCCAAACCTTCGACAGTTTCGCTTTCGAATTTAGAGTGGAGCAGAAACCTCTCCACGATTCTCTTCTCTTACTTTTGAAGAGCTGTCTGCATTGGGCTCGCAAACGTTGGTGGTTCTGTTTATTTTCAGAACTTGGATGCAGATACACCATTCTTAAAGCTTTTTTACGGGCTTGCTGAAGTGTTTTACATTCATCATCAAACCAGGGTTTTTTAATTGTATACGGTTTTGATGAAGTTTGCGGGATGGACTCCTTGGCACTGTTTATAACTATGTCAGTGTAGAGCTGTACTGGATCTATGGCATTCGAAAATTCCTGTTCCTTAGCACGTAACTGAACCCTCAGACAGGTTAGAAAAAAGACTCCAGTTAGCTTGTTTCAGTTTCCACCTGCCATGAGTTTGCTCAAGGTTGTCTGAATCATGTTGTAATAAAACCGGAAAATGGTCGCTGCCATGGAGATCCTCTAAAACTGTCCATTTAAAATCTAAAAGTAAGGAGGGATCACAGATCGATATATCAATGTGGGACAAAGAAGCGGTTCTTGAACAGGAAAAAGTTGGAGCACCCTCGTTCAAAGTTACATTCTAGGTGTCATAATGCTATGCTTTCCACTTCAGCGAACATCTCGTAACATTTTGCTGCGAAATAAATATAAAAATGGACACACTATTAAATTTGTTAATTTTATTATCAAAATCATTCAGTTATAAATGCAAAAAAATAAAAAATCCACTTTACAGGTCCTTTACAGCTGTCTGTGCTAAAAAGCCAATAGGAAGGAGAAAAATATATGGCCCTTTCACAAATGAGATATCAAAAATGTGTACAAGAATGGCACCCGTACTTACCACTGTTTGACGATATATAAGCGCTTATATCTTATAGTTTAAATGTATCTGTATTTTACACTGCGTGCTAATCCTGGTTTTGAATATTTTGTGAAAGGATTATGTCCCATGGTGCTCTCTCTTTCTAACTCTCTCTCTTTTTCTCTCTCTTTTCTCCTCATTCTCCTCTCTTCCTTCTCCCCATCCTTCTACTTTCTTTTTTCAATTTTCTAAAATACCAAATATGTATGTAGATATTATTAGTCAAGCCACTTGTTAACAGTAAATATCACACTTTTTTTTCTCTACTCTATACAGAATCTTCTAATCACTATACTAACTTAAATGTCTAAAACGTAATATAACTATGATTAACTTAACAGTCCAAATTTCACTTCGAGTAGTTCGCTCCTTGATGGGTCTATACAGCTACTGTTCTCGATATTTGCTAATTTATTTATTTATTTATTTATTTAACTTAAAGTCTATTCACATTTGTGATATTAGACAACATATTGAATTATAAACAAAATGCATTTAACAAAACATATGATGATTATTATTTTTAAATAATAACATTAATAATGTTTTTAAAAAAATTTAACACACACACACCCACCCACACACACACACACACACACACACAACATTAAAAAAAAAATAGAAAAGGTCTATTTTGCATATTTGACTTCATACAATGAGTCATAATTTGCTGTGATGAGGTTATGATCAAGTTATCAATATAATTGCTGTTGTTGTTATTGTAATTATTATGATTATTATGATTATTATTAATATTATTATTATTATTATTATTATTATTATTATTATTATTATTATTATTGTTAGTATTATTATTATCATGGAAAAAGAAGTAAAAATTCAAAACAAGAACCCCCCCCCAAAAAAAAAATAAAAAAAATAAAAATAAAAATAAAAATAAAATAAAATAAAATAAAATAAAATAAAATTAAAAAAAATCTTTCGAATATAAAGAATTTAACAAAATAATTTAAAGGATGTCATGCACCGGAGCCTTTTGAGGATACAAGCGCATGCTTATATCGTTATAATTTTTTTTAAAAGTTTCTTATAATAAATGACCTACTGGAGAATATAATAACGCTTTAGATATTTCTACGAATGATTTTAAGTCTAAATCTTGGGTATTGCTCAAAGCAATGTATTTGTTTGGTAAGTATCTTTTTAGGTCGTTGCATTGTACTAGCAAATGTTGAATTGTTAAATTTTCATTCCATTTGCAAGTTATGTTTTTGCTAAATTTTGTTTTCCAGGAATTTAAATATAATCTATATGCTAAACTATAGATCTGTCTAGAGACCCCTAACATGCTAGTCAAACATGATTTTGTTTGTCTTTCCTTAAGATTTTTTGTAATTATACAGTACATTTCTTTAATTGACAATCCGATATCAATTTGTATGGCATTGACATTAGTTTGCCCTCGTTTTGCTGCTCTGTCTGCTAGATCATTATGTAAAATGCCACAATGTGAAGGCATCCAGCACATATTTATATGTATTCCTCTGTTTTTTATAGAATGAATCAGGTATTTTATTTCAAATATGATATCACCTCTATCATTATTTTTATCAGAGTTTAACGCATACAACACCGATTTTGAATCAACACATATGAGAAGACCATATAAGTCTAGCGGTATATTACTCAATGTATAAAGAGACATTAATACAGCAACTAGCTCTGCTGTAAAAATTGAGTGATTTTTGCCTAAATAATAAGACTTTGTGATTTTGAGATCAGGTATTACAAACCCTGCTCCAGCATCACCAGTATCAATTACAGACCCATCGGTGTAAACTTTTAAATGGCTATAAAAATTTTCATTTATATGTTCTCGGGCTTCTGTAGCAATTAATTGCCGATTTTCATCCTTCTTAAGGTTTGTATAGTTTATATCACATTTTGCCTTTTTCATTTCCCAGGGTGGAAAGGGGGCGTTAGTTAATTTTGGGGCAACGTCTTTTGGATTAATATTTGCTGCCTTAAAAATATCTTGAGTGTAAGTAAATATTGTTTGTAGGGATGTTATATGTCTTGCTCTCTTTGGAAAATCAGTGTCTGATTTAAGAGTTATATCTTCAGATACATTATTTTCAACTGCTTGACTTCTAATTAAATACTTAGCACATGCCATTTTCCTATATAGTTCTAACGATGTAATGCCTACAGCTGAATAGACGTCTGCAGTTTTGGTAAAGGTTGGTACACCGATAGCAACTTTCAGAGCCTTACTATCTAAACTTTGTAATTTCTTCAAATAAGATTTATGTGCTGAGAAGAAAGCTTCTTGACCAAATGATAATTTGGATCTCACAAGTGTGCACGCTAAGTGAACCAGTGTTCTTTTGTCTTGCCCCCATGGTTTTCTACCTATTACCTTTAAAAGATAAAAACTTTTAATTGCTTTCTGTAATAAGTAGTTTATGTGCCGTTTCCAGTTTAATTTACGAGTTAAATAAACACCTAAAAATTTTACTTCCTCAATATAATTAAGTTCTTGTTCTTCTATATAAAATTTAGGAAGCATTCTCGGATTCTGACCATTATTGAATAGTATCATGTTTGTCTTTTCAATGGAAAGTTCAAGACCATTTATTGACATAAAAAGGCAAATGTTATTTAATTCTGTTTGATATATTTTTTGTATGTGTTTTATTTCGTATAAGGATGTTCTTTTTCTTAATGATACGTTAGCCCATATTGCAATATCATCTGCATATTGAACAAGAGTTATACTGTTATTAATATGTTTTGGAAGATCATGAATGAGAATATTAAAAAGAATTGGTGATAAAATTGAACCTTGTGGAATTCCCATGTTTGTGACATGTTTACGCGAATATGAATTTCCAACTTTAACAACCAAATTTCTTCCTGAAAGGAATGATTTAATATAATTATATATATAACCTGATAAGCCAATGTTTTTTAATTTGTATAATAGTCTTTTGTGCCACACACAATCATATGCTTTTCGAATGTCAAAAAATGTAGCTAACACGCCTTTCCTTTTTGCAAACTGCCTTTTTATATTTGTAGTAAGTTTCACAATATGATCAACTACAGATCTACCTTTTTGAAAACCAGCTTGATTAACAGGTATAATATTATTTTTTCCACAATAATATAATAGTCTATTTAGAAGAATCCTCTCCATTAATTTACTGACATGAGACGTTAAAGCTATGGGTCTGTAGCTAGTTATTTCTCTACGTGATTTTCCATTCTTTAAAATCGGTATTATTATTGAAGTTTTCCAAACACTTGGTATATTACCAGATTCCCAACATTTTTGAATAATAGTGTGTAAATAATTTATCCATGATTCTGGAAGATGTTGAAGAAGTGTATATGAAATTCCATCACATCCTACAGCAGATTTTTTGTTACCAAAACTGTTTAATGCCTCTTTTAATTCTAATACAGAAATGTTTGCATTTATTACATTATTATGGTTAATATTATTTGCAGGATCATTATATGCATCAGTTTTTTCAATATTTTCTCTAGATTTTATAACATCATCTTTTAAACTAGATGTATTACTAGCATTTGAAAATAATTTAGCAAATTCTTCTGCTTTGTCTTTGGAAGAAATGAATTCTTTATTTTCAACTTTAATTGGGTATTGTGGGATTTGGAATCCCTTTTTCATTTGCGAGACTTTATTCCAAATTTTGGATGTATTACTCTCTGATATTTGTTCACTACAAAATTGTGTCCAATAATATTGTTTTGCTGACGCAATAATTTTATTGCAGGCTATTTTTGATCTTTTCATATTATAAAAATTTTCTTCTGACCTGCTTTTACACCATTTTTTATATGCTGCTTTCTTATTTTTAACTGCCCTATCACATTCTTCATTCCACCATATATTTCCTTTATGTTTATTATTGGTATGTTTCTTTATCGTAGGAATTGAAGATTTAGCAGCATATATAACTGTTTCATTAAAATTCATAACAATGTTCTCCATATCGCAGTTTATAAAATCAATGTTAGAACTCGATAAAAGTGACTGAAACTTTTCCCAGTCAGCACGATCATATGCAAATTTTGGAACTTCATCTTCCTCCTGTTCTACTACAGGTGTTTCATTTAAATTGATTATGATAGGAAAATGATCACTACCCAATGAGTCTTGTTCTATATCCCAATTACACTCATCTGTCAATTCTGGTGAAATTAATGATAAATCAATTGCATATGCATTTTGATTAAAACTGTCCGGAACTCTTGTGGGTCTTCCATCATTCAACAAAACAAAATTGGAATTCACAATATTATCTGTAAACTTTATATTGGTGTTGTGATCACAATCTCTGTCCCATAATGGAGAATGAGAGTTAAAATCTCCTGTTATAATCCAATGTTCCTTATTGGTAATATTAATCAACCAATCACAGTTTGCTTCCTTAGTTCCTTGTGGAAGGTACACACATAAAATATTAATATGATGATGATCATTTATTCTGACTTTTATTGCAGATGAAAAAGTATTGTTATCCTCGGTAGGCACTGGAGACTTACATGGAGCATATTCCAAATCATTCCTAATATATATTGCAGTTTGAACTTTTGAAGTAGGTTTAATAAAAGGCGTCACTGGTGGGTAATAATATCCTGTAATTTTGGGTAGTTTATTTCTATTTACTTTTAAAGATTGAATAGATAATACATGATAAGCATTTTTAACTAAATGCTGACTAAGATAAATTATATTAGTATTTATAGACCTACAATTCCATTGCATTATACTGAAACCATTTTCCATTATCAATATGTCTAATAAATTGAGAAAGAGATATTATGGAAAGAAACATTTTTTTTCCAATGTAATGAAACTGAGTAGAGTACATATTCTGATCCACTCATAACTCTATTTCAATAATCATTGCAGAGACGATGTGCAGTTTACTGGAAGACTCTACACAAACTATTTGACAGAACCTCCAATCCTTTTGCATTTGGATGAATACAATCCCTGTACAATGATCTGATTGTTGCTCCAGTTTTTGTGAGAAATCCCTTAGTATTATCAAGAAATCTTGCTTCTTGCTTTTGACAGGCCATTCTCAGTGCAGCGTTTGAAGCATCAGCCTTTTTTCGCAGAGCACCTCTCGGAGGTATTATAGAGGAACAATACACCTTTGCATTTGGAAAACCTTTTTTCGCTTTGTCAATGACTTTAATCCAATGCTTCATTCCAATGTTTGTTAGTTTAGAATTGTCAACTCCAACATGAAGAACAACCTGTTCTACTGCCGCCTTCTTTTCCAGAGTGTCAATCCAGCTTTCCACATCTTCAAGCGTGAGACCAGAAATACATATGATTTGGTGTTTCATGCTCTTGTCTACCAGACCAACTTTCTCTGGTTTCAGCCCCCTGATCGTAGAGTCGCCTATGATGAGCCTTGTAGTGTCTTGAAATACATTGCAGCACTGCAGACTTTCTGATGGTGTGATATTTACTTTTTGAGAAATGTATTCTGATGTTTGATTTTCATTATTTATTTCATTGATGTGACAATTGTGAAAGGCTTTCTGAAGCTGTATTTTTGTGTCATCTTTCAAATCCATGTTTTCAACTTTTGCAGTTTTGTACGTTTCTTTGTACAAATCCTCCAACTTCAGTTTTGAGTCATGAAAATTGATGTTGAGTATTGGAATTACTGTTGTTTGAATAAACTGATCAAAAGATGGTGGATGAAATGGAACTTTTGAAGCAACTGAGGCATAAGACTCTTTATTTGCACTTGGACCAGAAGATTTTGAAACCATATCAATTGCCTCTTTCAAGCTCATGTACCTTTTTGACTTTTCTTTTTGTGCATTTCTGTACAGGATTTTCTTATCACAGCCGTGATAAGCAGCAGAGTGCGGTCCACTACAGTTGACGCAGTGTGGAACACATGCTTTACATGTTTTTCTTTCATGATAATCACCACATCTGCAGCATCTCTGTTTTGCAGTGCAGTCTTTCCGAGTATGGTTCAAACGTTGACATTTTGTACACCTCACTACAGGAGGGCAGTATGGAAACACTTGACATTCCTTGTCTCCAATTCTCAGTGTTTCTGGTAAAATGTCTGTAGCAAAAACAATTCTTGTGATCTGTTTCTGGGATTTCTTTGATTTGAAGAAGGTGAATTTTATAATTTGTTTGTTGTTCCTTAGAGCATGTGAGTCAAAACGTCCAAACACAATTCCTTCAGTTTTAACTGTGGGAATGTAACATATAACATTTGCACCTCCTAGATTCTTTATTTCTAAAAGTTTCTTTTGCTGGTTTCTCGAGACACACTCGACAAAAAGGTCACCTGATTTTAATGTTTTGAGGTTCAATACACTTCCTACTATGCCAACAAATGGGAAAGTTGTTGTTGGTTTTAATTTTCGTAACAATACAGAGCCAGTTTTTTGGTCTTTGATTATAACCTGATGTTTATCAGGTCTTTTTGGATATGTTATGGTTATTTCTTTCTGTGGTGTTGTAACAATATACTCTGTATCAGTTTCTTGTATTTGATGTTGAGTGTCAATATTATACTTTTTATGGAAATTCTGCATCTTTTACCACCATCTTAATAGTTTTCAATAAACACACTTAATTTTTTTTTTTTTCATACGCCTGTGTTACATCATACCTTGTAACTATATGTCTTTCGTCATCATTAATGTTCTTAAAAGCGCGTGACCCGAATTTCCACAAATGACGTAATTCCTCTCAGTATGTCAACCCTAGATTTTTACCGCGTGCGTGCATTCCGCGACGAAGATCGGAATAGAAAATAATAGAAACCAGGGCCGGATCTGGGGGGGGGGGGGGGGGGGGGGGGGTTCCTGGGTTCCGGAAACCCCCCCCCCCCTGGCCATTCGATGTACCTCACTCAGTCAGAAAAAAAAATATATGGAGTTTTTTTAAAGCTCTTAATTTAGTTGACACTGGTGGTAAGTAAAACATTCCTCATTCTACTCAAGTTCCTCGAGCGGACACGTTTTTGTCACCCCTAACCCCTTAAAAAATTTTTGGAACCCCCCCCCCCCCCCCCTCCAAGAGTAAGTGATCCGGCCCTGATTCGATGTACCTCACTCAGTCAGAAAAAAAAATATATGGAGTTTTTTTAAAGCTCTTAATTTAGTTGACACTGGTGGTAAGTAAAACATTCCTCATTCTACTCAAGTTCCTCGAGCGGACACGTTTTTGTCACCCCTAACCCCTTAAAAAATTTTTGGAACCCCCCCCCCCCCCCCCTCCAAGAGTAAGTGATCCGGCCCTGGAAACCATCCATATTAGTGACAGCGCCACACAAACGTAAGTAAAAACCAAACTGTTTAAAAGAAAATGAAACCAAAAAACTGAAAATAAAACCTTCCAGTCTAAAAATTTGACAGAGGAAAACTTGTTTCTGAATGTTCATGTGTTCTAGAACACCAAACTGATCCTTCAGTTGATCCGCAAGCTCAGAGCTCAAAACAACAAAAGAAATTGGTACTCATCCTAAACGGAAAACACTCTTTCAGATGATTTTTAAATCCAAGCTTCCTCCGTTGATATTTTCACCAACACAAAACCTGTTTGTTTTTATAATCAAAGCAGGCATTTGACTCCTTTTTCAGAGCTCTGGTTGTGATGAACCTTTCACATTCAAGACCGGAAGTCACCCCCATATTTGCTAATGTCTCGTCATTGTGCTATTAGTTCTTTCTGTCTTATTGTTCGTTTTCAGGAAGAGTGGACTATCGCACAGTCCTTCTAGAGCAGTGTGTGTGTGCACTTCTTTTCTAGCACTTAACTTTATCTACGATGTGCGGCGTTGTCATCTCTTCTTCTTGGTAGTGGACTACTGAGCTAGTGGAGCTCAATGCTCTCTACTGCTCAAGGTTGCAGGCCACGTGTCAGGGTTGCCTCTCTGTGGAGTTTGTTCCCTGCCGTGGACCAAGATGCCTGCTCGTCTGCAAAATATGAGACAATTTTCTGCAACGCCTTGTTTACAAAGGTTGTGCAGAGAGTCTCACTGTTGGCAGAAATAACCCTCAGTGAGATCATCTCCACGTATATAGTTAAGAGACGAACAGTTTTTCTAAACCCACTGGAATCTCCAACATAATTCCTACATATATATATATATATATATATATATATATATATATATATATATATATATATATATATATATATATATATATATATATATATATATATATATATATATATATATATATATATATATATATATATATATATCATGGCTAAAATACACACAGGAAAAAGTAATGAATAACATACACATTCTCTGGTACAGCCACTGGTCTGCAATAATACAAATAGGAAAAAACAATCGTTGGTCAGTGGGTCTGCCTCGTGGTTGCGAAAACCGGTCGGGTTCGCCACGTGGTCAAGCAAAGTTATACTAACAGTCACAATTCTAAAACATGGCAAAACTTCACAAGCATAATCCAAGAATCATATCAAATAATCGCGATGAAACAAACGATTGATCATTTACCTTCTTGACAATGTCAGGCTCTGGCTATACTGTGATGAATGATTTTCATCCGTCACCAGCGTAGTATTACTGACAGAGATCTTTCAACGTGCGTCCTGCTACGATGATATTCGGACAAAAACTAACTATCGTCACGCTGTGGTCAGCCCAAGCGCACGTAATCTCAAGACTCGTTGCGTCACTAGCAGGGATGGCGGGTGATTGGTCAGCTGGATGACGTCACGGCTTATCTTGTGAAGCTGTAGCCTACGTATGCTTAACACAACCTTACTTCTGTCATCTTCTGGTTAGCGACTTAACTGTACACAGGTCAAAGCAGACTGAACGTTGGAGGCTTGTAGCCTTAGTGCTGGGTTAAAAGAGCCTCTCGGGACAGTATTTGAGGATTTAACTCGCGCCAAATATTTACAAAGTCTAAATTTATCATCAGATTATCTACCTGTTCTGGTGCTTATACATTGTTATTACGATTACAATTGTAATAAGCTATAGTAAAATTTTAAAACCAGATTCCATCCCCACCTATAATTATATTTTCAGTTCCTATTTTGTCTAAACTTTCCCTCTAACACTGAATACAAAATCTGGGTCGTCTCTAATTGGACCCTATATGCCTACGATAAGAACACATTTGTTCAGTATTGTACAACTACAGATATATGATTATGAAAAGGATATTTTTTTTTACTTTTTTAACAGAACACTCAAAATTATTATTCAATAAAACTGCGACTCCAAGAAAACTGAAGTTGTAAAAGGCCCCCACAAAAATAACAATAATAAAAAAATAAATTATAACACCACTCTGCACCAATGCAATTTTCTAATTCAGGATTGAAATGCGTATCCTGTTGTAAATTCCCCAAGGAAGCTTTATATCTAGAATAGTGAGAAAAAAAAACACCTTCGTTTTTTGCATCCCTAATTCATTGAGGAAAGCGTACTAGAAGGTATTGTACACGAGGATAACAAACAAATGAATAACCAACAATTATGCAAATATGTACATAGAAGTCTGTAGAAAAGGTCACATTATTGATAAATTACAATCCTACCAAAGCATGGAGATTAGAGGGTGGAACCGGTACGATTTCTCAAAATAGAAAACCGCGGTTTAAAACCGGTTAACCGGCTAGAAGTTACAACTGGTTACCCCGGGTAAAGGTGCATAGTAAGCAAGGGAAATAACCTCTGTATTGAATTTTTTTTTGGAATTTATGTCGCTAGCTACTTAACTCAGAGGCTATTTCCCACCTCCACTGTGGGTAGATTTGGGAGTTTGCTTTTCAATTTTGAGTTTGTGAAACCGTTGGTGGAATCTGAAGTTGCGAATGTCATATTGGTTAGAAAAACAATGCGCATTGAAAGATTAAAAGCCTGTTCCAAGTTTGTGTTCTGTGAAATTCGTTTGTAAAAAGTCCTTGCTTTCACACTGGATTTTACATCTATAGTTAAACTAGATCTAGCATGTAGGACTTGTGGGTTAGATCTATTGGGTGCAGGGCCCGCAGGCTTGGCTGGCTTCAGCAGTAGCAGCAAAGGGTGGTGTCGGCGAATGTGTGCATTCAGATTTGAAGTGCCACCGCCAAGTTTAATACTTGCCTTACACTCTTTACAGTAACCGGTATTATGGTCAACCTTTCCTGCTTCTGTCTCTCGCAGGAGAAAGAATCTCCAAATGTCAGCTTTCCCACGCGTGTTCGCTACGATTTTCTCTGTTTCTGCCATTTTGCTAGTGCTTTACGGGACGAGTGATGTCCCTTAGAAAAACCGCGGTTTTCAGGTTTTTTAAGGCCAAACCGGTTTACCGAACCGTGAGAAAGTCGAACCGATTTTAACCGGAAAACCGGTAAAACCGAACACCCCTAATGGAGATGAGGTGCTACAAAAGACTTCTGGGCATTTCCTATACCCAGCACATCACCAACGACGAAGTCCGACAGACCATCACACAAGGCATTGGACAACACGATGACCTGCTCACAGTGGTGAAAAAACGGAAACTCCGATGGTATGGCCACGTCACCAGATCATCAGGTCTTGCAAAGGCCATCCTGCAAGGCACAGTGCAAGGAGGTAGAAGAAGAGGGATACAGAAAAAGACTTGGGAGGACAACATTCGAGAATGGACTGGTTTGACTCTGAGCGAAACCATCAGGGTTGCTGAGGACAGTGAAAGATAGAGTACGCTGGTTAAACGATCATCTGTGTTGCCCCTACGACCTCCGAGTTACTGGATAGGATAGGATAGGACAGGACAATCCTATCAAGCTTGTTTCTCATACATAGAATAGATTAGGCCGGAAAAAATGTCTTTTTACGGTAACATAGGAAAAAAAGTGGTCGTTAGGTCGGCTTCTTTTTCTTTCATTTCTATTTTTTTTAAAACCTTTTTCACCTTGGGAGCGAATTTTTAAAGATTTTTTCACGATTTTGTTTTCCAGACGATCCTAAAAAGAAGTGTAGGGTGCGGCGAAAATAATTAGGGTCGATCGGGATACCGTAAACAAACATTTTTATATGTTGGCCTTATAAGAAATGTAGCCACTTACAAGTTTTGCACAGAAGGTCGGACGTTGGACAGACGAACGGGCACACTTTTAAAAAAAATCGTATTATTTTTACTATTTATTACAATTCTTGCACAGATTTGGAAAATTCTGGATATTTTTTTTTATAAATTCTAATTCATTAATTAAGTAATTTATTATTATTATTATTATTATTATTATTATTATTATTAGTAGTAGTAGTAGTAGTAGTAGTAGTAGTAGTAGTAGTAGTAGTATTTCCATTATTTCCATTATTATTTCGATTATTAATTATTATTATTATTATTATTATTATTATTATTATTATTATTATTATTATTATTTTACAATTGATCTGGAGAGTACATTGATGCACCCATGTGAGTAAAAAAATAACATGACACTGATAAACAAGCAAGCGCCCCTACTCCATGGGATATAAATAGAGGTCTAGTCTGTGTACGTACGTATTGCATCGCAATGACTTTAAAGTGGTCTCAGCTATGTTTTTGAAGCAAATTTCACCATAGTCACGTTTGTGGTACTTGTAAAAGAACTCATTTTAAAGGTCATGACGGCCGACAACCGTCTCTATAATGCCGTTAGCGAGACCCGAATATGCGCCTTTAGTGAAGAACGAATATTATTGATGCAGTGAAAAGGCAAAACGGATTTTCCCGTTTGGGACGTAGAGCAGGAGTACAAGTAGGGTCAATGTGTGCTGTCTGTGGGTGTGGAATTTCATCTAGTCCTAAGATATGGTATTAGCACGAACTGGCAGCTATTAGAACAGTCAATGGATCAATTTCTATGAAGACCACAATGACTTTCAGTGTTTGTGACGTAGGAGTGGATTATCGGGGTTTTCCGTTGAGTTTACAATCGCAATCTTCGGAAACATGAACTTTGCTTGGAATGTACGCAGATCGGAGTGCGGTTCTAAAAAAAAAAGATTTTTTTTAAAAAAGGGGGTGGGTGGGTGGGTGGGTGGGTACGCGTTTAGACTATAGTTTGGGTATACACTGGAACGCACACAAGTTGTTTCTGTTGGGTCACAACTTCTTTACAGACCCTGACGCTTATGTCCTAGAGGGGAGAGTGCTAGTTACACAAATACACCCAGCAGGCACTAGGTCTCTTCTCCCCCATACACAGGATTGTGCTCATTTGTCTGGGAATCAAACCTTGTGCATACGGCAGCAAGTGGGCGCCTCGGGCGTCTTGAGTGAGCTAAGCAGCTCTTGAGTTGGAATAGCACTATATAAAACTATGAAATACATTTACAAATTGTATTGTACTGCATTGTTCGATATTTCAGGCCTGTCACTGGCTGCTGACTTGACGACAATCTGCAAACCCTACATAGATGGGGCAATGTCAGAGGCCAAAGCCACCGTTGATGCCAGCGTGGTGAACGGCACAGGGTGCACTTACGGCATTAATACAATCAACTTTGAGTTCAGAAATAGGGTTAACAACGCAACTACAAGTGAATTTTCGTATTTCTACAACGCTTCTGGCACGTGCAATTCAACGTGGTTCAACGAAGTGCGTTGCGAAAGCTTTAACTCCACAACCAAAATCTTTACCTTTGTGCTGAGGTTTATTGCCAACATGAAAGAACACAGTCAGCAGTACATCATCCTTAAAACCAATTGCTTCCCAATTGAAGTCAACACGATCGACTATTCAAGCTGTAACCCCATAAAGTTCAATAAAAGTGAGTTTTATCAAGTTTTGTACCAGTATTCCAGCTCAAATCATCATCATCATCATCATCATCATCATCATCATCATCATCATCATCATCATCATCATCATCATCATCATCATCATCATTATCATCAGCATCATCATCATCACCTCCTTTTCATGTTTTAAAATCTCATCCATCCTTCTTCTCTTCCTGCTCACCCCCCTTGGCAATTGGGGATGCCGGGAGTTTCTGTATACATAATATCCCCACTTTTTGGAAATGTTAGTGCTTTAAAATCCCACTGTCCCTGTCTTTCTCCTTTGTTCTTTCTCAATCCTACTCTGTTCTATCAATCTACTATACTATGTGCTTCTTCGCAAAACCAGCCACCTAACTTTTTTCTTGAAAACTCTTCCGGGACAAAACTCCTCATTTGTGTGTGTGGTCTGTTGTATCTGCTTGGGAATATTGGACGCTTTCTGCCAAATGGTCACTAGGGCTTCCTATGATATTAGTATTTAGCAATGTAGGCATTTTATATGTATGTGTTTGGTTGATATTTTATGATGTTTGTATTCTATTTTGTTTTTGTAAACGGGGGTTCGATAAATTTGCCTCAGAGTCCGGCTGGTGGAGTGCCTTCAGTGTTACCATTGGATTTGTTTCAGCAGATCTTTTATGTTGATCGGGGTGAGTCCTCTTTCAGCCAAGTTGTGGTCTTGATTTTGTGGTCGTGATTCGGCTCTTTGCAGTCCGCTGGACCCTGTAAGAAATGAATAACTAACCACTTAGCTAAAGGTAAATTCGAAGGCTTTTGTTTATTTTGGGCAAAAATATGAGTTAAGCGTAAAATTCTTATCGTTGTTACTTTAAACAATGATAGAGTGAGTTTCCGTTATATCCTATCTTATACTATCCTACCCGTAACCCAAAAGTCGTTTAGGCACCACAGATAAAACTACACACAGATGGACCGAGTCGCTTGTCATTACACTTAAAAAAAGGGTAACCTTCAGGAGTGTGTTAAAGTATCGCATCATCAAGGCTCATCTGCCATCCCAACAAGGTCCTCCTGAAAATAATACTCAACAGGTTGAAACCCCAAACTGAACAAATCATAGCTGAAGAACAAGCAGGATTCAGGGCAGGGAGAAGTACCACTGAATAGATTTTCAACCTCAGAATAATCTGCGAGAAATACCTACAGCACTAACAGCTTCTATATCATGTGTTCATAGACTTCAAGAAGGCGTTTGACCGAGTCTGGCTTGCAGCTCTTTGGGCAACCATGAGAGTGTACAACCTCAGCTCTAACATTATTGACGTCATCAAAAGCCTATATTACAAGGCTACCAGTGCAGTCCTCCATAACAGCGCCATCAGAAACTGGTTCAGAACAACAATCGGTGTGCTGCAATGATGCCTACTCTCTCCAACACTCTTCAACATCTTCCTAGAACGCATCATGCCAGATGCACTTGCATATCACGAAGACACAGTCAGCATTGGGGGTAGAGCAATTTCCAACCTTCGTTTTGCGGAAGACAATGATGGATTGGCTGGAGAGGAACAAGAACTTGAACAGCTGGTACGGAGGCTTGACACCACCTCCAGAGCCTATGAAATGGAAATAAGTGCAGACCAAAATGATGACCAACAACACCAATGGCATCAAAATGGACTTCAAAGTCCAAGGCAAATCCCTCAACACAGGGCATAGCTTCAAATATTTAGGAGCCATTTTATCAGACAATGGGTCCCGACAGGAAGTCCTGTCCAGGATCGCACAAACAACATTTGCCATGGCAAGGTTGAAGCCCATTTGGTTATTAATATTGAACTTGTGACCCTTTTATGCGGATAGCTCAGTGGTCAGAGCGCACGACACGTGTAAGTGCGTCTTGAGCGACGTGTGTTCGAATTCTGACTAAAGTAAACTTTTGTGTGTTTGCTGGTTATTAGTGACCAGTGCCCTGAGAAGCTTTCTGAGCTTGTAAGTGCACTATATAACCGATATCCATGAGGCACACGTGAGAAACACATATTATGCAAATTTGGTCAACTTCATTACAAGGTCAAGGCCACTGGAGTTGTCCAAATTGGGTTTGTATAGGTACTTTGAAGTGATCGTGACCCTAAACTAAGAGAGATATAAAGTACAAATCTTCTTAGAGATGATAGATTGATCTTTCATATATGTTCCGTTTTCCCGTTGATCTTTAAGGTCACATCATGTTAGATCTTGCAAAAACATACACAAAAAAAATATCATCTTACAGTGGAATGGCTCTATTTAACCCACTGGGTTATTTGATCAGGAATACACAAGAGATCAATTTATGGTTAAGGTCATCCCCACACCAGCTCAATGCCTATGTGAGCAGCACTCTTAGGTTCTCCCACATTTTGCTGGCTGCGGGCTATTTATAGCTTGCCTACACCCTCCTTTTCAGTGAAAGGAAAGGAAAGAAGAGCACCGGTGAAGCTATTTATATAGCTAGCCTGGTTGAACTAACTTCAAAACCTAAAAGCTTTGGTTGAGTCGGTGTGTCAAGGTCAAGGTCACTAAAGGTCAAGGTCATCCCAAGGTCACCGTTTTTGTGGCATGATACAACGCATGCTGTACTTTATTTGATATTGCATGACTGTGTTTATAGCCACGTGTCAATTTCATCTCAAGGTCAAGAGCAAAGAAAGAGGTATTACTTTGCATTTTAATGTCACCGTTTCATTTTATTTGTTCTGTGCACTCATTTTCGAGTTTCATAAGGAGCCATATGGGCTTTGCCCTTCTAGTTCATTACAATTTGTTGGCACTAATTTGTTGGTACTGCCATGTTACACTTTGTCTTTCTCACATGCATCGGTCGCTCACACTTTTAACTGCAAATTATTAACTCAAATGAAGTATATGACCGATGAAAAACCTCAACACATAAAGGTTGCTCATTTATTGATCGTTTCACACAGTTTTGTAAAGGGGGAATGTTATTACGGCAGTACTAGTGTAACACTTTGGTAAGGCTGCTTCGCTCCCTTGAAAAATGGACCCTCACAGCAGATCTACAACGAAGAATACAAAGCGAGGATTTGAGGAGCAACAGAAGACTTCTGGGCATTTCTTATACCCAGCACATCACCAACAAGAGTTGGGAGGACAAAATCCGAGAATAGACTGGCTCAGACCTGTTCACCCCTACCAATGCCAGTCAGGAGTAAGCAGACTGTCTGTCAGGAGTTTCATCTGTCTGTCAGGAGTACAGTACTGGAATACATTTTTTGAGAGATTGGGAAAACAGAAAACAAAAAGACAGTTAAATTTACTACCAAACACACCAAAAAGTAAGTTTGAAAAAGCATTCACTTATTTATTGCTTTAGCAATAAACGAGCTTATTGTGCGTTGGTTAGCCTGCCCTTGTTGCAACTGCTTGTGTCTACCACAGTTCACGTGCCTTTCAATGTAATTTCTACCGCCGTGCGCAACGCTGAAGTCAAGTTTGCAAATTTTGCCGTAAGCATAGTTTTCAGACCTTTCGGAGCTCGTTAAGCACTTATGCAGTTCTGAATAAGAAGCATTCCACTTCTGCGTATGAAGCATCTTCTTTTTGGGTGGAGTTTGTCCACCATCTTCTGCGTTTTTTCTTTTCGGCATCGCGAACAGACTGGTCACTTCGAAAACATGCACAAATGCTCGATCACACACGAAAGAAAGTGCGAGAGCCGGAAATCGAAACTTGTACAGGAAATTCCAGTTTTTGTCTTATTACGGAAAACTTACGAAACGGAAGAAAGAGCGTCTTACTACCGAAAAAATTACTTTTTTTTTTTCCATCGCTCGCGTTTGAAACCGGAGTTTTTGTTTTCAAAACGGATAAGCGGATTTTTACAGTCAAAACGGGGAAAATCCGGTCAAACCGGAGGAGTGAACAGCTCTGGCTTGATACTGAGCGAGACACAAGTTTTGCTGATTACTTAGAAAGATGGAGTACGCTGATTAACTTCTTAAGCGATTATCTGTGGTGCCCCAAGGACTTTTGAGTTACGGGATAGGATAGGATAGGAAGTAACACTGAACAGATTTTCAACCTCAGAATAATCTGCGAGAAATACCTACAGCACAAACAACATCTATATCATGTGTTTGCAGACCTCAAGAAAGCGTTTGACAGAGTCTGGCATGCAAGGCACGGTGCAAGGAGGCGCAAATGATTTGTAATATTAATGATAGTAATAATAGGGATTTTTTTTTCAATAATGACAATATAAATACTCAGTACCAGTGTGTACCCCCTTACCCCCCCCCCCCCCCTTCTCCCCTTCTTTATCACCCTATCTTGCGAGAGAGTGCGTGCGATTTGTGATCAGCTTGTGTGGACATAAGTTTTATGTAGTATGCTTGTGTTGTGTGATAATAATGAATGTGTATTTTGTAAATGTTTATGATGTCTCTTAGAACGCGAGTGTGAAAGATAACTTTTATTTTTGTAATATATGTACTTATGTATTTTATATTGCATTTTATGATTTTTATGGTTATTCTACATGTATGTTTATTTTTATTCATTTTCGTTGTATCCACGTGCCCCAAGGGGTTTTATGGAATAAAGCGCTTTTGACTTGACTTGACTTGACTTGACTTGGCAGAGGAAGAGGGAGACAGAAAAAGAGGTTGGAGGACAACATTCCAAATTGGACTGGCTTGACACTGAGCGAAGCCATCAGTTTTGCTGAGGACAGAGAAAGATGGAATACACTGGTTAAACGATCACCTGTGGTGCCCCTATGACCTCCGAGTTACGGGATAGGATAGGATTGGAAGTACCACTAAACAGATTTTCAACCTCAGAATAGTCTGCGAGTAATACCTACAGCACCAACAACATCTATATCATGTGTTTGTAGACCTCAAGAAAGCGTTTGACCTAGTCTGGCATGCAGCTCTTTGGGCAACCATGAGAGTGTACAACATCAGCCATAACATTATTGAAGTCATCAAAAGCCTGTATGACAAGGCTACCAGTGCAGACAGTCCTCCACAACAGCGCCATCTGAATCTATTTCAGAACAACAATCGGTGTGCCTCAAGGATGCCTACTCTCTCCAACACTCTTTAACATCTTCTTAGAGCGCATCATGTCAAATGCCCTTGCAGATCACGAAGGCACAGTCAGCATTGGGGGTAGAGCAATCTCCAACCTCCGTTTTGCAGATGACAATGATGGATTGGCTGGAGAGGAACAAGAACTTTAACAGCTGGTACAGAGGCTTGACATCACCTCCAGAGCCTATGGAATGGAAATAATTGTAGAGAAGACCAAAATGATGACCAACAACACCAATGGCATCACTCTTCCAGCTCCAAAGACTGCCCTCAGTGGCAGTTGGAGCTTGAAATTCAAAAGATACGGGCCACTGATGGGTGCTCCTTCGGGGACGCCAGAAAGAAAGTGCTGGAAAAGAGACCCATTCCTTTAGAAAGATCCTTTGCGTCGGTGGCAGGTTCCACGCCTCTTGTGGAGTCTACTACACATCGGACGATGGAAACCTGTATGACTAAAATGAGTCAGATCTTGGAAGCGTTATGCAAACCAATGGATAGTCTTGAGAAAATGATCACAGCGTTTAGTCACAGGGGGGTCTCTCCAGCCCCATTGAACACACTGGAGAACGTGCAGACGGTCACGTCAAAAACCGTCACTCCAAGCACGCAGACGGCCGTGCCTAAAGCCGTCACACCTGCCGCGAAGGAGGTTATGCCTCAGGCCGCCGCACCATCGGCAGGTTTTAGCAATCGGGCAGTTGCAGAGGCGGCCAAAATTTTAGTTGCTCAACAGAGGAGCGTCAGAGGAGGAGAGGGAAAGGTCGGAAGGGGTGAGAGAGAGAAGGAAGATATAAAATCCGGTGCTGGGGAGAAGGGGAAGAAGTCGGCTGGCAGTTCGGGTTCCGGGGCTTTGACAAAAAATCAAAGACCCGGACCCCTTTCTTCCAAGCACCATCAACCTCTCGAAACGGAGAACCGTTTCGGGGGGGTTGATGGACCATGAAGAGATGGACGAGGATCCGAAAGCTAAAGAGAAGTAATTGTTCTCTCAGAGATGAAAATTTTAGCATTCTTTTACTTCATTTTTATGGCCATTTTACAATGGAATATCCGAGGGATAAGGGCAAATTATGAGGAGCTCTGCTGTCTGCTGACGGAACATCAACCTGAGGTGTTAGCCATTCAGGAAACTCTCTTATCAGAGAAACAGCTTATAGATATTACTGGTTATTCGTCTCTAGATTGTACATCTTCTAGAGGCGTTTCACTCTTTATTCATAGAAACGTCCCATTTAACCCAATTTCACTTAATACAAGTTTACCAGCAGTTGCAGCCAGAGTATCTCTTTTTAAATCCCTCATAGTTTGTTCTATATATTTGACACCATCAATAAATGTAAATAAAAGTGAACTTGAGAATTTGATCCAACAGTTACCTACCCCTTTTTGTTGTTGGGAGATTTTAATGGACGCTCTCCCCTGTGGGGTAGCGATCGTACCGATTCTCAGGGGAAAATAATTGAAGACATTTTAGACTCGTTGAACCTAGTAACTTTGAACGAGGGTGCTCCAACATTTTCCTGTTCAAGAACTGCTTCTTTGTCCCACATTGATTTATCGATGTTATTTTTTATCAAAGGCTATCCTTCCTTCCTCATCTGAAAAATTTGAAAACTAAATGTCAACAGGCCTGCAACTTGCTCAAGGTTATCAGTGGTACAGACTGGGGAGCTGACAAGAAAACTTTATTGCTGTTATATCGTTCTTTAATTAGATCCAAGTTAGATTGTGGTTGCATTGTTTATGGTTCTGCTAGAAAATCTTATCTTAAAATGTTAGATCCAGTTGCTCATCAGGCATTACGCATTGCTTTGGGTGCTTTTCGCACCTCCCCTTGTGAAAGCCTTTATGTGGAAGCTAACGAACCCCCGCTGGAGCTCAGACGTACACAATTGTCACTGAATTATTATCTAAAATTAAAAACTGATCCCATGAACCCTGCTTATGACTGTGTTTTCAACCCAGATCTTGTTCAGAAATTTGAAGCCAAACCTAACACAATCCCCCCGTTTGGCATCAGAATGCAGGCTCATTTGGAAAAAGCAGGCTTTGATGTTGCTTCCGTCAACGACGATGAACTTCGAACTGAAGCTCCCCCATGGAAATTATGTACCCTAAACATTAATTGGCAGTTGTCTGCCTTCCTCAAAAACAATACATCTGAAACCGTATATAACCAACATTATTTAGAACAGTGTGCCTTATACCCAGGATATGAAAAACCTTTTACGGACGGGTCAAAGAAAGGAGATTCAGTTGCTGCTGCGTCGATCTCCGGGAGACACTTAGATAAGCCTTTGCAACAGCGTTTACCTGATTTTTGTTCTGTTTATACAGCTGAGCTCAAGGCAATTCATCTAGCTCTGAAACAAGTTTATCAATCCAAAAGAACCTCGTTTTTAATCATGTCTGATTCATTGTCAACACTTCAGGCTCTTTCCACGATAAATATATCACACCCTTTTCTGGCAGAGATCCATGACCTCCATACACAACTTGTTTCTGAGGGTAAAAAGATAGTTTTTATGTGGGTACCTGGTCACATCATGGGCATCCGCGGCAACATTGCAGTAGACAAAGCGGCTAAAGATGCTCTGCATCTCGATTTCCCTTCAGAGAGTTTCCAATTTGTTCCTTACTCTGATCTGCGTTGTATGACTGGATCTTATTGTAAACGGCTGTGGCAGACTGACTGGTCTAACCATATCAACAACAAATTATTTCAAATTCTCCCGGATTTGTCAGATTCTTTGCCTAACTTTGCATCCTCTCGCAAAGAAGAAACAGTTTTGTCTCGCCTTCATATTGGGCATACTTCTGTCACCCACAGTTTCCTTTTAAAAGGAAAAGAACCACCATGGTGCGTTGCATGTGATCAATCCTTTTCTGTTCGCCATTTCATGTCGGAATGTGCTGATCTGATTGAGGAAAGAGAAACATATTTTGGTTCAATACCTTTCAAAGAGATTTTTAAAGTATGTAATGGTCAACACCTGTTTCAATTTTTACACGATGTTGGTTTGTTTTGTCGCATATAAATCATATCGACATGTTTTGTTTAGTTTGGATTTTATTGATAGGACTGAATTTAGTGATTTGATTGAAGAAAGAGAACACATTTTTAATACATCAGTTTTAAAGAAGACTTTTAAAGAGGTGTCATGTGAAAGTTTGTTTGAGTATTTAAGAGTAACAGGCTTGTTTTTTAAGATTTGAAACATTTTATAATATTTTAAGTTAACGTCTCTCTGGTCCTGATTTGGCTCGGAAGAGTCCGCTGGACCTAAAGCAACAATCTTGTATTGTATTGTATTGTATCAACCCGAACACCAAAGTCCAAGGCTAATCCCTCAACACAGTGCATGGCTTCACATATTTAGGAACCATTGTATCGATAATGGGTCCCGACAGGAAGTCCTCTCCAGGATCGCACAAACAACTGCTGCCCTGACAAGGTTGAAGCCCATTTGGAAAGACAGGACCATCAGTCTACATTCCAAGGTAAGGTTGCTGCGCTCCCTTGTCATCTCCATCTTTCTTTACGCTTGCGAAACATGGACCCTCAAAGCAGATCTACAACGAAGAATACAAAGCATGGAGATGAGGTGCTACAGAAGACTTCTGGGTATTTCCTATACCTCCCAGCACATCACCAGCGACGAAGTCCGACAGACCATCGCACAAGCCATTGAACAACACGATGACATGCTCCCAGTGGTGAAGAAACGGAAACTTCGATGGTATGGCCACCTCACCAGATCATCAGACCTTGCATACCATCGTGCAAGGCACTATGCAAGGAGGCAGAAGAAGAGGGAGACAGAAACAGAGGTTGGAGGACAACATTCAAGAACGGACTGGCTTGACACTGAGCAAAGCCTTGATGGTTGCTGAGGAATACATGAGAAGATGGAGTACACGGGTTAAACCATCATCGGTGGTGCCCCAACGACCTTCGAGATAAGGGATAAGATAGGATAGAATAGGACTTCTCTCTCTCTCTCACTCACACACACGCACACAAACACGTACACACACACGCACCCCCCCCCCTCCACACACACACACACACACACCAAATATCTCCTTCCTTCCTAAAACTGGTAATGTTCAGTGTCTTATTATATTCCTGATATAATTGTGGTGTTTGAGTGTAGAGTGGACGTTGATGGCGAACACTTGTATAGCGCCTGTTTTCCATGCGATGTTAGCGTCCTCAGTGCGCTAAAAAAAATAATGATAGAAAAATAAGGGTAAGGAAAAACAGTTGGAAATAGGTCCATCTTTGAGTCTTTTACCCAAATTCCCGATCTTTCTTCTCTGCCCTCCTCTTCCTCCACCTTCCCCACTCTTAATCCCCGTTCCCCCCCCCCCACTCCCGCACACACACTCCCCAATCCCTGCTTCCTTCGGTGCTAATACTGGGATATCTTTCAATATAAAGTTTCCCCACGTTTGGAAGCTTGGTGCTTTACATTTTCTCTTTTCTAGAGCTCTAATGCTTGCTACTAATTTTTGTGATCTGAGGGTGATAAGCTAAGCTCAATGATGATGCCCTCAGCATTACTTAATTAGCTTTACTTAGCTTACCTTGGGATGTGAGTAGGTGATCATAATATAGTGGTGTTTTTTTTCTTCAGTTTAATGTATTTAAAGTGTTTTTACAATGAAGCGAAGTAAGACTATTTATAAAAAATCTTTAACAAAAAAGTCAAGACAGCAGTTCATCAAATTAACTAAATGTAAACAACAGTACTGTTTACTAATCTTGATGAGAAGTGTGCACAATTTGTGATCATATTAATTTTGCGATTGGTATACATAAATTAATGATTGGAGCTATTGACATAATTATTAGTTCGTCGTTCGACACAATTTCTTTTTTTATATCTTTATGGCTTTAAATGATAATGTCTAAATTATGTTCCTTAAATAATATTATTACTAGACAACCTAATAGAATATGCTAGTTTGTACAGACACAAGGTATGTCCTCTACATATTTCGTGTTCCATGAATTTAATTTTATTTTAAATATCGTTAATAATTTCGTGAATTTGTACTTGTATGTGTGTTTTGGTGGATACTATATTCTAAATGTTTGTGATGTTGTGAGAGATAGACCCATTTCGTGTGAGGTCCTGAGTCGGCTTATCGTAGGCCGCTGGACCCTATAAGTAAAGAGTAACTATACTAAACCCGCCCATGATATGTTAAAGTGCAAGGAAGCAGAAGAAGAGGGAGACAAAAAAGAGGTGGGAGGACAACATTCCAGAATAGACTGGCTTGACATAGAGCGAAGCCACGAGGGTTGCTCAGGACAGAGAAAGATGGAGTACGCTGATTAAACGATCATAGGTGGTGCTCCAACGACTTCCGAGTTACAGGATAGGATAGGATAGGATAGACCTACACATTTGCTCTTTCACTTTCTTAACATTTTTAAAAATCTTTTCTCTTTTACACTTTTGTCAATATAAACATCACAGTTCACAGACAGTGAGTCGGCATGATTGGCATTGAAAGCGGGCGATATGGCGATCAGCCTCTGCGTGACGCGATTGGCAGATTTAAAGTAGTCAATCAAGCGCAATCGGGCTACAACAATGGCTGCAATTTGCTGTTACTCGGCGACTGTTTTCTTAGTGATAACAATGAATTGGAGTACGACTATAAGGTGGACTGCGACTGCCTTTTAACAAGCAAGCTGTAAGTTGGCATGATGATTCAGATGCTAAGTTTGTGTTTGAAAAACCTGGCCGAGATGTAAAATTGGCCATTGTTCACCACGGAGGTAGAAGTTTCAACCCCCAATATTGAATCTCAGAAGTGGATATGATTCTGAGGCTAGTGAGTTGTGGAGATGTACCTTGGCGCGTGCGTTGTTATTTGTCGCTTCACGTTTTGCGGTCACCCATCCAAGTGCTAACCGCACTGGACGGTGCTTAACTTGCGACACAGTAGCGAGTGCTGAGTGCAGGTATTCTTCACAATAATTTCCATCTCACTATTGTCCAGCAGCTGTATTGTAGATCAACACAACAGATAATGCAGAATGAATTTAACTAACTTTAAAAGTGGTGATGGTATTGTCTACATGTACATATAATGAAAACATATTTTAGACATGAAATCTTCCTGGCAACTAAAATGTTTTAAATGTTGTTTTAAATGTTGCACAGTTTGGACAATGGTAACGTATTACTATACGTTATATAATACAGGCCGCTCTAAATATCATTTCAAGTTTTATATATCCCATTTGGTATTTTTACCAGGGTGCAAATTAATATACAATAGCCAATAGATGTGCATACTGATTATATTTGTTTTCATTTCAATTTGCGTGATGACGACGTCAAGGGAGAGAACTACCTGGAAAGAAGAAGTGCCACGCCTTTCCAATGCACAACATTCCGGGTTGCACGTAGTGTATTCGACTACCTGATGGATGCTCAGGACCTGTCTACACCACATGCCAGCCATCATAGGGGAAGAGAAAATGTCCGTGGTGCAAAAAAGCTTGCTGTTTTCCTGAGGTAACACTGTGCATGTACTGTACAAATAATTATGTATCCTTTGTGTTTTCAGTTTGTAAGTTAAAAACGGCGTGGCAGTTTATAACATGGAGTCCACACTGTCTCAGCAGCACACAGTGGCAGTTGGTTACTGGCCATTATACTTAGTATTTAGCCGCTACTCCTGATTTTGCGTGCAGCATTAAAGAAATAATGTTTTTAAAAGCAATAAACTTCACCAATGGGAAACAATGCCAGTTTCGTTCATTACTTCGTCTCCGCTTTGTTTCAAAATGTAGGCCTAGTCTTGAGTCAACTCTAGTTTAGGCAGCCAATGAAAAACAATGCTAGTTTCATTTGCTGATTCAGTCGGTTCATTAACTCTTTTGACTCCTTATTTCCTTGAGATAATTGTTGCTATAGTATTTGTGAAGTAGTGATGGTTTGGGAGTAAAACCTTGCTGTTTTATCCCGTCTTTTAAAATACAAGACGACTGTTTGGTTTCTCGGTCTTTGCAGAAAAGGCATAGGAGACTGCGATTCGTAGATGGGTTAAAGTAGGTCCTGTATTTTTACGATTTATACAGTTCACATCTTGCTAGAAACATTGTCATCTGTGATTGGTACCCCTTGGGGTCATGAGCAATCTTGCCACTGTAGATTGTTCTAACCTACAAAGGGAAAAGTAAAAGCCCCAGTTGAAAACCTGTCTTGACTTTGTAGGCAAGACCGATTCACTGCGGCAACAGTACCCCAGTTGGAGTGCCGGGGGTTTTAGTATAAATAGTATCCCCACTTTCTGGAAATTTAGTGCTTTAAATTCCCACTGTCGCTGTCTTCCTCATTTGCTCTTTCCCATTCCTGATCTGTCCTATCACTCTGCTATACTATCTTCTTCTTCGCTAGATCAATGACCTACCTTTTTTCTTGAAAACTCTTCTTGGACAAAACTCCTTGTTTGTGTATGAGGTCTGTTGGGTCAGCTTGGGAGTGTTGGACGCTTTCTGCCGGGTGGTCACTAGGGCTTCCTATGATGTTATTATTTAGCAATATACGGTGCTTGTAAAATTCGATACATTACTTAATGTTAGCCAATAATTTGTGCTGTTAGTTTTCCTGCTGTGGATTCCACTGTATTTGAAAGTGACGATGATTATGATGGTCAAGACTGTCGTTCACAGTATAATTATTATGATGTGCACTGACATAATAACTTGTTTGTTTAGAGCCAGTGTGTAGAATGACTAATGAGCATTGCATGAATGAAGAAGATCAATGAATGGAATGTTAAGCTGCACATTCAATATAACTTTGGAAATAATAATTTATTATGATTGGGTCCGTTATGATAACATGACTAATCCTTTACTTGATGTGTTGTTATGACCCCACCCTCTGTTTATCGTTTGTTCTAATTTATAGTAGGCAG
Organism: Oncomelania hupensis; assembly: GCA_036898135.1. Taxonomy (NCBI): domain Eukaryota; kingdom Metazoa; phylum Mollusca; class Gastropoda; order Littorinimorpha; family Pomatiopsidae; genus Oncomelania; species Oncomelania hupensis. The sequence continues at coordinate 47,885,212 of CM072516.1, read as the reverse complement.
AATAGGAATTACTATGCAAATCGTATACCGTACTATTAAAGTTGTACTCTCATTGCCTCCTTGCCCCCCCATCAGACCATGCTGTTTGGGGAGTGTAAGATGCTGGATGTGAGTGTGGATGAGTTGGTGATTGTGTAAAAAAAAGTTGCCAACGGATAAGAGTGTCAGTATGCAAGTGGACCTTTTTTGTTCTTCTCTTTTTAATTCGCCAGTAGTCAATACTTTATTATTTTAACTGAGTAACAGTGTGACGAGATTACTAGTTTTACCCTGCCTATTTACTATTTAGCCTTGGTTAGTCATTGTAACTTTAGAAAGTTAGAGTATTACACAGCAGCTGATTACAGTATAGGAGGTACACACACTGCGAGCTTGACGCAGGCAGTTAGTGACGTCAGCACTGTGTGCCTTGAATCTGAAAGTTTTAACCAATGGGACGCAGGCAGAGCGGTTAGAGCCGGTTCTGACTGGGTCAAAACCTAGCATAGCTTAAGTCAGTGCTACGAAAGACACCGAAGTCTACACAGCTAGACCGGAGCAGAGAACTATCTTCACTCATAGACCAGGAAACAGGACTTGTGAATTTTAGAATTCACTCAAGTAGCCACGAGGCCTGACTTTGTCAAACAGGTAATTGAACATCCTTCTGTTTCATCGTGATATATTTATATTATTGTTGAAATTATGTTTGTAGAATTTGCTATGCATAGATGTGAATTGTTAATCCGAATTTGCGGGACCACGTGGCGAAACACGACCGGTTGCGCCGCCATGTTGTATACCTGACGGAACCACTGTTGTTGAACCTATATGTATGTTTGCAGACCAGTGGCTGTACCAGTGAATGTTTATATTATTATTAATTCTGTATGTGTGTAGTTAGCCACGATTTATATTTATGTATGTATAGGAAAGTAGAGTTGAGATTCCAGTGGACCACGGACGTAGCAGAATGTTCGTCGCTTATGTATAGAGATGTGGAGCTATCACTGAGGGCTACTTTGGCTTTCAGTGAGACGCTCTGCACAAACCGATTATTCAGGGTTGTGCAGAATTTCGTCTCTTATATTACAGACGAGCAGGCGAGCTATCCCGTGCGCCCAACTCCACAGGAAAACCAAGTTTAGCCCCTACAGCACAAGACTGAGGGAGCAACTCTGGAAACACCCTGCAAGACCCCACAGCGTGGCAAGGGACCAAACTACACGACGACACATCGTGTACCAGAAGCTACCTCAACGAAGGACTTCAAACACACCATACTGCAGTTAAGTGCATAAGCAAAAGTGCACCCAAACTGATAGCAAAAGGACCACAGTAGTCCACTCTTCAGAACTGTAGTAAAACGGACCACAGTAGTCCAATCTTCATGAAATCTAGAAGCCATTGCCCGATGAAGACATAACAGCTGCCTAGACTATCAGTGATCGAATTATTTGCATTGACTTATGACATTTTAAGGTAGATTAGTACATCGAAAATCTTGTATAGAGTAGAAGAAATAAATGTGTGATTTTAACTGTTATCAAGTGGCTGGACTACATATGATTCATAGCCGTGTGAAAGCTAGTGTGACAGTGATCTTTTACCATTTTTCTATCTATCTCTGTACCCCAGCCTTAACACAGACCGAGCTAAACAAATAAATTTATTAAAGTAATTCACAGGGTGACTAACTAGCAGTTCCCATCGAATAAAGCGTGAGGGTTACAGCATTCCATTGTGCAGAGCCCAGTAACCCATAAACCCCACGTGACAAACAGATGATTTTCCTTTTGAAGAAATAAAATTAAATTGTTGATGTTCTTTCTTGGGACATCTTTAGCTGAGCCGTCCCACTCAACCATTGTTTTCTTGTATTCTAAGCAAGCTAAATGTTTACATTATGCTGAATCCATGGGAAGAGGGAAAAAAGTGCACAGTAAGAGGAAAACCACTGAAGCATGAGAATGAGAGAGCTTAGTGTAGCTGAACTCCACTGTGTGTGTGTTTGTATGGGTGTGTGTGTGTGGGTGTGTGTGTGTGTGAGCGCATGCTTTTTTGTTGTTGTTTTCTTTTCTTATTTTGGTAGTCTGCTTTTCTTGTTTTGTTTCCTGACAACATTTGTGTGCGGTTCGCTGATGATTTGTGGATGTGAGTGAATGAAGAAATTGTTTTTAGGTCCCGAGATATTCACAGATGTCGGGACCAATGTCGTTTTTAATTGTTATTGTCATGATTTATGCCATTCCCAGACGCGCAAAGCAAATTCTTCTGTGTGTTACATTTGAAGCGAATAAAGAATCTTATGTCTTATGTCTAATCTTATGTCTTATGTTTACATGATTTGAAACAGTTAAGTAGTAGTTTAACTTTACTTCCTATGTTGGCAATATGTTCCTCCCATTTACAATCGTTTTGTAATGTTACACCTAGATGTTTATGATGCGCTGATTCTGATAATAGTGCGTTTTTAAAGAATAAAGGGTGTACTATGTTGTTGTCGCGTTGGATCCTGAGGAGTTTGGTTTTTGTCTGGTTAAATTTAACTTTCCAAGTAAGCGACCATTTTAAAATTTGTCCTAAATGTGACTGTAGAATTTCGGTTCATCTATTCGGATTTGTATCGCTGTGCAACATGCTTGTGTCGTCTGCAAACAGTTTCATAATAGATGTAATATTTTCGACTATGTCTTTATGTAAATCATAAAAAAGCAAGAGTCCTAGTACCGAGCCTTGAGGAGCTCTGGCTGAAAGAAGTGTGGGCTGCGACTTTTAATTTTTAAGGACAACCACTTAATGTCTGCCACTGAGGTAATTTTCAAGAAATTCAAGGTTTCCTCGGTTCCCTATGGCGTTCAGTTTGTGAGTTAGGCCTTTATGCCCGACACGATCAAAGGCCTTGGATATGTTAAAGAAAACGAATTGGATCGTTGTGCTGTGATCAACATTTGTGCACGTGTTATATATATTATGCAGTTGGTTTATTGTGTTGTCGTCGATTTGGAAGCAAGATTGTGCTGCTGAAATAAGGTTGTTGGACTTAAGGAAATCGTAAATTTACTTGTGAATGCATCATTCAAAAACTTTCCCGACTCACATAAGCAGTGAAATCGAACGGTATGACGAATGGCGGTCTCCTTTCTTGTAGATCTGTGTCACATGTGCTAGTTTCCAGTTAGTATGGAAGGTATTTTCTTTTAGGCATCTATTGAAAAGTGAGGATCCGATATTGGGGTAGAAAGTATAAGAACAGCAGGTATTAAGAGTTTGTTGTGAATCATATCAGGACCGGTAGCTTTATATTTCTTTAGATTTATTATAATGTTAGATACATCCTGTGGTGTTATATCTAGGTCTGTCAGTTGTTCAGTTTGAAAAAGTGGAGGAAGCGGGTCGTCGGTGCCTATCGCGCTAGACTGTTCAGTGAAGTATTCGGTAAGGATATCGGCGTTTTCTTTGGTTTTGTCGTACAAAACGCCATTAGGCAGTATACGAGGAATTTCATTTGAATATAGACCTTTCTTTTGCTTGTAAACAAGTTGACTAATTGCCACCATTGTTTTGTACCAAATTTGTCTGGATTGGATACGTCCTTACTTAGCTTGTTATATTGCTCGATTTTCCTAATTGTATAGGTTACGTTATTTCTGGCAATTCTGAACTTAGACCAGTCATCAGGATCGTTTGTGCGTTTTGCTTTCTTATGGAGCTTGTTATGTTCGTTCAAGATATTTTTATATCATTTTTGAACCATGGCGCATCGTGTGGGCGTATTGTGACAGTTTTGACAGGCATGCAAAGTTGGGCTATTTCAAAAAATGTTTTAGTGAATATTTCGTAACTTTCGTCCACAGTAAACCAGTATCCCTTCCAGCAGTACAATACTTTCATGAGGAAATGTCCACAAAGTAAACAATGTCTGAACATTATATAGGAGCCATTATATCAGACATTGGGTCCCGACAGAAAGTCCTCTCCAGGATCGCACAAACAACTGGGGCCCTGACCAGGTTTAAGCCAATTTGGAAAGACAGGGCCGTCAGCCTACATTCTAAGGTAAGGCTGCTGCGCTCCCTTGTCATCTCCATCTTCCTATATATGCTTGCGAAACATGGACCCTCACAGCAGATCTACAACGAAGAATACAAAGCATGGAGATGAGGCGCTACAGAAGACTTCTGGGCATTTGGTATACCCAGCATATAACCAACAACGATGTCCGACAGACCATCACACAAGCCATTGGACAACACGATGACCTGCTCACAGTGGTGAGCACTATCCTGGGCGACCGGAGTGAGAAAGGACCTAGTGCCTGCATGGTGTATTTGTGTAGCCAGAACTCACCCGTCTTGGGCATGGGTGTCAGGATTTTTAAAGTCCGTGCGATGAAATGTGTGCGTTCACTGATTAAACCTCGGTGTATACTCTCATCCGAAGGAGTTAGTAATGATGATTCCACTTCAGCAACTTCTGCTTCCTCTGTTTTTGATTTCTCCACTGTGAATTTTCTAACTTTGAATATTTGCGGATTAACATTGAAAAAAAATTCCCTGAATGTTATGATTTAATTTCAGATATAGGTATTATATGTTTGTTTGAAACAAGCTTGATGATATTGATCAGGTTGATATAGCAAGTTTCACATGTTTTATGAAAAATTAAGCGCATCTATAAAAAACAAATCTGGTGGCATATCACTTTTAATCAAGAATAAACTTCTGCAATTCGTTAAGATTGTTGACCACCGGTATGCTGCAAGGAAAATTAGTCCAAATTTAGACAAATATTATGTTTTACTCAGCACACTGTAGCAGAGAATGCTGTGTTTTTTTTTCGATTTAACTATTCATTTTGAAACGGTAATGAAAACAATAGTATGTACCGCAATATATGTACCTAATGAGGATTACATCACCATATTATTATTTCAGGAAATTGCTCATATGTTGACGTACTGGGACAGTGTGGAAATCATTTTGTTAGGTGATTTTAACGCGGGAACATGAGAAGATTATGATTATTATGAAAATGTTGAAACCTTAAGGGTTAATACTATGGAACTTATTAATTTGTATAAATTTCAGAAAAACCGTGTGTCGTATGAGAAAAATGTGAATAATTTTGGTTAATCACTAATTGAATTTTGCAAAAGTCAAAACATTGTGATTGTGAACGGTATAAGATGGGGGAGGACGCCGGTGTGGATACACCGACGTGTAAACTAAAGGTTCTTGACTACGTGATTGCCTCATCCGCAGTCTTTTCCCCCTTGTGGGTGCCGGAGGTTTCAGTATAAATAGTATCCCCGCCTTCTGGAAATTTAGTGCTTTTAATTCCCACTGTCGTTCTTTCTCCTTTGTTCTTTCTCATTCCTACTCTGTTCTATCAATCTACTATAATATCTTCTTCTTCGCGAGACCAGTCACCTACCTTTTTTCTTGAAAACTCTTCTGGGACAAAACTCCTCATTTGTGTGTGAGATCTGTTGGATCAGCTTGGGAATATTGGACGCTTTCTGCCAGGCGGTCACTGGGGCTTCCTATGATGTTATTATTTGGCAATGTAGGCAATTTATATGTATGTTTTTTGTTGATATTTTATAATAATATTTGTATTCTATTTTGTTTTTGTAAACAAGGGTTCGATAAATTAGAGAATGCGTGGGATGTCTTTATTGTGAAGTGACTGGCTGGTGGGATGTCTTTATTGTAAAGTGACTGGCTGGTTGAGTGCCTTTAATGTTACTACTAGGGTTGTTTCTGCAGATCTTTTATGCGGATCAGGGGTTAGTCCTCTTTCAGCGAAGTTGTGGTATTTATTTTGTGGTCATTATTCGGCTCTTTGCATTCCGCTGGACCATGTAAGCAATGAATATCTAACTAAATCGACAGTCTTCCCCCACATTACAGAGTTTGCAGTTGGTGATTTTGATCTGATGTACATTGTCCCCTTTTAACAACTTTAAAATTTGTTAACACAGTATCTTGATTTATTGAATTCTTAGTGCCCAATGATAGTCACCCTGAATTACAAAAACCAGCTTAGAAAAACGAGTTTGCTAAGAAATGTGTAAATAAAATTGATGTAGGCCATGTTGAGGATTTAACGTTGAAACTTGTTAATTCATTATAAAATGTAGAGAGTGTGACACAAGCTGAAATCAACAACTTAGCATCTGAATGTTTGAATAGTTCTATGTCATCTATTTCAAAAACCGATATGGTACTTACTGGAAGGCCAAATCATAAAAAGAAAATAACCCGTTTCATTTAGAATGTCATTAGAAAAGACACGAATTACGTAATGCAAAGAGTAGGTATGTCCGTTGACATAATCCCGAAAAAGAAGTTACAAAACAAGGATTTATAAATCTTAAAAGTGTCCGCAAAATAAAAAATTTCGTTGTTACAAAAATAATTTGCATAAGAAAATACGTGATATAAAATCCAGCGATCCAAAGCATTTTGGAACCCTTCAGTTACCTATCTTACCCTATCCTATCCCGTAACTTGAAAGTCGTTGAGACAACAGAGATGATCGTTTAACCAGCGTACTCCATCTTTTTCTGCCACCAGCAACCCTCATCGCTTCTCTAAATCAAAAATTAATGTCAAGCCAGTCCATTCTCGAATGTTGTCCTCTGACCAAAGGAAAATCCAGAGTTTAGCAAATTTGGACGAAAGAAGTCCTAAATAGTCCAAAAGTTATATCGAAAAAAATGTCCGTCCACCCGTTTGTCTTGTTCGCCGTTCGCCTTCCGCTGTCTGCGTGTCCAAAATCTTTGAAGTACTGGCTAAATACTCGGAGCCTATTTTAAATATCACAACCAAACTTGGTAGGATGGTGTATACCTATGAGACCTCAAAAATGATCAGTGAATGAAGTACTTCTCTTCAAGGTCAAGGTCACAAGGTCATCGAATGTTAGTAAAAAAATGATTTTTTTCAAAAAATTTCAAAATTTTCTAAGTTATTAATATTGAACTTATGATTTTGTTGATGCATGATAGATATCAATAAGACACACTTACTGTGCAAATTTGGTCGACCTCACTCCAAGGTCAAGGTCACTTGAACTGTCCAAGGTCGGTTTGTGTAGGTACTTCGCAGAGACCTTGACCCTAAACTATGGTATGTTATATAAAGTCCAAGCTTGTTGTATTTAGAGATGATAGATTGATCTATCACGTATGTTCCGGTTTTTCATAACCAAACTTATTAAGATGGTGTATAATCCATGAGACCTCATTAATGATCAGCGAATGAATGACTTCATTTCAAGGTCAAGGTCACAGGGTAAAGAAGTGGCAGTTTTTCACAAAATTTCACTGTTAAAAAATGTTATTAATACTGAACCTATAATTTGTTGATCCATGATAGATAGGAAATAGGCACAAATACTATTTACCCCCCCCCCACCCACCAACCCACCCACCCCCCCAAAAAATAAAGATTTTTTTAAAACAAATCTGTCCAAGATGAGTCCCAAATAGTCCAAAAATGACATCTAAAAAAGTTGTTGTGTCCTCCGTACGTATGTCCGCCGTCTGTCTGTGCAAAACTTGCAAGTGGATTTATATCTCAGAACCTATTTCAACTATCACAACCTAGCTTGGTAAGATGGTGTATATCTATGAGACCACTTAAACAACCAGTGAATGAATTACTTCACTTGAAGTTCAAGGTCACAGGGACAGCAAATGTTAGGGGAAAAAAGACAAATTTTCCCCAAATTTCAATTTTTTTCTAAGTTTATTTATATTATATTAAATTTACGATTTGTTGAAGCGTGATATATATATAACATATAAAGTGCAAACTTGTTGTATTTAGAGATGATAAATTGATATTTCATATTTATTCCGTTTTTGCGTTGATCTTGAAGGTCAAGGTTATTTTAGGCCTTGCAAAAACATCCAAAATCCAGTTAATCGTACAGTAGAATGGCTGTACATTTAACCCATAGTATGCAACAGCATTGGGTTATTTGATCAGACATGCATGAGGGGTCACGTGAAGGTCAAGGGCATCCCAAGGTCAAGGTAACTAAAAGTCAAGGTCGTCCTAAGGTCACAGTTTTTGACATAATACAAGTTTTGCTGTAGTTTATTTGATAGTGCATGAGTGTATTTGGAGCCGAAGGTCAATGTCATCTCAAGGTCAAGAGCATAGAATGATCAAAGTCGGTAATACTTTGTATTGCATTGCCATCGTTTCATTCTTTTTTTTTTGGCACTCATTTTCATGTTAAATTTTGCAAGTTCTACCAGAGGCGAGTCATAAGGGGTTCTAGTCTTTCTCCATTTAAGAACCATTTTTCGTGAGCTGCGAGGTACCCACACATCCTAAAAACAAAAGGTTTTGTCTTAACTTACCTATAATCCCATTCGGTTTGAAACTCGTGCTAGTACGTTTAGTTGTTTCTGTAGTCCTACCGGTGTATGTGAGATCAAGCGATATCATCTGCAAGCAGTAATTAAAAAAATGTATTCTATAGGTTTGATAAAAGTAGTCCGTGTATACTGCCTGTCTTTAATTCTTCTGCAACTTCGTTTATAAACAAAAAGAAAAAGTCCGACGAACGATTCGAAGAAGTCTGTTGTCCTGCCCTACTTTTACACAACAGAGAACTTTCTCATACATGCTTCTTAACGATTTTATCATTTTTCTAGATAATCCTTTCTTACCTAAGCACGACCACAGATTATTCTTATCCACAGAATCGAACGCTTTACTATAATCACAGTTTATGTGCAGGCACCTTTAAGTAGCAAAAGCGCCTTGAGCAGCTTTGAGTTACAAAGTGCGATATATAAGAACAATATTTTATGCACAATAAGGCCTACACATTAATGTACTTGTTTAATTTTAATTTTACTGATTTTTTTTCTTCTTCAGAACTATGCAAGATACTTCTAATGGCCTGACTTCCGCAAACGTTGGCTCTGAAGAAGGAAATGCTCCAACGAAAGTACTCCCTTCAAATTTAAGTACTTTACTCTCTGATAGCCCGAGAGATGTGGACTCCAATCTGCAGTGCTTCAGATTGTTTTCAGACATCATGGGCCCAATGACCCATGGCCATGCAAAATGATGGGTCAATTTTGAAAAAGATGGGTCATTGACAATCGAAGGTATTCGTATCGTATTAGCAAAAAGATTACTCGATTCCACAAGTGTTGAAAAGTCAGACGATTTCGCCTTTGCAAGGTAAAACTGATAGATGTTCGTTGATTGGTTGTTGTGCTTGGCTGCCAGCCAATCACACACAGCGATGCTATGCAAGCCACATGTGCTTGGTGTGGCTTAGTGGTACAGACAGACCGAGGATCAAGACAAGTTGGCGATTTTTATGACGCGCCAGGCTGGCGCATTCACGTTGACTGTTACGCGCCATTCTGATAAAATATGCGGCAATGGCGCGGGCGCTCCAACAATCTGAAGTACTGAATCTGGAACCAAATTTGTTGAGTTCGGAATCAGGCTCTGATTGAGAAGCACCCGGCTTAAGTAAAAAAAAAAGAGATGGTGGTGGATTTCAGGAGAAACTGGACAGATGTGGCAGCGCTTACTTTGAAAAGACAAACAATGGAAAAGTTGAACAATATAAATAGAGAACAGTGATTGATGGCAATTTTACTTTATCTACTAATGCTCATATGATTTTTATAAAATGTAGACAGGGACTGTGTATGTTGTATTAGCTGCTTTCTCTGTTGATGTATCAGAAAATGTTGGAACAATGCTACCGCGCCTTCATAGAATCAGTACTTACTTTTAATTTTGTGTGTTGCTAGCAGACGTTGAATGTAAAAAGTACAAATGCATCCTTAAATGGCATCACCAATGTCAGTAGCAAATTTTTGGCAGGAAGCAAGCGCCCCTCACTAAGCTGTTCCAGAAGAAGACCCTCAGCAAATCCATCAGCATCACATGTGTTCGAACTTTTGCCATCAGGTATGCATCTGAGAAATGTTAAAACTCGCACAGTCCTTTACAAGTCCAACATTTTGCCCACTGCAATATTTGCCTCTCTTTACAGGCGCTCATGGCTTTGCTGAAGGTCCTCAGTGCAGGCATATTGTATGTACTCTGTATATAGTTATGCATGTGTGCGTGTGGGTGGGTGGGTGTGTGTGTGTGCGTGGGTGTGAGCGTCCTTGTTTACACAGCATTATCTGGACAAAACAGTGAACATCTACATAACTTGTATTGACATGCTTACTTGTTTTGACGTCAGAACAATGATCCGTTAGGGTTAGGGATGGGTTCGGGTTAGGGTTTAGGTTAGGGTTAGGGTTTGGGTTAAGGTTCGAACACTGCAAAGTACTTAAAAATGGGGACGAAATATGACCCATTGTCAGCACAACGTAGGTGGCGTTTCTGGAAAGTCATGATAATACTGTGTAACCTCGGCTGTGCGCGCGTGTGTGGGCAGGTAGAAACGACGTTACTCTGACATACACTTGAAACTCTACGTACTTTCTTTTGACTTTTTTGACGGCCCCGTTAATTTGACGTAAAAATAGTTTTCCGTTAGGGTTATGGCTGTGTTAGGCTTAGGGTTACGTTAAGGGTTTGGGTAAGGGATAGCTTCAAAAATTGTCAAAATAATGTCAAAATGATGGTAGGCCTACGTGTGTCAAAATAATGTATGTAGAGTTTCACGACAGTCATCACAACGTCGTTTCTACAAAAATGTGTGTGTGTATGTTTTATAAATTTATGTCATCTTCTATCTAGGTTTATTGTAAAGGAATTTTATAATCACCTTTGAACATTGATTTTTGATTTATTGGATAAGTTGTAAGCTTTTTCTCTTTAGATTGTAAAGTATTATACTGAGCGAGGAGAGTGCATGTGTGTTTCAAATACGTGTGAGTTTTATTATTGTTTAATTTTTATCGATATAAATAATCACTGTGATGCTTAACTGTGATAGGAAATTTTGTTTTCTTGTAATAATATATTGGATTATAATCCCGTTACATATGCTCTCTGATACCCTTTGATAACAAGACATGCAACTGCTTGGCTCGCTCAGCTGTGATGCGTGCGCGCGCGTGTGTGTAGGAGAGAGAGAGAGAGAGAGAGAGAGAGAGAGAGAGAGAGAGAGAGAGATGGAGTAATGTTTTGCGATTAGGATGGTCTGGATGAAAACTCAGTAGTGTAAATTCTTAATGTACATGAATGTAAATGTGCATATTGTGTAGTCTTAATGTATATAAATTTAAAATGTGATTCTGCGTATGCTGTGATTCCTTTTGGGGTAATAAAAATTGTGTTGCGATGTAATGTAGGCTCTATTGTATTGTAAATCACCGAAACGGGGAAGACGGTCGCGGGAAGACAGGTTTGAATCGAGATCGGGAGAAGCAATCGACCCAGTGAAATAAAGTATTCCTTTTTTAATCATTTGCATTGTAATTGTTTAGTTGGTTTCTTTCTTTCTTTAATTTATTTCTGTCATTATTTTTTTCAACGTTCTTTTACTTTGCAGCCAGCGCCTTCTGTTCATTACTTTCTCTGCATATTCCTATGCGCAATCCCCCATGCCTTTTCAATTAATTTTCTTTAAACCTCCTTTCCTACCCCACCTTCTTCTTCTTCTTCTTCTTCTTCTTCTTCTTCTTCTTCTTCTTCTTCTTCTTCTTTTTTTTTTTTTTTTTTTTTTTTTAAAATCCCGCTTTGTTCTTATTGCTTGCCAGTAGTGATTGTTATGTTGCAATACCTTCTATCATGATTATGACACTGAACGCAAATCATGTGATAGGTATTGGTTTTCCCCATGTAACGTCTTATGATTACAGTTTTAAATGGTTAATTCAGTAATGTCTTCTTGATATACTTTTATCCTGTTTTACTGTTTATTGTATACTGTCCTTTATGGTCTTGTAACATTTATATGTGGCACCACGTGTGATTTGCTCTTTGATTGAGATAATAAAGCGATCGTCTTCTTCTTCTTCTTCTTCTTCTTCTTCTTCTTCTTCTTCTTCTTCTTCTTCTCCTCCTCCTCCTCCTTCTTCTTCTTCTTCTTCTTCTTTTTCTTCTTCTTCTTCCCCTCCCTAAGTCGAATGATTCTGTTCCTAGTCCAGACTCCATCCATTGTCAGCTTTTGACTGACTTATCTGAGAAATGTTTAAATACTCTTTTATCTGTCTTAAATCATCAGGTTCTTTTCCTCCTTCTTGGCGTGAAGCTACAATTACACCCAAACCTGGAAGAGATCACTCTGATCCTGGTAATTATAGACCGATCCCTTCCCCCGTGGGGGTGCCGTGGGTTTCAGCATAAATAGTATCCCTATTTCTGGAAATTTCGTGCTTTAAATTCCCACTGTCGCTGTCTTTCTCTTTTGTTCTTTCTCATTCATACTCTGTTCTATCAATCTACTATACTATCTTCTTCTTTGCTAGACCAGTCACCTACCTTTTTTCTTGAAAACTCTTCCAGGACAATACTCCTCATTTGTGTGTGAGGTCTGTTGGATCAGCTTGGGAATATTGGACGCTTTCTGCCAAATGGTCACTGGGGCTTCTTCTGATGTTATTATTTGGCAATGTAGGCATTTTATATGTATGTGTTTTGTTGATATTGCATATGATGTTTGTATTATATTTTGTTTTTGTAAACAGGGGTTCGATAAATTAGAATAAAGCCTCAGCGTCCCCTGCGTGGGATGTCTTTATTGTAAAGTGACCGGCTGGTAGATTGCCTTCAGTGTTACCACTATGGTTGAATCGGCAGATCTTTTATGCGGATCAGGGGTGAGTCCTCTTCCACTTCTCTGGTGCTTATTTGGCTCGGAAGAGTCCGCTGGACCTAAAGCAATAACCATGTAATGTAGACCGATCCCTCTGACTAGCTGTATCTACAAGACATTGGAGCGGTTGGGTTATCAACGGCTATATTAACAACTTGAAAAAAGTTGATGGTTTAGCAGCCACTCAATGTGATTTTAGAAAACAGCGAAGACGGTAGATCTTCTTGTGCGGCTAGAGTCGTTTGTTTGTGATGGTTTCGCCAAGAGCGATCACGTTGTTGCAGGGCCTCTTTGGCTTGGATAAGGCCTACGATATGACCTGTATACATGTGATTTTGAGGGATCTAGAGGAGTTTTTAAGAGTCCGAGAGGGTCATACCCTTTCTGGTGTTCATGACCAAGAGATATATGTTCCGCATTATTTTTTAATCTAAAACGTAATAATAATTCACTCTTCGTGGATGACTTCACGATCTGTTCGAGAGGCAAGTTATTGGCTGACGTTGAGCATAAGCTACAGCTCTGTAATAATAATATCCAAATACGAATCTCTCAAAATGGTTTCAAACTTTCCACCCCTAAAACGCAATGCAATCATTATCACAACAAACAAAAAGTTTCCCCACTTCCAAACCTTTTTCTGAACAAAAAACCTACAAAATCATCAACTAAGTTTCTAGGTATAATTTTTTTTTTTAAACATTTTTTATCGAAAGCTCCTCTTCAACCCCCACATTCAGTACCTCAAAGTCTCATGTCAAAAGGCACTCGATATTCTCAAGGTGATCAGCAGCTCAAAACTGGGGTGCCACCAAAAAAACTTTGTTGCAATTATACCGGTTGGTCACGGATCGGTTTTATGGTTATTTGGGTCCGATGACTTTATATTGTTGTTGGTCTGTTTCTTTTGGGAAGATATTGGTAATCCTTTTTAGGAGAGCTAAATTTTGATTGGTTGAGCTGGTCACATAACAGTTCACTAATGTAGGCTACATTCAAAATCTATTCGGTAGTCCCGTTGCCCTTGGTTTTAGCCACAAGCTGAGACGGGGGTATCCCAAACCTAAAAATAGAATAGAGAATTCTGGGAAATCTGTTCAAGGGAAGTAACTGATAACTAGCACGGATGCAGTCATGGTCGCCATTTCTCACGAAGATGTGCTGGCTGAAATTAAACGAAAGTTGGGAGAGGAACTGCATATTTCTGGTAGTGAACAATGGCTTTTGCTCAATTATCGAAGGAGAACACGATGGATTTAGAGAAACATGCACACATGTATGTGAGCTCAGTGCAGGCGATCGTGAGTCTCAGTGAACGATTGTTCGCCATTGATTCAGCTGCTCAGCTCGCTTCGATGTGATGGTTCATTAATCGCTTGAATCACACTGTATAATGCACATGCAAGTTCTGTCAAAGATATGATGATTTGAGCATATGTTCGATTCCGTACCGATTGGAAGGTGGGGTGGAAAAATTCAATCATGGTGATGATCAATCCTATTTTGCAATGGTGGTTAGGCCTACTTTATTGTATATGGTCACGGGTACTTACCTTTTGTAGTTTGTGTGCTTTTTTCTTCTGTCGGCCTTGAGTGTTTGCGTCGCCTTGGCTCGTTGTACTTTGTTGTGGTCTCGCTCTCTCTTGATTTTTGAAAGCAAATTCAAATTGCAATGTTTTCCAGCAGCATGCGAGGTCAAATGAATTCAGATCTAACCAATCTTCTTGTGACGCCATTTTCCGTGTGTCTCATGTGCCATGCACCAATCGCAAAGAGTCCTGCCGACGTCATTTCAGAAAAGGATTTCCATACCCATAATTCCCCTGGGTTTTGAAGTTTCTAAAACATTATTTCAGGCCGACGACGCTCTATGGAGCGCAAAGCATGTAAAGGGAAGCAACCGGTTGTACGCGCACGTCGACAGAGACATAGAAGGAAGATACTAACTTGTTAGTTGATATACTTGTGAGACTAGAGAATCGAACGTAACTACAGTGTGACTATGAAACTTTCGTTTTTTCTCTCTCTGGCGACGGTGGACTGGGAAGTGTTATTTGTGAGTGGCGTGTCTGTGTGTGTGTGGAGAGAGAGAGAGAAGGAGAGAGAGAGAGAGAGAGAGAGAGAGAGAGAGAGAGAGAGAGAGAGAGAGAGAGAGACAGACAGAGAGAGAGACAGAGAGAGAGAGAGAGAGAGTCTTTCACGGATTTATTCTGCGAAACGACGTGACTAGACACAATTGTAATGTAACCAATTTTGATTCTTATTGATTCTGTGCTTGTGCTATTTTGTTGATTTATGTGCATGGTTTAATAGAGGGTGTGACCACGTAGTTTACTGTTACGAGTTAGAGAAGTTGTGAGACAGGAGAACACGCAGATTCACGCATACACGCACGCGAATTCTGAAATACCCCTTTTCGTTACACGGTCATTTGTTAGAGCCAAAGTAGGTTACGGCTGAATAGTGTATGCAAATACACGCGAGTCATATCTGGAATCTCTTGACCGAGTGCATCATCAGGGACTGCGAATTGCCCTTTCTAGATTTTCGAACTTCTCGCATGGAGAGTTTATACACCTTAACTAATGTGCCTCCTCTGAAACTTCGCCGTCTTCGTCTTGCCATGGATTATTATTTGAACATTACATCAATCCATGAGAGCCCAGCATATGACTGCATTTTTAAGAACAATTTTATATACAAGCATGAAGTAAAAACAAACGTAATCGCATGGTGGATCACTTCGCTGAGGCGGAGATAAACATCGACTCTGTCTGAAATCTCTTCCTTGTTACGTTCGCCCCTCCATAGATTTCTCCCTTGCCAATCAGAAGAAAGATGACACTCCTTGTGATGTCTTCAAATCTCTATTTTAAAACTTCTGTTACAATATTCTGTTTTTTAAAAAGTTTCTACTGATGGTTCTAAGAAAGAGAAAAGACCTGGTTGTGGGGCTATTGCATGGTGGTTATCCCTCGGAACAAACATATTCAAAAAGACTACCAAACCACAGTTCCATTAATACTGCTTAACTTAGAGCAATCATTTTAGGGTTACAAATATGCGATTGAGAAATAAGGACAAGTTCCTTTTGGTTTCTTATTCGCTTTCTCTTACAAGCCCTCTCTTCTATGCTCATTTCTCATCACTATTTTAGCTAATATTCAGGACCTCAGTTCGAGGTTGGAAGACAAGAGGAAAACGATAGTTAGTTACTTATTCATTGCTTACAGGGCTCAGCTCTGCAAAGAGCCGAATCAGGACCACATAATCAAGACCACAACTTTGCTGAAAGAGGACTCGCCCCTGATCCGCATAAAAGATATGCCGAAACAACTCCCATGGTAACGCTGAAGACACTCCACCCTCCGGTCACTGTACAATAAAGGCATCCCACGCAGAGGATGCTAAGGCTATACTCTAATTTATCTAACCCTCGTTTACAAAACGACTGTGCCTGCGTGATCTGCAAAGGCATCTGACATGATGCGCTCTAGGAAGATGTTAAAGAGCGCTGGAGAGAGTAGGCATCCTTGACGCACACCGATTGTTGTTCTGAGTTAGTTTCTGATTGCGCTGTTGTAGAGGACTGCACTGGTAGCTTTGTCATAAAGGCTTTTGATAACTTCAATAATGTTAGGACTGATGTTGTACACTCTCATGGCTGCCCACAGAGCTGCATGCCAGACTCGGTCAAACGCTTTCTTGAAGGATACGAACACATGATATAGATGTTGTTGGTGCTGTAGGTATTTCTCGCAGATTATTCTGAGGTTGAAAATCTGTTCAGTGGTACTTCGCTCTGCCCTTACCTGAATCCCGCTTGTTCTTCAGCTATGATTTGTTCAGCTTGCAATGATTGGGTGTATTTATCTTTGATTTCATTTTGCGTTGCTGCTAGAAGAGCTTTATATAGTGTTGATAATTTTCGTCGGCCAATATTGTGCATAATTTTCTTGAAGTGCGTGTTTATTGTCGACCGAAGCTCTCAGAAGGGACTGGTAATAACTAAGCGATACAGTACTCCTCGCTTAAGGTGACCCCCCACGGGATCAAATTTTTGTTTGATCTTATCCGAGGGGCACCCTAAACAGTCCTCTGATAAGATCAACTACCAGTAAAAAAAACTTGATCTTATACGAGGTGCTAAATTTTTTTGTCGTGTGACAATGTGTGTGTGTTTGTGTGCGTGTGTGTGTACATGTGTGCACGTTGGTGCGCGCGTATGCATGTATGCATTACTGTATATGTATTTTTTTGCGTGTGTATGATGCATAAGCACTAGGAGTGTTCGGTTTTACCGGTTTTCCGGTTAAAATCGGTTCAACTTTCTCACGGTTCGGTAATCTGATTTGGCCTTAAAAAAACGGAAAACCGGGGTTTTTCTAAGGGACATCACTCGTCCCGTAAAGCACTAGCAAAATGGCAGAAACAGAGAAATTCGTAGCGAACACGCGTGGGAATGCTGACATTTGGAGATTCTTTCTCCTTCGCGAGACAGAAGCAGGAAAGGTTGACCAGAATTTCACAGAACACAAACTTGGAACAGGCTTTTAATCTTTCAATGTGCATTGTTTTTCTAACCAATATGACATTCGCAACTTCAGATTCCACCAACGGTTTCACAAACTCAAAATTGAAAAGCAAACTCCCAAATCTACCCACAGTGGAGGAGGGAAATAGCCTCTGAGTTAAGCAGCTAGCGACATAAATTCCCAAAAAAATTCAATACAGAGGTTATTTCCCTTGCTTACTATGCGCCTTTACCCGGGGTAACCAGTTGTAACTTCTAGCCGGTTAACCGGTTTTAAACCACGGTTTTCTATTGGAAAAACCGGTTTAAAACCGGTTTGAGAAATCGTACCGGTTCCACCCTCTAATAAGCACACACTCAAACACTCAAGCGAACGGATGCAAGTATGCATACACATACACACACTCTCACACACACACAAACACACAGATGCGCACGCACGCAAATGAGAATAAAAAATAAAAAGTATGCACCAAGACAGTTACTGGGTGTATTTGCAGAAAACTTTATACAAGTTTAACGAATTGTTCATTTTGTCTACGCCACGGCATATGCTTTATCGCTAGTGAATGAAGTCAATTCAGGATAAGGTCCACTGTGGCAATACCTCCCGCTAGGAGGGGACACGGCAGATCACAGTTACACCTGTCTACACCACCCATGGGTCGCACTCTGTCAAAGTGGTTCCCGTGTGTATTGCAGAGTGTCGCATAACGCGGATGCTGGCTGGACGTGACAGGTGTTCTGGGATGGAATTCCATCTCAAAACAGGAAGTGACCTCATAAATGACGTCATCTGTGACATCAATTTCTCTTAAGCAGTAGTCTCCTCCATTTGGGAACCAAAATCGGGTTGACGTTATCCGAGGTTTTCCCTTATGCGAGGTGACGCTAAGCGAGGAATTCTAAATGGTACAAAGAAGGTGTTTGGCCGGGACCAACAACCTGATTGATCTTATCCGCCTTGTGACCTTAAACGGTAGTGACGTTAAAAGAGGAGTACTGTACTTCTAACCTGAAGTACGTTCTATGACGTAAGACAGTGAATAGTTCCGGTGACGAGTTTTAATTTGATTGGGTGTTATGCTGGAATGTTCGAACTTTTTCACGATTGCAGACAAGCTATATAAGTAATGCCCTGCCTACTTTTGATGATGATTTTTGAGGATCATTGTAGTAATTTTCGGAAAGCGATCTTTTATGCAGTTGTTGATGTTTGCTGAATAAAGTGGGAAAACTTTATACGACGACTCCTGCCTAAGCCTGGTTGCTGAGTGAACAGCCTGCATGCATAAAAGATTTTGAGTTACACTTATCAAGATTCAGGCATCGGGGCTGAATCGACTATTGATAACTAATCGTGTGACGCTTGTTTTGTAATGAAGGGTGATGGATGAGAGAGAGACAGAGAGATACTCACGGACACACACAGAGAGAGAGAGAGAGAGAGAGAGAGAGAGAGAGAGAGAGAGTGTGTGTGTGTGTGTGGAGTGGGTGGGTTGGTGGGTGAGTTGATGAAGAAGAGGAGGACAATAACAAGGCGAAGAAGAGTTCAAGCGTTCTATTACCACACTTCTCCCCGTTTTCTAATAATCAAAGAAGCAAGGTCGCTCTGGTCTAGCTATACCCTCTTTTCAATGCATTAATACTAAGCTAACCAAGAAAGGCCGAGGCCAATGTGACACGCAGAGACTAGTTTACGGTAAAGGCATAATGACGTGTCTCACAGACAAATCTTCTTTGGTTCTGTTGTCTTACTATGCGCCAGTGCCACAACGCTGGAGATTAAAATTGCCACCGACACTGGGTCACGAAGCAATTAACGCTGTCCTTTTAATAGACACTAGCAGTTATTACCCGTCCAAATAAATTTTTGATGACCCAATTGCTGGGCCTGATGTTATATGCCCGTTTCAAAAATTTTTTGTGCATTCTGCAGCATTTTGTCATTTTATGTTTGTTTTTAATCTGAAGAAGAGCAAAGCACGAAAATTCATTTGTCTTGTATTGTTGTATAATTAAAAGTATCTATTATATTTTGTTGTTGTGTTGCTGATTTTATGCCCGTTATAGGTTATCTTTGGGTGTCCAAGCTGTCAGCCACTGAGTGAAGTCAAATTTATTTGAGACTATAATGTTCCATTGTAGCCTACATAGTGTATAGTTTATGTTGTGGTGTTGGTACAATAACTACATGTAGGAAATATCAATTGCCTGAAAGTGGAAGAAGCGATGACTGATGCTCTCACCATTATCTGTAACAAGATCTGGCAGAGTGGGGAATGGCCTACACCATGGACCCAGTCGCTTGTCATCACTCTTCCCAAAAAAGGTAACCTTCAGGAGTGTGAAAATTACCGCACCATCAGCCTCATCAGCCATCCCAGCAAGGTCCTCCTGAAAATAATACTCAACAGGTTGAAACCACAAGCTGAACAAATCATAGCTGAAGAACAAGCAGGATTCATGGCAGGGCGAAGTACCACTGAACAGATTTTCAACCTCAGAATAATCTGTGAGAAATACCTACAGCACCAACAACATCTATATCATGTGTTCATAGACTTCAAGAAGGCATTTGACCGAGTCTGGCATGCAGCTCTATGGGCAACCATGAAAGTGTACAACATCAGCCCTAAAATTATAGAAGTCATCAAAAGCCTGTATGACAAGGCTACCAGTGCAGTCCTCCATAACAGCGTCATCGGGAACTGGTTCAGAACAACAATCGGTGTGCGTCAAGGATGCCTACTCTCTCCAACACTCTTCAACATCTTCCTAGAGCGCATCATGTCAGATGCTCTTGCAGATCACGAAGGCACAGTCAGCATAGGGGGCAGAGCAATCTCCAATCTTCGTTTTGCGGATGATATTGATGGATTGGCTGGAGAGGAACAAGAACTTGAACAGCTTGTACAGAGGCTTGACACCACCTCCAGAGCTTATGGAATGGAAATAAGTGCAGAGAAGACCAACATGATGACCAACAACACCAATGGCATCAACACGGACATCAAAGTACAAGGCCAATCCCTCAACACAGTGCACAGCTTCAAATATTTAGGAGCCATTGTGTCAGACAATGGGTCTCTACAGGAAGTCCTCTCCAGGATCGCACAAACAACTGCTGCCCTGACAAGGTTGAAGCCCATTTGGAAAGACAGAACCATCAGTCTACATTCCAAAGTAAGACTGCTGCGATCTCTGGTCATCTCCATCTTCCTATATGCTTGCGAAGCATGGACCCTCACAGCAGATCTCCAACGAAGAATACAAAGCATGGAGATGAGGTGCTACAGAAGACTTCTGTGCATTTCCTATACCCAACACATCACCAACGTTGAAGTCCGACAGACCATCACACAAGCCATTGGACAACACGATGACCTGCTCACAGTGGTGAAGAAACGGAAACTCCGATGGTATGGCCACGTCACCAGATCATCAGGCCTTGCAAAGACCATTCTGCAAGGCACAGTGCAAGGAGGTAGAAGAAGGGGGAGACCGAAAAAGAGGTGGGAGGACAACATTCGAGAATGGACTGGTTTGACACTGAGCGAAGCCATGAGGGCTGCTGAGGACAGAGAAAGATGGAGTATGCTGGTTAAGCGATCATCTGTGGTGCCCCTACGACCTTCGGGTTATGGGACAGGACAGGACAGGACAGGAAGAAATTGTAAACACAACAGGAACTGCTAAGTATTTTGAAAGTAAAATACAATTATATGTTTATCTTTAATCTATGTCTCTTTTTAGTGATTCACCACTGACAGTGCACTTCAGCCTTCCACTTCCAGAATCATAAACACAACTAAGATATACAGTATATCAAAGATACTTTTAATTAACATTAGCTCGAAAATTAATTCACATTGTATAAAAGTATCTTTGATATAATAATCTTTGTTGTGTTTATGATTCTGGAAGTGGAAGGCTGAAGTACACTGTCAGTGGTGAATCACTAAAAAGAGACATAGATTAAAAATAAACTTATAATTGTAATAAAACACAATAATCATTTATTTGAGGAGAACAGCATTACTGATTTATTGCACATGCATGTGATTAAAACAATAAGGCAATGCTATCACTGCATGCACAGAACTTTTTTCCTTATAATACATACCAATGAAATACCAAATTGAGGCAATCATAAAAAAAAGCACCAAGCCATGTAAATGTAAATATGGACCTTTAGTCCCTACAGATATTTATTTGGGAACAATTCAGTTTTAATTTAGATTCTAAATTATTTATTCTTAATGTAAAGTTTGCTCTTAATTTAATTTTTTTTTCTGATGAATCGAATGACAATTAATTATGCTATGAAATTTACAATAAAACTATAATGTTATTTTCTAAATGTTTTTTTTTTTAAACAGACCTACCTATACCTAATTTTTTTTTAAAAAGCATAAGATGTTAAGTGTTCTAAGAAGTACACGCATCATGGATAAATGAAAAAAAAAAGAATATGAAGCAGTTATTAATACCCGTGCTATGATTTTATTTTTATTTATATATTTATTTATTTTTTTTTTTTTTTTAGCATTTTCTTGCACCTCGTTTTGTTTTTCAGTTGCCTCTGTTCCGCTCTTTTTCTTTATTATCTATATTTCTCTTATATCTCTCTCGCTCTGTATTATTAAATTTTATTAAAAAAAAAAAAAAAAAAAAAAAGGACCTACCGAGATACGAACCCGGGTCTCTTTATTGACAGTCAAACGCCTTATCCATTGAACCACGGGATGCTATAATTCTCTAAACTGATTTTAGGTCCCATATCATAAAACATGTTGAACCCCCTCGATTTTATTAGTGTTATAAACTTGAAACTGGATTAAACAACAATATAGCGAACGCCGATCGATTAAAAGCGATTTGGAATAAAATACGAAATCCTTGGTAGAAATGGTATGCGGAAATGATGGCAGGGCTAAGGACAAAAATGATTGGCTCTAAAAATACCGTCTCACACATGTGTTTTTACAGTGTTTTTTGAGGCAGTAAAATGCAAACTAAAGCCGTTTTGCGATCGAAAAGAATGTTAAGTTTCGTTGTATCGGCAGCGGGTGATCGAGCGCCGAATGGCAAAACTCGCGTGGAAGCAATTATATGGACAGTTCAGCTGTAATCTGTAAAACTTGGAGCCAAGTGAAGCTCAAAATTAACTTCACAACAAAGCCGCTGGTTGGCTAAAACGGCCCCTCGTGATCTGAAAAGGCTGCTCGATTAATATATAGAAGTAATTGGTTGTAGACTGTAAGGCTTTTACAGATATATACAAGATCAGATTGTTGGGACAATAAGGATTGTGATTCTGAGCTAAACATCACACCGTTTCTTGCATGGCTAGGCGTTGATAATTTTCTTTCTTAATAGTTATTTCATAAACTATAGTATCTTCAACGTCGCATTAATGCGTGTACGTGAATGCGTGATGATTGCGCTTTGAACCGATTTTTAATAGGAAAAAACGCTATATAATAATAATAATAATAATAATAATAATAATAATAATAATAATAATAAGTATTATTATTATTATTATTATTATTATTATTATTATTTAATTAATTAATTAATTAATTATTAACAGCAGATAGAACAATAAAAATGTCCTCTTTGCGTATTTACAACACCCGTACACCGCTCTTCTTCTTCTTCTTCTTCTTCTTCTTCTTCTTCTTCTTCCTCCTCTCTCTCTGTCATTTTTCCATTCTTCCATCCGTCAATCCACTACCCACCCACCCACTCACCCACACTTTGTACAACCAGTTGAATTTATTATCTGCTAATCAGACGTACAAAATGTGGTATACAACTGTTTTTAGTTCTTAGTGTACGAATCTTAGGCATTTGGAAGCGCCGGCCAGAAGGTAGGAGTTGGAGGTGGTGAGCAAGCACATGACTTTCATCATGGATGACGAAAATAGCTGTTTGCACAACACGCCTTTCATACTCCACATGCGGACTCTCTTGTTTCACACTCATAACCTTCCCACAGACATTCACCACTCAATCAAGCAAGCTTCTGTTGCTCACGCACAAACTTCCGTACCAGCAAATACAAGACAAAGTAAGAATTAACTCGATAAAAGCAGTATTAAAAGTTTGAAGGATGCGGCTTATAGTGACTTGAAGTTTGCTGGATTAAATTTTTTTTTGAATTACATGCAAAGCAACGCGAGTCTATGTACTCACCCACACAAAAAAAAAAGTCAAGATTTTTGCAAACCTGTGCGAGATGATTCATAAACAGTCCAAACATAATATATATAAAAAATGTCTGTCTGTCTGTACACACATTTTTTAGTGCCGAAGTATTCAGAGACTATTTAATCTATCACAACCAAACTTGGTAATATGGTGTACGCCCATGAGACCTCATAAATGATCAGTGAATGAATTTTACTTCAAGGTCAAGGTCACAGGGTCGTCACTACAAAAATGAAATGTTTTAACAAAATTTCAATTTTTCTAAATAGGTAATTAATATTGAACTTATGATTGTTTGAGGCATGATAGATATCAATGAGGCACGCAGTATACAAATTTGGTCAACTTCACTCCAAGTTCAAGGTTACTAGAGCTGTCCAAAGTCGGTTTGTATATAGGTACTTTGAAGTGACCTTGACCCTAACCTATATGAGATATAAAGCCCAAACTTGTTGTATTTAGAGATGATACATTGCTCTTGCACTTTTTTTTTTCCTGTTTTTGCGTTTATCTTGAAGAAAAAGGTCATTTTAGGCCTTGCAAATACAAGGTTTCAAACAATCCCTAAACATGCGTTCTCGTAGAAATGTTCTTTGAAATATGACTTCTTATCAACAAGCCTGTTGCCAGTGTTGGAAACAGTGCCGCTGCCGCGAATACGCATCGGACCGCGCATGCTCATCAGTATTAAAATCAGAGCGATGGCGGAGGCGCTAGGACAGTTTTTTAATCGAGCGAACTTAATCGTGGAAACTATTCGAAGAAAGTTAGTTAGCAAACAATATCGAAAACGATTTTAGTTTGGACCAGCGTAATTTAAAATGGCCTTAAATCACATGCTTGCCGTGTTGAAGTGACAGTTGGCGATGAGCAGCGTGTTTATTTTGAAACGACGCGCAGAGGAGAGTTCAGGTTGGTGTTTTTCGATACTTTCTGTATTGTAGGACCTAGCATACTATAATATTAATAGAGTATAACCATGCCCATGGTTGAATAGTTAAGGGGTTCATGATATTGGTGAGTGATCTGTCCATGGGTTGCTATTTTATCACTGCAGCAAGCGATTATAAACTGACAATATTCAGAATTATCTATTTAGACCCAAATACTGAAATCACGGACCTAATAAAGGTCTGTGATTGAAATAGTATACTAGGCCTATACATGTAGGCTCACAGCCTGTGGTAGGCTCAGCCTGTGGTAAGCTGTAGTAATGTACAGCATTGGCTTGAGAATGAGATTGAGTTTTGTAATTGTACCCACAGTCTGTTCTTTGGCTTTGGTTGTCACTGTGTACATGTATACATACATACATGTATATTATTAGTATTACAGTAGGCCTATTTTGTCATTGTACCCACAGTTCTTTGGCTTTTACATGTGATGGATGTGGTTGTGTACTATTACAGTATTATATTAACTTTATAATGGCTATCGTTGTACTAGTTCGAAACTAGTGCAACACATCCCCTATGCATGGCTCAAAGTCAAAATTAACTCCTCATTAGATGCTATGGGGAATAAGAGAACAATAGCCAGACCAGTCACCTACCTTTTTTCTTGAAAACTCTTCCGGGACAAGACTCCTTATTTGTGTGTGAGGTCTGTTGGATCGGCTTGGGAATATTGGACGCTTTCTGCCAGGTGGTCACTCGGGCTTCCTATGATCTTAGTATTTAGCAATGTAGGCATTTTATATATCTGTGTTTTGTTGATAATTTATAATGATGTTTGTATTCTATTTTGTTTTTGTAAACGGGGGTTCGATAAATTAGAGTATAACCTCAGCGTCCTTTGCGTGGGATGTCTTTATTGTAAAGTGACTGGCTGGTGGAGAGCCTACAGTTTTACCACTAGGGTTGTTTCGGCAGATATTTTATGCGGATCAGGGGTTGTCCAGTCCTGATTTGGCTCGGAAGAGTCTGCTAAACCTAATAATGTAATGTAATGTGTTTTGTTGATATTTTATAATGATGTTTATATTCTATTTTGTTTTTGTAAACGTGGGTTCAATAAATCAGACTTTAGAGCCTCAGCGTTTCCTGCGTGGCATGTCTTCATTATAAAGTGACTGGCTGGTGGAGTGCCTTCAGTGTTACCACTAGGGTTGTTTCAGCAGATCTTTTAAGTGGATCAGGGGCAAGTCCTCTGTAACGTATGGATATTTTAGTGTGGGTGCCTGTTTATACTAGCTGAATGAATGCAATATATAATTGATTTCTAAATCAGAAATATGGGTGCGTGAAAGTTCTCTGTTTACTATCACACCCACAAACGTGCGGACTCTCTCCGAAACAGGCAAACACCAACACAAGATATCCGTTCCACGTTCTCAAAATTTATATAAATAAACAACAATAATTCTTATCAATCTTTCACTCCAATTCTTTCATACATAGATTCTAACACAGCTAACCCTAACACATGTCTCACTCAACACCAGCTTCACACAAGCTTGAAGAAGTAGAGCCTGAATGCTCGAAACGGATAAACGAAGCCCGGCAATCACTTCCAAGGCTAATTCAAATACATAAGACTACAGTACCTTGCTAGTCGTGAGAGCAGTGTTTCACACAAGCTGGCGCCAAGATGCCAGTAACGTTGCGGCCAGAGATGTATGCTAATGATGTCTTCGACGGGTGGAGGAGCGCTTTCTAGCCCCAGTCCACCCGACCTTGAAATCGTAGTCTTTGGTCAGCGACGGAATATGACCGACCCGATCCGATGCCCCACGGACCGCTCTATCCCCGTTGCACGGGTCACTGCTATGTCCAGGCGCGTGGGTCCACGTTCGCTCCCAGGTAGGCAGCTACACAATAAATATACACAAACGTCAACTCTCTGACCTTTATGATTCATTATTCTTCTTTTGTTTCAACCTTGCTGACCTCCCTTTGTTTATTCACTTTTTCCACTTCCGTTTCGTATGCGATCGTCACTTTCCTTCCTTTTACGATGTTGTTCATAACCCAGATATAATTATTTCATGAATGAAAATTACTATCAAACATGCTCACACCTTTCATTCATATTACATTGTCTACTGCTCTATAACTATCGCCCCACGTAAGCAATAAACAATATTATTACATCAATGAAAATTCAATATTCCATCTTAGTGGACAACAGCTCACCACCTTTCAATATAATAAATGCAATCAGCAATACAAAAACATACTTCTCCGACATTTCACAATCATGAAAAACATTATAAATACCTGTAATCCTTACAGCACACTATTATTTCTTCTGTCAGAGAGAAAGGCCACAAACCAATTCACCGTGATGGGTTTCAATGCTTTCTACCTCTTTCCTTTTCTTTCTTTTTAAAATCTTTTTTCCTTTTCCTGGCCTACCACATATGACCGCACACGACCACGTCGCCTGACATACACAATTCGACTGAGTAATATTGCCCCTATTTCGAACTATTCCTTCTCTCATTTGCTCAAGAATTTTAGCCAATCAAAATACATAAATTAATTTAATTCAAAATACCGGCAAAATCCCGTTCTCTACATCTTCTTTCAGCGAAGTAGCGGTCTTGCTTTTGTGGTCCTGATTCGGCTCTTTGCAGTCCGCTGGACCCTGTAGTGTAAGCAATGAATAACTAACTAACAGGTTGAAGGTGAAATGTTATGTCTAACCTTGACTTTGTTTCTAGGGACTGATGCTCGGAAGAAATAAAGCGGTGTATACTACTTTTTCTGGCTCTTATTATCTAGTTATTTTGTAAACATTATTATTATGACTTTCTTTTTTTTCCCTAAAGTGGGGTGGTGGAAATTTACTAGGGAGGTAACCATATGCACAAGCTGGGCTGGGCGTGTATTACCGTATGGGCTAAGATACTGTACACTTTTTTTGGTCCTGTGTGTTTTTAGGAAAATGAACAACCCTCGCAATTCCCGGGTTCTTTTGCAGCATCCATTTTAAAGCTTTTGTTTTTTTAATCTGCCGACTTAATTTATCATGGATAAACTCAATGTGTTAATGTGTTATTGCACTAAGCTGTGTTTACACAACAGTGTACATTTTGCACATCTGCATAATTTTGTATGGTCCCTACATGTTGTTTACTCGCGTTTTCTTAATAAACCACAAAATTGTATCCATTGTGTGTCAAATGTTTACCATTCATAGCAATCTCAAATAAAAATGTCACATTTATTTACTGAACCAGTGAAACAAAATAGAACAGACAAATTGTTCACAAGACAATGTACAGTATTCGGTGTGCCGACTTTGGGGAAATTGGAGAAGGGCTTTATAATAAGAGAACACTTAAAAAACATACATTTGATTACAAAAAAACTTTGGAACGTGCATCGCCAAGATCA
Organism: Oncomelania hupensis; assembly: GCA_036898135.1. Lineage (NCBI taxonomy): Eukaryota > Metazoa > Mollusca > Gastropoda > Littorinimorpha > Pomatiopsidae > Oncomelania > Oncomelania hupensis. The sequence continues at coordinate 47,857,369 of CM072516.1, read as the reverse complement.
AAATATATCACAGCAGTAAGTGAAAATAGATTAACAGAACAGGCAATTATTCACAGGAAAACTAATAATGTCCACTTTATATTCTAATATTGAAAGACCGTGTACAAATTTATTTGCATGACAAGTGCACTTTTTAAACATGGTTCAGGTATGCTCTGCCAAGTACATGATACGATATAGGGTTGCCAGTATCCAAAATATTCTAAATCTGAAATCAAGATGCCTAATCTGAAACCCACCATTTCATGACTATCCTATTTTATCCCGTAGCTCTGAGGTCGTAGAGGCATCACAGATAATCGTTTAACCAGCGTACTCCATCTTTCTCTGTCCTCAGCAACCCTCATGGCTTCGCTCAGTGTCAAGCCAGTCCATTCTTGAATGTTGTCCTTCCACCTCTTTTTCGGTCTCCCTCTTCTTCTGCCTCCTTGCATCGTGCCTTGCAAGAAGGTCTTTGCAAGGCCAGATGATCGGGTGACGTGGCCACACCAGCAGAGTTTCTGTTATAATAGCTGAAGAACAAGCAAGATTAAGGGCATATAGTGGATATTTTATAATGATGTTTATATTTTATTTGTATAAACGGAGTTTTCATAAATTAGAGTATAGCCTCAGTGACCTCTGCGTGGGATGCCTTTACTGTAAAGTGACAAGCTGGTGGAGTGCCTTCAGTGTTACTACTAGGGTTGTTTTCGCAGATCTTTTATACGGATCAGGGGTGAGTCCTCTTTCAATCAAGTTGTGGTTCTGATTTTGTGGTCTTGATTCGGCTCTTTGCAGTCCGCTGGACCCTGTAAGCAATGAATAACTAACTAACCTAGCAAATTTATACCGCATGTTATTACATTGAGAAAACCTGCTTTATTTAAATGGAAAGATAAAGTGAAATAAAATATACTTACCTCGATCATTCCCTGGGTGTTCTAGAATCCAGCTGAAAGCAAGAAATATATACAAATATATGCAAAAACACTGATGCAGAATATAATATAAATTGCATTAATAGTAGTAAATTGCAGGTCAATTAACAGGAAAGTGTCCCGAGTCAACCAAAACAATAGAACGTGCACGCTTTGGAAGCTTCCATCTGAAGTACATTGGTACCTTTTTTCCCGATGCAAACCAGCAAAACTTACCGAAACCCAGTAAAGACAGCTGAAAAAGTGTTGGCTTTATGATCCAGATGAATCTGTTACGCAAAATGCAATTAGACTAGAGTTGAAAGTTTTTCAAATGTCCTTTATCATGTGGAGATATTAACGTGCTTTATGAAATGTAGAATCATTCATACACCAGGGTCCATAAAAAGGTCATATTTAAATCTCATTTCTAGCAAGAACTTGAACGCAAATTTGTCATGTAAAACAGTGTGGCACACACATTGGAAAAAAAATAAACAAACCTCTTGCATGTATTTTATATATGTTGGAAATCATTTCATGATTTATCTTTTTTTTAATAGAAAAAAACCACACAATAGATTATAATAGGTTTAAACAGAATAGTTATAATATAAAAACATGCTCTGATATATTTATTTGTTTTTGCTTTTACATTTTTACTCTATGTAATTAAGAGGCTCTAGCTTGCTTTTAATCAATAGTAGGCCTATCTAATGGATGCAAGTTCAGTCCAAGCTCTGGGTTCTCTGGTTTGCTATCTCCGCAAAACTGGAGTCAGTGATTAAAACAACACACCGCAAACAACAGAAAAGCAGTTGTACACAATAATGTGGACATGTATAATGAAATATGGTTGTTGAGGTTGTTGCAAGAATGGGTGTCAAGGGGAATGATGTATGATAGTATGGTAGAAGAGGTGTGATGAATATGATAGAGAGGATGAATCAAGATTGTTCTTTAGGAATGAAATTATAAGCATTTGTATAGTAAATATGATTATGTGAAGTTATTAAAAATTATAGAAGAAATGTGAATTGTTTGTAATGCATAAATAAACAGGTCAAGATGGCAGACGGCGGAAGGAGTTATTTCCCATGTTATGTTTGCATCTCATATGGTAGTTCAGTAAGATGAGCTATTATGTTAACCAGATTGGCCTGCTTGTTTGCTGTTGCTTCTATGCTGTTTTGCTATATGGTGCCGTGCTATGGTTCCACGATGTTCAGAACCGCTCTGAGAAGCTGAGAGGTTGCGATTGCTGGGTGCTGCAAGACCACTGCTACCTTAGTGCTGCAAGACCACTGCTACCTTGATGCTGCATGACTGCTTGCTGGCATGATCACTGCTACTTGGCGTTGCGGTATTCAGGATCTCGCATCTACAGAACGTCAGCTACAGTTATGTGTCAATGCCATTGAAGACTGGGTATTGCAAAATGGTTTCACATTTTCACAAGCAAAGACCGAATGTATTTATTTTCCAAGCACCGAGGAATCATTCACGATCCTAATATTACACTTAATAAAGTTCCAATAAAGACGGTCCAAAAAGTCAATTTTTTGGGTGTTAATTTTGATCAAAGGTTAACCTTCTTCCTCATCTGAAAGATTTGAAAACTAAATGTCAACAGGCCTGCAATTTGCTCAAAGTTATTAGTGGTACAGACTGGGGAGCTGACAAGAAAACTTTATTGATATTATACCGTTCGTTAATTAGATCCAAGTTAGATTATGATTGCATTATTTACGGTTCTGCTAGAAAGTCTTATCTTAATGTTAGATCCAGTTGCTCATCAGGCACTATGCATTGCTTTGGGTGCTTTTCGTACCTCATCTTGAGAAAGCCTTTACATGGAAGCTAACGAACCTCCGCTGGAACTGAGACGTATAAAATTATCACTGAATTACTATTTAAAATTAACAACTGATCCTATGAATCCCGCTTATGACTGTGTTCTCAATCCAGATTTTGTGCAGAAATTTGAGGCCAAACCGAACGCAATCCCACCGTTTGGCATCAGAATGCAGGCTCATTTGAATGAAGCAGGCATCGATGTTGCTTACATCAACGATGATGAGCTTCAGACTGAAGCTCCTCCATGGAAACTATACGTAACCCAAACATTAACTGGCAGTTGTCCACTTTCCTCAAAGGGAACACCTCTAAAACTGTCTATAGCCAACTTTATTTAGAGCAGTGTGCTTTGTACCCAAGATATGAAAAACCTGTTACAGACGGGTCGAGAAAAGGAGACTCAGTTGCTGCTGTGGCGGTATCTGGCAGACACCTAGACCAGCCTTTGCAACAGTGTATACCTGATTTTTGTTCTGTTTATACAGCTGAGCTCAAGGCAATTCATCTAACTCTGAAACAGCGTTATCAATCAAAAAGAGTTAACCTCCTTTTTAACCATGTCCAGGGCGCGAAATTAACTTTTTTCTTTGAGGGTAAACAGGACCCTTAACTTTTAAAAAGTGAGGGTCCTGTCTGAAATGTGAGGGTCCTAGTACATAATAAACAATCGCACATAAAAAAAATTCAAACACATTTTAATAATACTTTGAAATAGTCCTGAATCAGAACACGCCAAGTGCCAGTCTGTCTGTAGATCGATATGTCCTCGGTCAGTTGCTCTCCATCGCTTATTTTGGTTTTGGTTCAGACGAAAGGCGAATTTCTGTGTAGGCTACTCTTTATAGATGATTAAGGGTCTGGGTCTCAGTGTCAGTCTCAAGCTTAATAGAAACACTAACTAGCTGAGTGGCCAGTTGCTCTACTTCAAAGGTTGCTGGGATCGGTTCCTTGACAAGCACGTGTTGCACTATCTCAAAACTGGCTGGACGTATTTTGATGACTTTTTTGGTAGGCTACTTTAAACGACTCAGTGTCGGCCCGTTGGTCGATCAGTCGGTCGCTCTATTGCTCCGTCGGTCCAAATTTGAATTCTCTGTTCAAAGCACGTTTTTAGTAGTATTTCAAAATTGACCCGACCGATTTTTCTCAACTTTGTAACGTAGTTGACATTTTTTTGGCGGGTAAATCGGGCACGCTAGAAATGAAAAGAGCGGGTCCGAATCAACATTTGAGGGTAATTCGCCCCGGACCCGCCTTAATTTCGCGCCCTGATGTCTGATTCACTGTCAGAATTATAGTCTTTTTCCACGAGGAAGATATTGCACCCTTTTCTGGCATCCAGGACCTCCACACACAACTTGTTTCTGAAGGTAAAAGGATAGTTTTTATGTGGGTACCTAGTCACATGGGCATCCGCGGCAATATTACAGTGAACAAAGCGACTAAAGAAGCTCTGCATCTAGATTTCCCTTCAGAGATTTTCCAGTTACATAATCTGACCTGCGTTGTATGACTGATCTTTTCATAAACGGCTGTGGCACACCAAATGGTCTAATCAAATCAATAACAAATTATTATTATGATTTGTTTGCTTCTTTGCCTAACCTCGCGTCCTCCCGCAAAGAAGAAACAGTTTTGGCTCGCCTTCATATTGGGCATACTTATGTCACCCATAGTTTCCTTTTGAAAGGAGAAGAACCACCATGGTGCTTTGTATGTGCCAAATCCTTTTCCATTCGCCATTTCATGTCTGAATGTGTTGATCTGGTTGATGAAAGAGAAAGACATTTTGGTTCAATACCTATCAAAGAGATTTTAAAAGTATGCAATAGTCAACACCTGTTTCAATTTTTACATGATGTTAGTTTGTTTTATCGCATATAAATCATATCGTCTTGTTTTGTATTGTTACACTCGATCGATGATGGTGTTTTTCTATCAGTATCTGATTCAGCCCCAATGCTGAAATCCTGATAAGGTGTAACTCAGATTCGTTTATCCACGCAGCCTGCTCACTCAGCAGCAACAAGGCAAAGTCTTCGTATGATGTTTTCCACTTTTATTCAGCACACATCAACAACTGCATACAATCGCTCAATCACCTTTCCACTCTCAACTTTTTACTTTCCAACTCACTATCAACCATCACCTTTGAAACAGTGCGGCACTTATATAGTCTCTTCATACTCCCGAACAATTTAGAACACGGTAGAAATGACGCACTACCACCAATCAAACTAAAGATCGTCATCACTGACTTACGTCATACATCTTTCCTTTCTGTCCAAGCATGTTCTCAAAATTTCTACAATTATCGGGAGGTTTCTATCGACAGTAAATATGCAAATCTAGAGAATTCTCCAATAATATCGACTAACGAAAATTATCAACGTTATACAAAGCTTCTTCTAACAACAATGTTAACTCAAATCAAAGGTAAATACACTCTACTATTGAATACTTTGCAAAGCGAAACGATTAGATCTATCGTGCACGCTTCAGACATACTATCCTTCGCGTTTCAACGTAACAGTATTGTTGGTTGGATTTTATTGGTAAGACTGATTTTAGTCACATTTTTTATCATATTTACATTTTACAAGTTTAGTCTGATTCTATTTTATTTTATGTGGTCCTGATTCGGCTGTTGGCAGTCCGCTGGTCCCCATAAACACTGATTATCTATCTATCTATCTATCTATCTATCTATCTATCTATCTATCTATCTATCTATCTATCTATCTATCTATCTATCTACCTACCTATCTATCTATCTATCTATCTATCTATCTATCTATCTATCTATCTATCTATCTATCTATCTATCTATCTATCTATCTATCTGTGCCCCAGCGCCCTTCGAGTTACGGGACAGGATAGGATAGGATTTTTGACAGCAAAATTACTTTTCTACCGCATATTAAATACCAGAGCGAAAACTGCCAGAAAGGTCTTCATATTTTGAAAGTTATCAGCCACACAGACTGGGGAGCAGACAAGACAACTTTGCTCCTCCTCTATCGTTCTCTTATACGATCTAAATTGGATTACGGTAGCAACGTATATGGTCCTGCTAGGAAAGCCTTTTTGAAAGCCTTGGATCCAATCCATCATCAAGGTCTTTAGATCTTCATGGGGGTGATTCGTACTTCCCCAAAAGAAAGTCTTTATGCTGAGGCTGGTGCACCTTCCTTGGAGATCCGTAGGTTTCAACTCGCCATGAACTATGTTCTAAAACTTAAAGCTAACCGTGAAAATCCTGCTTATGATTGTGTCCTAAACCCATTATTTACACTTAAATACTTCAACAAACCAACAGAAGTTCCTCCTTTTGGTATCAGAATACGTCATCACTTTGATACTGCAGGCATAGATATTGACTCTGTTAATGTTGACCAACTGCTAACTGTGCTCCCACCTTATAAAAACATTAACCCCATTATCAACTTCAATCTCACATCCTTCAAAAAGAACGAAACCTCCAAAGCTGTAAATAGGCAACTTTACCTAGAACAATGTTCTTTTTACAAAGGATACGAAAAACGTTTTACCGACGGGTCGAAGAAATGAGACGCAGTTGCTGCTGTGTCAGTCTCTGGGAGACACCTCGCCCAGACTTTGCAACAATGTATACCTGATTTTTGTTCTGTTTATACAGCTGAGCTCAAGGCAATTCATTTACCTCTGAAAAAGGTTTATCAGTCTAAAAGATCCTCCTGTTTTATCATGTTCGATTCACTGTCAGCACTTTAGGCTCTTTCCACAAGAAAGATGTTGCACTCTTTTCTGGCAGAGATCCATGATCTCCACACACAACTTGTTTCTGATGGTTAAAAGATAATTTTTATGTGGAGACCTAATCAAATGGGTATTCGCGGCAATATTGCAGTGAACAAAGCAGCTAAAGAAGCTTTTTATTTTGATTTTTCTTCAGAGCTTTTCCAGTTTGTTCCATACTCTGACCTGCGTTGTATGACTGGATCTTATTGTAAACGGCTTTGGCAGACCGAATGGTCTAATCAAATCAATAGCAAATTATTTCAAAGTATTCAAGATTTGTCTGCTTCTTTGCCTAACTTTGCATCCACCCACGAAGAACAAACTGTTTTGACTCGCCTTCATATTGGGCATACTTATGTCACCCATAGTTTCCTTTTGAAAGGATAAGGACCACCGTGGTGCTCTTCATGTGACAAATCCTTTTCCGTCCATCATTTAATGTCTGAATGTGCTCATTTTGGTTGAGGACAGAAAGATATTTTGGTTTGATACCTGTTAATGAGATTTTTACAATTTGCAATGGTCAAAACCTGCTTATATGTTACATAATGTGGGTTTATCGCATATAGGTCATATGATCTTGTTAGTATACTTGGTTAAACTTCATCAGTAATGCTATTTGTATATCCATCTTTATCATTTTTAATGTTACTTGTTAGCTTTCTAATCTGAACGTGAATAGTTTTGTGTGGTCCTGGTTCGACTTTTAGCAGTCCGCTGGACCCTATAAACATTGAATATCTAATCTAATCTAATCTAATTTAACTGAAGGTGATGGAGAAACGACCAACGACAGCGGTGGCATTACGACTCGTCAGACCAACCCGTTCGGGAAGTTCACATTCACTCCAAGTGACAAACCCAAAGGTCAGTCTCAAAGTAGGACTATGGCCAAGGCCCATACACTCCAGTCGTTAGATCAGGTTAGGTTTCTATTACCTCGTTACATGTTGAAAACTTCACATCCATGTTAGTGGAATCAGATTTTGTCAAATAATTAAATGTTTTGATGTTGCTTGTGCTTTATAAACAATTGCAACTAACTGGTTTGATACGAGTATACATTTTGATGACTATTGTGGCTATCAAACACTTGCGATTAAAATTTCGAGAAGAGGTCGACCTTCCGGCGGAGTTGTTGTACTTGTCAAGAAATCACTTTTACTATTCCTATTCCAAGTAGTCTGCACCTTGGGCAAGAAAGACCTGGCAGGGCCCAATCCTCTCCAGGCTGTTGGTTACAGCCGATATCCACGAATACAGTGTGGCTCGCCTTGACCCCGAGCACGTGGTCGTTGAACCTGTAATAACATGAGGTTCCTCCATCCTGACCAGTGACTTCTGTGTAGAAGACTCGCCCAGTGATGCCGTGCCGACATCATCCCTGTTAGTCGCCTCTTACGACTCGCCGGGAAACGGTGGGTCTATTCTATTCAATGCCCGAAACCACAGGGCCGAAATGTTCCATTGTACTAAAAAGGTCATGATAGGAAAGAAAGAAAAGTAGTGTTTTATTTCAAGTAATGGTCTACTCTAAGTTTCTCCCCAATTATAACAGACTATTTTTAGCTGGAGATGGAGGTGCTGACCCCTGTTGAGATGACTCCTCCATGTCAACTGATTCTACCTCCAGGGAGGAGAAATGATTCGACTTCAGGAGGAGAAACTATTCGACGTAATGTCTTGTTTAGAAGACAACGGTCCTGGCTTAGTATTGTAGGTCCTTGAAGAGGACTTCGAGCTCGTCGATCGCTGCACGTCCCCAGCCGAAGGGTTTCGACCTCGATGGGGTGAGGAGGAGGCAGATCGTGGACCAGACGCCATCCCTTGTCCCGGAGGCGCAATACGGTGTAGAGGTGTAGTAGCCGCTTTTGGCGCGTTCACCTGAGGAGGTGGCATTGTCTTAGAAGTAGTCGGTCCAGTTGGGCTCGACCCCGTCTGATTACTAGAGGAAACACTAACTTTCTCTTTATTTTCATTATCCAACAGACGTTTTTCTAGCGTTTGTGTCAATTTTTTTCAGAGAATTCAGGAGCGATTCTAAAGCAGATTCGTCAGTAACAGAGATCATGGATGAGATAGATTTGATCAAGTTTTGCAAAGTGATTTTTGAGCCCTCTTCAGCAAAACTCGGTTTGTTCATATCACACGGGTTGAGAATCTCATACCATTTTCTCGCTTCTGGGAATGAGCATCTTTCTCGTGTTCTGATTTTTGGCTACCTAGCACCAGCTTGGAGCCATCTCTAGATCGTAGTTATTCAGATATCCTTTCCGTGTGACAGTCCACCAGGAAACGTTCATCTCGCAGTCTTTTAATGTCTCTGATCTGTCTGGACACTCCCTCAAACCACTTTTCCACGACAAAAGGGGAAATCCTTTGGTTTTCGTTGATTATTCGAACTATCAAGAAGCGTGGCCATATTTTAAAAAGTCCAAATTCCTTGCTTGTTTCTCTAGTTTTTATGTCGCTGTCAGAATCATGTCCATGTGTTTGGTCCAGTCCGTCATAAGTTCTGTTCTGTTTTTTGGTTTTTGTTTGTGTGGTCATTGATGCGTAGGCTCAACGATGGCAGAAATAAACGGTCACCTTAGGAGAGCTGCCGTGCTAGGGAAGGAACAATTGATGGTCTTCACGTCCATAAGCCTGGGGCCGCCCCTCATGCCAGACCCTCCGCATTGACGATTGTTAAAGTTTTAGACAGGCCACAACCATCCAGCCTCTGGTCATGCAGAACCAACGCAGACTTGCCTGTATGGGGGAGAATATGGGGGAGAAAGAAGGGATAGAAAGGTCCAGTAAGACAGAAGAAAGAAAATGGAAAAGCTACAAAGTTAGTGGAAAGAGTTTTATGGTGAAATAGAATACAGGTGAAAGGACCGAACAGGCAAAAACAATACAATAGGGAAAAAAAAGAGTTGGGCTAGCTTAGTCACCCAGCCAGAGAGTGGCTGGGGTCCAACCCCTGGCACGCGGAGCCGAGCCCGTAGGGTCTGCGGCAGAAAAATAAAATTGCTGTGAAAAGTAATATCCAAAAATGTTACTTGGTTAGAAAATTGGATGGGTTGGCCATGAACGTGGAGAGAAGGGTTCAAAACCTGGTTCTGTTTGCGATGAAAATGACTGCATTCGGTTTTAGAAAGCAAAAATTGGAAGCTGTTTCTTCTACCCACCCCTGAATATTATTTCTGCAAAGCTGAAGTTGACGCTGCACCCCTGCCTTGGTTTTACCCTTAGCCAAGATGGAGAAATCATCAAAAAACAAGGATTTATCTATCCCAGATTTGACGTTTGAACTATGTTGATCTTAATGTTAAACAAAAGAGGAGATAGAATGCTACCCTGAGAGACACCCATCTCCTTACCTTAAGGGAACCCATCTCCTGCTCAAAAGGATCTAATAAAGTGGAGCCAAGTCGGATATGAAACTTTCTATCGGTGAAAAAAAATTCTATAAAAATGGGGAAGTTCCCACAGAAGCCCAGGAGTTCTAGATCTTTTAGAATCCCAACCTTCCAAGTCTTGTCATATGCCTTTTCTAGATCAAACAACACAGAAACAACATGTTCACCATTAACCAACGCGTTTCTGACGAACGATTCGAATCGAACGAGATGATCTGAAGTGCTCCTGTTTTTGCCGAAACCACACTGAGAGATATCAAGAGCGTTGATGGATTCTAACTGCCACATGAAACGCTCATAGTTTTCCCATAGTTTTGCACAAACAGCTTGTAAGGGAATCTTTAGGCAGGTGTGAAATTAACTGATAATGAAGATTATCAGAGCCGGAAGCAGAATTATTGGATTTCAGGATGGAATCTGCCAATTCTTCCATAGAAAAGTGAAGGATATATGGTTCACAACTATCGGAGTCAAAAAATGAGGGTTCTCGTTCTTTTTTTTAATCTTTGATGTTTTGGAATTTTGGGGAATGAGCAGACGACGAATTGTGATGGGTGGGAGAGGTCGACAAAGCAGCCACCTGCTTTTTGTCAGTGATAATCTGTCCAAATGTTTTGTCAGACTTTGGATCACAGCTTTGGAGGTTTTTTTCCTTTAATTCTTTTTATTATTTTCCAGACTGTTTTGGAAGAGGTTTTGGTATGAAGTTTTGAACACAAGGGTTTTCCAGGATTGACGCCTTTTTTGCTTAAAGAGATACCTAGTTTCAGCTCGAAGCTTCTGGTGATTAAGTTTATTTTCAGCAATAGGATTTTGAAAGAAACTTCGTTGGGCTTGTTACCTTGTGTGATGAAGAGTCTTGCATTTTTCATCAAACCAAGGGGTCTTTGGGGCACTGCTTTTAATAATTGTTTTGGGTATATTTTCGGAAACACAATCTATTAGGATAATAATTAGAAAACTCCAAAGCTGGATCTTCAGAATTTAGAATTTGTACAAATCTGCTTTTTTGAAATTCAAACGCCGCTGGAGCTCCCCAGATTGATCTTCTAGAAACTTTAGAAAAATAAGAATTGATCACTTCCATAGAAATCCGAATGAGGTTTCCAATTCAGTTCCAAAAAAAGGTAAGCGTCACAGATAGCCAGGTCTAAATTAGAAAATGGTCCTAAATGGCTGCAATACGTAAGGGAATCTGAATTTAAAATACAAAGGTTGATGTCATCGACAACATTCTCCAAAATTGCTATCGTGACCATACCATTGGCATTTAAATCAACGCAGTGGCGAAGGTTCAAACACTGAAACAGGGATGCTTTCATAACAAACAATCACTTGTTTAGAGACGTCAGGTGTGGAAAAGGTCAAAAACAGAGTATTTGTGGGTACTCTGTTTCCGTCCTTGTCTTTCCTCTCTTGACCATATGTGCCTCGGTAACATAGGCTTTGCCAAGCCATCTTTTATTTCTGTCTCAGGGAGACCATCAAATTGAGATGACCATACAATTCCTTTGAAAGATTTGAGTGTGCGGTGACAACTTACATTTACATCAAACACTCGGCTACCTAGCTCCAGCTTGGAGCCAACTCTAGATCGTAGTTGTTCAGAAATCCTTTCCGTAGGACAGTCCACTAAGAAACTTCCTCCTTGTAGTCTTTTAATGTCTCTGATCTGTCTGGACACTCCCTCAAACCACCTTTCCATGACAAAAAGGGGTATCTTTTGGTTTTCGTTGTTCATCCTAACTATCAAGAAGCGTGGCCAAGTTTTAAAAAGTCCAGATTCCTTGGCTGTACGCCTAGTTTTCATGTCGCTGTCAGAATCATGTCCATGAGTTAGGTCCAGTCCGTCATACGTTCTTTTCTGTTGTTTTTTTGTTTTTGTTTTTGTTTGTGTGGTCATTGAAGCGTAGGCTCAACGATGGCAGAAATCAACGGTCACCCTAGGAGAGCTGCCATGCTAGGAAAGGGACAATGGATGGTCAGTGACGTCCATAGGCCTAGGGCCGGCTCTCATGCCATACGCTGCGCATTCGCGATTGTGAAACTTTTAGACAGGCCACAACCACAATTCGTGGCTCGAACCGTAGGACCGTACCAGACCCTTCACCTCATACACTAGCCCGCCCTTAAACTAGTTTCTGTAAAAGTTAGAGCAGCAGTTTCAATACAAGTGTTCAACTGCCCAATTGCTTGTTGAAATAGGGTTTCGTAAAAGCTCGCTGTTTACTTGTTGTATAGCCCCCACGGGCTCGGTTCCGCATGCAGAAGGTGGACCTCAACCTCTCTCTGGCTTGGTGACTAAGCTAGCCCAAACCTTTTTCATCCCTTGTGTCTTGTTTCTACCTTTTCGATCCTTTTACCTGTATTCTCTTTCATCATAAAATTATGTCCCCTAACTTTGTACCATCTGCACGATGAAGAGTGTCTACAGAAAACCGCAGGAGGCACGGGAGACACTGGCTTGTGTTAGATAGGGTGGCAAATTAACGGATTTCTTTGATTGTCTAAAAGGAGTCAAGCAAGGTTGCTTGCTTAATCCGGTGATTTTTTTCTCTTTTGATCTCAGAAGCAGATTTTGTCAGAAAGAATGGCAGCCATGGTATGCAAATTTTGCCTGGCTTTGAAAAAATATATTCTTTGCTTTTTGCAGACGATATTGTCTTAATCGCATCAACTCCGGGTGGCCTCCCAAACCAAATAAATGATTTAGAAGAAGCATCAAAATAGTTAGGTCTCATCGTAAATCTTGATAAAACAAAAATTATAATATTCCGTAAAGGTAAAGTAAAGGTGGTTATGTCTCCGCAAGAGAACGCTGGATATACGATGGTAATGGGTATTGAAATTGTTAACAAATATAAATATTTAGGTTTTGCTCTCTATTACGTTGAAACGCGAAGGATAGTATGTCTGAAACGCGCACGATCGATCTAATCGTTTCGCTTTACAAAGTATTCAATAATAGAGTGTATTTACCTTTGATTTGAGTTTGCATTGTTGTTAGAAGAAGCTTTGTATAACGTTGATAATTTTCGTTAGTCGATATTATTGGAGAATTCTCTAGATCTGCTTGTTTACTGTCGATAGAAGCTTCGCGATAGTTGAGAACAGTCTTGGACATAAAGGAAAGTGGTATGACGTAAGTCAGTGATGAAGAAGTTTGATTTGGTTGGTTGTGGTGCGTCACTCTGGCGTGTTCTAAATTATTCTGGAGTATGAAGAGACTATATAAGTGCCGCACTGTTTCAAAAGAGGTGTGTTGATAGTTGAGAATTGTATTGGAAAGTAAAAAGCTGAGAGTGAAAAGGCGATTGTATGCAGTTGTTGATGAACGCTGAATAAAGTTTGAAAACTACATACGAAGACTTTGCCTTGTTGGTGAGTGAGCAGGCTGCGTGGATAAACGAATCTGAGTTACACCTTATCAGGACTTAAGCATTGGGGCTGAATCAACTACTGATAGAAAAACACCAACATCAAACGAGTGTAACACTCTCATTACAAAGTTGTCAGAATCGACAGCCTGTGACGAATTTGCCAGTAAAGCAAAAGGCTAGATTCTAAACATTTTGAAAACTATGTGGGCATTCGGTAACCTTAATACAATTCTTTTCCAGCTTCTTGATGCTCAGGTAAAACCGATGTTATTTTATGGTTCTGAAGTATGGGACTTATCTAAATTAGATGTACTTGAGTCAGTGCATTTATTTGCTTGCAAGAGACTTCTTCGTGTGTCTAGTAAAACTCCGAACCACATGGTATACGGGGAAACGTGTCGATACCCCCTTTATATAAAATCCGCGATTTCATGTGCATATTACTGGTTAAAATTGCGTAAAATGTCACTGTCCAGAATCCCCAAATAAGTAGAAACAATATTAAGAAATTCATTGAACAGAGAAAACTCGCCTGGTAATTGGCTTTGTAAAATATTAAGACTGGTCTGGAACAATACGGCTTCCTTGACGTCTGGACAGAAGGTGGGACACGAAATGAACATGTATTTCTAGGTTTTATAAAAAATAGAATGATAGAGAATTTTAATAAACATTGGAAGAAGAAACAGGTTTCAAGTGATAGTTAAACTACAGAACATTTACAATGGAACAAAGTTTTTGAATTGTACCTAAACGACATTACGCTTCCTTCATTACGTCCAGGAATAAATGAATTGCGAGTAAACAAAGGTATCAGACTAGAACGTCGTCAACCTAATTGTCCCTTTTGTCCGGGCTGCATCGAAGTCGAAGTTCATTTCCTGTTCGACTGTCCAAAATATGATTCTATTAGACAGAAATATATCACTGCTGTTGATGTTCACCCTGTTTTTGTTCTGCAAAATCCTTCTGTGGAATTTCAAAGGAATCTTGCCATATACACTTTTTACAGCTTAGAACTCAGTGAATCTTCACTGATGTGATCTGTATTTCCAATATTTTGTTTTTTGTGTGAAATATTTTGCTATCTCCAAGTGTTATTGAAGGGAAAGGAAGTTTCATGATTGCTGTGTGCTTCTAGCACTTGCACGTGTGTAATACATATATGTTATAAAGGAAATAAGAGGTAGAGAGTAAAAGAAGGGGAAATAATAATAATAATAATAATAATAATAATAATAATAATAATAATAATAATAATAATAATAATAATAATAATTTTTTAAAAGGGAAAACAAAGGAAACAATTGAGGACAAAAAATATGAGGAAAAGAAAGAAAATGAAAGAAAAAAATATGTAAAAGGAAGAAAAGAATTAAGACCAAAAATAACAATTTTTTTAAAAGAAGAAAAACAAAGGAAGAGGTACGATACAAAGATGAAAAGTAAATAAACGTGAAGTGAGAAAGTCTTTTTGCATTTTAGTTCTTCTGCAACTGAATTGATATCTGACATGTGTGTGTGTGTGTGTGTGTGTGTGTGTGTGTGTGTGTGTGTGTGAGTATGTGTGTGCGTGTGTGTGTGTGCGTGTGTGTGCGTGTGGGTGTGTGCGTGTGTGTGTGTTGATGTGTGTTTAATTTGTCCCCATTGTAACCCCAATCCCCAAACTGTATGGCCCGGAGGCCTAATAAAACAGTTTCAAAAGTCAAAACAGTCTGTCTGTCTGTCTGTCTGTCTCCTCTCTTTCTCTCTCTCATTCTCTGTGTCTTTGTCATTCTCTCTCTCTCTCTGTCTCCTTTCTGTTTCTCTCTCCCTATCTCTCTGACTTATACATTCTAACCCAGGTGATCATCTTAGTGTATTGCTGTTATTGTTGTAATTCTTCTTCTTCTTCTTCTTCTTCTTCTTCTTCAAATGGTGATGATGATGATGATGATGATGATGATGATGATGACGATGATGATGATGACGACGATGATTACTATTACAGTTGTGCCTATTTAAATGATTGTTCGTTCCAAATACCAGCTTTGGCCCTTGCAACTGACCTGTCATAAGTATGTTACATAATTCTACAGGTTCGGAGAAAGATTCGGAGACAGATTCGGGGGCAGATTCGGAGGCAGCGAATGATCAACTGATTTTAATCCTGAGCATCGCCGCTGCAGTGGTGGTTTTCCTGATTCTTTCAGCAGTGATGTGCAAGTCCAGGTTAATACATTTTCAGTTTTATTATTATTATTATTATTGTTATTATTATTATTATTATTATTAGTCGTCGTCGTCGTCGTCGTAGTAGTAGTAGTAGTAGTAGTAGTAGTAGTAGTAGTAGTAGTAGTAGTAGTAGTAGTAATACTATAGTTATTTATCCGTCTAATCTAAACTTAGCTCTGTGCACTTACATGAATAAAGAACAACTATAAAACAAAATGATGAACTGTTGACAGCTTTTTGTTTTACTCACATGCATACTATGCGAGTCTAAGTACTCACCACTCCCACCGCCACCCACAACAAAATCCTGATTTTTGCAAACCTGTGTCAGATGAGTCCTAACTAATCCAAACATGATATTAACAAAAATGGTCGTCTGTCTGTCTGCCGTCTATCTGTGCAAAAACTTTAAAGTGGCCAAGTATTTCAACTATCACAACCAAGCATGGGAAGATGGATTGTATCCAAAATGAACAGTAAATGGATGACTTCACTTGAAGGTCAAGGTCACAGGGTCATCAAATGTTAATCAACAATTTTAAAATTTTCTTTTTCTAGGTTATTAATATTGAACTTATGATTTTTTGATGCCTGATATATATCAATGAGACACACATAATGTGCAAATTTTGTCAAACTCACTCCAAGGTCAAGATCACAGGAGCTGTCCAAAGTCGGTTTGCATAGATACTTTGAATTGACCTTGGCCCTAATCTATGAGAGATACAACGTTTAACCTTGTTCTATTTAGAGGCGATAGATTGATCGTTCATGTACGTTCCGTTTTTGCATTGACCTTGAAGGTCAATGTCATTTTAGGCCTTGCAAAACATAAAAAAAAATAGGTCATCGTACAATGGAATGGCAGTTTATTTCACCCATAGTATGCAACAATATTGGGTTATTTGATCAGACATGCATGAAAGATCACGTGATAGTCAAGGTCACTGTACGTCAAGGTCATCCTAAGGTCACCGTTATTATTTTTTGGGGGCGCAATACAACTTTCTCTGTAGTTTATTTCGTATTACTTGAGTGCATTTGGAGCTAGAGGTCAATGTCATCTCAAGGTCAGGAGCATTGAAGGATTAAAGTCGGTTCTTTGCATTTTAATGCCACCACATCAGAGATATATGAATTGGCTATTCACCGCCACCCCCCTCTTTATGCCACCCCTCTTTTCTCCTAAATTAAGTACTTTTTGAATATTTTAAATCACTCTTCTCTCTCTCTTCAATTGCCCTACTTCTGTCTTAAATCCTGTCTTGAATTAGGCCCCCGCATTTCTCAAATACATTTTTTTTCCTCACCCCATAAACCTCTTTTTTGTATTTTGTATTACAGATATACAAAAAAAATATTTACTGATAATATTACTTTTTGTAACAGTCAACCAGCAAACCAGGCTTTAACTGAATAGTATTAGATCAAAGATTAGATGCGGAGATCTGCTGGAAGTATTTTTTGCTTAACGAGGTAATCTATAGTGGCCATAGATAAAGTTGGAATTCCAACAAGCTTACCAATGTCTGCGAGATCCTATCCTATCCTATCCTATCCTATCCCGTAACTCGGAGGTCGTTGTGGCACCACAGATGATTGTTTAACCAGCGTACTCCATCTTTTCCTGTCCTCAGCAACCCTGATTGTTTCGCTCAGTGTCAAACCAGTCCATTCTCGAATGTTGTCCTCCCACCTCCTTTTTGGTCTCCCTCTTCTTCTACCTCCTTGCACTGTGCCTTGCAGGATGGTTGGTCTATGCAAGACCTAACGATCTGGTGACGGGGCCATACCATCGGAGTTTCCGTTTTTTCACCACTGTGAGCAGGTCATCGTGTTGTCCAATGGCTTGTGTGATGGTCTGTCGGACTTTGTTGTTGATGATGTGCTGGGTTTAGGAAATGCACAAAAGTCTTCTGTAGCACCTCATCTCCATGCTTTGTATTCTTCGTTGGAGATCTGCTGTGAGAGTCCATGTTTCGCAAGTATTTAGGAAAATGGAGATGACAAGGGAGCGCAGCAGCCTTACCTTGGAATGTAGACTGATGGCCCTGTCTTTCCAAATTGGATTCAACCTCGCCAGGGCAACAGTTGTTTGTGCGATCCTGGAGAGGACTTCCTGTCTGGACCCATTGTCTGATACAATGGCTCCTAAATATTAGAAGCTATGCACTGTGTTGAGGGACTGGCCTTGGATTTTGATGTCCGTGTTGATGTCATTGGTGTTGTTGGTCATCATTTTGGTCTTCTCTGCACTTAGTTCCATGCCATAGGCCCTGTAGGCGGTGTCAAGCCTATGTCTTAGCTGTTCAAGGTATTGTTCCTCTCCAGCCAATCCACCAATGTCACCCGCAAAACGGAGGTTAGAGATTGCTCTTCCCCCTTTGCTGACTGTGCCTTCATGATCTACAAGGGCATCTGACATGATGCGCTCTAGGAAGATGTTGAAGAGTGTTGGAGAGAGTAGGCATCCCTGACGCACACCGATTGTTGTTCTGAACCAGTTTTTGATGGCATTGTTGTGGAGGACTGCACTGGTAACCTTGTCATACAGGCTTTTGATGACTTCAATAATTTTATGGCTGATGTTGTACACTCTCATGGTTGCCCACGGAGCTGCATGCCAGGCTCGGTCAAACGCCTTCTTGAAGTCTACGAACACATGATATAGACGTTGGTGCTGTAGGTATTTCTCGCAGATTATTCTGAGGTTGAAAATCTGTTTAGTTGTACTTCGTCCTGCCCTGAATCCTGCTTGCTCTTCAGCTATGATTTGTTCAGCTTGGGGTTTCAACCTGTTGAGTATTATTTTCAGGAGGACTTTGATGGGATGGCTGATGAGGCTGATGGTGCGGTAATTTTCACATTTCTGAAGGTTACCTTTTTTGGGAAGAGTGATGACAAGCGACTGGGTCCATGGTGTAGGCCACTCCGCACTCTGCCAGATCTTGTTGCAGATAATGGTGAGTGCGTCAATCATTGCTTCTCCTCCTGCTTGAAGCAGTCCCGCGGGTATGTTGTCCACTTCCGCTGACTTCCCCTTCTTCAGTGATTGCACTGCTGCCTCAACTTCTTCCCGGAGAATTGGGAGGATTTCTTCTTCTCTGTTTTCTGGACATGCTAGAACTGATGGGTCTCCGTTTGGTGTATGGTTGTAGAGGTCAGGGCAGTATTCTGTCCATCTGTCCAAGACTTTGTTCTTCTGTAAGGCATATGCCAGACTAGCTTTGGATCGTGGAGGCCTTGGGCTGTTTAATACTTGTCAGCCGCTTCACAGTCTGGTAGGCCTTCTTGCTGTTGTTCTTGTTCAGACTGTTCTCTATTTCCTGGCATTGATCTTCTATCCAGTTCTCCTTTGCTGTGCGCAAGCCTTTTCAGATGTCATTGTTCATTTTTTGGTATACATCAGCTCCCTATGAGGTGTTCTTTTTCTTTTTCATCTCACTTAGTTTGTCACACCACACAGGTACAAAAGTTCAGGTGTGATCCACAGCCTCTTCTTTGGCCAGTGCTTTCCAAAGATCTGTCACAGCCAAGTTGAAGGTGGCGGTCATGGTGTTGACATCTACTTCACCAGCTCCCCAAATGAGCAGTGGTGCAAATTTCCCTCCAATTGTGGCCTGAAATATTTCAGCCACCTCCGGGTCCGGCAGTTTGTCCAGATCAAACTTCAGTCTAGTGCACTTTACTGTGTTTACTCTCTTCAAGTGAAGCCGGAAAGACATCATCACGAAATCGTGGTCACTTCCGATGTCTGCTCCTGGAAAAGTGCGTGCCCTGCCAATGTCGATGCTTGATCTGAAGCGTTTCCTGACCATGATGTAGTCGATCTGGTTGTGATGCTCCCCGCCTGGACTGTGCCATGTCCATCGTCTGGATTTTTTTTTTAGACCAAGCGTGTTTGCCAGTATCAGATTGTTGTATCTGGCAAACTCCAACAATCTCAGACCCCTGTCATTTGTCTCGTTGTTGCAGTGGGGTCCACATGTGTCTCCCCAGTTGTTGTGGGCATCTTGGGCAACCTTGGCATTCCAGTCGCCTTCCACTATGACTATGTCCTTCTTCGGCACTTGGTCAAGGACAGCCTGTAGATTTTCATAGAAATCCTTCACTTCGCTGTCGTCATAGTCTGATGTTGGAGCATAGGCCTGGATGATGGTGATGTTGAAAGGGGCTGCTCTTAGACGGATGGTAATGAGTCTACTGGAGACTGGGCGGCAACCCATGACAGTGGCTAGACTGTTCTTGTGGACCAAGAATCCAACTATGTGTTCGTGCCCTGTCATTTCTACCGCTGAAATAAAGCTTGTGGCATTTGTCGGTCGTTGTTTTACCTATGCTTTTTCAGCGCAGTTCGCTGATCCCTAAAACGTTCCATCGATAGTGGGCCATCTCCTGGGCCCTTTCTTCTAATTTTCCCTCCGCATTTAGGGTTCTGCCATCTGGCATTCCAGGTTCATATAACGATGTTATTTCTGGTGCGAATCTTGCTAAGTTGTCCTTCAGTAGCACACTTATCGCCTCCGTCCTGGTGGCCAACGGAAGACGCGGTCCTTGTTGACCCGGGCGACGACCGATCCGGTATGACGTAAATGATTTTATTTATCATGCAGTGTGTCTTGGGCAAGAAAGAAAGACCTGGCAGGGCCCAATCCTCTCCAGGCTTTTGGCCACAGCCGATATCCACAAATACAGTGTGGCTCGCCTTGGCCCCGAGCACGTGGTCGTTGACCCTGTAGTAACATGAGGTTCCTCCGTCGTGGCCGGTGACTTCTGTGTAGAAGACTTTCGCCCAGTGATGCCGTGCTGAAATCACCCCTGTTAGTCGCCTCTTACGACACGTCGGGAAACGTTGGGTCTATTCTAATCAGTGCCCGAACCCACAGGGAGATCCATTTTCCCTAAATCAACGGACTTCAAGTTAAACCGAGATTTTGCAATCATTGCGTATTTTGTTTTCAATACAACTATAATACCACTGTGGTAGGTGAGATTCACAATGGTCTGTTCATATGGCATGCTCATTTTTATATATTAAAAATTACTTTTGAAAAATTATTACTGCATTGAAAATACATCTAATGATGGCTTTATTTTTAATAAGGGAGATGATTCAACGTTTTCTTTTTCTATGTCTTTGTGGAGGCTTGTGTTTTTGTTTGTTACATCTGTAAGATTCATACATCAAGTAACAGCAGCCCCCAGACCAGCAGCAGCAACAAAATAATAAACTTGCTTGCTTCAAAAAGAACTTGGCTCTACCGATTCTTCAGGTTTTGTTGCTAATGATTGTTGTTGTGTTATTGAT
The DNA here is from genome assembly GCA_036898135.1 of Oncomelania hupensis. Taxonomy (NCBI): domain Eukaryota; kingdom Metazoa; phylum Mollusca; class Gastropoda; order Littorinimorpha; family Pomatiopsidae; genus Oncomelania; species Oncomelania hupensis. The sequence continues at coordinate 47,836,527 of CM072516.1, read as the reverse complement.
TCTTCCTTTGACTGTTCTTTGTTTAATATATTCGCTTTTATTTGTCTGTTCCATCAGTGTAATTTAATTTGTTTCCACCTGCGATTCGTCTGGGACTTTTTTCTTTAGTCACTCAGTCCACTGCGTTCAGTGGAATTTTCTGTAGCATAGTCTTATGTGTCTCTGGGTTCTGGTTCATCTCCGGATTGGAAGAGTCCATTTTTAATGGCAGAAAAGTTTACATGTTGAAAAGTAAATAGCCCAGCCAAAAATTAGTTAGTTATTCATTGCTTACAGGGTCCAGCGGACTGCAAGAGCCGAATCATGACCACAAAATCAAGACCACAACTTTGCTGGACTCACCCCTGAACCGCATTGTAGAGAACGTGAATTTTCTGGCTTCAACAATATTTCTATTTTTAGAAAGTGATTATTTTTTTTTGAAAAATATACTTAACATTTCATTGGTTAAAAATGTGAACCAATAAAATACTGAATAGCCGGAAGTAAGGGCAATTGGAGCTCACTTCAGGAATATGTTTCAAAGTGTCAAGTTGTGTGAAGTCAAAGTGTCAGGTGTGTAGGAAAAAAAAGAAAAAAACTAAAATTTTGGGGAAGATTTAAGAGGTAGAATGCATCGAAGGCTTATCAAGGAGTATAGGTTCGGTGGACTTTCTCTCTGAAATTGGATTGTGTATTGTGCTGTAAAGATTACAGGTATTTATAATGTTTTCGTGATTGTAAAATGTTGGAGAAGTATATTTTTGTATTGCATGTATTGTTTTGAGAGTTGGTGAGCTGTTATCCACTAAGGTGAAATATAATTTTCATTAATGTAATAATGTTATTAAGTACATTGGGATATAATTATAGAGTTGTAGATAATGTAGAATGAATGGAAGATGTGAGTATGTTTTAGTAATTTTCATTCATGAAAGACTTATACATGTACCTGGATATGGATAACATTGTGGGGGAAGGAAAGGATCACATATGGAACGGAATTGGAAGAGTGAAGAAACTAAGGGAGATGAGCAAGGATGAAACACAGACGAATACTATGATTATAATAATCAGGGTATTGACGAGTGTATACATATATTGTTTTAGCTGCCTACTGGAAGCTGGTTAGCTTCCCATACGTGGACATACAAGGTTGTCGTCGTGAAACGGGAAACAGACGAATCGTGAGAACGGAGTTTTCAGGACACAGGATGATCTTCACTACAACTGGTGACATCGGCTGTCAACAAATCTTCTATGCCATAAAGAAGGCGTCACTGCTATTTCAGAAAGATAAACACACGTGTTTATCTGCCTGTTTACAAACGCCATCTGCTCAACTATTTGTGTACAAGCATTGTACGTTACAACAGGTAACAATCTTTTTTTGTTTTGGTTCGGGACATGAAAATGCCAGCTGGGGGACTCCTAGACTCGTAGCCTGATACATGTGAGGTGAAAGATTTGTGCAAGTTATTATTGTTTAGATATATAAAGCATTGAGAGTGTGTAGCTTATATTTGCGTTGGTGTTTGCCTGTGTTAGTGAGAGTCTGTGAATTTGTGGGTGTGGTAGTTAACAGAGATTCTTAACTGCACACTTTATTTTGATTTAGAAGTCAGATATATTTTGCATTCAGTTAGTTATTATAAACAGGCACCCATCAAATTCCACCCGTTACACGCATAAAAGATCTGCCGAAACAATCCTAGTAGTAACAGCAAAGGCACTCCACTAGCCGGCCACTTTACAATAAAGCCATCCCAAGCAGGGGATGCTGAGGCTATTCTCTAATTTATTAAACCCCCGTTTACAAAAACAAAATAGAATACAAGCATCATTATAAAAATATCAACTAAACACATTCATATAAAATGCCTACATTGCCAAATAATAATATCATAGGAAGCCCCAATGACAATTTAGCAGCCAATATTCCCAAGCTGATCCAAAGTACCTCACACACTGTCACAAGAGACTATTTAGACCCTGCACTACGGCTTCACGCCTTAAATAGTTCAGCTTGATTTAGTTTAGTAACTTAAAGTCGCTGCCTAGCAGACGACCGAAGTTAAAGGTTTGGTCTAAGCATGTGTAGTCTAGATAAGGTTGGCAGTGACTTCATCCTGCTGACATAAAAGAAGAAAAAAGAAGCAGAGAGAGAAGCAGAAGTTAGGTGAATAGAAGCAGAGAGAGAAGCAGAAGTTAGGCGATTTCAGTATGATCGGGAATAAAAAGAACGAGACAGACGAGAAAAAGAATGATAAAGACAGCACGAACTGGAATTGAGAAGATTAGGCTATGACCCCTCAAGTTCTGCCACAACCCTTCCCCACTTAGATCAACTAGATGGAGCCCCTCACCCAGTACTAGATATGTCGTTTCCACTTGGGCCCTTCAACGAAAAGAGAAGAAGGTCTAGATCTCTTTCTAACTAGATTTGAGCGCCTAGCAACAGAGTACAAGCTGGAACACACTCATTGGGCTTTTAAGCTTAGTCAAGGGCTGAGAGGAAAAGCACATGACATCTACAGTAAGCTACCGACTGAAAGAGCGACTGACTATGACAGAGTTATAGAGGCACTCCTAACGGGATTCGAACTCACAGGAGAATGCTACGGGCAAAAATTCCGCACCAATCGGAGAATGAAGGAGAAAGTTACGCACAGTTCTCAGATCGTCTTTCCACAATGCTGGGTTAGCCAGTCAGCCAGTAATAAGACATATGACGGACTGACCAAACTATTAGTTTGGGAACAGCTACGAGAGACCATGTCCCCCCGAGCTGAAAACATTTTCAGTAGAGCAGGGCGCGGAAAGACTGGATGATCTGGTCAAGGTCGCAGATAGGAGAATCCAAGAGCTTCAGGCGAGACCTAAAGCCTAACGGGAAAGAGGTACCAAAAACGAAGCCCTCACCGGGACGAGCGCACCGCGATTCGGCCGACTCACACCAGACCTGGGCAAAATGGAGGACCCATCGCGGAATTCGGGAAAAGAGATCCCGCAGAGCAGAGGCGGTATTGCTCGTTCTGCAACAAAAATAATCACTCCATCGCGGAATGTTTCAAGTGGGCAGCACAACGTAGAGACGAGTACTCATAGAGTACTAACTCAAAGCAGCGGTACAAACCCACTCCCCATCGGAGATCACCCATCGGTGAAAGACACGGTCAAGGTCAACGGTAAAGTCGCGAACTGTCTGTATCACACCGGTCTATCATACGATGCCATAGTACGCAAGTCTTGTATCGCGCGCGGACTTGACGGACAAGACAGTCGAACTACAAGGCGCAGACTTGACGAAACCGACCCTTGCCCATGACGAGGAAGCGGAACAGATTTCTCCTCACACTCGTCAACGCCTGTTCGATGTGGTGCGAAGTAGTCACTTTGCCAGCGATCGACACCAGGAAGATTGCAGATGCACTCATCGCCATCTTTATCAGAGTGAGATTCCCTGACAGCATTAGGGCAGACAACGGATCTCAGTTCACCGGCCGCCTGATGCAAGAGGTGTTTGAGTTGCTACAGGTACATCACATACGCACGCCACCTTACCACCCAGCCAGCAACGGTCAGGTAGAAAAACTGAATGGTACCCTTCTTACCATCCTCAGGAAAGTAGCCGACGACAACATAGAAGCGTGGGACACCTACGTGAATGCGGCACTGTTCGCATACCGAGAAACACCCCATGCAGCCACAGTTGTACCCCGTCAACATTGCTTTTCGGTAGACTACTAGCAGGACCGTTAGAAACAAACGCAGAAGTTGGACGGAAGCTAAAATGGACGACACACCTAAAGGTGCAACCAAGTATGTCGCAGACCTGCAGAAAACACTCAAAGCCACGTGGAAGAAAGCTGGTGAAGCACTGAAGAAGGCAAGAGACCGTCAGGCGAAGTACTACAACCGCCACGCGAAGGACCGAGAACTGCAAGTCGGCGATCAAGTGCTACTATTACTCCCAAGTGGCACCAACAAACTGGACATCGCTTGGAGAGGACCGTATCGGGTGACTGCCAAGAAATCCCAGACAGTCTACCAAGTAGAGGTAAACGGGAGAGCCCCATACCACCACATCAACCTCCTCAAGAAATACACAAACCGACCAGCGACCCCCAGCACTCACAACTTGCTAGCCATCGCCATCTCTGAGGAAGGAGAAAGCATGGAGACAAATGCCAAAGAGTACCCCCGGCAGTCCAAGGAGACCCACAAGGATGTGATATTCAACGGAAATCTCTCAGCCAGACAACAATAGCAAGTACTACATCACCCTTCAGGCATACCCCTCCCAAGTCGAGTACATCCCTGGCAAAGAGAACCACGGAGCCGACTACCTAAGTCGTCATCTCGTGGAGGACACATCAGTTGTTGCCCACCCACAACAACTAAGGGCCACAGCACCAGAATTTGTCCCCGTCCAGTAACCCCCTGTCACTAGTGTCCATAGCTACCTGGCATAGCATTGCAGCTCAGGTAGAGTAACTTTATTAGTTTGTAAATAGGACCCTAGGATAGTGCAGTGTCAAACTAGGCTCTGTAGTAGAAAAAGGTCGAATCCAGTAGTCATTGCCTTTTTTCAGTTGAGGGAGCCTGTCACGAGAGGCTATTTAGACCCTGCACTACGGCTTCACGCCTTAAATAGTTCAGATTGATTTAGTTTAGTAACTTAAAGTCGCTGCCTAGCAGACGACTGAAGTTAAAGGTTGGTCTAAGAATGTGTAGTCTAGATAAGGTTGGCAGAGACCTCATCCTGCCGACCACACGGCTAGGTAGGCATTCTTTGTATAGAACCTCAAACGAGAAGGAGCTACGCTCTGACATATCTCTCTAGCAGAAGACTAAAGCAGGTGACGGGTGAAATTAAATTCATTGCAGTATAGCTAGGGCCTGACATTGTCAAGAAGACGAGCAGGCATCTTGGTCCACGGCAGGGAAGAAATCCCACAGAGAGGCAACCCTAACACGTGGCCTGAACCCGTGAGCAGCGAGAGCATTGGGATTCGCTAGCTCCATAGTCAACTACCTAGAAGAAGAGACAACAACCCCGCACATCAGCGATAAAAGCTAAGTCCTCCGAAACCGTGCCCAAACACGGATCTACGATAGTCTACTCGTCCAGAAAAACGAATAATAGGACAGAAAGAACTCATAGCCCAATGATGAGACAGTAACAAATGTTGAGAACAGCAGCTGCATAGACCCATCAAGAAGCGAACTACTCGAAGTGAAATTTGGACATTTAAGTTAGTGTAGAGTGTTTAGAGAATTATGTATAGAGTAGAGGAAATAAATGTGTGATATTTACTGTTAACATGTGGCTGGACTACCTATGTTTCATAGACGTGCAGGAGCTAGTGTGTCAATGAATCTTTACCATTTTTCCCTATCTCTATAACCCTATCCACATACAGACCGAGCTAAACTTATAAATGTATTAAGATTAGTCTTAGGGTGATTTCACTAGCCGAACTCCGTCGATGATAGACGAGTGGGTAATAGCATTCCATTGTGCAGAGCCCAGCAACACACACACAAATGAGGAGTTTTGTCCCGGAAGAGTTTTCAAGAAAAAAGCTAGATAACTGGTCTAGCGAAGAAGATAGTATAGTAGATTGATAAAACAGAATAGGAATGAGAAAGAACAAATGAGAAAGACAGCGACAGTGGAAATTGAAAGCACTAAATTTCAAGAAAGTGGGGATACTATATTTACGGAAACCCCTGGCACCTTTACAGGGGAACAGCCGAAAATGTTGCCAACAAACCTCCAAACTTATAATACAAAGTTCTTGTCACGTTGCTAAGGTAATTATTAATAACAGGATCCTGATTCAAATTGTGAAATAAATCTTCTTCAGAATCTAAAACAAGGAACGCGGATACAGTTTTTGTATATAACTTTATAATAGACATCCCCAAACTTGTGACCATTTGTGAGCTGAGCACTTTGTGGTATCTATTATGTAAAGTAATGATTTCTTCAGGTTTTAGTCTTAGTGCTTGTCATGGTGTTAAATCAACACCTAAATATAATTTTGATTTTCCTGAAGCAATCAAACTCATCAACCTCTCTCTTTTTTCTGTATAACCGTCCGTGGCTGTAACATTGGTTGTTTCTGTGGTGAGCGATTCGTCGTAATTCATTTTTAATAGGAACAAATATTTAAACACTAATTAAAATATTTCTGGCGCTACTATAGTTCTTGGCACTGCTGCTGTAAACGCGTTAGCCTTTTCAGGATCAAATTATTGGTTTTCAAAACTAGACAGTAAAAAAGAATCTAAACGGCATAACTTAGCAATGGAGAAATTATCACAAGATCAGGCTGAATAAGAAAAAAAAACAGACTATTTCAGCTTGATTTCATTAATAGAAGAATGAAAGAAGGACATGCTGATAAAATATTTGAAGATGTTGATGAAGCTTTGCATCAATATTATTTATTTACTGGCACAACATTACCTCCATTAAAACAACCAGTGTTGTCTTATTACTATGCACATAGCAACGACAGAGACAGGAAAACTAGTCTTAATTGTATTTTGAGCAGTAGTAGTTTATTATCCTTTAAACAAATCTATTAAATAAAAATAATGTCTGCTTCTTTTTCTAAAGTATCTTATTCTGAATCAGTGTATTATACAGGCAAAATGGCTGTCGATAAACTAACAGAAAAGACATGACTGCCAGAAAAAACTATTAAACAATGGTTAGATAAACAAGTGGTATGGCAAATTTATCTCCCACCCCAGAAGAAAATAATAAGACCTACATTTTAAAATGGCAAGCCCAAGAATACTCATCAAAGGGACTTGCTGTATCATCGTCACGACACATTACGAAGAAAGAAACGCACTGTTATTGATCTTGCATCGAGGTATAAAGATGCCCACAGCGGCTCAACCAACGCTTTTCAGATTTTGAGGTTAGGTCAGCCAGGCTAGCTATAAATAGCTTTGCTGATGCTTCCTTTCTCTGGAAGGGGGTGGGGGGGGGGGTGCAGGCAAGCTATAAAAGCATGCGAAACACAGAGGCACTGAACAGAACAAGAGTCTCCTCTCTGAAAATCCTTATCGGGAAGAGAGGGGACTATAAACTGATACATACATATAGGCACTGAACAGTGCTGATCACATAGGAATTGAGCTGGTGTGTGCCGAATCTCTTACAACCAAACAGTACGTGCATTAGAGGTTTGTATTGCATTAGATGCAATTTATTCTAGAGGCCCTCTTAGATTTTCCAGACTAATTCAATGTGATAATGGATCAGAATTTAAGGGTCCAGTGAATCAATTGCTATTAAAACAAAATGTTACAATGCGAAGAGGAATTCCTGGGTTACATAGATCTCAAGGTCTCGTAGAAAACTTCAATCGCCAACTAGCATAGAAATTTTTTACTTATCAGTATTCTAAGGAGTTGTTTACTGATACCACTAATACAGAATGGGTAACTTGAACTACCTCGAGTTTTGAGATAAATGAATTCTGAAACTCAAACTATATTGAAACCAATTGAAACTGTAAAATTTAAACAGATCAATACTTCTAAGATATGTGAAGGTAACTCTGATTTAAAGGTCAACCACAGTGCTCGGTCAAAAAGTTTCTGCTGAAAGAACTTTACTAAATAATACCAGATGCAAAAAATTCGGTAAGCAAAGCTCTATCGTTTAATAGATATCGATCACTGAAAGTGGGATTTCCTACCTGTAATTAAGGGTAAGGGAAGTAATACTCTAAAACGCAGCTATCGCTGATCGTCCCTCGCAGTGACGTCAGCAACTGTAGACAATGGCCGATTGCGAAGAAGTTACAAGCGAGACAAGCAGTGTTTCTTCACTCGATCTGTCGTGTTACAGCAGTGCTCTCTTCTGTTAGAAACGAATTCGACCCCCGAGTACTAATTGTAATAATAAACAAATAATTATACGAGCTAGACCCGTGAATACATAACCTCTTCAGGGGCGGATCAGTTAGTTTTTTTTTTTTTTTGGGGGGGGGGGGGGGTGTTTCCAAAATTCGTATAAAAAATAAATATATATATATATATATATATATATATATATATATATATATATATATATATATATATATATATATATATATATATATATATTATTTATTTTATGTTTATTTTTATTTTTATTTTTATAATTGTATTCTCTCTCTCTCTTTCTCTCCTTCTTCTTCTTCTTTCTTTTCCTTTTTTTTTTTTTTTTTTTTTTTTTTGGGCCGGAAACCCCCCCTCGTCCGCCCCTGCGTTCCCTTTTCTGAAAAGCTCCTCTGACTTTCCTGACGATAGCAGACGATGGATGTGTAGTAGCCACTGTGACTGTAGTTGAAGTTGAAGCAGTACTAGTAGGCCTACTACTAGTAACTTGAATCACTGTTGCTGTTGTTGAGGCTTTGGATCGTTGGAACAGAGATAGGCTTTAATGTCTGTATTGTTTTCATCCCAAAGCTCCGCATAAAAGTGGCACTTGGGGGGTAGCAGTCTTCAGCGAAGTGTTTTGCGCAAATTGCTGACGACGCACAAATCTCACCCACTTATTTCGCACTTCTTCGTTTTTTGGAAACCTATGCAATGTTATCCCATCCGCTTGTTTGTTTGTACAACCTCCAACGGCACAATATAGGCCACTGCTCTTCGTTTTCCTGCGTTTTGGTAGAGAAGTTTTTTGTTTGTATGTAGATTATAGTCACACGACACTTTCGCATATAGGTGACTACTGGACCGATTTATACTGACACCAGTTGTTGGTAAAGGGAAAAATAATATGATCACACGTTGACCAAACCGGGATTCGAACCACCGACCTTTCGGTTACTAGCAAGACGCTCTTACCAAGTGAGCTACCCCGCCCCTGGTAGAGAAGGGGCACTATCGGACTCTATATCGTCTCCAACAGTTGACGTCACGAGCCATGTGGTCACGTGAGCGGGCTTTTCGAAGGTGCAAAAGTTTATTCGAAGTAGATTTTATTAAATATTAAAAAAAGGCAGCATTTTTCGGAAAAAAAGTTGTTTGGCATGTGACTTCTTTTATTATGTAGATATTTTGTGCTCAATTTTATATTTCAATGATGTTGACCTTTAAGTTTGCTAACTGCAAAAGGGAAATATTTATATCAGCTGGGGTAAATTGCCAATGAGGACAAAAAAACAGCAATCGATCCTGTGTGGTCACTATTTACAAAGTTTACAGAGCGATGTCTAGCAAACCACCAGTCTATTATTTAAGACAAAAAAGTGATCGCAGAACACCGCAAAGAAACTTTGTAAAAGAGGAATTACAGATAGCTTCTAATGACACTGAGCTATTAAAACTTCCCAATTAAAAAAATACATAAGAATAAAAATGACGGACACATTAAGGATCTTGGAAAGTATTTTCATGGAAATTTTGCTACCCCACACATGACCATGTTAGAAGATGAATGCTATAAAATCTTTTTCGAATGCCTGCTTTATGAACCATATGTTTATATTTCTAATTGCATAATTAAACAATATGAAGTTAATGAAGACAGCAAATTCCTAGTCAAAAGAGCCTTCAAAAGAAAAGCAGTATAAAGGATGCAACTTATAAAGGTAAAGGTAAGGTAAAGGTAGTCCCATAGCCTGTGGCCGTAGGGGGAGCGTGATGTTGGAGATCACACTTATCTTGGGCCAGCGTAATGAGGTTGATGTCCATCTCTCTCCCTTGCTGCTTTACCTTCCCCACCCTTAAGAGAGTAGGTACTCAGTCACAGTTGAGTCAACTGGGGGCGTTGTTATTTGTCGCTTCACGTTTTGCGGTCACTCATCCAAGTGCTAACCGCACTGGACGGTGCTTAACTTGCGACACAGTAGCGAGTGCTCCAACCACTGCGCTATCCGACACCCCCCAACTTATACTCATTAGTCATACACATATTACTTTGTTTATGGGCAAGTTTTATAAGGCAAGTCCGTAAAACAAACCTACATGTAGCCACATGTTGTAAACGGGGGTTCGATAAATTAGAGTATAGCCTCAGCATCCCATGCGTGGGATGCCTTTATTTTAAAGTGACCGGTTGGTGGAGTGCCTTCAGTGTTACCACTAGGATTGTTTCGGCAGATCTTTTATGTGGATCAGGGGCGAGTCCTCTTTCAGCCAAGTTGTGGTCTTGATTTTGTGGTACTGATTCGGCTGGACCCTGTAAGCAATGAATAACTAACTAACTTAGAAATGCATAGACGTTAGGCTAATTACAGCATCTAATCAGGCAATTAAGTTAACATCTAACCCTCAATATCCTATCCTATCCTATCACGTAACTCTAAGGCCATTGGGGCACCCTGGTCCTGATTTGGCTCGGAAGAGTCCGCTGGACCTAAAGCAATAATCATGTAAAGTAATGTAGTTGGGGCACCACAGATGATCGTTTAACCAGCGTACTCCATCTTTCTCTGTTCTCAGCAACCCTCATGGCTTCGTTCAGTGTCAGACCAGGCCATAATTGAATGCTGTCCTCCCACCTGTTTTTCTGCCTCCCTCTTCTTCTGCCTCATTTCATCGTGCCTTGCAGGATGGGTTTTGCAAAGCCTGATGAAATCGTGTTGTTCTTGTTCCACTCCAGCTAATATATCAATGTTATCTGCAAAATGGAAGTTGGAGATTGCTCTATCGCCTATGCTGACTATGCCTTCGTGATCTGCAAAGGCATCTGACATGATGCTCTCTAGGAATATGTTGCTCTGAGCCAGTTCGCGATGGCGCTGTTGTGAAGGAATGCACTGGTAGCCTTGTCATACAGGCCGTTGATGACTTCAATAATGTTAGGGCTGATTGTGTATACTCTCATGGTTGCTCACAGAGCTGCATGCCAGACTCGGTCAAATGCTTTCTTGAAGTCTACAATCACATGATATAGATGGTGTTGGTGCTGTAGGTATTTCTCGCAGATTGTTATGAGATTGAAAATATGCTCAGTGGTACTTCGCCCTGCCATCAATCCCGCTTGTTCTTCCGCTATGATTTGTTTAGCTTGGGGTTTCAATCTGTTGAGTATTATTTTCAGGAGGACCTTGCTGGGTTGGCTGATGAGGCTGATGGTGCTGTAATTTTCTCACTCCTGAAGGTTACCCTGTTTGGGAAGAGTGATGACAAGCGACTGAGTCCATAGTGTAGGCCACTCCTCACTTTGCCAGATCTTGTTACAGATAATGGTGAAGGCGTCAATCATTGCTTCCTCTCCTGCTTGAAGCAGTTCCGCGGGTATATTGTCCACTCCTGCCTAAAAGAGTGGTATTTTAGTGTGCTGAATACAACATTCTCAAGAATCGCAAAATCTGTGTTTAGAATGAAGCCTGTTGAATGAGGGAAAATGGATCTCGCAGACATTGGTAAGCTTGGTAGAATTTCAACATTATCTATGGCAACTAAAGACTATCTTGGTAAGCAAAAAATATTTCCAGCAGACCTACACATCTAATCTTTGACTTCTGTTCAGTTACTGAATTGTGTTGAATAAACATAAAAACACAAGAAAAGAAGTAATATTATAAGTAAGTAATATTTTTTTATGATTCAAATACTACACTCAAAATATTATTATAAACTCTCTTTCTGTCTCTTTCTCTCTCTCTCTCTCGCTCTCTCCATCCCTCCACACACTAACCCCATCAGTCCTTAACTACAAAAGGCCAATGTCATTCAGGCCAACCGTGTAATTTGAAAAGAGCGGTGTTGCACTTGCAGTGACTGGCAGTAAGGTAGCCCTGAAAATGAAAAAAAGGTCCCACTAGCCTTTGGCTAGTAACTTAAAATTTTTACTAGCCAAACTAAAAATTTTACTAGCCAAACTAAAAAAAAAGTTCATTTTAGCGCACTGGCATTTGGCGACTAAAGTTTTTTTTTTTAGTCGCCAATTTTTTTTTCACTAGCCATGGCGACTAAATTAGTCGCCATTTTCAGGCCTGTAAGGTCAGGTACAAACCACAGAAAGCATTGTTGGGCAGGGGCGGGCGATGGGGTTTGAGGGCTATTGAAATGCACTCAAGCATGTAAATAAAAAACGCATTATTGAGGTATCGTATCATATCATAGTGGCTCAGTAGTGAGTATACAAATCGCTGTAAGTGGGGTAAGGGGACAGGTGTGGGACGTTGGTGTGGAAATTAGTACTAAATGTTATAATGTTGTCGTTGTTGTTTTTTAATCAGATTAAACATTTAATTCAAACATGTACATTTTTTTTACTGTTTTAGTCACATGAGAATAAGCCATAGATCTATCTCTTGTTGCCTGGTCCTTCCTATGAGAAAATAAATAAAATATACACAGGACTCTCAAACGCACCTGAATGTAAATGTTGGCACACAATCTGTTATTGCCACTTGCTGCTAATTCCTCTGTTCAAATAAACAAAAGAATGGTAGGGTTATGCCTATCCATGAATCAGCGCAATGTCAATGGGGTATATTATTATTTTTTTTCTTACTAAAAAATTAAGTAGCGATATCATTATTTATAGTGTTACAGTAAAAATTGAATATATGTTAAGGTTACCTGAGTGCTTGAGAAAATATGTTGGTATTTCTGAATGAATAATATTTATGAAACCCCATATTATAAATAGTTAAAAATGAGTGTGCATGCCCACTTCTCAATGACTGAATGAGTAAAGTTTGTTTGTCAAGGCTTTCTGAGTGTGTGAGAAAAATGTCCGCTGGAATAGTAAACACTCGTAGTATTTATGTACTATTAAAAACAGCTTAGTACGCTTGCGAAGAAGAATACACAGATTGTCCAAGGCTTGGGTTTTTTTCGGTGTAGGAAAGACAGTCTACAAATTTACGAATTGGCTTGGCACGTTCTTTTTTATAAAATACCTACTTTCTCTTTCTATTTTTTTTCTTTCCCTGTATGTGTGAGTAAAGTAAAAAATATTGTGGTTTTAAAAGTGATGGAGAGGCGAGGTTAAAACTAATCAAAACAGCCCATATTTTATAAGAAAAGTAACATGTTTCGAGAATTGGGCCGAACTGTCAATTTATTTATCTCTGAAGCAGCTGTTTGTTGGACACTTGCTCAGAAAAAAAGCCTTTTTGTCTTTCCTCTTTCAGGCATGTTTTTAGGACCAACTGTAACATTCAAGACGTACGTCTCACGCCAGATCCGCGATTTTAAGGCGTGGTCTTGAGGGTCTAAGGCGTGAATTTACGCCCCATCCCGACATAATGGGGAGTGCTTTCTGGTTTAACTGCTCATCCATCCACCCATTTCAACGCATTCAAAATTCTGCAGCTCTCCTGATCTTGAAAAAAAAGGTCTGATCATATCACCCCACTGCTCTCATCCCTTCACTGGCTGCCTTCTCACACAGAATACTCTATAAAGTCAAACTTCCCTGCTTCAAGTGCATCAATAGTCCTACTCATTCATATCTTTTAGACAGCATCCATCTGTACACACCACTTCTGTTCCTCTGACTCTTCTAGTCCCTCGAACCAAAGTTGTTTCTGCCGGATCATGCATTTCTCTGCCTTTGGACCGTCTGCTTGGAATCAGCTCCCACTTTTTCTACGAAACAAACCCTCAATCTTCTCCTTCAAACAGTACCTAAGGCAAAACAAAGTCTGTTTACGGTATCCCGAACAACTCTAATTTGTTGGCCCGACACTTTTGTTTGGGATCGCCTGGGGAAAAAAATTAAACAGCCCCAAGAATCGCACCCAAGGTGAAAGAGGTACAGAAAAAAAGAAAGCCTAGAGACCGACCCTATTTTTCCCCTGTGTTATGTGGATTCGAGCACTGCATAGAATAGACCCAACCTTTCCCGGCGTGTCGTAAGAGGCGACTAACAGGGGGGGGGGGGGGTGTCAGCACGTCATCACTGGGCAAAAGTCTTCTACACAGAAGTCACCGGCCAACAACGACCACGTGCTCGGGGCCTATGTGAGCCACACTGATTTTGGCTGTGGCCAACAGCCTGAAGAGGATTGTGACAACAACGAAGTGAAGGAGTTCTATGAACACCTACAGGTGGTCCTTGACCAGGTGCCGAAGAAGGACATAGCCATAGTGCAAGGCGACTGTCAACATCATGACCACAAACTTCAACTCAGCTGTGACAGATGCCGCCACTGAGATCCCTGGCAAGCACCGCCCAAGGAAGAAACAGTAGATCACACCTGCGCTTTTGGACCTGTATGATAAACGAAGAGAGATGAAAAAGAAAACAAAAAATAACAGGAGCTGATGCCTACCGAAAAATCAACAATGCCATCCGAAAAGGCATGCGCACAGCAAAAGAGAACTGGATAGGAGATCAATGCCAGGAAACAAGAACTACAGCAGGAAGGCCTACCAGACTGTGAAGCGGCTGACACGTGTTCAACAGCCCATGGTTTTCAAATGCCCAGATATCTTCTGTATTCTTCGTTGTAGATCTGCTGTGAGGGTCCATGTTTCGCAAGGGTAGGGAAAGTTGGAGATGACAAGGAAGCGCAGCAGCCTTGCCTTGGACTGTAAACTGGTGGTCCTGTCTTTCTAAGTGGGCTTGAACCTTGTCAGGACCGTAGTTGTTTGTGCGATCCTGGAGAGGACTTCCTGTCGGGACCCATTGTCTGATACAATGGCTCCTAAATACTTAAAGTATGCACTGTGTTGAGGTATGGGCCTTGAACTTTGATGTCCATGCCTTTGGTGTTGTTGGTCATCATTTCATTCTTCACTGCACTTATTTCCATTCCATAGGCTCTGGAGGTGGTGTCAAGCCTCTGTACAAACTGTTCAAGTTCTTGTTCCTCTCCAGCTAATCCATCAATGTCACCCACAAAATGAAGACTGGAGATAGCTCTACCCCCTATGCTGACTGCCTTCGTGGTCTGCAAGGGCATCTGACATGATGCGCTCTAGGAAGATGTTAAAGAGTGTTGGAGATAGTAGGCGTCCTTGACGCACACCGATTGTTGTTTTGAACCAGTTCCCGATGGGGCTGTTATGGAGAACTACACTGGTAGCCTTGTCATACAGGCTTTTGAGAACTTCAATAATTTTAGGGCTGATGTTGAACACACTCTTATGGTTGCCCACAGAGCTGCATGCCAGACTCGTTCAAATGCTTTTTTGAAGTCTGCAAACACATGATTGATATACATGTAGATGTTGTTGGTGCTGAAGGTATTCCTCGCAGATTTTTCTGAGGTTGAAAATCTGTTCAGTGGTACTTCGCCCTGCCATGAATCCTGCTTGTTCTTTAGCTCCGATTTGCTCAGCTTGGGGTTTCGATCTGTTGAGTATTATTTTCAAGATGACCTTGCTGGGATGACTGATAAGTCTGATGGTGCGGTAATTTTCATACTCCTGAGGGTTACTCTTTTTGGGAAGAGTGATCACAAGCGACAAGGTCCATGGTGTAGGACACTCCCTACTCTGCCAGATCTTGTTACAGATAATGGTGAGGGCCTCAATCATGGCTTTTCCTCCGGCTTGCAGCGATTCCGCGGGTATGTTGTCCACTCCCGCTGACTTTCTCTTCTTTAGTGATTGCACAGCTGCCTCAACTTCTTCTCGGAGAATTGTGAGGGTTTCTTCCTCTTCTCTGTTTTGGGGATATGCTAGAACTGATGGGTCTCCATGTGGTGTGTGGTTATAAAGGTCAGAGAAGGACTCTGCCCATCTATCCAAGACTTCTTGTTCTTCTGTAAGGCATATGCCAGACTTGCTTTTGATCCTGGAGACCTTGGGCTGTTTAACACTTGTCAGCCCGCTTCACAGTCTGGTAGGCGTTCTTGCTGTTGTTCTTGTTCAGACTGTTCTCTATTTCCTGGAATTGATCTTCTATCCAGTTCTCCTTTGCTGTGTTCACACCTTTTTGGATGTCATTGTTGATTTTTCGGTAGGCATCAGCTCTTGTGAGGTGTTCGTTTTCTTTTTCATCTCTCTTCGTTTATCACACAGGTCCAAAAGTTCAGATGTGATCCACGGTTTCTTCTTTGGGCGGTGCTTGCCAAGGATCTCAGTGGCGACATCTGTCACAGCTGAGTTGAAGGTGGTGGTCATGTTGTTGGCATCTACTTCACCAGCTTACATTACACTACATCTTTATTGCTTTAGGTCCAGCGGACTCTTCCGAACCAAATCAGGACCAGACTTCACCAGCTCCCAAAATGAGCAGTGTTACAAATTTCCCTCCAATTGTGGCTTGGAATATTTCTGTTACCTCCGGTTCTTGCCGTTTGCCCAGGTCGAACTTCAGTCTGTTGCATTTTGCTGTAATTACTCTCTTCAAGTGGAGAGAAAGACATCATCACGAGATCGTGGTCACTTCGGATGTCTGCTCCTGGAAAAGTGCGTGTCCTGCCAATGTTGATGCTTGATCCGAAGCGTTTCTTGACCATGATGTAGTCAATTTGGTTGTGATGCTCCCCGCTGGGACTGTGCCATTTCCATCGTCTGGATGATTTTTTTAGAGACCAAACATCTTTGTTGTATCTAGCAATCTTCAAGAGTCTCAGACCCCTGTCATTTGTCTCGTTGCAGTGGGGTCCACATGTGTTTCCCCATTTATGGTACGCATCCTGGCCAACCTCGGCATTCCAGTCGTCTTGCACTATGACTATATCCTTCTTCGGCACATGGTCAAGGACAGCCAGCAGATGTTCATAGATATCCGCGACTTTGCAGTCATCATAGTCTGATGCTGGGGCATACGCCTGGATGACGGTGATGTTGAAAGGGGCTGCTCTCAGACGCATGGTAATGAGTCGGCTGGAGACTGGGCGCAACCCATGACATTGGCTAGAATGTCTTTGTGGATCAAGAATCCCACGCATTGTTCGTGCCTGTCATCTCTACCGCTGAAATAAAGCTTGTGACCTTTTTCGGTCGTTGTTTTACGAAGGCCTTTCCAGCGCACATTCGCTGATACCTAAAATGTTCCATCGATAGTGGTCCAGCTCGTGGGCCAATTCTTCTAATTTTCCCTCCGCAGTTAGGGTCCAGACTTTCCAGGTTCTTATGACGATGTTGTCTCTCGGGCGGTTCCTGCTAAGTTGTCCATCACTAGCACACTTATCGCCTCCGTCCTAGCGGCATACGTTTGGCGCGGTCCTTGTTAACCCGGGCGACGACCGACCCGGTATGTAGTGAGTGGTTCCTTTCATCATGTGGTATGTATTGGGCAAAAAAGACCTGGCAGGCCCCAATCCTCTCCAGGCTGTTGGTCACAGACGAAATCCAAGAGTACAGTGTGGCTCGCCTTGGCCCCGGACACGTGGTCATTGAACCTGTATTAACGTGAGGTTCCTCCCTCCTGGCCGGTGACTTCTGTAGAAGACTTTCATTTCGTGCTGACATCACCCCAATTAGTGACCTCTTACGACACGCCGGGAAACGTTGGGTCTATTCTATTCAGTGCCCGAACCCCTAACACACACGTTCTGAAAATTCCTTCTTTATTATTGAATAGTTTTTCTCAGCTGAGTTTGCTAGCACATGCTAGACTTTAATCTTGGTCTTGACAGAGTAACGCCCCTATCCCTACTTCTGAGGCATCTATCCGCAGAACGAACTGTTTGTCTGGATCTGACGTGCAACAACCAGAGCTAGAACACAATTTATTCTTTAATGTCTGATATGCGTTCTCGCAAGCATCAGTCCAAAGATTGTTTTTTTTTTAATTTAACATCTTTGCACCTTAGTGATTTTAGACTTAATGGGTGCAGCGGAAAATATTAAACAAACGAGGAGGTTTAAGTATAAATAGTATCCCCACTTTCTGGAAATTTAGGTTATCGTCCCCTATACGCTTATGTGTCCGGGGACGTTAATCTATAAAACTAAACTAAACTGGAAATTTAGTGCTTTAAATTCCCACTGTCGCTGTCTTTCTCATTTGCTCTTTCTCATTCCTGCTCTGTCCTATCAATCTTGTACACTATCTTCTTCTCTTACGGGACAAGACTCCTTATTTGTGTATGAGGTCTGTTGGATCAGCTTGGGAATATTGGACGCTTTCTGCCAAGTGGTCACTATGGCTTCCTATGATGTTATTATTTAGCAATGTAGTCATTTTATATTTTTGTGTTTTGTTGATATTTTATAATGATGTTTGTATTCTATTTTGTTTTTGTAAACGGTAGTTCGATACATTTGAGTACAGCCTCATCGTCCCCTGCGTGGGCTTTCTTTAGTGTAAAGTGACTGGATGGTGGAGAGCTTTCAGTTTTACCATTAGGGTTGTTTCGGCAGATCTGTTATGCGGATCAGGGGTTGTCCGGTCCTGATTTGGCTCGGAAGAGTCCGCGGTACCTAAAGCAATAATCATGTAATGTAATGTAATGTTCATAATGAAAATTAAACAAAATAAACAAAACTGAACAGTTAAACAATCAAAATTGTAAAATAATTATAACTTATACAAATAACGTCCCATATAACTACAAAGCAATCCCTGTAAAATAATATTAATTATGTATCTTTTTTATTATTAGTTAGTCATTGTTTTTAGGGTTCAGCTGGTTGCAAAGAGCCGAAACAAGACAATTTAAACAATTTATTCAATTCAATTCAACAAATCTTTATTACCTCTTACAAGGAATTATGACAGTCTTTAAACATTGCTCCAATAAATAAAAAGCATTCAGACGTGAAAAACATAAGATATACAATGTAAAAATGCATGCCCACATAATACTCTTCAAATAATTATAACGCCCTCGCATCTTCCTTTACACACACATTTAGTCTGATGAAACAACACTATGAACACAATGCACCTGTTTAATTATCTGCAAAATTAGCAATACATTTTACTTTATTCTCTCTCCATCACATTCCGTCCTCTATAACAGGCTTAGAAGACCTAGCATTACAGGTTTAGAAAACCGAATCGTAACATAAGACTTACTAAATATATGGCGCGAGTTAAATCCTGAAGTACAAAGATTTACATGGCGTATACAGAGACCTTTCCAATAGGGTAGACTAGATTTCTTTCTTATATCTCAGTCGTTCTCTAGTTACGTTGTTGACGCTGACATTTCTTCAGGTTACAGAAGTGATCATTCCTAAGTAATACTCTCTTTGTCTTTTGAAAACAAAGAGAAAATATATAATATATGAACATTTAACGCTCAACACTTGAAGGACAAGGAATTATTATCTAACTATGATTAATGAACACACATACAATGTTATTATCGAATATGCAGCTTTTGGCTACGATAGAAATAACTTAAGTGATATCCCCTTATTTCAAATTCAAATGGTTATTTCGGATCAACCTTTTCTCGATACCCCTTTGATGAAGATAAGATATATAACAATTACAAACGGTAGTACTAAGAACACAATCAACGATGAGAGATTAAAAGATGTAGAGAGTAAAATGTGTTCTCTAGATAGCATAGCAAAGATAATCTGAAAGAAGCAGAAAGAGTTGAATTAGACCTCTTAAAAATGAATTAATTTCATTGAGAGAAAAGAAAATGGAAAGGGTTTTATTACGAGTGGACCGATTTTTTGTAGCTGGATTGAGTCTGTGTATGAAAATATAGAATCTAGCGTGTCTGTTAATGGTAAATTTTCTTCGAGGTTTTCTATTCAAATAGGTCTTTAGGCAAGGCGATCCAGTATCACTAACGACTTAAAGAACTGTGTTATGCTGAATTCTGATGATATATTTATGGAGATTAAAATGCTTTGTATTACATGGTTGAAAAGTCTGTAAATGCGTACTAGGACGTGTTGCAGTTTTAAAGTCACTTATTTTATGAAACTTGTTCATCTATGGCTACTTATTCTTTAAATTACTCTGGTTTACGTTCACTGCTTCCTGTTGCAAAGAGAGTCGACTATAACAAAAACCCTCTCTATTACGTACCAGTGTGTAAACAAAACAGTTCCTGAATATCTTCAAGAAATTATTAACATGTATACTCCTTCTCGCAATCTCCGCTCATCGTCCACAGCTTGTAGTGCCTGGTAAAAGAGAGGGCATTGAGATGAAGGTATCTGGAGCCAGGTCATTCTGAAATGTCAGAAATGCTGCACCTACACTCTGGAATACGATACCAGAGGATATTAACAGTAACAGGTGTCCACTCATTTCGCCTGAAGCTCAAGACCTACCTCTTTTCACGACAGTAACTGGCACATTTGTCCTTGCGTCCCGAGCATGTCTCTGCGGTATGGAGTTGTGCGCCATACACGTGGACATTAGATTGGATTGGATAATCCACCGGATAATACCATATTAGTTATTCAAAGTTTGTGTTTCAGTTTGTCTGGAACAAAACAATGGATTTTAAGATAAGTAGAAAGGTTTTAGTGAAAAATATGGAAGAATGCGGTATTAACATGCCTGACGTAAAGAAATGCATGGTGGCTCTTAATCTAAGGGGATTTGAAAACTAAGAACTAATAGTCACAGCTAGCGCAATATCCTAACGTCCTCGAAGACTGCAATAACGATTTTGAGTAAACTTAATGGCGCAGCTTGTGGCAGGTTTCTTTGTTTAAATTATTTCTGGACGTCTTTAAAGCGTACGCGGAATTCGGAAAGAAGGTAGCCTTACCAACCAATGTTTTGTAATATCGATATAACAATAATTAACAAATAATTCTTGTTTATAAAATGGTAAACAAAAAAAAAAACAGTGTTTCTTGTTGGTCATATTCGTACTGAAAATGGTAGGTTCACGTCTTACGATGCTTTCCAACAGAAATATATTGTAGCTACTGATTTTATTTCATACAATGGTCGTGTCAAAGGTGTGAAGAAATATATACGAACATTAGGCCTTACTGTTAATATTAAAAACGACTACTGTTAAAATTGATAACGACTTCATGCATGAGTCAGGTAAATGCCTTAAAATAATGTACTCAGTACCAAAAATGCGAAAGTGTTTTATAATATATTAGTGTCTGATAATGAAAGACCGAACTGTTGTGTTAGGAGGGATAGTAGACTTAGAATACATTTCGAATGGAAATATATTTTTGAGAGAGTTGTTTGTATTAAATACATAAAACTACGATGGTTCCAAACACGAATTTTGCACATAATCTTAATTTCTAATGTTATCCTGCAAAGTGTGAGTCTGAAAGATAATTTTCAATGTAATTTTTGTAGAGCTGAAAAGATAATATTGAGCACATTTTCTGGAAATGTGATTATTGTGCAAAATGTTTGGCTGTACTTTAATGAACACTGTTCAAGAAAATGTGACTCTTTAAAACAAGTTGTATTGACAGCGAAACGTGTGCTTTTGGGATGTAACGCTGATATTGTCCTTGACTACAATTTTGAATTAATATTATTACTTGCCAAATCTATTTACACATGTAAAATGAAGAACACTCTTCCAGTATTAGGTCCGCTCCTTAGCTTTTTGAAACAGGTATGATGTAGAACAATACAATTCGCATGTAAACATGTATTCACATGTTTTTTAACAACAATGGGTTATGTACAAACCCTTACTTCTTGACATGTAAGTCTATATTAGTACTTGCTACACTTGTATTCTTGTTTTATCGGTTGTTGGATATTATTGATTTCCGTGTTCTTGTTGTTTTTTAAATTTGGATTATTATTGTATTTGATGTCATTGATTATTATTTGATGTCATGGATTGATTTGAAAAACAAATCATGTCACGTGCAATAAAAAAAAATGAAAGCGCACTTTATCATTGTTTTATAACAATGCGAATTTTAACCTAAACTTAATTTCTTCAAAAGTAAACAAAGCCTTAGACTTGGGTCCCTTTAAGACTGATGCTGTTAAGGGACTCGGTGACACTATGATGCAAGCCACAAAATTGGTGGCTATTACGACCAGCAGATTCGATCAATGTATGCTGCAGAAGCTGCAACAGTTTTGCAGCCGCTGCAGTTCATGCTTCTGTTGATGATGATATTGACAATGGCAGTGATAACAAAGTAGTTGCTCAGCAACTGCAATGTTTTAAATGAATGTATGGATATGTTACATACAAATTATATTTACAACCTTTGAACAGAGAGTGGGAGGGAGGGGGGGGGGTACGAGGTATAAAGCAGCTGGCAAAAGAAAACAATCTTCTTCCTATTATTATTCTACTACTACTACTACTACTACTACTACTACTACTACTACTACTACTACTACTACTACTACTACTACTACTTCTTCTTCTTCTTCTTCTTCTTCTTCTTCTTCTTCTTCTTCTTCTTCTTCTTCTTCTTCCATATACCATATCAATCCAAAATTATGTTGACAAATATTGACAACGTAACGTCAATTTTTTTCTTTCCTTCTTTAATTTTTTTCCCCATACAGAACAAGATGTTTACAACAGTCAAAGCCACAGACTTCAACCATGACTCCTAGCAGGAAAACCTCATTGGCTCCTCCTAGACAAGCACAACCGAGCACCAGCAGTGTTGCATCCAGTGTGACAGAAAGCTCGTCAGCTTATACTTCTGGAGCAGACTAGTCCTCATCTTTCGCTGCCAATGATGTATATATACAGGAATTTGCTGATGATCTTGATCATGATCACCAGACTCAGAGCCAGTAATAGACTGTGTGTTTGCGTGAGTGTCACGAAATGCGGTCCAGCACGAGCAATCGATGGTTTTCCAAATTTAGTTCTATTAAAAAAAAACTTCTCAACTTGCTAGTACTACACAAGTCCACCGTCGGATAATACACTAACTCTCACACGCTCAAACCCGCAGGGACAGAATTTCACAATGAAAAGAAGATTGAGAACTATTAAGATTCAGAGAAATTACAAGTAGACAAATGATGCTGGTATTTACAATTATATTTTTATATTATATTACTCAATATATATTACTTCCAGAACAACGGATATCGTTTCCGTATTTCTATTTCACTCTTTATTGTAGTCGAGCGAATGCAGCCCAAACCGAACTGTTATTTTAAAATTATCCCTCATAAGATGGACATAAAAATTAGTTTACCTTGCAAGGCGGGAAGCATGTTGAGTGCCACCACACTCTCTTGAGGTCATGATCGCCATATAACGTGCAGAAGATGCCAGCCGACAATTTAGGCATGTCACCTTCAAAAGCAGAAGACGAAGGGTCAGGCTGGGAAAAACATATGTCGTGTGGCCATGTCCTGCATAAGGCAAGGGTTCAGGCATACACCCAAGGATCCCGCACTGCAGGATCCACCCAAGGCCAGGCTGACAACAAAGGAACAACCCCCCCCCCCCCCCCCCCCCTGGCAAACAGCAGGGGGGACAATTTCTGCCAAGCGTGACTAGTCGCTTCCCACTGTGCCACACACTGACTGACCCTTCTGCTTTGGGGGGCGAACAGGGCGTTAGTAACCGGCAATCCTGTGTCCTCTCACCAGGCTTCCTTCCGCGCCTTGCAAAGCAAACAACTTTTTAAGTCCCTATCACGAAGGATAGTTAAAACTAACCGATTGGGTTGGGCCGAATTCTCATGGTAGTGGCTGATAGTCGAGAGTATGGGGTAAAACACTCGGCTCGGCCATATATTGGCGCTGCGAGATTGTGGGATGATGTTTGACCGTGGACACTTACCGGACTCTTCATCTTCTGCTTGTGGGTGTGCGCTAGGCTGGATTGTTTCATCCTTACTCACCTCCCTTACTTTCTTTCACTTTTCCAATTACATTCCGTATGTGATAGTTTTTTTCCTTCTTCCACAATGTGATAAATATCCCAGATATAATTATTTCATGAATGACAATTACTATCAAACATGCTCACACCTTCCATTAATATTACATTATCTACTGCTCTATAACTATAGCCCCATGTAATTAACAATATTATTACATCAATGAAAATTATATTCCATCTTAGTGGACAACAGTTCTCCACCTCTCAACACAATAAATCCAATGCAAAACTTTACCTCTCCAACATTTCACAATCATGAAAACATTATAAATACCTGTAATCTTTACAGAACAACATACATCCACTTCCAAAGAGAAAGGCTCCCCGAACCTACACAACCTGATAAGTTCTCAGTGCTTTCTACCTCTTCACTTTTCACAATCTTTTCTTCTTTTTTTTCTTTCTTAATCCTTTTTTTCCTGGCCTGACACACTGACTCTACATATCCTAACACCTTGGCATACAACACTTGAGTGACTACTATTTCCTTTCCTGACAGCTATTCATTATTCCATTGGTTCAACAATTTTAGCCAATGAAATAATAACATAAGATATTCAAAAAAATACTCACATTCTAAAAATAGAGATATTTATTAAAAACCGTAAAAATCCACGTTCTCTACAGCCTACCAGACTGTGAAGGGGCTAACAAATGTTAAACAGATCAAGGTCTCCGCGATCCAAAGCACGTCTGGCATACACCTTACAGAAAAACAAGAAGTCTTGGATAGATGGACAGAGTACTGCTCTGTCCGTTACAACCTCATACCAAACGGAGACCCATCAGTTCTTGCCTAGACCCAGAACAGAAAAAGAAGAAGAAATCCTCCCAATTCTCCGAGAAGAAGTTGAGACAGCAGTGCAATCGCTAAAGAAGGGGAAGTCAGCGTGAGTGGATAACATACCTGCAGAAATGCTTCAAGCAGGAGGAGAATCGATGATTGACTATTATCTGTAACAAGATCAAGAAGAGTTGGGCGTGGCCTACCCCATGGACCCTGTCGCTTGTCATCACTCTTCCCGAAAAGGGTAACCTTCAGGAGTGTGAAAATTACCGCACCATCAGCCTCATCAGCCATCCCAGCAAGGTCCTCCTGAAAATAATTCTCAACTGGTTGAAACCCCACGCTGAACAAATCATAGCTGAAGAACATGCAGGATTCATGGCAGGGCAAAATACCATTGGACAGATTTTTTTTTTTACCTCAGAGTAATTTGTGATAATACCTACAGCACCAACACCATCTATATCATGTGTTTATAGACTTCAAAAAAGCAGTTGACCGAGTCTGGCATGCAGCTCTGTGGGCAACCAGGGAGTGGACATCAGCCCTAAAATTATTGAAGTCATCAAACGCTTGTATGACAAGGCTACCAGTGCAGTCCTCCATAACAGCGCCATCGGGAACTGGTTCAGAACAAAAATCGGCGTGCGCCACGGATGCCCACTCTCTCCAACACTCTTCACAACATCTTCCTAGAGCGCATCATGTCAAATGCCCTTGCAAATCACGAGGGCACAGTCAGCATAGGGGGGAAGGGCAATCTCCAACCTCCGTTTTGCGGATGACATTGATGGATTGGCTGGAGAGGAACAAGAACTTGAACAGCTGGTACAGAGGCTCTAAACCAATTCCGAATCCTTTGGAATGGAAATAAGTGCAAAGAAGACCAAAATGATGGCCAACACCCCCAATGGCATCAACACGGACATCAAAGTCCAAGGCCTATCCCTCAGCACCGTGCAAAGCATAAAATATTTAAGAACCATTATATCAAACAATGGGTCTCGACAGGAAGTCCTCTCCAGGAACGCACAAACTGCTGCCCTAACAAGGTTGAAACCCATTTGGAAAGACAGGATTATCAATCTACACTCCAAGGTAAGGCTGCTGCGCTCCCTTGTCATCTCCATCTTCTCATACGCTTGCGAAACATGGACCCTCACAGCAGACCTACAACGAAGAATAGGTGCTACAGAAGACTTCTGGGCTCAATTTCATGTCGGGCCTGTAAATGGTCTAACTGGCATTTAAACCTTGACGGGCATTTAACTCCCCAAAATCTGCTTTCATGAAACACTTAATAGCCCGATTGAAGGTCCGTAACAGCCCATAAGTTAACGTACACTACCCCCTCCTGTAAGTGCGCTTAGAGGCCGCTAACTCTCCTTTCCAAAATGGCAGCGATCATTGCAATATGTGCTAGGCGCCGACGACTGAGGAGGTATAGCGTTTTCCGCGACAGAACAAATCCGTTGGATATATACGACGATATAAAGCTGTATAAAAAGTTTTGTTTTCGTCGGCAAGAAATCCTTGCTATTGTGGAAGATGTGGAACCCGACATCGAGGAAAGGTTCAGTGCCGGCGGCAATCACAGGCTACCCCTTGGGGTCATGAGCAATCTTGCCACTGTAGATTGTTCAAACCTATAAAGGGAAAAGTGAAAGCCACAGTTGAAAACCTGTCTTTCCTTTATAGGCAAGACAGATTCACTGCGGCAACAGTACCCCCGTTGGAGTGCCGGGGGTTTTCAGTATAAATAGTATCCCCACTTTATGGAAATTTAGTGCTTTAAATTCCCACTGTCGCTGTCTACCTCATTTACTCTTTCCCATTCCTGCTCTGTCCTTCACTCTGCTATACTATCTTCTTCTTCGCTAGATCAATGACCTACCTTTTTTCTTGAAAACTCTTCCTGGACAAGACTCCTTGTTTGTGTATGAGGTCTGTTGGATCAGCTTGGGAGTGTTGGACGCTTTCTGCCGGGTGGTCACTAGGGCTTCCTATGATTGTACTATTTAGCACTATAGGCATTTTATATGTATGTGTTTTGTTGATGATTTATAATGATGTTTGTATTCTATTTTGTTTTTGTAACCGGGGGTTCGCGTAGTTGAGGTCAACCCTCAGCCGTCCCCCGCGTGGGATGTCTTTATTGTAAAGTGACTGGCCGGTGGAGGGCATTCAATTTTCCCACTGGGGTTGTTTCAGCAGATCTTTTATGCGGATCGGGGGTTGTCCGGTCCTGATTTGGCTCGGAAGAGTCCGCTGGACCTAAAGCAACAATAAAACAAAAACAATCACAGGCTGTGAAGTCTCATAGGCCTCTCAATTACATACTATACATATGTGGGCTGACCTGCCGTCACAGGTCGTTTTTCAGTTTAAAAATAATAGTAGGCCTAATAACAGGCAATTTATACGGCGCATCAATGCGCTTTACACAAACACATGTAAACGCAACATGCGTAGCCTACATTGGTCAATAACATGCAACCACATACACATCTCAACACCCAAAAAAAAAAAAAAAAAAAAAAAAATAGTTTGTTTGTGATTTCGTTAGTGAACGAAGATAGGAGAACTTCGTGGTTTGCGCGAATAAAGTCCCAAAAGCAGGCAATCTCGTTTGCCTGCCAGTAGGTCTTTTTTCGTCCCATTCGCCCTCTCCTCCATCCTTGTTTTTCTTTCCTACGACTGCATTCTTTTCTTCTCTTTGCTGTTTACGTTTTCACGCGCCAGAATCAGCTTGACGGGAATCACAGATAAACGCATCATGCGCATGCGCTGAGAGAGAATCCCCCAAGATTTCATGTCAAGGTCAATCGGTTATAAATAGAGAGGCTTTTTTGTATCGGCCCTGCTATCAGCCCGTCATGAAAGCCTCACGCGTACAAGTTACGGGCTGGCAGCTAACAGGCATTTTGGGTTAAACTGCCTTTTAGGTTGAAAGCCCGACATGAAATCGTGCCCTGGGCATTTCCAATACCAAGCACATCACCAACGACGAAGTTCGAGAGACCTCACACAAGCCATTGGAGAACACGATGACATGCTCACAGTGATGAAGAAACGAAAATTCCGATGATATGACCACATCACCAGAGCATCAGGCCTTGGAAAGACCATATTGCAAGGCACGGTGCAAGGAGGCAGAAGACGAGGGAGACAGAAAAGGATGTGGGAGGACAACATTCGAGAATGGACTGGCTTGAAACTGAACGAAGCCATGAGGGTTGCTGAGGACAGAGAAAGATGGAATACGCTGGTTAAACGATCATCTGGGATACCCCAACGATTTTTTTGTAACGGGATAGAATAGGATATAATAGGATGGGATAGCATTCCATAGCATAGCATAGAACGAACACGGCTCGCAGGCACAAATTCCTTTATCCCTAATAATGAGCCGTTCTGGTGAGGTTATGTCCCTTTCTACATTTCGCTAGATGGAGTCCTTTTAACAGGCGCTTGTTTTACTTTAAGTGTAAACATAGAGAATCGTGGATCTGTATTTCTCTTTCAACTGCATCATTTATCGAAATGTCGAACCGATGCATAGTGTACAAATGGAAAAATGCGTTAGGTTCTAAATTCCCGAGTGACAAAGAGGTTAGGAAGTGATGGATTATTGCTATTCGACGCGACAACTGGTCTCCCACATCGACGAGTGTGGTGTGCCCGGAACATTTTCTGCCAACAGATTACAAAGACGGGCCCACGGTTTCTGGTATTTAACAGTTGCTATGGAACTGTGAGTACTGTTTTACATGCAGGTAGGTAGTCAGATAGTCAAATCCTACCTGATTTTTTGTTTGGCTACCAGTAACAGGTTTTGCAGGTACAGTAACCCACAGACTGGTAAGTCTCATCTTTCGTATACATACATGTACGTATGTAGGACTTACGAGTTTACAAAGACGAAAGAAAAGACGTCATAGCCTGTGAGTAGCCAAACTGGCCAGTATAATATTTTCCAGCCAGAAAATTAAAGTAAAGGTAAGGTAAAGGGAACCAGATATTCTCTTGGATGTCTATTCAACCGTTTTTTCCCGCCCATCATAGATGATCGATGCTAATAAATAATACATTTTGGAATAATCTATAACATGAGGGAAAGATTTAAGTTTGGAATTACAAAAATCGTTTAGTTCATGTGACACATTCACATTTTTCTGCTATTCAATTATCTGGCGCATTTTCCCCTCAACTTTGCTTACTAGTAGCCTAAATCAAGTTTGGTTTGGCCAATCAATTTTATGGCGGGCTAATCAAAAAAACGTGTCTTTCAGAAGCCCTGTTTCCCTGCATGTCTAATAATAAAAGTTAGTACCCGCCGTATGTCTTTTTTTTCCATTTTCTTTTTTAAAAATCGATCACAATGTCCCAAAGCAATAGCAGCTGGGGTCTGAACGCCTCCTTGTGTGTGTGTGTGTGTGTGTGTGTGTGTGTGTGTGTGTGTGTGTGTGTGTCCTTGTTTACACAGTATTATCTGGACCAAAAAAGTGAACATCTACATAACGTGTATTGACATGCCTACTTGTTTTGACGTCAGAACAATGATCCGTTAGGGTTAGGGCTGGGTTAGAGTTAGGGTTAGGGAGTGGGTTTGGGTTAGGGTTCGAACACTGCTAAGTACTTAAAAATGGGGACGAAATATGACCCATTGTCAGCACAACGTAGGTGGCGTTTCGGAAATGTCATGATACTGTGTAACCTCGGCTGTGGGTGTGTGTGTGTGTGTGTGTGTGTGTGTGTGTGTGCAGGTGGACTAATGAAGCAAAGGACATGATTGAAACCAAAAGCTGTACCAAGCGTTTTCTACTGGGTTAAACTAAGTGTGCCAGCAGAAAATCGGAACTTGTCACTGTAGACTGTTCTAACCTATAAAGGGAACAGTGAAAGCCCCAGTTGAAAACCTGTCTTGCCTTTGTAGGCATGACTAATTCACTGCGGCAACAGTTCCCCCCGTTGGAGTGCCGGGGGTTTCAGTATAAATAGTATCCCCACTTTCTGGAAATTTAGTGCTTTAAATTCCCACTGTCGCTGTCTTCATCATTTGCTCTTTCCCATTCCTGCTCTGTCCTATCACTCTGCTATACTTTCTTCTTCTTCGCTAGATCAATGACCTACCTTTTTTCTTGAAAACTCTTCCTGGACAAGACTCCTTGTTTGTGTATGAGGTCTGTTGGATCAGCTTGGGAGTGTTGGACGCTTTCTGCCGGGTGGTCACTAGGGCTTCCTATGATTGTATTATTTCGCACTATAGGCATTTTATATGTATGTGTTTTGTTGATGATTTATAATGATGGTTGTATTCTATTTTGTTTTTGTAACCGGGGTGTTCGCGTAGTTGAGGTCAACCCTCAGCGTGGGATGTCTTTATTGTAAAGTGACTGGCCGGTGGAGGGCATTCAATTTTCCCACTAGGGTTGTTTCGGCAGATCTCTTATGCGGATCGGGGGTTGTCCGGTCCTGATTTGGCTCGGAAGAGTCCGCTGGACCTAAAGCACCAATAAATCAATCAATCAATCAATCAGAAAATCGGAAATCCAGGGCTGGGAAAAGACCAGCGCGACAGAGAGAAACAAAAAAAGTGCACACGGATGAGTCTGTTGTGACGCCAAATGAGCATAATACTAATTAAATAAATAATACTATAAACAAGAATAACCCACCTACAGTGCATCATATCTCCCAAAATGCTCCCTAAGTTGGAGGCAAATTGAACACACCTGTGATATGGAAACTATTTTTTATTAAAAAGATTCATGATGGTTGAAAATAATATGTATTTTGACTAGATCACTGGCTTGCCACAGCTTGTAAATCTCAATCCCGATACTAGTTATAGACTATACTAGCATTTGCAATGCTTGCCAGATCCTGCTAGCCTGTATGGGTACCTGACTTTTCTTAATGAATGAGGGATGAAGGTATTAATGTGTATAATGCGCTCTCAGCTACAAAAACAACAACATATCAGTGGTGTACCTTTTGCTATAACTAAAAGATAATGTTGTTGTCCACACACCGATTTGATTGCAATTAATCAACTGTTTTCTTGTTGCAAACGACTAAAAAAAATCTAAGTTAAACTGCTGGTACTGGTAAACTAAGAAAAACGTAAAATAAAACCAGGAGGTTTATGCTTACTAGGTACTGTAATGTTGGTGCTTTAAATGTAAATTGGATATTAACTTCTTTAAGTGGCCAAGGCGAGCCACACTGTAACTGTGGCCAACAGCCGGGAGAGAATTGGGCACCGCCAGGTCTTTCTTGCCAAAGACATACCGTATGACGAATAAACCACTCACTAGATATCGGATCGGTCGTCGCCCAGGTTACCAAGGACCGCGCCTTCCGTTGGCCACCAAGACGGAGTTGTTGTTTTATTCCATTTAAAGTGCAGGAGGCATGCGCCTATTTACACTAAGAGGGACGGAGGTGATAGCTACAGTGGTGAGCGTACGTTTGGAACCACTTGCGACTTTTGAATTTTTTCAACATTATGAAGTTTTATTTTAATTTTTTCAAGGACCTATTACATTTATTAGTGTACAACATTATGAGGGACACAATTGGCAATAAGAATCACATTTATAAGGTAATGTGCTTCCAGTTTTATAAGTTTTATAGAAACTGGAACATAATTACTGTAATTTGTTCAGATTTTGCGTCCAAAGCGGATCGAGATTATCCAATCAGCATTCAATATTTTTGACCAGTCAGAAGGTTGTTTTTGCAGCCTATCACAGTACGGATGCCTAGCTATTGCAGCAGCTATATAAATGCGCGGGAATTTTTGATTTCATACAATTTCTTCATCAACCATGACAAAGACGCGAAATCTGACGTTGGAGGAACGTATTAGGGTGTCAGTGATAAAGGAGGAAGGACTTTCTTGTCATCACATCGCCAGAAAAGTCGGCTGCAGTCACAGCGCGGTTGAAAGATTCTGCAGAAAAAGGGCCAGACTGGTTCAGTGGTGGACAAGCCTCGGTCCGGTCGTCCACATGCTTCAGCGTTACGTGAAGACCGTGTACTTCGACGCATTTCGTTGACCAATCGCAGGCTGATCTCACCTCAGCTGCTGCGTGAGTGGTCAGATGATTGCCATATCAATGTCAGCACTTGTACAGTTCGTCACCGGTGTTTGTACTTTGGTCTACGAGGCTGCAAGGCCCGCAACAAGCCATTGATGACTGATTTACAAAGGCGCAACCGAATTGACTGGGCACGGAAGCACTCGACCTTGACCTGTGCAATGTGGGAAACGGTGCTTTTTAGCGACGAAAGCACCTTCTGTCTGTTCAGAAACCAAGCCCGACCCTACGTGAGGAGATTTCCTGGAGAGGAGTTTAAACCCGAGTGTCTTAACCTCACAGTGAAGCATCATCTCAAGGTCATGGTCTGGGGTTGCATGGTTGTCAGTGGCGTTGGACGTCTCCACATCGTCGATGGACGTCTCCACATCGTCGATGGAATGGTCAATGGGGCCAAGTAATAATAATAATGTTCGTCATTTATAAGGCGCCTTAGCCTAAGGATCAAGGCGCTGGCCGATACAGGATCTAACTCAAACCGTCCGAGACGCCCACCCGCAGCCTTTGGCGCATGGTCTGACGCCCGGACAATTGAGCACAATCCTGGGCAGCCAGGGATGGGGGAGAAGGACCAAGTGCATGCTGGGTGTGTTCTTGTTACCGGCACTCACCCGTCTAGGACATGAGCGTCAGGATCTTTAAAGTCCGTTATGATGGAATGTATGCGACACACAGACTAGACCTCGGTTTATACTCTCATCCGAAGGAGTAGGAAAACAGGAGTAAAGTGTCTTTCCCAGGGACACAACACAATGGCCCGGCCAGGGCTCGAACCCGGGACCTTCAGATCCTCAAGCCGAAGCACTACCATTAGACCACAGTGCCTCCCGTACATCACCATACTCGACAAATGCATGCTGCCATCAGCTCAACAACTGTTTCCAGGTCAGTTCATTTTCCAGGATGACAATGCGCCCTGCCATCGGACGAAAATGGTGATCAACTGGAAGCGGATGCACAACATTGAGTCAATGGAATGGCCCGCCCAGTCTCCTGATCTCAATCCCATTGAGAAATTGTGGCACAAGGTGGCACTGAAGATATCAAAGAGACACCCAACATCAAAGCGTGAGTCACTGATTGCAGCTTGGAACCACGTTGTCACCCATGATCACCTCATGAAACTGGTGCAATGCCGACTCGATGCCGTCTCGTGATGGCTGGCCCACCAAATATTGAGCCATCACCGATACACAAAACGGCTTTTTTAAAAGGCCATCTATGCAAATACAAGGAAATACAAAGAATATATCACGATATTATAAAGTATGCTAAATTATTTGACATAATTAAAACAGTGTTGCACATTTTTGTGATTTATGCAGAAAATGACTAAAATGGAAACCTTAACAAATAAAATTAAAATATTATGTCCAAAGGTGCATAACAATTTTAGTCAAATATATCCCCTAAAACATTGCATGCAGATAAACGTTGAGGGTCAAATAAAAAATTCAAATTAAAGGTCAGAATGCGTTTAATTGAGTCTGGCATGCAGCTCTGTGGGCAACCATCAGCCCTAAAATTATTTAAGTCATCAAAAACCTGTATGACAAGGCCACCAGTGCAGTCCTCCATTACAACGCCATCGGGAACTGGTTCAGAACAACAATCCGTGTGCGTCAAGGATGCCTACTCTCACCAACCCTCTTCAAAATCTTCCTAGAGCGCATCATGTCAGATGCCCTTGCAGATCACGAAGGCACAGTCAGCATAGGAGGTAAAGCAATCTCCAACCTCCGTTTTGCTGATGACATTGATGGATTGGTTGGAGAGTAACAAGAACTTAAACAGTTTGCACAGAGTCTTGACATCACCTCCAGAGCCTATAAAATGGAAATAAGTGCAGAGAAGACCAAAATGATGACCAACAACACCAATGGCATCAACACGGACATCAAAGTCCAAGGCCAATCCCTCAACACAGTGCATAGCTTCAAATATTTAGGAGCCATTGTATCAGACAATGGGTTCCGACAGGAAGACCTCTCCAGGATCGCACAAACAACTGCTGCCCCGACAAGGTTAAAGCACATTTGGAAAGACAAGACCATCAGTCTACATTCCAAGGTAAGGCTGCTGCGCTCCCTTGTCATCTCCGTCTTCCTATATGCTTGCGAAACATGGACCCTCACAGCAGATCTACATCGAAGAAAGCAAAGCATGAAGATGAGGTGCTACAGAAGACTTATGGGCATTTCCTATACCCAGCACATCACCAACAAAGAAACGAGACCATCACACAAGCCATTGGACAACACGATGACCTGTTTACACTGGTGAAGAAACGGAAACTCCGATGGTATGGCCTCGTCACCAGATCATCAGGCCTTGCAAAGACCATCCTGCAAGGCACAGTGCAAGGAGGTAGAAGAAGAGGGAGACCGAAAAAGAGATGGGAGGACAACATTCGAGAATGGATTGGCTTGACACTGAGCGAAGCCATCAGGGTTGCTGAGGACAGGGAAAGATGGAGTATGCTGGTTAAACGATTGGAGGTGCCCCAATGACCTCCGAGTTACGGGATAGGATAGAATATGATAGGATAGGATCTTTTTATTCATTCTTTTTTCCATTATTTCTTTCTTACCTTCATTCTTTTTTCTTTTTTTTTCTTTCTTTCTTTCTTTCTTTCTTTTTTCTTTCTATCAATCTACCTTTCTCTATGTTCTGTTCCTTCCAATACAATTATTTTAAAATATAATATTAACAATGCATTCACTTTTCACACACACACAAAGCGAGCGCACACCTACACATACACACACACACACAACCACAAGCAAATACACACATCTACACATTTAAAGAAAGAGAGAGAGAGAGAGGTAGAGAGTCGACAAGTCAAGTCAAGTCAACCAGTCTTTATTACCCAGTTAGGAGAATTCATACATCACATTGCGTCTCAGCACATAAGAAAGGAAGAACAGAAGAAATGTTTAAAACAAATAGAATAATACATAAAACCATTATCACACACAATTTCTTCCAGTTTTTTCTTACTACTAAAGCACATACAGGCACATAACAAATTTACAGTTAATTTTCTTTGGTTGTTGACAGAACCATTCATATTATGCACAGACAATTAAGACTTATCATTCATTATGATAGTCTGAGGGTATGAACATACTATATTATATATAATAGTCGTAATACTCTGAGGTGAGGCTACGTAAGGAAGGACTGATTATGTTTGTAGACAGTGAGGGGGAGAGAGAGAGAGAGAGAGAGAGAGAGAGAGAGAGAGAGAGAGAGAGCATTATTTCTGCTGTCTAATTACTGATTATGTTTGTAGACAGTGAGAGAGAGAGAGAGAGAGAGAGAGAGAGAGAGAGAGAGAGAGAGAGAGAGAGAGAGAGAGAGAGAGAGAGAGAGAGAGAGAGAGAGCATTATTTCTGCTGTCTCATTACTGACTTTTACAAACAGCGAAATAGTAAGGTTAATAAAAAGAACACTTGTCAGGATTTGTCCGTATGTCTGGCTTTCTCTCTTATAAAGTTATTATTTTTAAAATTAGGCATATGTATAGGGGGGGGGGGGGGAGAGGGAGAGGGAGAGAGAGAGAGAGAGATGTAATTCATCATTTTGATGAGGGGGGAGGGAAAGTGGGAAGCAGTGAACAGAAGCAGTCACACCAATTTGTATAGTGCACTTTTCTCTGTTCTTACTTGAATCTGATCAAAGCTATCTTCCTATTTTGTAATCATACATATTCATGACGTTTTGGCAAAGTCAACTACTAAACAATGCTATACTCAAATAACATTGGCAAAAATTCGACTAGGGCGAAAGTCTTCTACACAGAAGTCACCGGCCAGGGCGGAGGACCCTCGGGTTACTATAGGTTCAACGACCACGTGGTCGGGGAAAAGGCGAGCCACATTGTACTCGTGTATTTAGGCTGTGGCCAACAGCCTGGAGAGGATTGGATATCGCCATGTCTTTCTTGCCTAATATGAAAAGAACCACTCACTCCATACCGGATCGGTCGTCGCCCGGGTCACCAAGGACCACGTCTTGCGTTGGCCACCAGGACGGAGGTGATAAGTGGGTTACTGTTGGACCAAGATATCCGCACGAGAAACAACATCGTCATATGATCTGGAATGTGAGAACCCTAAATGCGGAGGAAAAAATTAGAAGAACTGGCCCACGAGCTGGACCACTATCGATGTAACATTTTAGATATCAGCGAACTGCGCTGGAAAGGCCCAGGTGAAACAACGACCAACAAAGGCCACAAGCTTTATTTCAGCCGGAGAGATGATAAGCATGAACAAGGCTTTGGATTCTTGGTCAACAAAGACATTCTAGCCACTGTCATGGGTTGCCCCCAATCTCCAGTAGAATCATTACCATCCGTCTAAGAGAAGCCCCTTTCAACATCCCCATCATTCAGGCCTATGTCGCAACAGCAGTATGACGACAGCGAAGTCGATGATTTCTATGAACATTTGCAGGCTGTCATGGACCAAGTGCCGAGGAAAGTCATAGTGCAAGGCGACTGGAATACCAAGTTTGGCCAAGCTGCGTATCGCAACTCATGGGGAGACACATGCGGACCCCACTGCAACAACGAGACAAATAACAGAGGTCAGAGACTCTTGAAATTTGCCAGATACAACAACCTGATACTAGCAAACACGCTTGGCCTCTACAAAAAATCCAGACGATGGACATGGCACAGTCCCAGCGGGGAGCATCACAACCAGATTGACTATATCATGGTCAAGAAACGTTTAAGATCAAGCGTCAACATTGGCAAGACACGCACTTTTCCAGACACAAACAAACAAACAAACAAACAAACACACACACACACACACACCACTATTCAAGCACTCACTCACACACTGATTGTTAATGGATCTAAAAGCATTTGGTAAAGAGGAAGGTTTATAGGTTCTTATTGAACACGGTAAGAGACTGGAAATGCCGGAGGTTGGAGGGCAGAGAGTTCCAAAGATTTGGGGCAAACAAAGAGAAATATCTACGGTCAAAAGACTCAAGCGAATACATAGGAATTGAGAGGAGAGCTGCATCTTGTGAACAGAGATCTACTGCCAAAGAACTCGAGTGAATGCCTAGAATTTGAGAGGAAAGCTGCATCTTGTGAACGGAGTGATCGAGCAGGTTGATAGTGGGAGATAAGTTTTGGGGAGATAAGGACACAAATCAGTGTGCAGACAGTGAAATAAAACAGAAGCAACTATCTAGCCTTTATAGGTAACAGTTTAAGGTTTTCGAGCGGAAGTTGCACTAGAATGATGAGGTTGACGAAGGACGAGGCGAGCAGCATTGTTCTGAATGCGCTGAAGTCTGGAAAATTTATTATCAGGAAGGTCAGCCAAAAGAGTTATTGTATTCAAATGGAGAAAGAATTAATGAGGCAACAAGCTTGTTGGTGGCATCTGTAGTAAGATACTGGCGTATTTTGCCCAGTCCTTAGAGATGGAAGTTCAGAGCTTTGCACAAACGATTTATCTGCGTCTCCATTGACAAGTTCTGATTCATATGCACATCTAGATTCCGGACAGGCTTGGAAAATTCAATTTGATTATCTGAGAGACACTGAGTGAGTTGAGGTCTGCTGCAGTCTGCTCTGTGAACCAATAAAGATGAGCTCTGTCTTTTCGTCATTCAGTTTTAGTTTGTTCGTGCTGATCACAGAACTGAGTGGCTGAATATACGTTGTGAACAGGACAGGGCCAGGGTGAGGGAGTGGACCTGACGTTGCCCACAACGATAAAGTGCGGCAAGAGAGATCAGAACAAAACCATGCTAAGACCATCCCAGTGCAGCCAAATGCGATATTCCAGACGAGCGCACAGAATTCCGTGGTCAAGGGTATCGAACGCAGCGGACAGGTCAGGTAGCGATAGGATCGATACTCTACCCTGATCCGCAGCCAGCAACAGATCGCTGACCATACATTATATTAATAGAAAGGCCGTATGTCCTCGTTTATGCTGATATATAATTTGTATATTATTCATTAGTCTTTCACGGTTTATACTTTAGGTAAAGATTAGCAACTAGCATAAACTTAGTCAGAGAGGCAAAGTTCCGTGGCGCCAGCCAAGCGCAGTAACATCGCTTTATGTACGGCTGGCAGTCCAACATAAAAGCAGGGTTGCGGTCAGTTTCAGGAGATGTCCCTTAAATTCTTATGTGTCTGGGGACTATAAATTTACTCACGGGCATCGCTTCTCCTCCTGCTTGAAGCAATTTCGCGGGTATGTTGTCCACTCCCGCTGACTTCCCCTTCTTCACACACACACCCACACACCCACACGCACACACACACACACACCTACACACACACACACACACACACATGTATCTAATTAGGAAAACTCTGCGCACCTCTGTCGCTGCTTGTATGCCAGAAAAAGATAACGAGCCAAATTACTAGTTATACCATCGTTTGTACATTTCAAGAGGTAGCTAAAAGAGTGCTCTCCTTGAATAAATTGAGCAATGTATTTGTTTCTGATAGTTGTATACTCAGGACAGTGCAATAAAAAAATGCTCCTCTGACTCTCTTGGAGCTCCGCAGGCGACGCACGATGCGTCAGCGGGGTTTCCGACATGCACTATTTGAGCACTATAGTTAAGGTACAATATGCCAAGACGAAACTTGATTAACACATCCCTGAAACATCTTTCTGAAACTGTGATGAAATAGCGCTCAATTTCGATGGAGGTTTTAAATTGCCTGTACCTAGAATATCTTTCACTATCATTAAGTGCTGACCACCACTCCTGGCAATAATTATCAACTAGTCTTTGCTTTAAGTCATGAATAAAACGAGACTCGTCTAATACATGCTGGTTTATCCATATAAAACCAAAACCAGAGTGGAATAAAAGATCTTTAACTCTGGTTGCCCAGCACGACTTCCCATTTTCTGTCATTTTTAGCATCATTCTGTATGCTTGCTTTGGTAGTCTTGTGTCGGGCATAGCAAGCAGTTTTAACCAGTATTTAATACTTCTCAAGGTACTCTGTATGAATAATGGATGACGGCCTGATTCACCATAGACCATTCTATTGGGGGTCTTGATTGGGACATTCAAAAAAACGTTTTATTGCCATGACATGCACCCTCTCTAGGTTTTCAAGCCTGAGCAGACCCCATACTTCTGAAGAATATAGGAGAATAGGAGTTATCTGCGAATCAAAAATCTTAAAAAATACATGGCTTGGCAAATCTTTCAATGTTTTCAAAATTTTTAGACATTCAAAAGTTGCTCTTCTGCCTTTTTGTACAAAATGATCAACATCTCTGGCAAAACTCATTCTAGTTGTGAACTTAAAACCCAAGTTAACATAATTATTTACAACATCAAGTTGAACGCCATCCAAAAACCATCTTTGGCATTGCTTCAGTATACCGCCATTTCTAAATACCATTATTTTAGTTTTATCTGTGTTAATAGTAAGTTTAAGATTAGAACATGTATTAAAAAGACAATTAAGCTGATTTTGAAGCCCAAGAGCGGAGTTTGATATGAGGGCTATGTCGTCAGCAAACATGAGTAAGAACAACTCAATCAAACCTGGCATGAGCTGTACCCCATGCTTACCACTCTCTTTTACGTTTTCTTCACATACATACTATAATAATAATCATAATGATAATAATAATAATAATAATAATAATAATAATAATAATAATAATAATAATAATAATAATAATAATAATATAGAAAGCACTAGAGACCATTTGGCAAAAAGAGTCCAATATCACCAAGCTGACCCAACAGACCTCATACACAAAATAATGAGGGGTTGTGGGAGAGTTTTCAAGAAAAAAGGTTGGTGACTGGTCTAGCAAAGAAAATATATTCATTAGGTAGATAGAACAAAGTAGGAATGAGAAAGAACAAAGGAGAAAGACAGCTACAGTGGGAATATAAAGCACTAAATTTCCAGAAAGTGTGGATACTATTTATACAGAAACCCCAGGCACCCCCAAGAGAGGGGGGGGGGTGTTAAACAAAAAAGTAATAATGATAAAGCTTCCACAAACTTGGGATTAAATGGTGTCTACAAGGAAATGGTCAGCACCTGATCACAAATAAATGTCAGTAACTGTTTAGTGTTTAGTTAGGTTTTACTTTCACTTTTAGTTTTTCCTATCTTATCCTATCCTATCCTGTCCCGTAACTCCTAGGTCGTAGGGGCACCACAGATGATCGTTTAACCAGCATGTGATGATATTCTGGGGAAGATACGTTTATCTTACTAGGGGGTAAGACTTATTGATAGATGGGCGATGCGCTACCACTATCGATCGTTCTTTTACCAGAAGTCCTAAAGTGGTGTGAGAGACAGATCACGGTACTTTGGTCACATAAAATTTATATTTGTTCTCGGGAATTTTAGTATCATTTGGCTCAACTTGAGAACCGGTGATGACTAATCGAAAGACTAGATTATTATGTCTCAAGAGAAGAAAACTAATAACTACACAACAATACAAATAGAATGACACCAGTCGTATGTATGTAATTTCACTTTTTATATATTCAACACAAACTTTAACATTTCTGCATTAATCGGTAAATTAATAAGTAATATAGTTCCAAGTGCTGGGAAAATGTCTTAACAGGTTTCTTTCGTCATTTGCTACCTGCGGTCACGATTTTCACTGTTCGTAAGTTTCAAAGGTTCTAGTTTCTCGAGGGTATGACTCAGTTGTTGTGGGTCACTTAGCTAAGGTAAGTCGGGTCGCTCTTGAAGCTGTGGGGTTTGGACGTGGTCAGGTAGAATCGTGGTAGTTCTCCTTGGTTCCACGGGAGCGACGGTCAGGCGTTCGTCTCCACAAACGTGATCCCAGGTCCGACCTGGAAAAGTCGGAGCTCTGGCTACAGTATTCTCGTTAGCTATAAGTGTGCGGTCCCCTCTGCAAAGTGTCTATAGCATCAGACACCTGCAGGGTTCCCATATGCACAATTCAATTCGAATCTTAAGGCTAAGGTACATCAAACCACATGCATACTGTCTCAGAAACAATAATCTGTTTCTGTAACTATATATCAAGAACATATTATTTATACATGGCAATCAATATACAATAACCATACACATATCAAAACTATTAGTGTTATCTTACTTGTAGACTCTGGGACTCGTGAAATCGTCTTTTACGTCTCTAGCACCCTCTTGATGAGATGGAGATAGACGAACACTGCAGTTTGTTCCTTTTGGTAGACCCTCACAGCTTAACAGTTCTTTTGCGACTGATGAGTTGAGATTTGGTCCCCAAAGGTATGCAAAAGTTCCCAATAGTCTTCTGACCAATCGTTTTTAGCTTTTGTTTTCGATAATCTCGCCTCTACAGAATTATGGTTCTAATTTGAATAGTTCCTCCCCTTCTCTCTCGTCACTGGACACGCATAATCACTTTTCAAGTGGAGTATCAGGGATAGAGTGAAGAACAGATGCCATAACGATAAGCGGTGTCTGCCCAATACGGGTGACATCATCTTGGTAACTTTTGGCTGGAGTGAGCTACTTAGTGTCTCATGGCGAAGACAACGCTATGGTTAGTTTTTGACTAAAGTATGCTATTTAGAATTCTTGGTCGCCAAGCCTGTTGATGGTATCGGTAGCTATTGGCGGTGTGACTGTTTCAAGGAAATTAATTTGCCATGTGTGGGCTGCTTGTTAGCTAACTGTTGTATTACCGTCCAGTTTCGTTTCGATGGTATCTATTTTGCTAAGCTAATTTCCGACATGTTTGTCGTCAATATTTCTGCTGTCACATAGGCCCCCCAAAAACTATTCTTACACGTAGGTAAGAATTGGTACAGAAATGGTGGCGCAAATATGTACATGCATTATTTACATAGAGTACTGGGGAAGAGGTCACTGGGGTACAAAGCTGGGTGCATCCACCCGCAACTGTGAGGGGTTGGAAGCAAGGTTAGGTTTGTCTACAGTGGGCACGGGGTATCTGCTGAGGTAGTCAGCTCCATGGTTACTCTTCCCGGGTATGTATTCTACATGAAATGAGTAGGGCTGTAGCAAGAGTGACCAACGCATGAGTCTGGCGTTGAGTTTCTGCGATGACGCAAGGAAGGTTAAGGGTTGGTGGTCGCACTGCACCTTGAAATGAGCGCCATACAAATACATCTGGAATTTCTGGATGGCCCAGACCAATGCCAAACATTCTTTTTCTACTGTTGCGTAATTGTGTTCCGCTTTGTTTAATTTCCGGCTGGCATAAGCGACTGGCAGGAGAAGTGTAGGGTCATTGGGGTCAGATTGTAGTAGGGTTGCTCCTAAACCTTGATTGCTCGCATCTGTGCGCAACACGAATGGTTGGGTTGCATCGGGCAACTTCAGGATGGGTTGTGAGGTGAGTCTAGCTTTCAGGGTTTGGAACGCATCTTCGCACTCGGCATTCCATTCTACTTTCTCGGGCGCTTTCTTCTTGGTTAGATCAGACAATGGCGCGGCGATGGAATTGAAGTTGGCAACGAATTTCTGGTAGTAGCCACATAGGCCTAGAAACGATTGCACATCCTTTTTGTTTATCGGGCGCGGTGCCTTGTTCATTTTCGCGATGTTCTTGTCTTCCGGAAGAAGACTGCCGTGTCTGAGTGTGTGACCGAGAAATTCTATCTCTTCGTATCCTAGCAGGCACTTTGTCGGTCGGGCTGTTAGTCCGGTTTCCCTAAGTCGCTGAAGAACGGTAGAGAGAAGTCTTAAATGGTCATCCCAGGTGTGGGTCGCGATTAAGATATCATCCATAAAGTGATGGAGTTCTTCTTCTTGAATGGGCGCGAGAAGTTGTTTCATCATGCGTGAGAAAATGCTTGGTGCGTTGTTCAGTCCAAA
Organism: Oncomelania hupensis; assembly: GCA_036898135.1. Classification (NCBI taxonomy): domain Eukaryota; kingdom Metazoa; phylum Mollusca; class Gastropoda; order Littorinimorpha; family Pomatiopsidae; genus Oncomelania; species Oncomelania hupensis. The sequence goes on along the minus strand of CM072516.1, from coordinate 47,794,134 downwards.
CGGTAAGACATTGAACTCATAGTGGCCATCAGCTGTGCTGAAGGCTAGATACGGTCTTAGGTGCTCTGGCACCGGTATCTGATAGTACCCTTTGCTTAGGTCTATTCGCGAGAAGTATTTTGCGTTATGCAATTTCGCGAACAGTTGTGCTGTGTCTGGTAGCGGTTCAGCTTGGAATTCCGTCACGGCATTGAGTCGGCGGTAATCGATGCATAGACGGTGCTCTCCGCTCGGTTTGCGTAAGAGGACTATTCCAGCGCTGTATGGTGAGGTTGAGGGGGAAATTATTCCAGCCTCTAATAGGGTTGCTATCTCCTGCTTGACAGCGGTTTGTTTGGCAAGAGGGATAGGGTACGGTTTTACTCGGACAGGGGTAGTGTCAGTCAAGGTCATTGTCACTTCAACTAACGGTGTCTGTCCAGGTATGTCCGTCAACACTGCTTGGTGTTGTGCAACTATCTCCATTATCTGTCTTTGTCTGTCTGTCGATAGTTGTGGGTTGATAGCTACGTCTCTGTACGTCTCGCTACTTTTAAGCGGATACTCGATAGCTAGATCCTCTGTTGCTTCGACTTCTTCTGCTATTGACAAAGCCATTAAATGATCTGTGGATGTTGCGTCATCGCGGTCTAGGTACCGTTTGAGCAAGTTGATGTGGTACATTCTCTCTTTTCCCTTTACCTTGATCCGGTAGTTTGTTCGCGACACTTTTTGCGTGACTACGTACGGGCCTTGCCATGCAATTTCTAGTTTGTTGGACCCGCTGGGGAGTAGGAGTAGGACTTTGTCCCCTTCGGCTAATTCTCGCTCTTTGGTGTTTTTGTTGTAGTGTCGAGCTTGGCGCGCGCGAGCTTGTTTGATGGCAGACGTTGCTAATTGCCAGGTAGTGTGTAGGCGGCCACGTAATTCCGTTACGTACTGTGTAGCCGTCTTAACCCCTTCGTCTACCTGAGAATCTGTCCATCCTCGCTTCAGTGCTTCAAGTGGACCGGCTATCGGACGACCAAATAACAAGGTTGCCGGGGGAAATCCAGTGGACGCGTGTGGAACCTCACGATACGCGAACAGCGCAGCGGCTACGTATGTATCCCAAGTCTCTGGCTTTTCGTTTACGAGTTTGCGCAGGATGGAAATTAGCGTACCGTTAAACCGTTCGACTTGACCGTTACTCTGAGGGTGGTAGGGAGATGAACGAACGTGTTTCGTCTGAATGAGAGAGAATACTTCTTGCATCATCTTTCCCGTAAACTGCGATCCGTTATCTGTTAGGATTTGGTCGGGAAATCCAACTCTTGTGAACATAGTGACCAGCGCTTCTGCTACTCGTTTGGTATCGATAGTAGGAAGGGGTGTTGCTTCACACCACATGGTGCAAGTATCCACTAAGGTTAGGATATACCGATTGCGCTTTTTTGTGAGCGGCAGTGGGCCTACGATGTCTACTGCTACTCTGTGGAATGGGGTACCGGTGACGGGCATTTCGCCTAGCGTTACTGGGACTGTCCATCTCTTTGATGCTACCTTCTGGCACTGGGGACAGGAGCGGACAAAGCGCGTAATGTCTCCTGTTATTCCCGGCCAATGATAGTGAGCGGTAATTCTCTGAATTGTTGCACTCACGCCCATGTGCCCGCTAAATGCAATGGCGTGTCCTACCTCTAGTACCTGTGGTCTATTTTTGGCAGGGACAACTAATTGAGAGTGGTCGTGGTCTGTTTGTCTGTACAGTAGTCCGTTTTTCTCAAAGAACTCTCCTTTCTTAGGTGGGTTATGCGCCTGAGGGAGTTTTTTTGTAGCATTTAGCTAATGTGGGGTCAGCTAGTTGATCTGCCCTCATCTCGGCTGGTGCCGGATTAGCAGGGAGATTATCTGCAGCGTCCTGTCTGATCTGTGTTCTAGTTTGGACTGATGCAACCACTTGAGGCGCAATCGGCGTCCCTAAATACACATATTTACACCCTAGTATGATGTCATACAAAGGTGCATCCATTACTGCCGCTTTTACTTTTCCTGACACATATCGGGAGTCTACATGGACTGTCGCGATTGGTAAGGTGGAGGCGGGTATGGATCGATCAGGGCCTTGCAAAGTGACGGTCTCGTCGGTGATGTCATCAGCCGCTACAAGAGTTCGACTGACGATTGCATCGTACGATAATCCGGTGTCGTATAGACATGACGCGGTTTTCCCGTTCACTACAACTTTTTCACTGACTGGGGGTCGGGACTTATCTGAAGTCTCCAGTTCAACGGTACTAGTTTGACTTACAGCCACTGTGTGCGTTTGATTCGCTGTTCTACGGCAATCAACGGTGTTATGGTTAGTTCTTCTGCAGTTAGCGCAATATTTCCGGGGGTTTTGACCTTGACCGGGCGGTTTCACCGAGTTTTGGGTTTTCTTGTTATCCGAATTCTGCTGGTTCTGATTAGACTGCTGTGTTTGTTGTGGGTGGAGTTTCTGGTTGTTTCCATCTCTGCTGGGTTTATCTGTTACCTTGCGTTTAGCTTCGTTTTCATGCGCGGTGGTGTAACGGTCCGCTAGTTTGATTAGATCAGCTAAGTTCTCGGCCCCTTGTTCCGCGGTGAACATCCTAGTTTCTGGCGTCATTGCATCGCGTAACTGTTCGCTAAGGATTAGTTCAGCAAGATCTGCGAATGATTCTTCTAGGTTGGATAAGGCTAACCATTTACGCAAGTACGTTTCCAATCTGTCTACAAACTGACTGTGGCTTTCACCTTTCTCTTTTCGCGAGTTGCGCAATTTCTTACGGTAGGTTTCGGCGGTCAACTCGAACCATATCAAAAGTGCTTTCTTTAGAGCTGGGTAATCGTTACTTTGTCCTGTGGGCAATTTCGCATACACGTCATAGGCTGTACCTCTCAATCCTTGAGCTAATTTTATGTTCCATTTGTTATAGTCAAGTTCGAATTCCTGTGCTAAGCGCTCAAACCGATCAAGATATGCGTCTATCCTATCAACTTTCTCGTCAAATGGACTTAGAAAAAAATTCATGCCTGGAGTGATGGACGGAGGTTGGGGAGGGTTGTCAGATGAGTTTGACAGTAGGCTAATATTCGGGTCAGTTGCCCGAGCTGCTATCAACTGGTCCCTTTCCTTTTCCCTGGCTTCAATGTCCAACTTTTTTAGACGTTCTGCCATATCTAATTCCATGCCTTTTAACTTTTCTGCTGCCGAGCGTGCTCTCTCTGCCTCTTCCAACTCAAGGAGTCTTAACTTTTCAGCAGCCTTGTCCGCACGATCTCTTTCTTCAGCTCTAGCTTTTTCTGCACAGATTCGTTCTTCTGCTCTGGATTTTTCCAGTTTATCCCATTCTGAGGTTACATACGTGATTAAATCTTGCCCTGCCAGACCTAGTGCTATCCCCTCTTCTCTCAATTCTCGGCGTACTTTTATGAAGTCGGCCATGATAGATTTCTAGATTTCCAGAGTCCAAAAGCAAGATAACCTAACTACTCTTAGTCAATCTAGATTAACACAAGTACAATCAAAATATCCCTATGTGAGATGTTACCAGCAATCCACAACAATTTTCAATCAATGCATAAGAAACAATTATCTTACATCAATCAATACATACATGTGCATACAACAATCAATACAATCATGCAATTCAAAAAATCAAGAAAATGTTTTTCCCAATGTAACTGAGTCAACTCTCGGATTTTGTACTAGACCACTGTTACGAATCCTAAGTGAGATAATGTTTTCTATTCGTTATTATCTTAGGTTACTCAAGATATAGATACAAAAATTTATTATCCCGGACGAGCCCCCATATGTGATGATATTCTGGGGAAGATACGTTTATCTTACTAGGGGGTAAGACTTATTGATAGATGGGCGATGCGCTACCACTATCGATCGTTCTTTTACCAGAAGTCCTAAAGTGGTGTGAGAGACAGATCACGGTACTTTGGTCACATAAAATTTATATTTGTTCTCGGGAATTTTAGTATCATTTGGCTCAACTTGAGAACCGGTGATGACTAATCGAAAGACTAGATTATTATGTCTCAAGAGAAGAAAACTAATAACTACACAACAATACAAATAGAATGACACCAGTCGTATGTATGTAATTTCACTTTTTATATATTCAACACAAACTTTAACATTTCTGCATTAATCGGTAAATTAATAAGTAATATAGTTCCAAGTGCTGGGAAAATGTCTTAACAGGTTTCTTTCGTCATTTGCTACCTGCGGTCACGATTTTCACTGTTCGTAAGTTTCAAAGGTTCTAGTTTCTCGAGGGTATGACTCAGTTGTTGTGGGTCACTTAGCTAAGGTAAGTCGGGTCGCTCTTGAAGCTGTGGGGTTTGGACGTGGTCAGGTAGAATCGTGGTAGTTCTCCTTGGTTCCACGGGAGCGACGGTCAGGCGTTCGTCTCCACAAACGTGATCCCAGGTCCGACCTGGAAAAGTCGGAGCTCTGGCTACAGTATTCTCGTTAGCTATAAGTGTGCGGTCCCCTCTGCAAAGTGTCTATAGCATCAGACACCTGCAGGGTTCCCATATGCACAATTCAATTCGAATCTTAAGGCTAAGGTACATCAAACCACATGCATACTGTCTCAGAAACAATAATCTGTTTCTGTAACTATATATCAAGAACATATTATTTATACATGGCAATCAATATACAATAACCATACACATATCAAAACTATTAGTGTTATCTTACTTGTAGACTCTGGGACTCGTGAAATCGTCTTTTACGTCTCTAGCACCCTCTTGATGAGATGGAGATAGACGAACACTGCAGTTTGTTCCTTTTGGTAGACCCTCACAGCTTAACAGTTCTTTTGCGACTGATGAGTTGAGATTTGGTCCCCAAAGGTATGCAAAAGTTCCCAATAGTCTTCTGACCAATCGTTTTTAGCTTTTGTTTTCGATAATCTCGCCTCTACAGAATTATGGTTCTAATTTGAATAGTTCCTCCCCTTCTCTCTCGTCACTGGACACGCATAATCACTTTTCAAGTGGAGTATCAGGGATAGAGTGAAGAACAGATGCCATAACGATAAGCGGTGTCTGCCCAATACGGGTGACATCATCTTGGTAACTTTTGGCTGGAGTGAGCTACTTAGTGTCTCATGGCGAAGACAACGCTATGGTTAGTTTTTGACTAAAGTATGCTATTTAGAATTCTTGGTCGCCAAGCCTGTTGATGGTATCGGTAGCTATTGGCGGTGTGACTGTTTCAAGGAAATTAATTTGCCATGTGTGGGCTGCTTGTTAGCTAACTGTTGTATTACCGTCCAGTTTCGTTTCGATGGTATCTATTTTGCTAAGCTAATTTCCGACATGTTTGTCGTCAATATTTCTGCTGTCACACAGCATACTCCATCGTTCTCTGTCCTCAGCAGCCCTGATGGCTTCGCTCAGTGTCAAACCAGTCCATTCTCGAATGTTGTCCTCCCACCTCTTTTTCGGTCTCCCTCTTCTTCTACCTCCTTGCACTGTGCCTTGCAGAAAGGTCTTTGCAAGGCCTGATGATCTGGTGACGTGGCCATGCCATCGGAGTTTCCGTTTCTTCACCACTGTGAGCAGGTCATCGTGTTGTCCAATGGCTTGTGTGATGGCCTGTCGGACTTCGTCGTTGGTGATGTGTTGGGTATAGGAAATGCCTAGAAGTCTTCTGTAGCACCTCATCTCCTTGCTTTGTATTCTTCGTTGTAGATCTGCTGTGAGGGTCCATGCTTCGCAAGCATATAGGAAGATGTAGATGACAAGGGACCGCAGCAGTCTTACTTTCGAATGTAGACTGATGGTCCTGTCTTTCCAAATGGGCTTCAACCTTGTCAGGGCAGCAGTTGTTTGTGCGATCCTGGAGAGGACATCATGTCGGGACCCATTGTCTGATACAATGGCTACTAAATATTTGAAGCTATGCACTGTGTTTTTACCATTGAATAAGAGAAAAGTCGAGAAGAAAAAAGAGTGACCGTGCAGCTAACAAACTCAAATGACATACAACGACTATGATATGATTGGTAGCCATGTCTTACTTAAATATTCCAAAGATAAGCGTTTAAAACATCAAATCTTGCCTTATCCATGTCAATAAATATTAGGTTAAAAAATCTTAAGAAACTAATATGGCGACCGTCTTTTTTATGACAAGTTAAGACAATTCACAGTCGGAGACGCGAATTGTCTAATTACTGAAATTGCAGGATTTTACCTGACTTTGTAAAGTAACTGCTAAACTATCAAAAACATGTCATCACGACCGGTGGAGTCTATTTCTTTTTTTCTTTTTTTGGGGTGGGTGGGTCGGTGGGGGGTGGGGGGTGGGGTGAGGGGGGTGGGAATAGCACATAGCGATTCATCAACTTTGCAAATCGTTTTAACACTTCCTGTCGAGCTAGGTAGATAAATACATGAAAATATCAATATAAAACCTCATATGCGTGTGAGTCACATATATAATTATGAAAGTGACGTTGTAGCCAATTATAGTAAATGCAATACAGAGATTCAATTAATTATTTCTATAGGGATCTCTATACTAAATCAATACCATCATCCTCATCCCCTCTAACAACTGTCACTGAAAATACAAGTATGTTTGCAAGTTGTTTCTGTCACAAGCAAATAATGCCACAGGAATAGGATCTAAACGTTTTATTTTTGAGGTGTATAGACAATCATGCAAAAGGGTGTTTCTCGTAGACCTCTTTCAATATGGACCAACAAGCAGTTTACTCGCGCATGCGCGGAAATATGTGGCTGGATGCAGCATTTTAAAAAGCTACACCACATCCACACACATACACCTCAGTCATATAAACCGTTTAAGACTGTGCTCTCATTTCAGTATATTTCTAAATGGTTATAACAAAAAATGTGACGTTGGCGTTAGCTCAAAAAAATAATTAAAGAACTAAGTAAAAATTCTATAATATGGCACCGTTTCTTTAGTTTCTATGAATTTGTAATAAATTAAACGTGTATTTCAACTAACCTAATATTTGGTGTGAATAAATAATCAATTTCTGGTAAGTATTCTCATATTTAAAAACTGCACTTGGTCGAGTTGCCTATTTCTTGTTGACAAAATGGCGTCTGTGGGGAAGCAGAAGTATTCCAATCTGGAAAAATCTCTGAGCAAAGGAAAACCCGAGGTAAGCAATTATCCGTTCTTTATATAATTATTAAATTGTTTTATAGTATCGGTTATTTTTATCTTGCTGAGCTTAACTGCAAATTGTGAATTTTAAATGTCTAGTAGTAGTAATTAAGTAGTATTACTATTAGTTTAACTAGTTTGTAGTACTTAGCACTGTGAAGTCTATTCTTTGGTCTTTGTAAACTCGTAGGCCTCAATTACATACTATACAAGGTGTATGTATAGTAAGTAATTGAGGCCTAGGAAAGAAAATTCTTCACAGCCTGTGCACTGTTCAAATACACTGTACAGAGAAAGAGGAAAGGAAATACATTTGGAATTTAGGCCTAATTAATGTTGCACACGGTTTGAGGTTTGAATATTATTCATTTATTGTTTTCTTTTTTAATATTAAGATATTTTTACAGTTATTCTGTTTTAATGACTAACATTAAAAATGAACTCGATGTTTACTGTGATCAATGTAAAGGTTATGATTAAGCCATTAAATACGTAAATTAACATTTCCTTTTTTGTGAACAGGTCAATGTAGCAACCTTTGCACTGTTGTTCTCTGAAATAGTTCAGTATTGCCAGAACAGAGTACAGGCAGTCCATGAACTTCAGGCCAAGTAAGCTATGGTTTTTTGTTAACATGATTTGCTATAGAATTGAACCAAAATGGTGGTTTTATGTTTTTAGTGTGGTGATTCACAATATGTGACTGGTTGAGTGGGAAGGAGAGGAGTTATTACACTGTATTCTTATTCTTGCAGGCTTGCAGAGATGGGCCAGCATGTAGGTTCTCACATGTTAGATGCGCTGTTTGTGAGAGAGAAAGGCTTCAAACGAGAAATCAAGCTTCTGAGCATGCTCATTTTCATCAAGTCCAATTTCTGGAAGGTACAGAAGTTTTATCTAATCTGAAAAAAAGGGGAGATTTAAAATAAATATGAGGAAGAATGATTAGAATGAAAAAAAATCCGGTTGCTCTTTGGATGTGACAATAATACGTAAATAATCCTATCCTATCCTGTCGCGAACTTGTTTTTTCCAACCTAGTTCCAGTCATTCGTCGAAAAAGGCTATTACCCGAAGTCGAACGAAGCTCTCCGAGTCGAGCGAAGCTATCCGATGTTTTACGAATGAATGCTGGCAGGACTATGTGAAACCACAGGCTGGGAAGTCTCGTCTTTCGTAGGCCTCAATTACATACTATACTACGTACGTATGTAGGAGGCCCACGAGTTTACAAAGACGAAAGAAAAGACTTCAGAGCCTGTGGTGAAACATCCGTGCATAAAAATAGCGGCTGTTACTTCTAGATCTAATTCTATTTCGATCTGCACAGCTTCATAATGCACACATACAACGATTTCACATCTATATCAACAATAAAACCATGACAAAACTTCAAAGCGCTTTGGATACGTTGATGTCCCTTCAGCACAACAAGGCAAAGCAAGTTTATAATGGTCTCAAAAAACAGTGAAATTTTTTTTGCAAGCACCAAAGCAATTATTTATTTAACTATTAATATTATTCTTTTTAACTGATAACAGTAAATTTGTTTTATGTATTTCAATGATATGTATTTTAATAAGAAACACGTATTTTAAAAAAAGTTGCTTGGCAGGTGGAAATTTCCATAAATCATCTAAAAACTTTGGTAAATCCATAAGAAAAAATAACCAGTAACACCATCTTAATATTTCGGGTTACACCCAACTTCAGCAAAAACAAACAAAACGTCACTGACCATATTTACACCATTGAGCACGCACAGCAGCACACTATTCTTTTCTTTTTTTTAAAAGTAGGAATAATAATAATAATAATAACAAACAAAACAAATAAATAAATTAAAGATTTAACTAAATAACTATACTACTACTACTGCTACTAGCGAAGTTGTGGTCTTGATTTTGTGGTCCTGATTCGGCTCTTTGCAGTCCGCTGGACCCTGTAAGCAATGAATAACTAATTAGCTATTAATTTAACTCTGATCTCGAGTTGTCTTGATTTTGTTGTCCTGATTCGGCTCTTTGCAGTCCGCTGGACCCTGTAAGCAATGAATAACTAACTATTAATTTAACTCTGATTTCGAGTTATAAAAACAAAATTCGCTTAGCCTACTCGTCCTTCTCCGGAAATTTAAAGATTCAAATATTATAAAGTATAGGCCTAAATATTATTAATTAGAATAGATATAGTTTATACATTTATTTACGTATTAAACAAACAATACAGGTCTAATAATTATATTCAGCTAGTGAGCTTCTTCGCTGCACGAAGACTGACTTATAATATACTAGTGGTTTTGTACCCTGGCAAGCCAGGGTACACAGGTTGCTGTTTAAAATGTAGACAGAGAGACAACTGTTGTCTGCGAGTTAGCATTAATCATTAAAAATGCACTGAAATGATTGCAATAGTTTACTTGCAGGGGTCGAATGATGAAGCACTGCAAAACAGAATAGATTAAAAGACCTGTACATGTTGATGTTGGACTCGAGCAATGCATTGAACTGTTTTAGTTTAAAATGATAATTGCAATGTACTGCAGAACAGAGTCAAACATTAGAAATGCACTGAAATGATTGCAATAGTTTACTTGCAGGGGTCGAATGATGAAGCACTGCAAAACAGAGTAGATTAAAAGGTACATGTTGATGTTCGACTCGAGCAATGCATTGAACTATTTTAATATAAAATGATAATTGCAATGTACTGCAGAACAGAGTATAGGTGCATGTTTGAGTAATGCACTAAAATATGTTATTGTAATTTAGTATTTATGTTCGGCAACGTATTTTTAAATGTCATACCTTTATTTAAAAATATTAGGCATGCAAGTAATCTCCCTTGGTACCATAATACTTCCGGTATATTTGTAGTCGCGGTAGCGCATAGGTACTGCATAAACAGTGATTTAGTTAGAGGGAAGTAACCGTGTTACAACTCTACAAATATGGTTTTCGTCAGCACAGATCTGGTATGACACAGTTGCTTCAAGTAATGGAAGATTTTATGCAAATTGAATTTTTGTGCGCATATAAGTATGGATGAAAAAGAAAGTGAACAGGTAACCTTCAGCTGTAAGATTGGTGACATGAGTGCAAAAGTGTTTTGAATGGAAATAAAACAAAATTTGCGGTATTACGGACCGGCAGTTCTTGACACGGGTTGAATCGGAAGCGTTGCGCGGAATGAGGCTATTGCAGTTTGTGGACATTTTGTTTATTTATTTATCTCAGAAACGGTTAAACGTTCGGTAAGGGAATGTCGGCTGTAACGATTTCGTGGGTTTGGAGCGCACAGCAGGCCGATCAGCAGCGCCCAGCACCTGCCCAGATCAGCGTCCATACCGGACAAACTTTACAGTAGAGGCAAAGAAGGACTTCCGGCTAAGCAATTTATATATATAGATAATGTAGAATAAGCCTATGTATACTGTATAACAGTGTCTACTTGGTTCTAGGCAGGACATGGGAAATGCTATTATTAGCCTACTGCTGAGAACTAACAAAATGCAAATCAAGGAACGCAACTATTAAATATGGTCGATAATAACAAAGTATACCGTTGCGAAATGCTAATCTGTGTAAATCGAACAGAATTAGAAGTAACAGCGATCATTTTTTAATGTCAACTAGTCGTAGTCATGCAAGCATCATTTCGTAACACATCGGACACACCGACTCAACCAAAGTTTTTAGGTTTTGAAGCTAGTTCAGCCAGGCTAGCTATAAATAGCTTCGCCGGTGCTCTTCTTTCCTTTCCTTTCACTGAAAGGGAGGGTGTAGGCAAGCTATAAATAGCCCGCAGCCAGCAAAATGTGGGAGAACCTAAGAGTGCTGCTCACATAGGCATTGAGCTGGTGTGCGGAGAGCTTCGTTCGACTTCGGTGATTGCCTTTTTGGGCGAATGACTGGAACTAGGTTGGAAAAAACAAGTTTGCGTCCAGTAACTCGGAAGTCGTAGGGGCACCACAGATGATCGTTTAACCAGCATACTCCATCTTTCTCTGTCCTCAGCAGCCCTGATGGCTTCGCTCAGTGTCAAACCAGTCCATTCTCGAATGTTGTCCTCCCACCTCTTTTTCGGTCTCCCTCTTCTACCTCCTTGCACTGTGCCTTGCAGAATAGTCTTTGCAAGGCCTGATGATCTGGTGACGTGGCCATGCCATCGGAGTTTCCGTTTCTTCACCACTGTGAGCAGGTCATCGTGTTGTCCAATGGCTTGTGTGATGGTCTGTCGGACTTCGTCATTGGTGATGTGTTGGGTATAAGAAATGCCCAGAAGTCTTCTGTAGCACCTCATCTCCATGCTTTGTATTCTTCGTTGGAGATCTGCTGTGAGGGTCCATGCTTCGCAAGCATATAGGAAGATGGAGATGACAAGGGAGCGCAGCAGTCGTACTTTGGAATGTAGACTGATGGTCCTGTCTTTCCAAATGGGCGTCAACCTTGTCAGGGCAGCAGTTGTTTGTGCGATCCTGGAGGACTTCCTGTCGGGACCCATTGTCTGATACAATGGCTCCTAAATATTTAAAGCTATGCACTGTGTTGAGGGATTGGCCTTGGACTTTGATGTCCATGTTGATGCCATTGGTGTTGTTGGTCATCATTTTGGTCTTCTCTGCACTTATTTCCATTCCATAAGCTCTGGAGGTGGTGTCAAGCCTCTGTACCAGCTGTTCAAGTTCTTGTTCCTCTCCAGTCAATCCATCAATGTCATCAGCAAAACGAAGATTGGAGATTGCTCTACCCCCTATGCTGACTGTGCCTTCATGATCTGCAAGAGCATCTGACTTGATGCGCTTTAGGAAGATGTTGAAGAGTGTTGAAGAGAGTAGGCATCCTTGACACACACCGATTGTTGTTCTGAACCAGTTCCCGATGGCGCTGTTGTGGAGGACTGCACTGGTAGCCTTGTCATACAGGCTTTTGATGACTTCAATAATTTTAGGGCTGATGTTGTACACTTTCATTGTTGCCCATAGAGCTGCATGCCAGACTTGGTCAAACGCCTTCTTGAAGTCTATGAACACATGATATAGATGTTGTTGGTGCTGTAGGTATTTATCACAGATTATTCTGAGGTTGAAAATCTGTTCAGTGGTACTTCGCCCTGCCCTGAATCCTGCTTGTTCTTCAGCTATGATTGGTTCAGCTTGGGGTTTCAACCTGTTGAGTATTATTTTCAGGAGGACCTTGCTGGGATGGCTGATGAGGCTGATGGTGCGGTAATTTTCACACTCCTGAAGGTTACCTTTTTTGGGAAGAGTGATGACAAGCGACTGGGTCCATGGTATAGGCCACTCCCCAATCTGCCAGATCTTGCTACAGATAATGGTGAGGGCATCAATCATCGCTTCTCCTCCTGCTTGCAGCAGTTCCGCGGGTATGTTGTCCACTCCCGCTGACTTCCCTTTCTTTAGCGATTGCACTGCTGCCTCAACTTCTTCACGGAGAATTGGGAGGATTTCTTCTTCTTCTCTGTTCTAGGGACATGCTAGAACTGATGGGTCTCCATTTGGTGTATGGTTGTAAAGGTCAGAGCAGTACTCTGTCCATCTGTCCAAGTCTTCTTGTTCTTCTGTTAGGCATATGCCAGACTTGCTTTGGATCGTGGAGACTTTGGGCTGTTTGACACTTGTCAGCCGCTTCACAGTCTGGTAGGCCTTCTTGCTGTTGTTCTTGTTCAGACCGTTCTCTATTTCCTGGCATTGATCTTCTATCCATTTCTCCTTTGCTGTGCGCATGACTTTTCGGATGTCATTGTTGATTTTTCGGTAGACGTCAGCTCCCTGTGAGGTGTTCTTTTTCTTTTTTTATCTCTCTTCATTTATCACACAGATCCAAAAGTTCAGGTGTGATCCACGGCTTCTTCTTTGGTCGGTGCTTGCCAAGGATCTCAGTGGCGGCATCTGTCACAGCTGAGTTGAAGGTGGTGGTCATGGTGTTGACATCTACTTCACCAGCCCCCAAAATGAGCAGTGGTGCAAATTTCTCTCCAATTGTGGCCTGAAATAGTTCTGCCACCTCCGGGTCTTGCAGTTTGTCCAGGTCGAACTTCAGTCTAGTGCACTTTGCTGTATTTACTTTCTTCAAGTGGAGCCGGAAAGACATCATCACAAGATCGTGGTCACTTCCGATGTCTGCTCCTGGAAAAGTGCGTGTCCTGCCAATGTTGATGCTTGATCTGAAGCGTTTCTTGACCATGATGTAGTCTATTTGGTTGTGATGTTCCCCGCCGGGACTGTGCCATGTCCATCGTCTGGAGTTTTTGTGGAGACCAAGCGTGTTTGCCAGTACCAGATTGTTGTATCTGGCAAACTCCAAGAGTCTCAGACCCCTTTCATTTGTCTCGCTGTTGCAGTGGGGTCCACATGTGTCTCCCCAGTTGTGGTGCGCATCTTGGCCAACCTTGGCATTCCAGTTGCCTTGCACTATGACTATGTCCTTCTTCGGCACTTAGTCAAGGACCGCTTGTAGATTTTCATAAAAATCCTCCACTTCGCTGTCGTCATAGTCTGATGTTGGGGCATAGGCCTGGATGATGGTGATGTTGAAAGGGGCTGCTCTCAGGCGGATGGTAATGAGTCTACTGGAGACTGGGCGGCAACCCATGACAGTGGCTAGAATGTTCTTGTGGACCAAGAATCCAACGCCGTGTTCGTGCCTGTCATCTCTACTGCTGAAATACAGCTTGTGGCCTTTGTCGGTCATTGTTTCACCTAGGCCTTTCCAGCAAAGTTCGCTGATGCCTAGAACGTTCCATCGATAGTGGTCCAACTCGTGGGCCAGTTCTTCTAAATTTCCTTCCGCAGTTAGGGTCCTGACATTCCAGGTTCCTATGACGATGTTGTTTCTCGTGCGGATCTTGCTAAATTGTCCATCAGTAGCATACTTAACTCCTCCGTCCTGGTGGCCAACGGAAGGCGCGGTCCTTGAGCCGGTCGACGACCGATCCGGTATGGAATTAGTGGATAGTTTCATCATGTAGTGTGTCTTGGGCAAACAAGACCTGGCGGTGCCCAATCCTCTCCAGGCTGTTGGCCACAGCCGAAATCCACGAATACAGTGTGGCTCGCCTTGGCCCTGAGCACTTGGTCGTTGAACCTGTAGTAACGTGAGGTTCCTCCGCCCTGGCCAGTGACTTCTGTGTAGAAGACTTTCGCCCAGTGATGCCATGCTAACATCACCCCTGTTAGTCGCCTCTTACGACATGCCGGACCCCTTGGGGTCATGAGCAATCTTGTCACTGTAGATTGTTCTAACCTATAAAGGGAACAGTGAAAGCCCCAGTTGAAAACCTGTCTTGCCTTTGTAGGCATGACTAATTCACTGCGGCAACAGTTCCCCCGTTGGAGTGCCGGGGGTTTCAGTATAAATAGTATCCCCACTTTCTGGAAATTTAGTGCTTTAAATTCCCACTGTCGCTGTCTTCATCATTTGCTCTTTCCCATTCCTGATCTGTCCTATCACTCTGCTATACTTTCTTCTTCTTCGCTAGATCAATGACCTACCTTTTTTCTTGAAAACTCTTCCTGGACAAGACTCCTTGTTTGTGTATGAGGTCTGTTGGATCAGCTTGGGAGTGTTGGACGCTTTCTGCCGGGTGGTCACTAGGGCTTCCTATGATTGTATTATTTCGCACTATAGGCATTTTATATGTATGTGTTTTGTTGATGATTTATAATGATGGTTGTATTCTATTTTGTTTTTGTAACCGGGGTGTTCGCGTAGTTGAGGTCAACCCTCAGCCGTCCCCCGCGTGGGATGTCTTTATTGTAAAGTGACTGGCCGGTGGAGGGCATTCAATTTTCCCACTAGGGTTGTTTCGGCAGATCTTTTATGCGGATCGGGGGTTGTCCGGTCCTGATTTGGCTCGGAAGAGTCCGCTGGACCTAAAGCAACAATAAATCAATCAATCAATCAAACGACATGCCGGGAAACATTGGGTCTATTCTATTTAATGCCCGAACCCACAGGGTAAATAAATAAATAAATAAATAAATAAATAATGAATCAAATCGACTTTCTGTAGTCTAGATTTTGTTTTGTAAAACTTTGGATTTCTTTTACTTATGACGTTGAGAAGCGAAGTAGCAAAATCTTGAAAGTTCATTTGACTTTTGACAGTCGGAGAATGTGGGAGAACTTTAGGACAATCTAATGCTAATTGCTTTCAGTGAATTTATTTATTAATTTTAAAAAAAAAAATTTATAGGGCCATTTTTGACTAAAGAGTAAAGTCATAAAGAGCATACTATTACTTGTCTTGAGGGTGGCTTCAGAATGGAAACAGAGAAATGTTAACAGTTAATAACACTTAAATAAATGGAAGAAAACAGAGGACTTCTAGCATTCCAACTGTACAATAATGACAAACAAACCTGTACAAAAGCCAAAGGAATGCAATATGGACAAAGACAAAACAAAACCACATCATGCAAGTGTTGGAGCTAAGCTCTTCATCGAGCGGACAAAACACAAGAGACAGCAAAACAGTACTGTGGGGGGAAGAAACAAAGAATGAAGTGATATTTAGGAAGGAAACAAGGAGAATAAGAAGCAATAATAGTAAGTTACATAAGAATAATTTTAAGGGGAATGTATGCAGCGCAGACTTCATATCTGTGTTGTAATTGATTTAATATGTTTTTGTCTTATTTATTTATTAGAAATATGTCATTACTTACTTTAATTATTTATTATTTCAATGACATTTTATTTACTTTGACAATGTTTGCTTTGTTTTGGCAGACTGTGTTTGGAAGGGAAGCAGAAAAGCTGGAACAGTCCAATGAGGATGAAAGAACTTGTATCCTTTAAAATGAATAATAATAGTGTTATGATGTGTACACTGTTTTTTATTAAGTGTGGATGTTTTCCAACATCAGAGTTGTTTTGTTTTTTTCGTTTTGCACTTTTATGTTGTTCACTTTGCTGAATACATTCTGTATTCTCAGGACTCAGTATTCATCCTAAATAAAACAAACAATAAAAGCAATATTTTCTTGACCACAAATGACCAGATTACATCATTGAGAAGGAATCACTCCTGAACAAGTTCATTTCTATACCAAAGGACAAAGCCACCCTAAACTGTGCCGCTTTTACAGCCGGCATGCTGGAAGCTGTGCTGAACGGAGCAAACTTTGTAAGTCAAACCGTAATGATAATATAGACATCTTCGTAGAGTGAGAAAGTGACTTCCTCTCCTGTGGGAGGCTACTTTTTTCAGATGACACATCAATTTATGCAGCCCAATAACCCTTTTACATGAGGAGCGACCTAGAGCGACGGAAATTTTTGCTATTCACGCTCGCGGAGCGACCATCAGCGGCAGCTAATGATGTGGTCTACTCAGCAGCGGCTGCTATGTGGAAATCTATTTATAGCAAACATGTGAGACTCTTGCACACGTGATCGTGATTTCCTGAAGTTTCCGGCGGAGTTTTCACTGCATTTTTAGACTGGTTGTATGGACGTCTGAAATGATGCGATTTTGTGTAAAAGAGAGCATACCCATTTTGGATATTATTATTATAACACAGTTATTGTTACTTTTTGTTTCAGCCCGCTAAAGTCACTGTTCACTGGCATAAGGGGACCTGCTACATGATCAAGTTTGACGAATCTGTCATCGCTAGAGACAAGACGATTGATAGTCGTTAAGAAGCGTCTCAGACCAAGATGGCATGCCTCTTTTGTCCGGTCACTGTGGACATTTTGTTGTGATAGTATAGTACTAGTACATTTGTGTGTGTGTGCATGTGTTGTGAGCGTGTGTATCATAAGAGAGATTTCTTGAATGTATGTGTTGGTTTTTGAGTGAGAGTAACTTCGTCATCTGTATGTATGGGAGAAATTTTGCATTTTTATAACAGAGGAGGAGTTGAAGAGTGTGCATGACAGAGTGTTCGTGAGTATTCTTGACCACAAATGTATGTTATGTTTTAGACTCCTTCTCTTTCTTTTCCCAATTATGCACCATTGGTTTGCTGAAACAGAGCGGTCATCATTGAACTACTCAATACAGTGGTATTTTCACGTCATTGCGTACCACATGCCCCAACTCCCTTAAGGAAAAAACAACTATTACCCAGCCTGAGCTTGCTATGGCCTTAGAAAACAGGAGTCACTTTGAAATTAGCGATGGAGCAACCTTAGTCTCTGTATTATTGTAAAGAAATAAAAATAAATAAGTAACTCTGCAGTGTGAGTTTGTTTGTTTGTTTGTATGTAGATTATAGTCACTCGACACTTTCGCATATAGGTGACTACTGGACCGATTTATACTGACACCAGCGGGCCAGTTGTTGGTAAAGGTGAAAATAATATGATCACACATTGACCAATCCGGGATTCGAACCAGCGACCTTTCGGTTACTAGCAACACTCTTACCAACTGAGCTACTCGGCCCCTGCAGTGTGAGTGTGAGCTCACAACTATGCATGTATGTGACAAAATTTTGAGGGTGTGTAAAGTGTGAATTGTGGTATGGATGTTTGTGACGAGGCAGTTTTAAGGGGCTAATGGTTTTAGGTTTGTAAGTGAATTTCTTTATAGAGATTTTGTAATTTAAAATCATTGGTAGTGTGGCGAGTTAACTGTTAATAGTTCACAAGTTTTATCTTGGTCTGTTTTTATAGTTGCAAGTTTTGTGTGCATTCATGTAAGCACCTACAGCTAAGTTTAGTTCAGGCAGAAAATTTCAATTCAGTTCAACAAATCTTTATTACCATCAGAGTAATTATATACAGCTATTGTGTTGCATTTTAATAAATTAAAGCAAATGGTTTATCTTTAATTATTTGCTAACAGAGCTTTGTAATTGTATGATTGTGGTACAAAAATACTATGATATTTGTTGATGTTATATTGCTTACTAAGTTATGTCAAACTTCAATTTCCATTTTTGTCAATTTTGGAAAGGAACTTTTTAATGGAGAAAACAGACTGCCTTTCACAGGAAATAAAAGAAAATATAACACGAATTAAAGGTACCTGTATTATTTTAATTGTCACAAATTATCCATATCAAGACATTCATGCTTACATGAAATCAACATTCATACCCCCCACATATAATAATAATACAAGAACTTATAATGAGCACATATCTCACCTCGAGGTGCACATAAACACATTTTTTTGCATTAACAATTCAAGCACACCGATACACACTTGCAAATTCATTAGATGAAGATGACAAAGTACCAATACAAACAGAGACACTGCACTAAAAAATAGCGTGATAACATTTCAAATGATAATTAGTACATGGCCATTTACAACTGTTCTGATTTAGGCTTGCAAGTGATGTGGGGAACGGAGGTGGTGTAGCGGAGTGCATACAATTCCTGAAGATTTGACCCAATATTCATACAGCCTTTGGTCTCTCATACCATCGCACATTTTCTGCTTGTCCAAAACGGCAGTTATCAAGCTGTTATATTTCTGCACCTTCACGCGAATTCTAAACATTAAAATGTTTGCAGCCAATTCTTCATGCACAAATGTTTATAAATTGCGCAAAACTTAACACCATGGGTGTTTCTGCGTGCGTCTAGTACTAATAATAGTTCATCTATTATCACCAATATTTAAGCTACACAATAATTTGTGTTAACAGGAAAGTACTCCTGAGAGACAATCGGGTAACTTGCAGTATAATACAAGACAACGTGATACTGTCAATATTGATTCTTTTTGGAAACGCCGAGTAAGAAGTTCATATGCAGGCTGGAGAATTCTCCTCGGATACGCGATACTTACTTTCCTAGGTTTACAAATTTGTTCCGAGAAAAAAAAAAAGGAGACGCAAATCGTAAATTAACCACGTATGTTCGCTCTGCAAACCCATTCCAACATATTTGCCTTACTCTGTACCATTTCCGGTAGAAGCTCTTGTTGATAATTGGGCGCACACTACAAAGTATTTCCGCACAGCAGAGACACATGTTCTTTCACACGGTCCCTTCGAGAGTGAGAAGTTACAGAAATGTCGTGCGCATCGCGGATTATTAACCGGGGATAAGATTTTCAAGAGGGAGATATCGCCAACAAATGGAATTGGGATTGGACGTCAAAAGTGGTAAAAGTGGAGGGAGTCGAGCAGCGTATCGGCTCTCATTTTCGAAAAGTTGATGCTGCAGGTATGGCTCGTTGCATCACGTGCAACAAAGAAATTAGATACACGAATCGTGGTATTACAGCGCTCACTGAGCACTTCTTTACGAAGAAGCACAAATGTGCTGTGAAAGCACTGACTAGCTGCACAACAATACCAGGTAAGAGTTTGTTTGCTTAGTGGTTCTATCAAGACTAATTATGTCACTTCATTTCGAGTGGAGTCGTTTTAATTCTTCAATAATTAATGTTCAGTGATTAGTCATTTATTGACATTGACACTTGTTTGTTATGTCTTACAATGGTTTTGATGATATTTATTTTCTTCATCTTGACGCTAGATGTATTTAGGGAGAATCCATATAGTACGTACGCACCGAGCACACCGACTCAACCAAAGCTTTTAGGTTTTGAGGTTAGTTCAGCCAGGCTAGCTATAAATAGCTTCGCCGATAACTTCGCCGGTGCTTCTTCCCTTTCCTTTCACTGGAAGGGAGGGTGTAGGCAAGCTATAAATAGCCCGTAGCCAGCAAAATGTGGAGGAACCAAAGAGTGCTGCTCACATAGGCATTGAGCTGGTGTGTGAGGGGGGTGGGGGTGGGGGTGGTGGTGGGAGGTTGGTGTAAATTTAGGAGATCTTGCGTATGGGGGGAGCAAAAATGTACGGTGTGGTGGTGGGGGGGATTTGAAATATTACTTTTTGCCTAAGTACTACATGGATGGCCCCTTTATACTACATTAGGCACACACACACACACGGGAGGGGGTGGGGGTGAGGAATGGGTTGGCAGATGTAGAGTGGATACCTATGACACCAGCAAAAATGAAGGCATTTAAAAAAAATTATTTTGCAAATTGGCCTGTCAGAGTGATCTTCATATATCTTGTACTGGACAACAGATAAACTGTTAGAGATGCCAGGTGTCTAGAATTGTAGAAATATAGGCCTAATGAATATGAAGACCGACAGATAGCGGTGGGACTACGTAGTATGTTTTTTTACAATTTTTCTCCAAAACGTTTCGCTTTTAGGCCCAAGTGGTTACTCCTAAAAACATTGGGGGGTAGGTGTCTTTAATACTTCAGTAATGAATGTTCAGTTATTAATGACTTTGAACATTTTTGTATTATAATGGTTTTGCTGAAGAGCCTCCCCCCCCTCCCCTCCCACACTATTCTTGGCACTACTTGTATTTAGTATTTTATTTATAATTCATACTGCTAAATTTAGGCACACACTTATGAACATAATGACACATGGTGACATACACAGACACACAATTTTTTTTCAGATCTTGGATTCTTAGCAAATTTTTAGAAACGTTTTGTAAAGACTGATTTAAAGGGGGGTTACTGTATTACTGCTAGCTTCTGGTATGTTGCACCAAACGTGCCAATTTTGTTTTGTTTTACATTCTTGGTTATATGCTTTATCAATTATGACTTAACATGGGACACTGTTGTTGGCTTTGCAAAGGGATTGCTAGCAGTTCATGATTCATTTAATTTATGCGCATGTGAACCACTGGTTAAAGATGTTACTTATGGAATGGATCCTGCTTTCAAGCAAGCTGCAAAAGCCACTGTTCCAGAAAATGTACCCTCAACACTTTTGGCGGACAGAACTCATAACCTGGAAGCCCTGACCTTGGCTTTTTGCAGCAGAAAATAGCATGTCAATGAGAGATATTCCTAAACTGGTGGAATATGCGAAGGTAAGTCTCTCTCTCACTCTCTCTCCTCTCACACACTGTCCATTATACTCCGATCTTAGAACAAAATTAATTGAAAAGAGCATTGCCAACCCATATCAACATGTATGAATGGAGAGGATTCTGAACTATCATTCAATCTTGCAAAATATATTTCTCATGCTGTGAAAAAGAGGAGACAATTAGTCGCTGATGAAGGTGACAATGGGTGTGAAATGTAATGAAACGAGTTGTCAATGACTAGGGCTATTTAAATATTAATTGATTATTTGTGCGATTGTCTGCTATTGGTACTTCACTGGAGAAGGTATTAATCTATATAATGCTGTTACTACTATTAGTATAACTATTATTATAACTATTATTATTATTATTATTATTATTATTATTACCAGTAGTGCGAATGAATGCGCGAGAAAGCTGAATAGAGGTCTGTGGCTCTTTGTTTAATAAAATCTGAGTTTTGAGTTCTCTCTCTCTCTATGTAATACTATATATGTTTGTTGTTGTTGAGAGCCTGCCCTTCAGAAAGGGCTCAGGTCTATAGTATAACATTAACAATACATGATGTTTGTTTGGAAAAAGCTAATTAACAAATATTTTAAAGATAATCGGTGATTTTTCCGGACTCTCAATTAATATTATTAGTTTCAGCCATTAATCTTTTGTTTTGTACTGAACATATTATTTGTTTCAGGCGATGGCACATGATCAAGCAGCTCTCCAGGAGGTGAAGTTGGGGGATAAAGACACAGCATCCTACAAGATGGTGTATGGCTTAAGGTGCGGTCTGACGGGAAGCGAAACAAGAAGCAAAACAGCCAGTAAAACACAAAACATCGTAGTTTTGACTATGTTTATCGTGTGACTAGACCTAAAGCATAACAGCAGCAAAGCGCAAAGCAAAGCGGATGCTTTCAGTTTAGAGCTTGCTCTAAAATTTTGCTTTGCTGCGCTGAAGCATTTGAATGCCAGCCAATCAGATGAGCCGACGTACGAAAACTAGGTTATCATGTCAGCGATCATGACCGCATCAAAAGCTACTGGGTCATTAGCAAATCTGAAACAAGACGATACGTTTATTCTCCTCGATCCAATTCAAAGCCACGAGGCATTATGGAATGTTAGAAGTCAAAATTACAGAAACCAAACCCCGAAAAAGGCCTCATGGACTTCTTCTGTGAGGGTCAATCTGACGGAAAGGGAGGTAACTGAATGCGCATTGCTTCCACGCAGATTGTTATTATGCAAAACTTCTCATCGTGTGACCGCTTCACAAAGCAAAGCAATTGCTTATAGCAGCAGACGCTTTGCTATGTTTACCGCTTTGCGTCTGATCCGTTTCCCGTCAGACCGCACCTTTAGCTGCAACATTTGAAGAGTCTCTTTCCAAGGAATTGAAAAGTACACCATTCAGCCTCAATATGGACGAAGCCACCAGCAAGACTAACATGAGGGTGCTTGCGGTCCTTGTCTCTCACTTCTCTTCCTCCAAAGGAAAAGTGGTTGTAAATCATCTCGCTGCTTTCAGTCTCATTGAAGTCACTGCCTTAGCTATCTACACAGAGCTTGAGAAACTGTTTGACAGACTGGAGCTTCCTTGGAAGAATCTTGTTTCAATCCTTATGGATTCCTGTGCAGTGATGCGTGGTTCCAAGAACGGCCTAGAGACTTTAATCCGGCGAAATAAGGCGCCCCATCTCCTTGACATAGATACTTGTCACCACGCACATAATGCTGCCAAGACGTTTTGCAAACCATTTCTAAATCATGTAGAGGTGTTGTTGAATGATTTGCACCAGGACTGCAAATACAGCGCTGACATGAAGGCACGATTATTTGACTTCTGTATCATACTTGGCCTGAAGCCTACTGCCCCTGAGCGCTACGTTGCACACCGTTGGCTTTCGGTGCTTGATGTAGCATTGGATACTGTTCGGTTGCTGGATGCCTTCACGCTGTTTTACTACAGTTTCCTCAATAAATCCGACATGCTCTTATATCTTGATACAATGAAAGAGGTGTTGTCCAGATGCAATGTCTCCCTGGACGGCAAGCAAAAAATCACTGAGATGCAGAGAGCTTTGCGAAGCAAGTGGCCAAGATATACAAAGAAGGGCAAAGCTCGCAAGTCACGAATAATCGAAAAGCTCTTTTTTAAGAGAACCCAAACTCAGCTGATTTTGCATTTCTATATCCAGGCACTACCTGAGTTGAAGAAGTATGTTCTCTTCTTCCAAAGAGAAGAGCCATCGATGCATCTGTTGCACAGCAAGCAGCACAACCTGTTTAAGAACTTTTGTTCAAACTTCCTTGTTCCAGAGTGTCTAAGTCAAGTGGTAACCTGAGCAAGGTGGAAGTTGATCCAAAAGCCAATCAACTGAGTGAAAATTCAGTCTTCATTGGGTCACTTTGCACACAAATACTGAAGAGGGAAGGAGCATGCATCAAACAGGAGTTCATGAAGAAAGTGAAAGCAGCCTACGTTTCTTGTGGGAAAGTCCTTCAAAAGAAAATGCCTATGCAGAAAGCTGCTTTGAAAATGTGTGCAGCACTTGACCCCGAGGTTAAAGGTACAAACACATGTCTCACTTTCTTGAGGAAGATTCCAACGCATTTTATCCCAGGAGATGATGACTTTGACAGGGCTTACAATGTGGACTCAAGAATTTGTCACACTGATCTGCCTGTGGATGAATACTGGCATGGCATTGATAGTGCAACATACCAGAACTTAACCAGTGCTGCTAAAGCACTTCTCAGTGGGTCTCATGGACCATTTGTTGAGTCATCTTTCAGCTCCATGGGAGATGTCATGGACCAAAACGCTAGACATATGCTGGCAGAGACGTACGATGCACTGCAGACAGTTCGATACTACCTCAAGGCAAAGCAGCAAACGGCAGTACAGATGTTCTCCAAAAAGAATCCTGTGCTGGAACCCGTTGACAAGAGACTCTGTAGACACATGAGGGAAGCCTGAAAGAGCAGGAAAACTCGACAGGAAAACAAACAGGCTGAAGATGCAGAGAAAAAATGTACCCTCTTCAAAAGGCATCAACAAAAAAAGCTGACAAGGAGGTGCTGTTGATAGAAGCTGCTAAATCCAAGAGATTTCATTGCGAATTATTGGGCACAACAGTGACTGTTGCAGACATACACACACAGAAGCGGCCACATTTAGATGCGATTGTTGACCATACCAGCAAAAGAGCAAGGGTTGAGGTGTTTGACTCTGTTGATGAAACATTCTAACCATCCGTGATCCAAAGCCTGCCAAACCAAAGCAGACCAAACTGCAGAGTGCAAATGCTAGCAAAATAGCAAGGGGTGAGGTACCTGACTCTGATGGTGAAACTGAAATTCTTCCCATCCCTGACCCAAAGCCTGCCAAACCAAAGCAGACCAAAGTGCAGAGTACAATGTTTACATTTTTCAAATGATTCTGTTATGAAGAGACTGCAGCTGTAGCAGGGACAGTGTACAATATTTAGTGTTTTGGGAGTGGGATAAACTGTGGATATATAATTATGATAAGAACATTGAGGCTTTTTGACATTAAAATATTACAGTGGACAGTGACAGTGTACAGCAGGGACAGTGTACAATAATTAGTGTTTTGGGAGTGAGATAATCTGTGGATATATAATTATAATAAGAACATTGAGGCTTTCTGACATTAAAATATTACAGTGGATTGGTGAAGTGCTGCAGATTTTTGTGTGTGAAAACTTTTGACTTATATTTATAACTGGCTCAAGTAACTTAGTAAGTAGTACTTACTGTTCTTTTTTCTTTTTTTTTTACATTCTTTTTCGTGTGCATATTTTTTATTTCTCTTAATTTTTGCAGGTTGTAATCCAGGAGAGGCCATTATTTGGTATCCTGAAATTAAATGTTCGTTGCCGTCTAAGCCCCCCAGATCCTTTCACCGGTGCGTTGCACCTGGACCCCATCGGGGCCTGGGCGGCCCCCAGACCCATGCCCCATTCAGATTTTCTTCTTCTCACCAATTCTCCAGCCTGGATGTAAAACCTTATTTTGCTCAAGTTTGGAGGCCTGAGATCAACAACTTTGCTGACTTTGGTTTCTTATAGTTTAGCTTAAACACGTTTTCTGTACTCCGACGATAATGCAATGTAGCACATCCGAGGTCAGTTGTTTGTGGTGTGGTATAGTGGTACAGACTAATTTGCAATTTTATGTTACATTTCATTTGTTTAGCTTTGTCACCAATGTTAGTTCATTTCCTTACCGTGCTTTGTGTTCTTTTTCAGTTTTCACCATTCCATGCACATCTATCTCCACGGTTAATTCCATGGTGAAATGAAGTGCGTTTTTGACACTATCTGCAAGTTTGTTCTTCTGCTTTTTGAACGTGAGGAAGAATAGTGAAAAATTGTGTGAGCAGCATTTCTGACCTGCTCTACTGCTGTCCCAGCATCGACGCGTGTATAACTGCCCAGCATGGAGGAAACTAAATCAGTCAACAGTCGTTAAAGTGGTAGCAGCCACAGAAGTGCTCCCACTATGTCTAGCAGTGCATCGTCGCATCCGCGCAAAAGCTGAAGCATCTAAAGCACGAGCAGAATTTGCAAGGATGGAGTTCAACTCAAAACAGAAGTTGACACTAATAGGAGAGGAGAGTAGGATGGCTGCGGCTAGAATGGAGCGTTTGAAGGCAGAATGAGCAGCAGAACTGTGCCTGTTAGCGGAGGAAAAAGAGGCTGCGGCTAATGAAGTGGAAGCCACTGCTTTGGAGGAAGCTGAGAATCATGCTTCTTTGGACTTTGAAGGCCAAGATGTCAGAGACAAACCTAAAGAAGACGTCATAAATCTTCTGACGGGTGACGTACCCCAGGAAAGAACTAGGAAGTATGTTGAGAGCTTCCAAGAGAACTACCTTAATCCTGGTGCTCGAGAGTTCAAACCAGGCGAAGTATTATTCAGCTACGACTTCACCAAGTTTCTGATGAGAAAGGATCTGTATAAGTCGCGAGTCCTTTTCAATGTGGAAGAACAGTTTCACGTCAGTAAGGAGGGAGCTGGACGTGTCGCCGCAAGAAGAGCTAGACTTACTTGTCAAATTTCTTGGTCCTGAATCGTACAGATATGCACAAAGCATCCGAGCAGCAAATTTTAGAGACTATGGGTCCAATGCATGGCGGTAGACTTCACACGAAGTTATCAACTAGTTCGCAAGTTACCAACTTGAGCGGTAGTTCGTAATGCATGAGCCAGTAGGCTGCACCGAAGTTACCAACTACGGTAGTCCACATCAGAAGTGGACTAAGAGCTCGAAGTTAGTAACTACCGAAAGCAAACATGGCGGCCATCTATTGGATTCTAAATCATAATGAACGTGTTCCAAGAGTTTTTCGTGATAGGCTCCATCCGCTAGAAATGTGGAACGACCAGCAGGTTGTAAAGCGCCTTCGCTTGCCTAGGCACGCCATTTTTACCTTGGCAGGAGATTTGGGGGATGAACTCGAATATCCAGTCGACAGGACAGGCGCCCTAACACCTGTTCTGCAGACCTGTTTGGTACTTCGGTACTTTGCAACAGGGTTGCTGCAGACAGATGCAGGCGATTTGATTGGAGTACATCAATCAACAGTTTCACGCACAGTGACAAGAGTCACCAATGCTTTGTTTGCTCGACGTCATCATTACATCAGGTTTCCTGATCAAGCGGAGGCTGATCGCCAGAAGCGTCTGTTTTTCGCCTACCGTGCTTTTCCAGGTAAAATTGATGTGGCGACATGTTACTGTATTATATGGGTGTAGTCATGTGCCTGACTGCTGTCACTGAGCACACTTCTCTCTCTCTCTCTCTCTCTCTCTCTCTCTTTCTCTCTCTCGCTAAAGGACTGGAACTTATCTGGCAATGTCTGGGGGAGCGGTATGGCTCTCCTGAGCTCATTGAGGCTTGTCTTTGACAGAGACTGGAGAACTTTTCCCAAATAGCATACAAAAACACAATAAAAATGTTGGACCTGTGTGACATTTTGGATGAGATCAGATGTGCAGAGCTGCCAACTGCTATTGTTGGTCGGGAGTAACAAAAAGGCAACTTGGGAGTAGCAAAATGGCGTTTGGGAGTAGCATTTCAACAAAATGTTAACCCTGAACAAGGTCATCCGCTTATTTACTTTTGCACTTTAATACAATGCTACAAAACACGTGCTGGGCACTGACTTTTGAAGAAGTGATGCACGGATGTGTTTCACTGTATTTCGTTCGGTATTTCTGACAAGCATGACGCATTTTGGACTTGGGCGGTTCATTCGTTGTACTCGCTCCAGCAGGTCGCTTCGACATGTTGAAATGAAAATGGTAAAAATCTGCACACTCTGACACGGTCTAAAACCATGAAGAACTAAGATGGCGGTTAAGCGTTTCCGGTAATTTTGTACTGCGCTTTCCGATTGGCTAACACAGACGCAGTGTGCGTGCGTGCGGCAGATACAAAACGGTCACAAGGCGACTTGCTGTTGCTGTGCGAGTTTTACACAGCCACTTTCTTGTCAAAAAGTGGTACGCTAGACAAAATTTGACCGGGCGTAGCAAATCGAGACCGGGCGTAACAGCGTAGCCAAGTCAACCCTAGCGTTGCAAACTACGCCCAAAGCATAGCACTTGGCAGCTCTGGATGTGCCAAAGAGGATCCAATGTTGGCTCCGCTCTTCGCAGTGTAAGACACGTCAGTTGAGGCCAACAAGGTGGTGGAAAAACTTTCTTATGGACTCAAGCAAAAATGGATACATAGAGCAGCTTCTTTTAAAGAGGAAAATATTTGTGCGAACCCAAAGCAAATCCAGAATGACCCTGCATTTCGTTTTGAGAGAGATAATGAGCGACAACAGCACACCAAGATAGTTGCAAGAAAGTCAGAAATAGAAGAACACAGCACACCAGAAACCAAGCTCCTCGGTAAGGAAAAATGTCCGATTCACAAAGCACTACATGCTTTAGCAGTCTGCAATGAAAAAAATAACCTGGGATGAACCGAAGAGCATTTCTCAAGGACAATAACATTTGTTTCAGATGCCTGTCAAGTGGGCACATGTCTAAAAAATGTAGAGCAACTGTCAAGTGCGAAAAATGTGCACGAAGTCACCACACTGTGATGCACAGAGAATCGAGCAGTGAGTCGTCCCTGCAAACCATGGCGGGGAGAACTCGATCTCGAGTGGTGTTACAGCAAAGTGCACCAAGCTCTGTGGAAAAAGCTTCATGGGTAGGTCGTGCGGAAAAAAATTGTCCTAGTCAATGTTTTCCCAGAAGGGCACTCTCGGAACAGCATTCTTGTGCGCGCAGTAGTTGATGACCAAAGCAACAGATCGCTAGCCTCACCCGAGTTGATGGATGAACTTGGAATTTCAGTGGAAATCTCGTACACTGTGTCTTTTTGCTCTGGAACATGAAGTATGAGTGGTCGTCAAGCAATTAATGTTTGTGTTCAGTCCATTAACAAGAAGAAAATCCTGAAAATACCGAAATCGCCCATCCCAATGCTCATCTCAAGAAAATAGAAAAGAACCTTCCGAATTTGACGGAAGCAGCAAGCATCGGTTTGCCTATCGGACGCGACTTACCTGATGCTCAGCATTTTCCCCTAGGTTGGTAATTGTGGACGACGTGTGCTTAGAAAAGAAACACAAGCCCTCAGTAGTTCGTGTGAACAAAACATATGTGCATCACAACGAAAAAGGGTAAATTTTCTCGCCATGCCCGAACGCTTTGAAGGTTGAGGAACTTGATCTAGTGGGAGCTAACATTTTCTAGAAAAGGAGAGACGATGAGAAGCCAGGCATGTCAATTGAGGATAGGAAGTTCATTGCAATGATGGATATCCATTTTCAAAAAGATAACAATGGTCGTTGGTCTGCGCCTCTCCCCTTCAAATCAACAGTGTCCCTCCCAACCAACAACAAAACACAAGCTCTCAGTCGTGCACATGCGTTAGAGAAGTCCCTCGTAAAAGGACCCCTTGAAAAGAGAACATTTCTTCAAGTTCATGGCTAAGGTATTAAATAGTGGTGCTGCGGAAAAGGCACCTTCGCTTGACAACAAAGCAAGTCGTTGGTATTTTCCTCTTTTTGGAGTCCACAACCTCAAGCAACCAGACAAGAGGTGTTTTTGACTCTTCGGCAACCTTTGAAGGGTTCTCATTAAACACTGTAATGCTTCCAGGCCCAGACCCGACCAAAGTCTCGTTGGTATCCTCTTGAGATTGTGATGGGATGCCAGCGCTTTGTCAGCCAATGTGGAACAAATGTTCTACTAATTTTTTTGTAAATGAGAAGCATAGGGACCTTCTCAGATTCCTCTGGTATGAAGACAACGACTGGAACAAACCTCTCACCGAGTTTCTAATGTGCCTTCATGTATTCGGAAATAGTCGGTCACTAGCAGTGGCTACTTACGGGCTAAGGAGAATCGTAGCTTCCAGTCAAGGTGATGTGAAGCAGTTCGTCACTCGAGACTTCTACTTCGACGATGGCGTCACTTTTTAACCTTGGGCAGAACAAATTGTGAGCCTAGTCAAACGCACACAAAACGATCTCATGAAGAACGGAAAAGTCAAGCTTCACAAATTAGCGTCCAATGAAAGGGATTTTCTGAAAGCCTTCGCCACTGCTGATCTTTGTGAAGAGCTGCAATCGACAGACCTCTCCGACCCTTCAATGCCGCTTCTGGTGCA
Source organism: Oncomelania hupensis (assembly GCA_036898135.1). Classification (NCBI taxonomy): domain Eukaryota; kingdom Metazoa; phylum Mollusca; class Gastropoda; order Littorinimorpha; family Pomatiopsidae; genus Oncomelania; species Oncomelania hupensis. The sequence goes on along the minus strand of CM072516.1, from coordinate 47,764,433 downwards.
CAACTGCTTGGGTCTTTCATGGGACCTGAACAAAGACACCTTTGTTATGCGTCTTACGTTAGCCGATGCTCCATTCACGCGCAGAGGACTCCTTTCTATCCTGAATGGCATCTTCGACCCTCTTGGATTCTTGTCACCAGCGGTGATCGCCAGAAAGATTCTCTTTCGAAAGATCTCCCCTAACGGAAAATCTTGGGACGAACCTCTCTCTGAATCCTTGCTTCAAGAATGGCTGCTGTGGAAGCAGTCTGTTGAATGACTTCATATGCCTGAAGTCTCCAGCATGTATGTCCCTTTCTCTTTGACTCAGGTGCAAGACATTGAGTTCCAAATTTTCCGTGACGCTTCAGAGAAAGCCATAGCATCAGTCGTGTACGTAGAAGTTCTTGCCAACTCCAGCCCATCTTGCGGCTTTGTCATGGGAAAAGCCAAAGTTGCTCCTGTGTCTGGTCACACCATTCCTCATCTTGAGCTTTGTGGAGCACTTTTGGCTACTGAATTTGGCAACTAGTTTCTGATCAGCTGGATGTAACTCTAAGTGACTTTCTACACAGACAGCATGGTAGTTCTAGACTACATTAACAATGAGACCCGCAGGTTCCACACTTATGTCAGTAACCGAGTGGAGCGCAACAGGCGTGTGACTGAACCAAATCAATGGAAGTATGCTCCTACATACATGAATCCGGCAGATGCAGCAACAAGAAGCTTGGACGTAGATCTCAGCTCGAAAGAGTGCATTTGGTTACAGGGTCCAAAAGAATGGTTAGCTAACACTTCCCAGCCAGAGTCCACTCCCTCTTTTCCCCTGATCTTCCCTGACGAGGATAAAGAACTCAGACCATGCCTGCGTAAAAAATCAAGGCCAAAGTGGATCTCCCTTCTATCTGTTCCCGTTTTGAGAAGTTCTCTTCTTTGGACACCCTGATAAAATTCCTTTCCCTGCTCCGGCACATCTGTCAAGAGTTTCCACGCACCTTCAGGCCCCTGTAAAGGTTGGCATCGTTGTTCCCATCATCGTAGTGTGGACACTTCGACAGCTTCCAAGATTTTCATCATCAAAGCTGTACAGAACAAAGCCTTTGCAGAGGAGCTAGAATGTTTGCGTAAAGGGATGACTTTGCACAAGTCCACATCAATTTACTCCCTTTCCCCCTACGTGTGCGACAAGGGTCTCCTCAGAGTAGGAGGAAGACTTTGTGAAGCAAAAGAGATTTTGGGATTCTTGAGTGTTCATCCGGTGATTCTTCCCAAGATACATCACGTGTCTACACTTCTCGTTCAACACTTCCACAAGATGATGAAACACCAAGGTCAACACTTCACGGAGGGAGCGCTTCGGACTGGTGGTTTTTGGATTATTGGAGCAAAACAACTTGTAGCATCTGAGATTCAGCATTGCTTCAAGTGCAAGAGACTTTGTGGAACTTTAGCTCAGCAGCAGATAGCTAACTTGCCCTTTGACAAGGTGGTTCCTTCCGCCCCTTTCTCTCATACTGGTGTTGATGCGTTCGGACCTTGGGAGGTTGTAGCACGAAAGACTAGAGGTGGCCTTGCCCACACCAAGAGAGGGGTGGTCATCTTAATATGCATGGCGATACGCGCTGTACACATAGAAGTCATCGAAGAAATGAGCAGCTCTTCCTTCATCAACGCCTTAACGAGATTCGTCGCCCTGCGTGGATCAGTCATGGAGTTGCGTTCGGATCGCGGTACGAACTTTGTGGGAGCAGCTAGAGAACTCGGTGCAGACACCCTTTTCATCGAAGAGGGCCCAGTACTCAAACACGTCTCAAAATCTGGAATCAGAAGGAAGTTCAACCCCCCTCACGCGTCCCACATGGGCGGCTCTTGGGAAAGAATGATTGGAGTGGTTAGATGAATTTTAGATTCAATGCTCCTGGACATGAGACGAAAACCACTGACACATTAGGTTTTGATGAGAGGTTTCTGCAGTCGTGAATAATAGACAGATCGTCCCAATCACGCATGACCCGGATTCCCCTTTTGTGCTTTCGCCGTTCAGTGCTCCTCGCAGAAAAACTGGTAACGCTCAGGCTCCATGCACCTCTAGTGACTTAAAAGAGATCTACAAGCATCAATGGAAACATGTGCAGGTTCTGTCGAACATCTTCTGGAAGCACTGGAAGAATGAGTACTTGCAGTGATTGAACCCAACATCAAGGAGGGAGATCTGGTACTTGTCAGAGATAAAGATGCTCATAGAAATCAATAGCCAATTGGTCTTGTGATCTGTACTTTTCCAAGCAAAAGTGACTCCTTAGTTAGGTCAGCCGAAATTCTCGTCGTCAAAGATTAAATTTCAGCCAATGACATTAGGTCTGTGACCGAATTAGTTGTGCTGTAAACTGTTTCTGTAGGCAAACTGTATTTTTTCAACGTTTCGGTGAACAATAATGATTTGGAGTCTCCTGGAAGTGGAATATTGAAAGACAAAGGTAGACTTATAACCTGTTTTGAAATAATAGACAGGTTGTCTTGTATGTTTTGTTTCAGGATATAACTGGTTGAATATTTTGAGGTGTGTCCTACTTATTGTAGTTGGAACTATTCTACGAAGTGTTATTGTTAAGATTTATAATGGCAATATCCTTCAATATTAGACGGGGAGTGTCCTGTATCCAGATTTGGATTTTGTTTTCTTCTAGTTAAAAGACGTTCTTTTGTTAGTTGTTGAAGAGTTACTTCCCCTTTTTGTCCTTGCTTGTCTTCATGTTTGCCCCAAACATGTCTGAGTGCTCCATGTATAAATTCTGTTACTGTGAGCACTCAAAGTTAGAATGAGAAGGCTCCAAACGTTATAAGTACTTTTATTAATTATCTAAAGAATAGTTGTTGATACATCGTTCGTTTTATGGAAGCAAAACGATTATTTGATTAGGCCAGCACTTGGACATATGATATTACGTAGCCGCCACGTGGTTGGCTTTCAATTTTGCAGGCATCTTGAGAGTATCGGAGGTTTTTCTTCATGGCATGAATGAATCTGATGTAAAGCCTTATTTTGCTAAAGTTTGGAGGCCTGAGATCAACAACTTTGCTAACTTTGGTTTCTTATAGTTTAGCTTAAACATGTTTTCTGTACTCCGACGATAATGCATTGTAGCACATCCGAGGTCAGTTGTTTGCGGTGTGGTATAGTGTTACAGACTAAGTTGCAATTTTATGTTACATTTCATTTGTTTAGCTTTGTCACCAATGTTAGTTCATTTCCTTACCGTGCTTTGTGTTCTTTACAGTTTTCACCATTCCATGCACGTCGGTTAATTCCATGGTGAAATAAAGTGCGTTGGTGACGCTATCTGCAAGTTTGTTCTTCTACTCTTTGAATGCGAGGCAGAATAGTGATTCAACAAATCTTGCTGCTTTCACATGGACAGGCAACTGTGGAACGTGGTTTCAGGGTCAACAAAGAAACAACTGTCGAAAATCTTCACAAAGAGGGCCTAAAAGCAAGACGACATGTTCTCCAAGCAGTACAGCAAGCTGGTAGTGTTACGTCAGTCCCTATCACCAAGGAGCTGCTGTCGTATGCATCTAGTGCATACAGCAAGTTCCAGGCACATTTGGAATGACAGAAGCAAGATCTGATGCAGAAACAGGCTGCACAGAAAAGGAAAACAGAGGCAGTTGAAATTGAAGACTTGAAGAAAAAGCGAAGTCGTATGTTAGCTGATGCAGAAGCACTTAAGCAGTCAGCAACTAAGAAAGCTGAGGAAGCAGAAAACAAGGGCAGACTACCTCTTCTTGCCCAGTCCAACGCTCTAAGGAAAAGTTCCCAGGAAAAACGTGTTGCTGTTGATGAGCTAGATATGCTTATTGCAGAAAAAAATAAAACCTAAATCCCATTTCACCCAATGATTCAGTAAGACTATACCTCTGGGCTTAATTGACAGAACTGTTGAACATAGAATGAATGACAATTTTAAACTAAATTTGGACTTTATTTGTGAATAGGGACTGTCAGCTGGACACCAGTGTGTGTTTAAACTTAAATTTGCAGTTGGACTTTGTTGGCAAATAAAAACTGTAATTTATGCTTCGATAAAGACTGGCTACTTCATGAGTTCAGCTGTGTGTAAGCAAGCAAGTCTTTCCTTCACTATGTTATGATTTTGGTCATTAAAAAAACATGATTAAAATGTAACAATTCTTATTTGCCGGGCATGTTTATGTTGTAGTAATATAGTGCCATTCTTGGTGTTTTATGCATATATTGTGTGTCTCTATCCCCATTTATCCATTGTCTGGCTATACGGCCCACCCCTGGGCTAGGAGTCTAATTTAATATTGACTGCTGTATTGTTTGTTTAATAACAGGACAAAGTTCCAAAGAGGAGTGATGGAGGGTGAGGGGAGGGGGGAAGGGCATTCTGCTGCACTCTCTACCAGCGGCACCTGTCCCCCGACCAATTTCTTTTTCCCACTCCAGACCATTACAAGCCCTGTGTGTATCTAAGTCATGGTGAAGGTTTTGGAAAAAAATGTAGAAATGGTCTTGAAAGTTTGTGAAATGTTTATTAATTTTGTGATGCTTTTTTGGCTACGAACCCTGAAGACAGTGTGATACTGTCAATACTGATTCTTTTTGGAAACACCGCGTAAGAAGTTCCTATGTTAGCTTGTGCTTAACAAACCAAGGGCCATTTGCAAAATGTCAAGAATGTTGTGAGGCTCTCTGTTATAAATATCACATGTTTTGAGTTGGCAAGTCTGTAAAAACCAGAAAAGTCATTTTGAAGACTGCTTCAGCGCTGTGTGGACAAGCTCGTTGGCCCTCTTCATGCGAGAAATTTCTTTGCGCAGTGCAGCAACATCGGCTGAGTCTACATCCATCTGGTCTTCACCTGTGGGAGGCTGCAAAGAAATGAAATTATAAATACATCACAGTGCAATTACAATATTAATACCAATTATTCTGCAATACATCTTTATTGCTTTCATCGTAACTGATTCATGTACCCTTCTCATCCCTAGCGCTCTTGTCATCCCCTACTTTGAAATATCCAGTGTGTAATTTAAACAGCAACACCACCAAAAATAAATTCTTTTCAACTGAGACAAATTCAGTCAGATAAGGCATTTGCTGTCCGCACCTCAACCAGGGAACAGAGCCCATTTTAATTTTTCACAAACACAATAGAGTACTTACAAAGAGTAGATTTTAATTTGAGTCCAAGGGAGGTAATAATTTGATGTTTCTCATATTACAATTTGCGTCATTTTATTTTGGACTATAATTCAAGTGAAACATTGCATAGAGCAAAAGCTCATAACTTCCCCTCTCTCTCTCTTGCAAATAGGCATTATATCTAATGGACTGTTTATACAGCTCCCTTTACAGCTCACAGAACTGCTCATGGCATAGCCCACCATGCACACTATGTTGAAGTCAGGAGGGATCTTGCGCGGCTCAAGACACACAACCTAAAACCATGGATCCACTTCATGGCTACTGTTAGCATACCTCGTGTCTACTTCCGATGGACGATACAGGACACAGCAAGCCAGCGATATCGGAACTGAAGTCTGGCATCTTGAGCTGCCCACAGAATAATATTAATACAATCTTTTGGTTTAACCACTTAACAACTACTCTACACGCTACAAGATACCGATACTTACAATATTGTTATAGTGCTAATAATGTTGGAAAATTGAAAAGTGTCTAAACAAACGCTTTCGTAACTAAACTGGCCGGAGTTGTGAGAATATTTGTAAACTGGATACAGAGATTCCACCTGCAATGAGCAATATATATAAAACTTTTAGTTTAGGTCCATAAAGAAACAATGGACTCACCAATAGCCAAATTTGATGGCATTATCTTTGCTATTTATCCATTTATTTAAAAAATAAAATACACCTCCACTCCCACCCAAAAAAATGTGCACCTTCGATTCCCACAAAATAAGCTACAGTGTAAGGGAGGCAACAATTCAATCATAGACCTTTCCCTGATTGTTGTAGAAAACAGCTTTATCTCCCTCTTTGTAGCATATACCCACAGAGCTGGAATTATGCCATTACCTTCGTCACTTTCTTCACCATTTTGTCCCCTAGTAACACTTTTAGCATCCCCTTCCAAGTTAGAAGCCCACTCTCTTTGAATCAATAGTGGTCAATGCCAGACGAACGTTGCAAGCGTACGCCTTAGTTTCGTATATTATGTTGAATCTACACATTGTGGCTTTTCGAAAGTAGAGGTATGTGTATGTCAGTATGAAAGCATTGTGCGCTGGCACTATGCAATAGCGTAGCAAAGTATAGAATGATTTAACCTCTCATAATATCTGGGTCTCAAATCAATCTTTCAATGTTTTCAATTTTACCCCTGAAGTGTCTGAGATTTTGATGTTGACAATTCTGCCTCTTTCATTCTGGTTGCTGGCTTTGTGCTGCTGAAAACTTATGGGAGGTCCCCGGTGAACCGGCGCTGAGTTCAGAGCGTTTGGTGGCAAGATGCGAATATTTGTCAAGTGTCCTACAACAATAAAAGAAGTCTTTCAATCATGTCATAAAAAAATAATAATGAGAATTCATGACAAAACTATTTTTCCCATGCAAAATGTAATTTATATTTCAAAATAAAATATGTTTGTTTCCAAAAAAGAGCAGAGTTTAAGAAACGAATCTCTGTCAATTGTTTCACTGAGAATGTTTTAATACCTCGAGTTAAAGAAACCTCCAACAGAGATGAGATACAGGAATAATTTTACCTGACAGTACTGACAATAATGCAATGAGAAACATGGTGTCCGGTTTCATGAAAACTGTGAAAGAAACTGTGCCAAACTAAGCCGACCATGTACAAGTTCTTTCTCAATTTGGATAAACAGACTGCAAAGATCAATGTTAACACACACACACAAACCACAACAACCAACAAAAGGTATCAAAATGACCTACCTCCGTGGTGCAGGGTGAGGCAGTCCCCGCTTTCCAAGTTCCATATTCTCACCTCACCCTCTCTACTCCCGTCTCGGCCCAACTGAGCCGACCCTGAGGCTAAGCGTACACCATCGCTTGACAGGGCCAAGCAAGTCACTGGACCTCTGAAGAAAAACAAAAATCAAAATATACCCCATCAAATGTTGTACCAGGGGCAACAACACCTAGATGTTCAGCTCCCAAGACTGACCAATGCCCACCACCACCACCACCACCCATACTACTACTATTGGTAGAGAATATCCTTCATAATGGTACAGGATGCTGTAAATCTAAAATTAAAAATGAAATTTCAGTTTACTTTCCATCTTCTCATAGTGATCATCCTGCTTTACACCACATGTTTGAGTGATAGATGTGTGTTTGTCGTGTGTGAGAGAGAGTGGAAGAAACATGTGAGCATGCATGTAGGTATAGATCGCCGCACTTTGAGTCTGAGGGTGATTTGGCGAAAAGCGTGTATATAGCGTCCAGTATTATTATTATTATACATTCCCAGAATGTGGAGTGGTCATTTTGAGTAGGTTCTGTCTTGACTCAGATTCTATAATTTTGTTTACCTTGAATATTTCCAGTGTCACACTGCCATTTTCAGCCTACTAAATTTTGTTGAGAAATTTGATGATTACATAAAGAAAACTTAAGTTTGGTCACAGGGTTGAGTGGGAATGATAATCTGGGTGAGTTGATTTCAGCAGTATTTGGTCTTACATCTGAGGAAGTTCTATGCCTTAAAACTACTACCGCTACAGGATTGCTGCGACTTACGAGTGACCTTGAAAAACTCTCTGTCCTGCTTTGGTTGCTCCTTTGCTGACAAATTCTTCTGGCTGTGAAATCTGTAGTGAATAAACGAAACAATCTGTATGTAGATTAACCACTGCAATACATGAACGTGATGTACAAAAAAAAAGTAGTTTAGAGGTAAGTTTGGGGGGAGACCCTGGTTCACACCCACTTGCACAAACTTTTTATGCTCACAACTAAACAAGTGCAACTTTCGCCTTTGTGTTCAAGGCGTTCTATAAAATAAAAATAAAAAACGACAAATACAAAATTAAAACTACAAATGCAAACCACATACAATTCAACTTGCCAGATAATTCATAAAACAAACCAAAAAATTCCCACTATATAACTTAAACTTATATGTCAATGTATGCCTGCAAATCTGCTATCCGTCAACATCTTTGAAGTTTTTTTTGGTCTGAAACCCAAGTTCGTGTGCATATTCACAGCCATTTCACCTGGGTAAGTTTAAGTGTAGGTTTTGGTTATAATGGGTTGGTGTGCTTTATCCTGGAGACCCTGCATTGTACCTTTCGTTCGTTCATTTTAAAAAGCAACCCCAATTTAATCCTGCTTGAGTGAACAATGTGTTCCAAAAGCCACATCCAAATCCATCACAGCCTTTAAAAAAAAAAAAAAAAAAAAAGTTGTATTCTTCCTTACTTGAGAATACAGAGGGGTGCACCAAATATCCCCAGAACGCAAACCAGCAAAGAGGCGTAACTCTCGAGGGTCCATGATGACAGAGTGGACAGGCTCATCATAGGCCAGGGTCTTCATGATCTTGCCGCTCACCATGTCCCATAACTGTATTGGACAGAATGTGGAATGAAACAGTGCAATGCAGAACACTAGATGAAAATATAGAAAAAGGTTTTAGTGCCTTTGTCTACATGGACAGTATGTGTACAATATCATTATTTTCTTTCTGCACAAAAAGTGAAAAGACTTTGTTAGCAATAGTTTTGGCTATTAAAATTTTCTTTAATAATAACATTAAAACAGGATGCTATCACGTGCTTTTTATTCAGTCAAACTCAAAGTACAGCAATCTGAAGCGATCACTATTAAAGAAGTCGGAATAGCAATACATTTGAAATTTTGAAATGTTAGGTTGACTGCATTCAATACCATTATTGAAGGGAACGAGGAAACCAGAGAAAACCCTCAGTGCCTTGAAAAGTCTGGTACCTAAGTCAAATAAGTTCGTCCCACGCAGGGTTCGAACCGGCGACCTTCGGCCTAGGAGACCAGCTCACTACCAACTGAGCTACCTGTCCACCCCTGAACTCAAAGTTAGGCTCCCTCTTCTCCATTCCATTGCCAGCCTGCTAAATTGTGGACACTTTTCCACCCGCATCAAGTTGATTTTCCACCCCAAGGTCCTCAGAAGGACATTGTTTCATGCTGCTGGAAATCGGTCACTAGATTTTCAGCAAGTCTAGCCGATAAACAGAAGACCTGAGAACACAGGTTTGCAGCATTCTGTATTTAAGATATAATTCCACCGATGATAAAACCACTTGAAGCAAAAGAAGGGAGGCAAATCTTTCCTATTCTCCCTGGAGGATGGCATCTTATAAATAACGATTTTGTCCAAGATGTTCACATGTACTGCAGCTCCATCTCTTTAAAGGGCTTCTAACCTGTCAGAAACATCCGCTGCGGGTTCAAGTGTATAGCCAAACAATAGTTGACACATGTACCCCTTTCCTTTACCACCGCACTTGGGTCAGCGTATAACCCAAGCAAAGTTCAAGTTTCTGGACAATGACGAATGATGCTGCGACTGAAAATGCAAACGGGAAAGAAAAAAGAATGTTGACTCCTGTATCACAAACCCTGAAAGTCACCCCTGGTCTTAACAGTAATTGATCCACTGCCTATTGTACTAGCTGTCAGTGCATACAATTACCATATCGCGTGATTGGAGGAAATTCCACACCCACAGGCTGCACACATGCCACCCATCGTGATTCCCTTCTCTACCTCACAAATGGGAAAGCCCATTTGGTTGTTTGACATCCGATTTAGCTTTCCACAACAGGCGCTTTCACAGTCTTGTTAACGGCATAATAGAGACGGTTGTCGGCTGTCATGACCGTAAAAATACAGTCACCAATAGGTACACAAAACGTGACTACGGTTATATTTGCTTCAATAATATAGGTGAGATCCACTTTAACTCATTGTTGATGCACTCAAAAATGGTCATCCGCAAGTCGCAATGCACATTTTAACAAAAAAAGTCATAGAAAACTATCTCATTTCTCTATATGGTAGTAATGTTACGTATGTATGGAAAGGTTATCAAGTGTACTTTCTAGCCTTGTGGTAAGCTGAGTAGTAAAATACATATGTTTCGCTAACATGCCATCAAAATAAGTATGTAAACGTCCACAATAAAAAAAATTGCTGACCAAGAGATGCTGCTTTATTTTTGTTGTTTCACTGCAGGTGTTCATCTCATAAATGAGTTCAAATTCAACATAAAATATTTACATACAGTTGCGAGCACTGTCCTCAATTCAGTTTGTCCCAAAACAAACACAAATCAAATAAACTTGTCATGCCGAACAAAACCCTAACATACTTCTGTTCACTATCTGCAAAAAAACCATAAACAGCACTACACGGTCTAAGGGAAGGAGCTTTTGGGTTGGAAAATGGTAAAACTTTAGTTGACAGTTACTCTCCCCTGCATTACTGTAAACTAAATAAATTTTCTCCGAGCTCAAGCTGAGGGGTGTCACAGTGAGTTAAGCAAGACAACTGACACCTCTGTACTACAGGAAAAAAGTGTTACATAAATATCATTATTATACATTTTGTCTCCTTTTTACGTATTTACCATTGGAACTATTTACCCTTTTAGGTGTTGGCAGTAGGTAGCTCTTAAATATTGTTATATTTTATTCACTCTATCTTGCTTCTCTGTTCTTCATTCTATCTTGCTTACCTTGCAAGTCCGGTCGGAAGAACAAGAGGCAATCCTGGCCACAGGCCCTCCACATCCAACATGAATGTCCGTGATGGGTTCACCGTGCGCATGCATTCTGTGTCTCGGTTTGAGTGCTTCTGGTCTTTTCACTCTGTTTGATACCACACTGCAATAATGGATGCAATGGATTGAATAGACTCCTTGCACACTGAGCATGACATTCAATGGTTCATAGAGAACTGCACTGTGCAAGTCATCATCATCATCATCATCAATTCAACGAGCAACACAGCAAAACGAAATATACCGATCCCTCTACTGCATCATCATCATAATCATCATCAACTCAAAGAGCAACACAGCTAAATAAAATATACAGATCCTTGTTTTCCATTATCACCATCAACATCATCATGGTCATCATCATCGACTCAAAGAGCAACATGGCAAAAGGAAATACAAAGTTCTCTATTGTGCATGTAACAAAGTCAGTTTATGCTCGCACATCCACATGCCCCAAAGAGGTGAAACTGAGACAAAACCACATCAGTTCTTGGACAGCGATTATTAGTCTGTAGACATCTACAACAGAGAGTGAGAGAACTGAAAGAAGTCCACGAATATCTGAACATCAGAATATGCTTAGAAATGGCATGAAAAAGTGGTGAATTTAAGTGAACAAGAAAATAGCTCTATTCACTGTATCACAAGAAGGTCTATCTCCTTCACTGGTAATTGAAACAAATAAATATAATAATTCTTGTAGGGATGGGTGGGGGTGGGTCATTTACCTTGCAAAGTCCCATATGGAGAGGCTTCCTGAGCTGCTTCCTGTGACAAAATGGCTGCCATCATCTGTGAACCGAATGACTCTGACCTCGTCAAAACTGTCAAGAACTTGCAGAAGGCTTCCGGAACTTAGCTGCCGCAAAACAGTAGTATGTCAGTACAATAAAACACTGCCAGTTAAAAAAAAAAAAAATACATTTAAAAAAAAAAGTTATATATGATTGATGATTTTATGCTGCACACACAATACACAGATAAGATACACAGAAGCAAACATGCCCACAGTACCTCACAGTCACACACATATTCAAGTCATAAGGTATGCATACACACAGAATCAAACTGTCAAACATATCAGTCAGCAGTCAAACATTGCCATATTGAATCACTTTTTTGTAGGTTGGGTATGGGTGCTTCGTAAAAACCTTATATATATTTTATTATTATTATTATTATCATCATTATTATTATTACTTTTTTTTAAAATCCTGTAATTACATACTTCAAGTAACCCAAATGACAGATGTAATAACTTTTCGTACAAGCAATCATTAAATATAATATTGAACAGTTTTGGAAACAAGTGACATTTATTTATCTATTTATTCGTTTATTAAAATTAGTGATCACGTAATACTAATACTAAATAAGTAGTCAGTTGCGATGTTAAATTCAATGAATCATATTTTATTTAATCATTCTTATAAAGCGCTTTTTCAACTCAAGAGCTACTGAAGGCGCTGTCCGATAGTGATAAAGGATTTCACTCCATCCGCCGAGGCGCCCACTTGCGGCCTGTGGGCGCATTGTCTGGGGCCCAGACAACTGAGCACAATCATGAGCGACTGGCGGTGGTGGAGAAGGGATGTAGCGCATGCTGGGTGTATTTGTGTAGCTGGCTCTCTCCCACCTAGGACATGAGTGCCCGGATCTTTAACATTTGTGCCACTGGAATGCTCACATGCACAGACTCAGTTTATACTCTCATCCAAAGGTGTAAGACATATTTGAATCATAATGTCCCTGACCACGCATGTGATTTTAGACCCCTTAATTCTCCTTTAAAGGTACAAACATACAATCGAATCTAGCCATTTAAAGTTGAACAATAGTCAATAACCGCACAAAATAACATTTGTTACAAACAGTTTCCAACTACTGACACCTACAGGCTATCTTATAAGTATTATTGCATGACTATACTTGGTAGTTGTAATACTAATTGAAAGGAATAAAAATACAATAGATACATAAGTAAATACTTAAAACATAAACAGAATAATATTATTTAACGCAATTAAACCTAAATATTGTGAAAATATAAAACGCATAGATGCGGCAAATCTATTTCTCTAAATTAAGCTTTGATGTAAGCGTTAGATTAGCAAAAGCTGCAACTGATTCTCCAGTGCCTCGGTTAGTATAAATAGGTATTTTAAATACAGTACCTGTATATTTGTGGTGAGAGTGTATAAATGACTGCATGTGTAGTCTTATTATTTCCATGAAGAAGACATTAAATAACGTTATGAAAACAATCAACCATAAATAAACTACACAACCAACCTCCCAGGTATAGATTTGCTCCTTGATGCTGGCCACACAGAAATAACCGTTTGGAGAGAGGGCAAGAGCAGTCACCTTTCCTGGACACACTATTCTCTGCTGACCTTCGTCCTGTTGAGAGATTAAAAGAATAAAAAAATAAAATCACATTTGAAAATGTACATAATGCAAAAAACAAACTTGTTTTCAATTTCAGATGAACACTGTTTCCATGTCAGATGAACACTGTTTCCATATCAGATGAACATTATATTTAGATCACAATTCACATAAACATTGTTTTCATTAAAAAAAAAAAACAACAACAAACAACTGTTATCAGATAATGTTTCCTGGATATTAGATGAACATTGTTTTCAGATCAGCACTGACAGGGTCAATTGTAAAGTTCAGCTAAATCCAATGTCAATCCAGTATTCTATACACCAACATGTCCTTTCTTCTTCTTCTTGGGTTGAGCAGCCACAATCAATACACTGACTTCATGCATTTCTGCTGTAGGTTACTGCCTTAATAATTATGCCAGCAAAGTTACAGATAAATCAGGCTGTGGAAAAGGCAGCAATGTCAATATTATCTTGTACTAGGCACTACCTTTCTGGATAGGGGCCATATCTGTAGAACTGGCTTGTTGTCTGTTACTGCGATGAGAGTATGGTTTGCCTGAACACATAGACAGCCTGGGGCTACCGCTTGTCCTTTAAATGACCGTACGTAACTGCCTGTGTGAAGATCGTATGCAGCAATGCTCCATTTCTGAGCTGATGCTTCTGTTGTAAGAATAATCTAGGGAATGCAAACAAATGAAACATATATTATTACTCAGGGCTAGAAATTAACTTTTTTCTTTGGGGGCCACTGGGCCCCTTGAATGCTTGATTGAAAAATTTGAGGGCCCACAAGCAACTTTCGGGGCCCAACTTGAAAAATAATGCAAACAAAAAAATTATTGACAATATAATAAGTAGAAAGTACAATTTGTCTGATAATCTAAAATAAAAACAATTGAATTTCCAATTTTGCTGAGTGATGTCATTTTTATTTGCCTTTTCTTTCATTTTCAAACATTACCAACAAAAAAAGGGGGAAAAAAACCACACACACATTCAGTGACACACATATTCCACTTTCCAGTGACTAGTGAGCCTGAAAATTGGAAAATACGCCATCGCCGATTGTTTTAGCAACTGTATGGCGACGATATGTAGCCATACTTTCGTACAAGTTTGCAAAGATGGACATTTTGCGCTTATGTTGTGCCATAGCCTTTTGTTTATTATATTAAAAAGATATTGAAGTGTATATTAAACTTTTGAATGCAACCTTAAAGGGTTTTCGCTTCTTTTCTCTGTTGTTTTTTTTTCTGTCCAAATTTAGGGCACCAGTGTGGGTTGCTTCCCTTGGCCCAAATACGAAACTGCCGAGTAGAGCTAGCTGTAGCAGACGAATTATTTTGCGGGCCCTTCGTTTTTCAACATTCCGAACCCGAAATCAACTTTGCGGGTTTTTGGCCCCGGGCCCCCGCTAATTTCGAGCCCTGTTACTACAGTACTTACTAACATAATAATGTAACATAACGTAACTAACGTAATATAACGTAATACCGTTGAGTCTATGCCAGGAAGATATGTGGAATATCAGGACTCTCCTACGAGGAGAGACTGAAGTCACTGACGTTACCCAGTTTATAGTATAGGAGAGAACATGGTGATTTAATCGAAATTTTTAAAATTGTGCATAATTTCTATGATCCTTTAACCACTTGTTCTCTTTTAAATTTTAATGTCATAATGACGATGGTTTAAAACGAGGTCACACATTTAAAGTTACTAATCCTATCCTATCCTGTCCCGTAACCCGAAGGTCGTATGGGCACCACAGATGATCGTTTAACCAGCATACTCCATCTTTCTCTGTCCTCAGCAGCCCTGATGGCTTCGCTCAGTGTCAAACCAGTCCATTCTCGAATGTTGTCCTCCCACCTCTTTTTCGGTCTCCCTCTTCTTCTACCTCCTTGCACTGTGCCTTGCAGAATAGTCTTTGCAAGGCCTGATGATCTGGTGACGTGGCCATACCATCGGAGTTTCCGTTTCTTCACCACTGTTAGCAGGTCATCGTGTTGTCTAATGGCTTGTGTGATGGTCTGTCGGACTTCGTCGTTGGTGATGTGTTGGGTATAGGAAATGCCCAGAAGTCTTCTGTAGCACCTCATCTCCATGCTTTGTATTCTTCGTTGGAGATCTGCTGTGAGGGTCCATGCTTCGCAAGCATATAGGAAGATGGAGATGACAAGGGAGCGCAGCAGTCTTACTTTGGAATGTAGACTGATGGTCCTGTCTTTCCAAATGGGCTTCAACCTTGTCAGGGCAGCAGTTGTTTGTGCGATCCTGGAGAGGACTTCCTGTCGGGACCCATTGTCTGATACAATGGCTCCTAAATATTTGAAGCTATGCACTGTGTTGAGGGATTGGCCTTGGACTTTGATGTCCGTATTGATGCCATTGGTGTTGTTGGTCATCATTTTGGTCTTCTCTGCACTTATTTCCATTCCATAGGCTCTGGAGGTGGTGTCAAGCCTCTGTACCAGCTGTTCAAGTTCTTGTTCCTCTCCAGCCAATCCATCAATGTCATCTGCAAAACGAAGATTGGAGATTGCTCTACTCCCTATGCTGATTGTGCCTTCATGGTCTGCAAGAGCATCTGACATGCAGACCTGCCTACCTCATATTTTCAGTTTCAGTATTCTGACTGGCAAAATGTGGTATTCTGGGACCAAAATTCGTATTTT
Source organism: Oncomelania hupensis (assembly GCA_036898135.1). Classification (NCBI taxonomy): domain Eukaryota; kingdom Metazoa; phylum Mollusca; class Gastropoda; order Littorinimorpha; family Pomatiopsidae; genus Oncomelania; species Oncomelania hupensis. The sequence goes on along the minus strand of CM072516.1, from coordinate 47,748,588 downwards.
CACTCCCGGCGAATCGAAGCATTCGCAAGTAGGAATTTAACAATTGTAAATGTAACCTAGTGAAGATAAAGAAGAAGTAATCACTGCATTAAAAAAAAAAACTCAAACTGATTCCTTAAATACACTGTTCTCAGATTTATTTATTTATTGACTACAGTACAGAAAAAGCGCAAAACTGTCATTGCTAGAGAGCAAAAATTCAGTTGATAAAAACTTAAATTTGAATTGGAAACAACAAAATAATTTATCTATAGTGAAGGACTAAGTAATTTATATGATGTGCAAAAATGTCAACATTGTTTTCCTTCAGCTGCTGGCTATAGCAGCTCTTGAGCCTGTCTGGTTCTTTGCTACAAAATAAATTATTTACAGTAACTGACTGGGAAAAATTATACGCAAACTGTCACTCAGCACTGTTTTCTTTCAGCTGCAAACTATAACAGCTCTTGAGTCTGTCTAGTTCTTTGCTGGTGTACACTGCGGCAGCAGGTTTGGACTTGAGGACTAGCAACTGAACGTTCTGAAGTAGTAAATTGTCTACCTTGGCCATATTAAAATAAACTAAGAACCAACAGTTTGTGTAATTTTAAATAACAAATTTAATATTTTCATTGTTCTAAACATATCACATTGAAAAGTTTCAATTGTTTCTGACTTAACTGGCGCGCAGTATGGCGCCGTGTGAAATGTCTGAAAACCCAAAATAAACGTCTTATTACCAAAAAAAAAAAAAAAAAAAAAAAAAAATTTTTTTTAAAGTGCCAAAATTTGTATTTTTTAAGGCTTTTACGTATTTTCGTATTCTAGGTCTCAAATCCGTAAAAATACGGAAAAATCCGTAACGGTAGGCAGGTCTGGACATGATGCGCTCTAGGAAGATGTTAAAGAGTGTTGGAGATAGTAGGCATCCTTGACACACACCGATTGTTGTTCTGAACCAGTTTCCGATGGCGATGGCGCTGTTGTGGACTGCACTGGAGCCTTGTCATACAGGCTTTTGATGACTTCAATAATTCTAGGGCTGATGTTGTACACTTTCATTGTTGCCCATAGAGCTGTATGCCAGACTCGGTCAAACGCCTTCTTGAAGTCTATGAACACATGATATAGATGTTGTTGGTGCTGTTACTAAAACTTTTGATAATACTCGCAAATTTAATAAGTATTTTACTAATAGAGTGGTAACCCCTTGGAATAACCTGACTGCCGAGGCTGTGGATGCTGGATCACTTAATGTGTTCAAGAATAGTCTGGTCTGGACAAGTTATTTTAAATTAAGAATTATGGATAGCATCTATTCATCTACTCCACCAAATTTGTAGTCCAAAAATTTATAAATTGATAGGCACTGAGGTCAGGGGGTTGGGTTTTGGGACCCTCATCAAGATCGATTATGAGGGCCAAAGGCTTTTTAGCCTGCATGCCGAGCTATGCTATGCTATGCTATGTTAGCAACGTACTTATCCTCTACCAGATCATAGGCTGTGAAATCTCGTAGGCCTCTTAATTGAGAGGCCTATGAGACTTCACAGCCTGTGACTAGATACCGATCCAGAATATTTTCACCACCTATTTTTAAATTGCACTATAAGATATACACGCACAAAATGAGATCCCACATGTTTAAATTTAGCCCTTGGATGTAAAAACGACAATGGAGTTCTTTCACTCAATTTGGAATAATATTGACTACTATTATTTTACCTCACTGTGCTCCATTCTTTTTTCACACGTGTTTGTTTCAAATCTTCTACTTATCCGCACTTGAACATATCCGGTTCCTATAATCGAAATCGAGGTCATGTAAATTATTACCGTGCGAATACACACACAGAAAACAGACAATCGACAATTTATTTATGTAATTCAGGCAATTCTTTTATAGCTGCTCGTTTAGATCGATTGTCTAAAAGAGGCATTATAATCTCCAAATAATACATACATGATGCTAAGAAGTAAAAGATATTTGTAGGCTTTCTTTATTAAATATTAATGCGCGAAGCATTCAGGGGTGCATCTTTATTTATAAATCAACATAGAAAATTTTAATAATTATTCGTTCTAATGCAACGAATTTACTGATTTAATATAGCTTAATCATATTTTTATGTATTAAATTTCTTATCAACTAGAGATAATTTAATATTATGCACTATTTTGTTTACGTCATCGGCGGATAAACATTATTTGACAGGGAGTGAACAGCTGTATGTTTTGGTCTGCCATCTGATCCGAAGAAAATGGACAGAACAAAGACGTCATCCAAAATAGCTATCCACACGTGAGAGAGAAACTAGTCTGTGGTCAGTTTGTAACAGCCAAGATGGGGAACTGTTTTAAATCGCAAAACTCCGACGATATTTCTTTATTACGTGGAAGTGAAACTCCAGATCCTGTCCAAGAGCCACCGCAACCAGTTGGTCCCCCACCACCGTATCAGGTGAGTTAATTTTTCTCGAATTATTACGTAGTCATAGAGGTGTACGTTTTGGGACGGGTATGTCATGGACCCGTTATTACGATCAGCCACACATTTTAGTTGTCATGTCATTGTGTAAATTCAGTTTGTTATGTGCAAGGACGTGTTCTTTATTTTGACTGACAAATGACGTAGTCGACTATCACAGTTTATGCTCTCTCTACACTCAAATGAAAGGGATCAAGACTACAAGTACAAGAGGGTTGGACATTAGTTTAGTTTGGAACAGTTAGCAAGCTTTAATTTTATTTATAAACTACTTTTCATTATACTTCTATGGATTAGTAGTGGATGCCTCGGAATTATTTTAATCGAAAAGTTATATTCCCATGTCACGCCTCCTGGTAGGCAAAAATCCACTGATGCAAGACCACTGATGCCTGAAACTAAAGCCTGCAAGTGTGAAAAAGTAATACATAAATGCATACAGTCCGTCTAGAGGGCAAAAAGCTGATAGCCTACGATGTCATCACTACTAATACTATACTAACAGCATCCTAACTCTAGTTCCTGATACTCCCAGACCAACCTCATTTCCCAACCCCACCACTCCTGATGCCTACAGACTATAAATAATCAAGCCAGATAATGCCAATATCGCAATAGACTACTTAAATAAGACATTTGTACCCTGTGGCAATATCGTAAAAGACTACTTAAAGTTAAATAAGACATTTGTGCCCTGTGGACACTGTTGATCATGTATAAATCTATAGTAAAATCACAAACCCCCTTAACAACAGTAGGAGCCTGAATGATCGATGCATTGATCGTGGGCCCTCAATATCAAGAAGAAGAAGAAGAAAAAGAGCAACAAACACATTGGGGTGGCAAAAACTCTCCCCAAACACTACATACAGTACAGTCCAACATCCTAAAGGGTTATCTATATAATTTATTCACAGTGCTGTACTAAAATGCTTTCAAACTCTCCTATTATTTACTATTTCTGTATCAACATTTACGTTTCAATACTCTGTTAAATTTTATTACACAAGTATGTACAGGACTTTATTCAACATTTAGAGCCAAGTCATATTTTAGTCTTTTACTAAAGTCTAAAGCCCTGAATAGAAACTTTAAGGTTCTTGATTAAATAATACGTTATAACTTGACTCTAGCTAACAATACATTCATACAAGAGCATGCTCTTGTTAATGGGGTAGACTTTCAGCCTCAACGCATCGGTATGATGAAAAATTGATAAAAAGATGGACAGACTTGTGTAAAATATCTACGCAATGTTTTGTGGGCGCTAGCTAGTTCACTGTCAATCTGTTGGTGATTTTTATGTTTATGATCGTTATGATAAGTGTGTTAATAATAGCTGTCAAACCAGTACAGGAATAACTTTTTCACAGCAGAAGAAATATGGCTTGATAACAGCAGTTTGTGTTTTGAACATTGAGTAATTTGTAAAGCAAGGTGCTGTACAAATTAACATCATCATCATTATTATCGCCATTATTGTTGTCGTCATCGCATTGTTGTTGTTCTTTCTTCTTCTTTTTGAGAAGGATACAATTTTGATCATCATCAGCATCATCATATTTTTCTTTAACGTCGTCGTAATTTTCATCATCATCATCACCATCATTCAAAAAATCATCACCCTCATTCAAATAACTACTGTTGCCCTATAAAAAATATCTGCCACAAATATTGAAATATTTATAATTTGTGACAATTGCTTATTGATTAAATGGATTCTTTTAGTCATTCACTGATTCAGCTTATGCTATTTTGGAACGACAATGATTCCGGCAGTGAGATTACTTGCAGTGCTAATTGTAGCTTTGTAACCTTACCTGATTATGTCTTGATTGGTGACGGGGACGGGGGAGTCAGTCAAGCAATAGATGATATGGCCAACAGTGTTCGGTCATTCATGTTTGTTACAAGTTATCACCAATCTCCAATGGCTAAATCATTAATGGCATTATCATTTGACTTTTATAAATTTTATAGTATAGAATTTATACAAAGTTCCTGTTTTGTTGAAAAGGTTGTACTAAGTAAATTAGTTCTTGTTTTGTTAATTTTGTGGGGAAACCAGGATATTTTTTTCCTACGCTGCTTTGAAAACTATTGAGAATAAGTCTTTATTAATTTTTTTTTAAATATGGAAAATAACGTCAAAAAGAGGCAGTGTGATTCTGTCGAAGTATTTTAAAGGTAATGGACTCTGAGTAAAGAAAGTACATACTCAATATGACCACTCCAGATTCTGGAAACATGATATACACAGTCACAGTATACTCCTTCCAAAAATAATATCGTTTACCCTTCGCTCTTTTGTCTCCTTAACCCTTTTGTCTCCTCCTCCACAAAGAGTTTAATTTGATAAGTTGCCAAGTAATATATGTTGAACTAAAGTAAAATTTAAAAAAATTTAAATACTTTAATTTAAATTATTAAAAAGTATGATGCAGTCAATTTTGTTCTTAGTCCTGGTTGAGCTTGTAGGCCAAGCATAGTAAATGTCCATCACATTCACAATGCGATTTTGAAAATAAAATTTTATTTACAAAATAAAATCACCCCAGTTTGTACAGTTCTGTTATTGTGCCTTTAAATGTTATTTACAAAATAAAATCCCCACAGTTTGTACAATTCTGTTATTGTGCCTTTCTGAACGGTGACAGTTTATTTGGATCTGGATTAAGTGCATCACAGGAGTTTTTATTAGCTGGCATCATGACAGGCTTTAAGGCTAGTCAGTTTGTCACGGCCTATTCATTTTGCAGCAGGAAGAATTTATTTATTAATTGTTTCCTTGTACTTTTTAATGTGGTGTATTGTTCAGAAAACGGGAACAAACATCAAGCTGTAAATTGTAATGCAATATTGATAAATTATGAATTGCAGATGAGTAATGTACTGTATCCAAAAGTATAATCAAAAGTACTGTTAACTTCTAATGTAGTGAATCGCATTAGCACATGATGTGCCACATAACGCAGACTACATCACATGGCTTTGCTGCTGTAATTGGTAAAGCTTGCAATTGGTGCTCTTTTATCAGACCTCTCAATGTTTACCCACAAACTCCTAAGCAAAAAGATTGCTGACTCAGTCACAATCCACAGGTCAGTGTGTGCAATAGCCATATAGCTTAGCATGGCCTACATATACAGGCTGAAAATCCTTTACAACAGTCAACACACACATGCACAGTATGACTTTGTGTTAGACAACCAGCATGGACTGAACTGAGAGAGTTTCTATGTTAACATTGCTGTTTAAATGTTTTAGTTATTTTGTTGTTGTTTTTTGTTGTTTAAAGTTTAGGTAAGAATAATTTTAAAAAAATCTAAAATCAATTGAAATAGTTTGGGCTTAAAATGAGGTTGTATAATTAAATACCAGCAAAAGGGCGGAAACAGAAAATACAGTTTGATAACATTCATAAAAGAAAATGATTAATAGTAATACTTTGGCTGCTGCGGAACACAAAATTACGATTAATGTGTACAATTAATCTACATCTTTAGCTTCATAGTGTTGAATATTTTCAGTCGTCAGAAGTGTTAGTTTGCAGTGAAAAATGGTGATAAAACATAGTTGGAAATTTACAAGTAATTTATAGTTAGTTATTCATTGCTTACAGGGTCCAGCGGACTTCAAAGAGCCGATTCAGGACCCCAAAGTAATCTATAGAAACATTGATAAATGTGTAAGTTAACTGTTTGGTGCTTAAAAATTATTGCTGTTATTGTAATATTGGATTTTTTTCCCCCAACTCTCTTACAGAAAGAAGAATGAATAAAAACAACAACTTTATAATGTTAGCAACATTGCAACAGATTAAATATTTTAAGTTTCTTTTTAGCGACTGTTGTGGAAGGAAGTCAAAATAAGAAGGATTAAAGAATGATTGGCATAATTGGGCAAACAGCAGTGTCATGTAATTATAATATTACTTCCTGATATATCTGGCAAAGCAGCTTCTCTCACTCATCTTGCCTTATTCCCCTTCTGACTTCTCACTCTTACTCTGCTATGACTACTTACTCTCCCCCCTCCAATCTTGCTTCTTATATCCCCCACCCTAATAATAATAATAATAATAATAATAATAATAATAATAATAATAATAATAATAATAATAATAATATATTCTCACAAAGCTGTATTTCATCATAACCTCACATTCTTAATCACTATTTTCAGCATCTCCTTAACCCCTTCCTCTCACCCTCCCTACCCTCCCCCCTACTCCTCCTGCCCTATTGGCAAGGGAAACAATGCTGTGCTTGTAGTCTGAAGTGACGCTTAATGACTGCTTTAGAAGCCCATCTGCTAGCGAAGCCTAAGACGTGAGGGGGAAGGGGGAGAGAGAGGTGGCACAATTTCCTTTTTGTAAGCTTCTGACACATCCTTCACGAAAGCGTTCATTCACCTCAGTAATGTGGATTAATATAATAAACTCTACTGTGATCATACTATCTAGTGTACAGTGTTTGAAGACAGAAAGAAAAGACCTCAGATTGACTTTAGCTAATTCTCATTCCCCACTTGCATCACAGTTAAAAGCAGTGTCACCTAAGTGGATCATGGAGGTTACCTTTTCATTTTAATCTTTCCTTCTTTTGCATGGCTTTATTATAGCTTTGCCGGACTTAGGCAAATGAAATAGGCCAAGGGGCTCATTCACTGCAGAGAGATTTGAGCGGATAAAAAAGGCCATGGGGGCTTTTTCACTGCATTGAGGCTTGAGCGGATAAAATAGGCAGAGACTGAGTGGATCAAATTAGCCTGAGGCTTGTTGATGTGTGGTGTGATTGTGGCTATCTCAGGGCGGTTTATACCGCTACAAGGAAGTATCATTATAATGCATTCCAACTGCCTAGCTGAAATAGAAGTGCAGCCGTTGAGTATGATGTCATTCAGATTTTCAAAGATCAAAGCGTCCTTCTCTCTCTGTGTTCTGATGAGACCTGGGAAAAAAAACAAACTACCTGCAGCGTAATAATAGCTGTCCGAAAAAAGGAAGTTAGCTTGACTTGAAAAGTACGTTGTATTCTACAAAAAAACATCTTTGGTGCACGTAGATATATACCTGAATATACACTGAATGTTGAATAATAAGGGAAATGTATTTCTTCAAAAAGACAAATGAAATGACACCTAGGAAAGTAACGTGTTCTTTTATCTGGTCATGTCCAGTTTTAAACTGAATGCATGTTTTGACAGGAGGCGCATCCACCGAGAGTACCCCTGTACCACCCGTCTCCTAATGTAACGAGGACAGCCAACCAGCTGACAGAGGAAGAGCAGATCAAGATTGCTCAGCGTCTGGGTCTTATTCACCATCTGCCCATGGGCATCTATGATGGCAGCTGCAAGAAAGCAAAAGAGTGAGTGCCGTATGCCCTTGGCGCTACAGATGAATATGCTGTTGTACAGGAAATGCAATAACTGGCCGCAGCCACCAACAATGGCAACATACATACTGTTTTAAATTTTTAAGAAGCAAAAAAAAAAACAATAAAAAATATCAAACTGTTGGTATGGGGACAGGCTGAATTTTGTCAGGACCTGTTGGTACCCTGAATATTTTACCAAGAGAACACAAATTTGATTCTACTAAATTTGTCATGCTTTATGCCATTTATCAGAATGCATCTTCTGTTGTCCTTTGCTTGTGTATGACTTTTACTTGAATCTTTTTAATGTGTACAAATACAATTACATTGACGTGTACATGTATTAAAGTGTTTTCTCTGATCAGGTTATACTTTCACAGTTGGGAGAAAATGCTTTGAGCAGGGGAAGGGGATACCAACATTTTTTTATGATATCGGTTCTCTTTTCAACAGTCTGTGACACTCACAAGTTGTACTGGCTAGCAACATTTCTAGCTTGATCGCTGTTGTAATAGAAGAAACGGGTATAAATCACATTATTTAGCTTATACGTGCCCTGTACGAAGAGTCGCAAGTCTTATATTTTAGGGCCAATAAAAAGCTTAAAATGCAACACCTAGAGTCCATCGTTGCAACTTATACATATAACTTGGCTGCTGAAACAAAGTAAAAGTCTTCAAACCTGCTCAAGACATTCATATACTCACAAGTTTAAACCTGCCTAGGATAATGCTCCTGTAAAAGTGATCACAGAGAATGTTTTGTGATCACGATTTCGTGATGATGTCTTTCTGGCTCCACTTGAAGAGAGTAAACACAGCATAGTACACCAGACTGAAGTTCCACCTGGACAAACTGCAGGACCCGGAGGTGGAAGAAATATTCAAAGTAACAATTGGAGGGAAATTGCACCACTGCTCATTTTGGGAGCTGGTGAAGTAAATGGGAACACCATGACCCCCTCCTTCAACTCAGCTGTGACAGTTGCCGCCTCTGAGATCCTTGGCAAGCACCGCAAAGAAAGAACCGCGGTTCTTACCTGAATGTTTGGACCTGCGTGACAAACAGAGAGAGATGAAAAAGAAAAAGAACATCTCACATGGAGCTGATGCCTACCGAAAAATCAACAAAGCTACCCGAAAAGGCACTCGCGTGGCAAAGGAGAACTGGATAGAAGAGCAATGCCAGGAAATAGAGAACAGTCTGAACAAGAACAACAGCAAGAAGGCCTACCAGACCGTGAAGCGGCTGACAAATGTTAAACAGCCCAAAGTCTCGACGATCCAAAGAAAGTCTGGCATATGCCTTACAGAAGAACAAGTCTTGGCTAGATGGACAGAGTACTGCTCTGATCTTTACAACCACACACCAAATGGAGACCTCTCAGTTCTAGCATGTCCCCAGAAGAGAGAAAAAGAAATCCTCCCAATTCTCTGAGAAGAAGTTGAGGCAGCAGTACAATCGCTGAAGAAGGGGAAGTCAGCAGGAGTGGACAACATACCCGCAGAATTGCTTCAAGCAGGAGAAGTGATGATTGACGCCCTCACCATTATTTGTAACAAGATCTGACAGAGTTGGACCCAGTCGATTGTCATCACTCTTCCCAAAAGGGGTATCCTTCAGAACTGTGAACATTATTGCATCATCAGCCATCCCAGCAAGGTCCTCCTGAAAATAATACTCAACATGTTGAAACCCCAAGCTGAACCAATCATAGCTGAAGAACAATCAGGATTCAGTTCAGGGAGAAGTATCACTGAACAGATTTTTGACCTCAGAATAATCTGCTAGAAATACATACAGCACCAGCAACATCTATATCATGTATATTTAAACTTCAAGAAAACATTTGACCGAGTCTGGCATGCAGCTCTGTTGGCAACCATGAGAGTGTACAACATAAGCCCTAAAATTATTGAAGTCATCAAAAGTGTGTATGACAAGGCTACCAGTGCAGTCCTCCACAACAGCGCCATCGGGAACTGGTTTAGAACAACAATCGGCGTGTGTCAAGGATGCCTACTCTCTCCAACACTCTTCAACATCTTACTGGAGGACAGCATGTCAGATGCCCTTGCAGATCACGAAGGCACTGTCAGCATAGGGGGTTGAGCAATCTCCAACCTCCGTTTTGCGGATGACATTGATGGATTGGCTGAAGAGGAACAAGAACATGAACAGCTGGTACAGAAGATTGACACCACCTCCACAACCTTTGTAGTGAAAATACATGCAGAGAAGACTAAAATGATGACCAGCAACACCAATGGCATCAGTACGGATTACGAAGTCCAAGGCCAGTCCCTCGATACAGTGCATAGCTTCAAATACTTAGGAGCCATTATATCAGACATTGGGTCCCGACAGGAATTCCTATCAAGGATCGCACAAACAACTGCTGTCCTGACAAGATTGAAGCCCATTCAGAAGAACAGGACTATCAGGCTACACTCCAAGATAAGCTGCTGCGCTCCATTTTCATCTCCCTATTACTATATGCTTGCAAAACATGTACCCTCACTGGAGACCTACAACAAAGATTACAAAGCATGGAGATGAGTTTCTACAGAAGACTTATGGGCATTCCTATACCCAGCACATCACCAACGACGAAGTCCAACAGACCATCACACAAGCCATTGGACAACACTATGACATGCTCACAGTGTTATAGAAACGGAAACTCCGATGGTATGACCACGTCACCAGAGCATCAGGCCTTGCAAAGACCATCCTGCAAGGCACAGTGCAAGAAGGCAGAAGAAGAGAGAAACAGAAAAAGAGGTGGGAGGACAACATTCGAGAATGGACTGGCTCGACACTGAGCGAAGCCATGAGGGTTGCTGAGGACAGAAAGATGGAGTACGCTGGTTAAACGATCATCTATGTTGCCCCAACGACTTCCGAGTTACGGGATAGGATAGGATAGGATATTTCACAATGACTTTTCATTGTCGTGTGCCTGTGTTATGTTATGTGTTCCAGTGACTGACTGTTGAGTCACTTACCTGTGTTGCAGGTGCGTGATTTGCATGGTGGAGTTTACGATCGGCGACATGCTGCGCTTCCTGCCCTGCATGCACATCTACCACAAGGACTGCATCGACGACTGGCTCATGCGCTCCTTCACCTGTCCGTCATGCATGGAGCCAGTAGATGCGGCACTCCTCACCACCTATGAGACCAGTTGATCTGCTTGCAGCAATAATCATTAACCATAATCTCTTTTAATTTGTCTTTTCTCTGGCGGGCTGTCAGCCTCTCGCTGGGATGTGGGATGATTTTGTTTGTTTGTCGGATGTCTTGTTAGCGCGTGTGAGTGTTGGATGACTGATTGGGACTTTTGGCAGTGTTGGATGGGATTGTAAGATAAGACGTAAGAGTGCTGGCGTAAACCGGGGTTGTACTGATAAATATCTGTTGTGAGTATCAATCTCTGTGTTGCAGCTTTTGCATCCCTGTAAGCAGGGTTGTAGTGGGCAGATGTACAAGAAAATTAATCGGGCTGCCTTGAAAAAAAGAAAAGAAGTGTCCATGGTCGAGAGAATGCAAAACATTGCATTGGATACAATCCCGTGGCTTGGACTGTCATGAAACATGTATGGTTTTCCATGGTGGAAAGAATGCATTGAATGCCACCCAGTTGTAACAATGGAATTTTGTTTTGCTGGCTTGGTCACTCACTGAATGTGCAAGTGCCTGGTATGAGCCTTGAAGGAGGATCAGGATCGTTTTTGCAAAAGCTGAAATAGGGTTTGCCTGATACAAAAATCCAGATCTTGATGAGTCCAGATGGTCAAGCTTAGTTTTCTTTTTGCGTGTGTGCATGGGGAATGGCTTCAATGTACTTATGTGAAACATTTTATCAAATTTTTGTAGTAATTGATGTGAATTTGGTTAAATCGGAAATAATAGTGTGTTATTACCCCTGTTGGGCCTAAAAATGGTGCCCTGTGCCCTGGAGAATTGTGCTTTACAAAACTGTTTTGTTCTAATACTATTTATCAGTGGTTTTTCTTTTGTTTCAGTCTTTGGTAAAACGAAACAGAGCCATGTATAGTCCCACCCTAGTCTATGTAAATAATGTTCGTCAGTAAAAGGTAGTCACTCTGAGTTTTCTTCACAATGACTGTGCAAATTGTTTGTTTTGTTCTTGCTTTTGTGATAATATTTATTACGTTTACAATAATAATAATAATAATAATAATAATAATAATAATAATAATAATTATAATAATAATAACTATAATAACTATAATAATAAGTAATAAGTTAGAGTACTTGTAGTATAGAATGCTTGTTTTTCATTAATGTACTGACTATTCAATTGCAGTTACATAGAAAATAACTGAATGCCGGCAATAGGAAGACTTCCATGTACTTGGGTGGTAATGTGTTTTGGAATGCCTAGCAAGAAAGATAGAGCTGAGGGTGAATGTATGTGGCTCTACCAGATGAAGTCTCATGGCGAGTTTTAGTTTAGAGCAACGGGTTTGGGAAATGTGTGTGTGTATGTGAGAAATCAAATTGTGTACTGAGTGCAGAGGTATGTGGAATTGGGTTTTAAATTAAGATTACGTAAGTATGAAAAGAGAAGTTTAGTTTTGTGAGGAAAGCTTTGTGTTGAGAGCATAGGCAGCTGAAATTGAATTTTGTAATGAAATGAGTACTGAGAGCACAGTCTTCTGAAAATGAAATTTCGCTTGTGAGAGGGAATGTGTACTGAGAGCACTGACACATGAAATTGAGGTTTGTGATGAAATCTGTATTAAGATCATACAGATTAATATATATTTGAAAGACATGGTGCGTTGTGTTTTTTTGTTAGTTTTTTTCAATTTCATTTTAGTTTTTTTTTCATTTTGAAGTTTTCATAACCAAGAACAATAGTTAACATTTAATCATACCACCTTTGCATGGGGGAGGAGTGCTTACATGTAAACATGATTTTTTTTGCTATCCTATATTGTATACAGATCAAGAATGGAGGCATTCTCCAAGTTTCTTAGCATCGCTACCCAGTTTTAGTAACATACCTATGGTAATTTTTACGTTGGGTTGGAGAAATGAGCTGATCACAAGTCTTGAATAGTGTGCTGTGAGAAGCGCAGGTGTACTGAAGTTTTATTGTGTCCGTTCTTAGGCTTTTCATGCTACAACAATAAGAGCATTGTTTCACAGAGTGGATTTTAGTCTTTCATGATCAGAGTATTTCTTTAGTTTTGGTCTCCAAAAAATCCAACAGATATGGTGGGTATTAAGGAGTAAAAATCAGCATGCTCTTTCATCTAGATGATTAAATCACTATGCCTAGCCCAGACTGTATCTGAGGCATTTTAAACAGAACGTAGTGATTTTCGCGGCTGTGCAGTTTTAGCGAATGGTATGCATTAAGGTGCAAGAATGAAGCGAGTTTTGCGAGAATACACTTTGCACGTATTGCATGTTTTATTAGGAAAGCAACATTGAATTGTTGTAGTAGAAGTTAACAAATTTACTTCAATATTTTTTTTAGAAGTGCTTGACTTATTATGAATGTGTGGATGAACATTGAGGTTTAACATCTACACCCATTGGCCACATGGCAGACAGGCATAACCCTCCCAGGGAACAAGGGGTAGGGACCTAAATCAACACTGAACCACCAGAGCAATCATACTGCTAAGATGGACAGTGAAAAATGGCCACTTTTTATTTAGCCCATTATAAGTACTATCAACATCCACCCCCCCCCTCCCAGTCCCTCTGTCCATCCCCACCAACCATTATCCCCCCTCTCACCCTGTGTTTTCCATCCTGATAAATGTAAATATATTATATCTGGATAAATAAACGATGGATATTGTGTGTACCAAAAAATAATTGTGATCTTATTTTGACAGAACACATCTAGACTTTGCTTCCCAGTAAAGACACTAGTGGTGTCTTAATATGTCTTAACTTGTATGTGAACACGACTTGACCAATTCCTGAATATGACTTGTGTAGAACATTGGATTAAAGACTGTATTATACTGTTCGGGATGGCTACAGTTCAAGTTCGTTTTGTGATGTAACATTTAATTTTAATTTTTGTTTTGGCTAACATTGAAATCATTTTAAAATATGATGCATCATGTTTTCTTCGAATAAAGTGATGCTTCTTTTTTTTCATAACAAAATCTTTAACAAAAGAAACTCCAGTTTCAGAAACCTGCCATTTTTGTCTTTCAGTTCAAATAATTATAACAGACACATCAACAGTACCGCATTTTGTAACTTTTGTCTCGTCACAGAAATTATGTTTGTAACTTTTGTCTCATCACAGAAATTTCGTTTGTAAGGTTTTGTCTTTTCACAGAAATTTTGTTTGTAGACTTTTGTCTTATCACAGAAATTTTGTTTGTAACTTTTTGTCTTTTCACAGAAATTATGTTTGTAACTTTTTATCTCGTCACAGAAATTAACACAGTATGCCTGGCTATATGTACAAGAAACCTGAATGTACATAAACAGCATACATCATTACATGTGCTGAAAACCATTTTATGCAACTGTTGAAAGTCTCATTGTATGAAATATGTGCATTTTTGTCTAAAAATGTGGTTGTGTTGTCTTTTCGGATACAAATGCATATCGTGTAAATTATTGTCTGGTCTGTTTTAAAACTTTTATGTTTCCTCATGGAAATTATCAAATTTATTCACAAACATGAAAATTTTCTTCTTAAAAAAAAAATTAAAAAAAATTTGGGAAATAATTTTTAGAGGTCTTTCTCCACTCTTCTTCGTTTTACCCTTCCCTTTCCAAAAGTGATAATTTTTCTTACAAAATATGAAGAAATATATTAATGAAATGTTTATGTCCAAGACATAATGTAATGTTGCTTTGTCATGTAAAACAATGTTTCTTCCAAGAAATAAGGATTTTTTTTTTTCACTAAAAAAGACTTTTTCTATTCAGAGAAATTAGGCATGTTTTTTCACGTTTTGTTTCAGTGATAAAAGAGAGAAAATGTTTGTTTTTTCTCCAAAGAAATTGTTTTATAAACCCTCGCCCCCCCCCCCTTCTCTCTTCCCATCTCCCCCCCTCCCTCTCCCTTCAGAAACTAAGGAAATGTTTTTCAAGGAATGAATCATTTGTGCACATGACTGAGATCCGAACAGTGTGGTCGATCACACTTTCAAAATTGTTCTCCCAAGTTTTGTGGTGTTGAACGTTTCAAATGGTGATAATTGAAACTGTCTTTCTGAGATGTCTTTCTGTGTGTGTGAGAGGAAGGGGGAAGGGGGAATATTATATGTGGAGTGTCTGCTGAAAATTATTTTAAATCTGTTAATGGAATATCAGAAAGCAAAAACGTGTTTTTTTTAAATTTGTAATAGGAAATAAATTGATAACAATAGTGTTTGGAAGTTGAAATGTGTTTGGAAGTTGAAATCATAAAGCAAGAGAAAAGAATGACTTCTATGTTGTCTATGCATGGTAGTTTTGATTCACTGTCAGTTGCAGGCTTGGTGTCTGTAGGATTTGCTGTGCTGGGCGCTGATGTATTTATTTTGTCACGTTCAATATCAAAGAGCTATTTAAATCCAGGCAACCGCTAGGCCTGATCCTGCTTGGCCGAAGAAGGCTAGCAGTGATAATAAAAGTTGGAAGTTTTTCTTTTTGGGCGTAGCTGCACTGTGTTGCGCAGTAACGTCGGGAGGGGTCAGTACTTGGATGGGTGCCTATGCTTGGAAGGCAACAACCAAATCGCACCCACAAAGATTGAAACAAGCCCAAGACACCCCCCTAATCCACCCAGCTGTGTGTCAATGATACCTGGATATCTGTTTAGAACCGGGGAAGGTAAAACGGCAAGGGAAAGGAGATAGGCACTGCCCTCATTAAGCTGGCCTAGAGATAAGGGAGATCCCAAACACTTACCTCCTTAATGACCCAAAGGTTATGGGGACACCTTTACCTTTATTCGGCACTACAATATCAAATGGATGTCGGATGGACGGGAAAGAAAATGGTATAAATGAGTGTGTAACTGAGGTATGGGGTGTACCAGCGAGTAACTGCTGTATGGGGCTTGTTACAATGTGTAACTGAGGTGTACGTGTTTCAAAGAAGATGGGGACTGCTATCAAGCCTAAACTAGGAAGGCAAACAGTTTAGGTTTTGTGTGTGTCCCTCATAGTATTATGTTGGGGGAAAATTAAGCTTTCTGCTTCTGAAAACAGATCTGTTCTGTTTTAGATAAATGCCCACCAGTCTTTGAGTAAAGAGTAGTACTGATTTCATGGCAATAGTACCATGTTGTGTGAATAGGTTAAAAAAAAAATCTGTGTGTATGTTGTTTCCGTTGTGTAAGCCAGTTAATGCTTTGTTTGATTTATCGTTAACTTTTGTTTCTGCTTACCTTGCGGCCATGCGCTTTGCCTGAGTCGTTTGAACCACTTGAATTTGGTGGTTTTGTTTTGGGGAAGCGTGGTGCAGAATGTCAGCATTGTCAGTGACTTGAGTGTGATTTGCGAAATTTGGCTTGGCGCCTTTAGCATTTCTTTGAGCTGGCACTGCATGCGCTACCTAGCTATACAAAGAACAGTAGTTTACAGCCATATCAGGATTTCCTTCAGTTGATGTGCAATTTTTCAACATGTTCTGCATTTGCATCTTTTCTGAGTTTTTTTTAATGCGTGTTCCTAATGCATTTTTTGGTTTGTGATGGGTGATGACTTCTCAGATCTGGACTGCTGGTTTTGCACTCTTACGGGTGAATTCTCTTTTAAACGCATGATACTGTTTATTGCTAGGCTACATTTTTGTACTTTTAATTTTTTGTTATATTAAAAAATAATTTATAAAACAAAAAAAGCTTAGGTTTGAGATCAGATTCTCTGTTAGTATAGGATACGTTTGATTTTAATTAAGATTGATTTTAATATTGTTCAGTTCTTAGTAACTATTTTATTTTATCCAAATACTGAAGCATCGACTATGGTTTAAAAAAAACCAAACTTTTCATGTTCGTGTGATGCTGAGAAATTGTGTTGTTCATATTTATCCTGACAGCAAATTCTCTCTCCACTATCTTACTAAAAGAAACGTATAATTTATTGTACTTTTTATATTTACTTATGAATTTGGTTTTTATTTTAACGTAAAAACAGTGTGTTTATTTGTTGATGTCCAGTAGAAGTGTATGTATTTGCTGAGCACCAGAGAGAAAGGAGAAATCATTAGCTGACGGTGTTGTTACTTCCCCTGCGCTGGCCCTGTGACTGAAGATCTCCTGCGTTAATTTACTACTGTTTATTGACATTCTTTTAAACTTTTTACGTGTTCTTGTCCAGATCACATTAGCATCCCATGATTGGTCAGGTTATTCTCTGATAAATTAATTCTATTAAAAATGTTTTAAATTTATAGTCATGGCGCAGAAGATATACAGAAGGAAAGAAGCATTATTATTAGATGACTTCTACTACTAATAATAGATATTTATAAGGCGCTTTTCCTAAGTGCACCCTCACGCATACACACACACACATTAAACATTAGTACAACACATATACATGAATGGCATGGAGTCTAGGCCAAATCAAAGCAGACTGGGGGAGAGGCAGTAACAAACAGTGATTCCCCACACATGCACACACAAACAGGCACACACATGCACAAAAAGGAATGAGATAATATGAAGGAAGCAGATTGAAGACAGAACAGATCAGGAGAAGACTTTAGAGAAGAAATGGGGTTTGCTTTGAAGGTGTTGATATTTGGTATGTTATGGAGAGAAAGTGATAATGAATTCCAGGCATTTGGTCCAAAGACCGAAAACAATCTAGAACCAGCAGAGGATAGTTTGTGGCGGGGTATCCTGAGAAGGAGTGTGTACACTGGTACTATCAAAGGCTATGTACAGTTTATGGTACTATGCATATAATTTGGAGGATGTGTAGTTTTGTGCATATGAGTTTGTGTGCAGAATAGTATGCAAGAACTCGTAATTTGTGCGCACCTAATGTGCCAGAGAAGCGGTGTTGTTTTTTATGCGTGCATGTTTTATCGCTTTTAGGGTGATTCCAATTTGTATGTATCTTTCGAGAGGAACAATTATCCAGTTGTGTGCGCAATGTGTCGGTGAAGTGTGTGTGCGTACATGAACGAAGGCCTCTGCGGATTTGTGTGGGCGATTCCACTATAATAGCATTAGCGGTTGGAGATTTTATGCATTTGCTTTTCCAATAGTTGAATCGCTGTAAATGTATACTTGTTTACATTGAATAAATGTGATGATCGCACTTGTCTATGAAGTTTGTGTGTGTGAGTGGTAATATAAGAAGGGGTTGAGTGTATAATAATGTAATATATAGTTCAACACCAACTGCCAATCAATCTGTGGCAGTGCGTTTGTCAATCAGAATGATTGGCCATGAGTTCATGCACCCCGTTTACCAATGACAATCCCCCCGCTGGTGTGGGAGGTTTCAGTATAAATAGTATTCCCACTTTCTGGAAATTTAGTGCTTTAAATTCCCATTGTCGCTGTCTTTCTCCTTTGTTCTTTCTCATTCCTACTCTGTTCTATGAATCTACTATACTATCTTCTTCTTGGCTAGACCAGTCACCTACCTTTTTTCTTGAAAACTCTTCCGGGACAAGACTCCTCATTTGTGTGTGAGGTCTTTTGGATCCGCTTGGGAATATTGGACGCTTTCTACCAAATGGTCACGCTTCCTATGATGTTACTATTTGGCATTATAGGCATTTTGTATATATGTGTTTTGTTGATATTTTATAATGATGTTAGTATTGTATTTTGTTTTTGTAAACGGGGGTTCAATAAATTAGAGTATAGCCTCAGCGTCCCCAGCGTGGGATGCCTTTATTGTAAAGTGACCGGCTGGTGGAGTGCCTTCAGTGTTACCACTAGGGTTGTTTCGGCAGATCTTTTGTGTGCGGATCAGGGGTGAGTCATCTTTCAGCGATGTTGTGGTCTTGATTTTGTGGTCCTGATTCGGCTCTTTGCAGTCCGCCAGACCCTGTAAGCAATGAATAACTAACTAACTAACCAACGACAATCAAAATCGGATAAGGCGTTTTTGAGATACAGAGCTAAACGCTTGTAGGAAACCTTTGCCAACAGCCATCTTGACTTTGTCGCTAGAGCAAAATATGATGGCACAAAAAGCTGACAAATGTGTCCAGTAGTTCTTGAGATATGGCTTGGAACATACTGACGGGCTATTGGGTCGTTCTGATTTCCGACTATTTTAAAGTGTTTCCCTATGATATTATACTATGATATAAATATGATATAATATTTAAAGCATTTCTATATGATATAATATATGATATAATATTTAAAATGTTTTAATATGATATAATATATGATATAATATGAGAAATACAGAGAAAATCATGCACACACACACACAAACCCACAAGTAAGCACATCACCCTTACACAGTTCATACCATAATTCATTCAGAAACATGAAAGAGAATCAGAGGATTTAATATGGAATTATGCTACAACAGATGTTTAAATGAAACTATTAGTTCACGTTGAATCAACGAAGGAGTCTTGTAAGCCTCGTAATCCATGACGAAAGTTCATGTCCGATGCACACATGTCCAACCTGTTGGTTGAAAGAGGACAATACGCCGTGAAAGTTGTTGAGCGGTGATAGCAGGCAGTGATTCCAAGTTAGGTTGGCGTTGCCCGAAACATTGACATAAGCCTCGTGCATAGACAAGCGCGTCCTCTTTCCCTCCCATCTCCCACCCTCTAGTCCCTCGGATGAGAGTATAAACCGAGGTCAAGTCCGAGCCTGCACGCACTCCATCGCACGGACTTTAAAGATCCTGATGCGTCACGCCCTAGACGGGCGAGTACGTGACACAAAAATTCACCCAGCACGTACTAGGTCTCTTCTTCCCTCTCCCTCCCTCCTCTCATCCCACTCCCCCTCAGCCGGTCGCCTAGGATTGTGCTGAGTGGTCTGGGCGTTGGACCATGCTCCTAAGGCAGCAAGTGGGCGCCTTGGGCAGTTTGAATGAGATCCTGTATCAGCCAGCGCCTGTAGCAGATCTCCAGCTGTAAAGCGCTATATCACAACGATTAAATAAACAATAGGAAATGGAAACACCGTATACATTGGTTTCTCTTTGTTATATTAAATAAATAATAGGAAGAGGCTCGAATTGACCTTTTCACCCGCTACGAAATCACCAGGTATAGGTACCACAGCGACTCAACCAAAGCTTTTTAGATTTTGAGTTTAGGTCAGCCAGGCTAGCTATAAATAGCGTCGCCGATGCTTCCTTTCCTTTCACTGGAAGGGAGGGTGCAGGCAAGCTATAAATAGCCCGCAGCAAGCAAAATGTGGAGGCACTAAACTGCTGCTCACATAGGGATTGGGCTGGTGTGGGTACATACACCTCAAGGAAGCAATAGCGTAACAGATTATATGATCAGAACATGGAGGATTTCCCAGGGTACACTTAAATGCTAATTTAACTACAACCACAATGTAAAAAAAAATATTTTTTTTTTAATGTACGCGTCTTAATTCCTAAACTCAAGACACAAAGCGCGGCCACCTGTAACTTAACGCTCACGTTTCATACACTCTCACATGAAGAACAAACACCACATTCATCACTCCAACATGTGGCAGTAGTGTGTGTAAAGGCAAGGAAATAGCTATTTCGATGACGGAAAGGAAATTGAATATTTATCTGAGAAACCTTAGTTTGACCAAAGATTTTACATTATAAGATTTGTCACTAAGGAGATTGTACTATATAAAAAGTGATGTACAGCTACTCGGTTGCGTCCCTTGATGTAATCATGAAAACCGCGTTGGTAATATACATAGCTCCATCAATATCACGTCTTTTGGGCAGCATTTAAACGTCATCAAAACGTCTTCTTAAAGTGTATATTGTGTATTTATATGACAATAGGTTGATTATAGGTTAAAAAAATTATGTTGGATAATTATTTGGCTTGTAATCTGTTTATACTATGAAACTGCCTTGGGAAGTCTGGATTCGTGCTTTGCAAGGAAAATCATAGGTAGTTGAATGATTTATTATTCCAACTAGCCTTAATTTTATCTTGATGCCTATTAAGAGTGTTATTATTGGGATATATTTTCAACTCATACTGGAAATGAATACACCACTGTCTCATCTGCCACGGATCGGTATGCTTTTTAGTGGTTTTGTTATGTTTTGTTGGGTGTTTGTTTATGGGGCGTGTGTTATTGTGATCTTTTCTCATGACGGTAAAAAGCGACTTTACTCTTGCTGAATTTGCTTGTTTAGCCGTGAGTGACAAATCTGATGATGTAAAATTCTTGGTTTGGCTGCGTCCCATATACCATTATTGATTAATAATAATAATAATAATAATAATAATAATAATAATAATAATAATAATAATAATAATAATAATAATAAAACAGGATGCTATCACGCGCATTTTCTTCATTTGAATTCAAAGCGCTGAGATCTGAAAAGATCGCTATTACAAAAGACGGAAGATAATAATAATTAATTTAGATTGACTGTATTCAATATCGTTATTGAAGGGAACCCGAGTACCCTGAGAAAACCCTAGGGGACCTTAAAAGTCTCGAACATAAATTCAAGTAAATTCAGCACCTGCACAGTTGGAATCCTCGACCAGGCATAAGAAACCAGGGCATCGCCCACTTTCGCTTCCTAACCACCCCTTGAAATATTTTGTCCACCACAGCCATACATGTCAAGATTGATCTTTGCTGGGCGATACAATACAATACAATACAATACAATACAATAAATACCCCAAAAAAGAATCACAGCAGGCGCAGAATCTCATTTTAAATTAATTCACGTTATGAATACACAACAATCCGCGTCACACTCATCGTGAACATTATTCAGACTTTCTCCATCCTTCTCTCTCAGACACTTCAGCACAAGCACGCATCACAGCTGAGCGAGCCAAGCAGTTGCTCGTCTTGTTATAGAACACACAACCACACATGTCCAGGTTTCATCGTTGCTGGGCGAGGCAGCACAAAGATCCAGCGAGGCAGGCACATCTCCCTGCTTTGTCTTTTTTCGCTTTTGTTTTCCGCTGCCGCTTTCGCCTCCGGCATGAACCGTTGCTCTCGCCGTCCATTTTCCGCGATGGCTCATCTTGTTTGATCATGAACGGGTGGTAGGACTTCATCTGAAAACGACGACAGTAAACATCGAGGTTATAAATGACCATAGCGATGATGATAATATAATAATAATAATAATACTGGATGCTATATGATGATGATGATGATGATGATGATGATGATGATGATGATGATGATGATGATGATGATGATGATGAGGTAATGCGCATGGCTACCAGCGCTTTCAAGATACAGTTGAAAGTACCGCTGAGTAGCGTAAACAGGATATATCGTAATATCGCCAAGATATTAACTTGAGTCCGCTATGAGCGGACGAGGCTACTTGCGAAATCACGGAAAAAGCGCAATTTGACCGCAGTGAACTCATGAAAATATAAAAATGTAAGTATCGTCTCCTCTAGGGGACGAATTAGGTCAAACTGTATAAGTTTCTAGGTCAACTGTCTTTTACGAACCGTTTGAGAATGTTTTTGAACCGTTTGTTGACGCCGTATAGTGTCCTCACTTGGTTTCATGCAATTTAAGAATCCAACAAGGCAATTGGGTTTTTCAGACGGAAAGAGCGGAATGTTGTAGAGCAACATTCTAGTGAAATTGCGCTTTTTCCGTGATTTCGCAGGTAGCCTCGTCCGCTCATAGCGGACTCAAGTTATTATCTTGGCGATATTACGATATATCCTGTTCACGCTACGCAGCGAAGATTAGAGGTGTATCTCGAGTGCGCTGGTACCTTGGTGCAATGGGGGTGATGATGATGATGATGATGATGATGATGATGATGATGATGATGATGATGATGATGATGATGATGATGATGATGATCTCGATCATGATGAATTCGATAATGACGATGTTGATGTTGAAAGCACTTAGAGCAATGAGCTAAGGAGGCGGTGAATATGATGAAGCTGAATGCTGCTGCTGATGGTGCTGAGATGATGACGACGGAGATGTTGCCGCTGATGATGATGATGATGATGATGACGACGACGATGATAGAATGCGCGCTACGATATATTATGTATATATATGGGTGCAATAAAAGTGACTAAATAATGACGTCAAAAGTTTTAGGGTTCAAATATAAAATACTGATGATCGCGTTGTTGTAAGTTAATGACGTCCTACCAGTTTTGGATCACAGATATCGGTGACGTGGAAGGCAAGTCTTTGGAAAGCGAGAAACACGTTTTCTCCGGTCTTGGCGCTTGTCTCGAAGAATTCAAAAGCCACCTGATCATTTACCAACTGCAAACAGAAACGTATTAGGAAGCACCATAGTATCTGTAGTATTGATGCTACTAGTACCTTATCTATTTTGAACCTCTACTTTCGCAACACGCACAAACAAACACACGCACCAACCCACTCACACACAAACACGCACACATAGACAGACACGCACACACATTACATTACATTACATGATTATTGCTTTAGGTCCAGCGGACTCTTCCGAGCCAAATCAGGACCGGACAACCCCTGATCCCCATAAAAGATCTGCTGAAACAACCCAGTCACTTTACAATAAAGACATCCCACGCAGGGGATGCTGAGGCTGTACTCTAATTTATCGAACCCCCGCTTACAAAAACAAAATAGAATACCAACATCATTATAAAATATCAACAAAACACATAAATATAAAATGCCTACATTGCTAAATAATAACATCATAGGAAGCCATAGTGACCACCTGGCAGAAAACGTCCAATATTCCCAAGCTGATCCAACAGACCTCATACACAAATAAGGAGTCTTGTCCCAGAAGAGTTTTCAAGAAAAAAGGTAGGTGACTGGTCTAGCGAAGAAGACGATAGTATAGCAGATGGATAGAACAGAGCAGGAATGAGAAAGAGCAAATGAGAAAGACAGCGACAGTGGGAATTTAAAGCACTAAATTTTCAGAAAGTGGGGATACTATTTATACTGAAACCCCCGGCACCCCAACAGGGGTACGCATTCACACACACACACCCCAACCACTATGACTGTGTTTTAAACTATACTTTTGAAAGATTTCGTTTTTTTTTTCGTTTTTTTTGTTTTTTTTGCAAGCTTTTTTTTCCAGTGTAACAACACTTACTGTGAATGTTAAAAGATGTGGCGATATTGGGGCTCTTTAAGCACGAGGAGAATTGGATCTACTTATAATACCTACCTTCTCCCCATTTGTCTTCTCCACCCGTCTGTTCTCCGTCATATCCACCTTGTTGCCGCAAAGGATGATGGGAATGGGCTCGTACTGATTATGCGTGTGACGTATTTCCTGTACATTATTTATAAAAAAAAAAAAAAAAAAAGATAAGTTAAAAAAATGAAATAAACAAAGTTTAAGAGAGAGAGAGAGAGAGAGAGAGAGAGAGAGAGAGAGAGAGAGAGAGAGAGAGAGAGAGAGAGAGAGAGAGAGAGAGAGAGAGAGAGAGAGAGAGAGAATAAAAAAAATCACCCAACTACATGTTTGTACTTCCATGATGTAGCAGCGTTAAATCCACCTTGTCAGGGATTCTAAAAGAATTCTGACGCCAAAACGTTATGACGTAAAGGATTCGCTGACGCATTGTGTAGAATGTGGGGTGGTGCGGCAGTTGGCTAGTCGCCAGTTTCCTTTGCTGAAGGTCGCCCATGCATTCTATCGCACGGAATTGAAAGATCCCGGCGCACGGTCGTGTCCTAAACGTCTGAGTGCCAGGAACAAAATGACATCTTGCAAGCACTTTAAAGTGTTGATGATCTGCGGCTGCCATGTTTTCGCTGAGGAGGCAACCCGAATTTGGCCCGCTTGTGCAACGAATATCAATGCAAACCCCCTTCCGTCCTTTCTTACCTCCCACCCTCGCTTCCCTCCGTTTCTCCCACCTCCCCCCCCCCCCAATCCAAACGCGATGTGATTTCAAGAAGACCATGTGTGGCTATGCCTAGCACTTACTTTATGTATAAGCCTACTGTAGACCATGTGAGGCTATATCTAGCCCTTACGTTATGTATACTGTAGACCATGTGTGGCTATGCATAGCACTTACCTTCTGTATACTGTTCATCCAGAACTTGAGATGAGTGAAGGAGTCAAGATTGGTGACGTCGTACACTAACACAATACCCTGAAACAAACGAACAACAAGATAGCGAGCCATTCCAATGTATTTCCAGACATTCACACGCGTAGCCGAAAAATAGGCATACCCCCGTTGGGGTGCCGGGGTGTTAAGTATAAATAGTATCCCCACTTTCTGGATATTTAGTGCTTTAAATTCCCACTGTCGCTGTCTTTCTCCTTTGCTCTTTCTCATTCCTGCTCTTTTCTATCAATCTGCTATACTATCGTCTTCTTCGCTAGACCAGTCTCCCACCTTTTTTCTTGAAAACTCTTCCGGGACAAGACTCCTTGTTTGTGTATGAGGTCTGTTGGATCAGCTTGGGAATATTGGACGCTTTCTGCCAGGTGGTCACTAGGGCTTCCTATGATGTTATTATTTAGCAATGTAGGCATTTTATATGTATGTGTTTTGTTGATAATTTATAATGATGTTTGTATTCTATTTTGTTTTTGTAAACGGGGGTTCGATAAGTTGGGGTGAAGCCTCAGCCGTCCCCTGCTTAGGATGTCTTTATTATAAAGTGACTGGTTGGTGGAGAGCTTTCGGTTTTACCACTAGGGTTGTTTCGGCAGATCTTTTATGCGGATCGGGGGTTGTCCGGTCCTGATTTAGCTCGGAAGAGTCCGCTGGACCTAAAGCAATAATAATGTAATGTAATGTAATGTAAAAAATAGGCATTTTCAAAAAGTGTCAATTTTCTTGACGGTGCTGTGACTCGGCTTTATCCAAACAAAATTATCAAATCGGGTCAGCCAAAATTTTACATACAGCGCAAACCGTGTTTAGGCAAGTGTGACGCACAAGGATCTTGACTATATGAGAAAGTATAACTGCGAATGCTGTAACATACTTAGCAGTAGGTAAAATAACCCCATAGTAAACTTTATGAATTTCGATTCAGTTATTCTTGAGTTGCAGTGCAGAGTTACATCACCAACGACGAAGTCCGACAAACCATCACACAAGCCATTGGACAACACGATGACCTGCTCACAGTGGTGAAAAAACGGAAACTCCGATGGTATGGCCACGTCACCAGATCATCAGGTCTTGCAAAGACCATCCTGCAAGGCACAGTGCAAGGAGGTAGAAGAAGAGGGAGACCCGAAAAAGAGGTGGGAGGACAACATTCGAGAATGGACTGGTTTGACACTGAGCGAAACCATCAGGGTTGTTGAGGACAGGGAAAGATGGAGTACGCTGGTTAAACGATCATCTGTGGTGCCCCTACGACCTCCGATTATAGGATAGGATAGGATAGGATATTCTTGAGTTGGTGCAAAAACGTGTGCTTTAAGCAAAAACAATATTACATTGGGAGCGACCGACCGACCAACTGATTTACTGCCCGACAACCGGACTGCTGCTGCTGAAGGCTGGCCCATAATGTGAAGTACTGTATACCAAAATCTCAATCAAATCGCTAGAGCCCTTTTCGAGGTATTGAGCAAAAAGGGGTTTAGCAACAAGATGACTCCAGTGACCTTGACCTTTTGCGGTAGAGAAAATAGGATAGTACGGAAGGCAGGCCACTAACCTAGGTAATGCACTTATGAAGTTTGGTCATAATCCGTTTAGTGGTTTTTGAGGTATGGCTTACAACGGACCGACAGACAGACCCAAAATTTAGGCTCGTTCTAATTCCTCCCCCACCCCCCCACCCCTCTCCAAATCCCTCGCTCTCCTACCCGACTATTTCAAAGGTCTGGGAATACAAAAACCATGTTATAATAGAGACGAAAACTTGACCACTCAAGCTAAGAAATTGGTGCTCATGAGAACATGCTGTGTTAAATCTCAAAACAAAGACACACAACAAGGAGTCACTGCGTGGCATGACGCACAGCGAACCCGAGGTGTTTGTTTGAAAGGAAATCTTGTCTCTTGTTTCTTAGTAAAACATTGTCGTGTGACATAAACAGTAGTGGTAGCTTTCGGTGCTCTTCCCAACCCATTCTGCAGCAAAAATGGATAATTTCACTGGAAGCTGGTTCAGCTCGCACGCTGGTGAGAAGAACCCGTAATGCGTATACTGCCTCCGGCAAGAGAAAAGAGGCTTTGTTGTGCCTTAGGCGCCATCTGAAATTAGTTAGTCATTGTTTATAGGATCCCGCCGGCTGCAAAGAGCCGAATCAGGACCACAATAATAATAATAATAATAATAATAATAATAATAATAATAATAATAATAATAAGAATAAGAATAATAATAAGAATAATAAGAATAATAATAATCATCATCATCATCATCATCATCATCATCATCATCATCATCATCATCATCATCATCATCATCATTATCATCATCATCATCATCATCATCGATAGATAGATAGATATTCAATGTTTATAGGGTCCAGCGGACTGCCAAGAGCCGAATCAGGACCACACGAAATTAGCAAAATCAGACTAAACTGCTAACATTTAAATATGATAAAAGATGTAAATAAAATTTAACCAAGAATATGAACAAAACATGACAAATATGCGATAAAACAAACCAACACATGTAAAAATTGAAACAGGTGTTTACTATTGCAAACTTTAAAAATTTCATCAACCAGATCAGCACACTCAGACACAAAATGGTGGATGGAAAAGGGTTTGTCTCTTGCAAAGCACCACGGTAGTTCTCCTTTTAAAAGGAATTTATGGGTGACATAAGTATGCCCAATATGAAGGCGAGCCAAAACATTTTCTTCTTTGCGAGTGGACGCAAAGTTAGGTAAAGAAGCAGACAAATCTGGAAGAATTTGAAATAATTTGCTACTGATTTGATTAGACCATTCGTTCTGCCAGTGCCGTTTACAATAAGAGCCAGTCATACATTACATTACATTACATGCTTATTGCTTTAGGTCCAGCGGACTCTTCCGAGCCAAATCAGGACCGGACAACCCCTGATCCGCATAAAAGATCTGCTGAAACAACCCTAGTGGTAAAACTGAAAGCTCTCTACCAGTCAGTCACTTTACAATAAAGACGTCTCACGCAGGGGACGCTGAGGCTGTACTCTAATTTATCGAACCCCCGTTTACAAAAACAAAATAGAATACAAACATCGTTATAAATTATCAACAAAACACATACATACAAAATGCCTACATTGCTAAATAATAACATCATAGGAAGCCCTAGTGATCACCTGGCAGAAAGCGTCCAATATTCCCAAGCTGATCCAACAGACCTCATACACAAATAAGGAGTCTTGTCCCGGAAGAGTTTTCAAGAAAAAATGTAGGTGACTGGTCTAGCGAAGAAGAAGATAGTATAGCAGATTGATAGAACAGAGCACGAATGAGAAAGAACAAATGAGAAAGACAGCGACAGTGGGAATTTAAAAGACTAAATTTCCAGGAAGTGGGGATACTATTTATACTGAAACCCCCGGCACCCCAACGGGGGAAGCCAGTCATACAACGCAGGTCAGAGTATGGAACAAATTGAAATATCTCTTAGGGCAAATCTAGATGCAGAGCTTCTTTAGCCGCTTTTGTCAACTGCAATATTGCCGCGGATGCCCATGTGGCTAAGTACCCACATAAAAACTATCTTTTTACCCTCAGAAAAAAGTTGTATGTGGAGGTCATGGATCTCTGCCAGAAAAGTGTGCGATATTTTTCTCGTGTAAAGAGCCTGAAGTGCTGACAGTGAATCAGACATGATTAAAAATGAGGATCTTTTGAATTGATAAACCTGTTTCAGAGCTAAATGATTTGCCTTGAGCTCAGCTGTGTAAACAGAACACAAATCAGGTATACGCTGTTGCAAAGGCTGGTCGAAGTGTCTCCCAGAGAGCAGTAACTAAGTCTCCTTTCTTTGACCAGTCCGTAAAAGGTTTTTCATATCCTTTATACAATGAACATTGTTCTAGATAAAGTTGCTTATAAATAGCTTCGGAAGTTTCGGTCCTTTTGAAGGATGCGAGATTGAAGTAGATAATGGGGTTGATGAGGTTCCAAGGTGGGAGCACAGTTAGCAATTGGTCATCATTAACAGAGTCAATATCTATGCCTGCAGTGACAAATTAAGAACGTATTCTGATACAAAAAGGAGGAACTTCTGTCGGTTTGTTGGAATATTTAAGTGTAAATAACCGTTTGAGAAACACAATCATAAGCGGGATTTTCAGGGTTTGCTATAAGTTTGAGAACATAGTTCATGGCGAGCTGAAGCCTACGGATCTCCAAGGGGGGTTCGCCAGCCTCAGCGTAGAGACTTTCCTTCGGGGAAGTGCGAAACGATACCAGGCAGATCCGAAGACCTTGATGATGGATGGGATCCAAGTCTTTTAAATAGGCTTTCCTAGCGGAACCGTATACGATGCTACCATAATCCAATTTAGTGCGTACCCGAGAACGACAGAGGAGAAGCAGAGTTTGCTTGTCTGCTCCCCAGTTTGTGTGGCTAATAACTTTCAA
Source organism: Oncomelania hupensis (assembly GCA_036898135.1). Lineage (NCBI taxonomy): Eukaryota > Metazoa > Mollusca > Gastropoda > Littorinimorpha > Pomatiopsidae > Oncomelania > Oncomelania hupensis. The sequence continues at coordinate 47,719,063 of CM072516.1, read as the reverse complement.
AACATCAAGACCTTTTTGGCAGCATTCCCTCAGGTATTTCATATGCGGCAGAAAAGTAAATTTCCTGTCAAAAATATAATACCCAAAACTTTTACTTGTTTAGAAACTTTGATGGGTTGGCCATAAATATGGAGAGAAGGGTTCAAAACCTGGTTCTGTTTGCGATGAAAATGAATGCATTCGGTTTTAGAAAGCAAAAATTGGAAGCCGTTTTCTTCTACCCACCCCTGAATTTTATCTATGCAAAGATGAAGTTGACGCTCTATCCCTGCCAAGGTTTTACCATTAGCCAGAGATGGAGAAATCATCAACAAACAAGGATTTATCTATGCCGGCTTTAACGTTTTTAACTATGTTGTTGATCTGAATGTTAAACAAAAGAGGAGAAAGAATGCTATCCTGAAGGACCCCCATCTCCTGCTCAAAAGAATATGATAAAGTGAAGCCGAGTCGGATCTGAAACTTTCTATCGGTTAAAACATTTTCTATAAAAATAAGTAAGTTCCCACAGAAGTCAAGGAGTTCATCATCATCATCATCATCATCATCATCATCATCATCATCATCATCATCATCATCATCATCATCATCATCATCATCATCATCATCATCAGATCATCATCATCATCATCATCATCATCATCATCATCATCATCATCATCATCATCAACATCATCATCACCATCATCATCATCATCATCATCATCATCATCATCATCATCATCATCATCATCATCATCATCATCATAAATAAGGATATTTATATAGCGCTTTTTCCCAATGAACAATATCAGTTCAAAGCGCAGTACTAAACATCCGGTTTCATACAAAATAAAAACAGACACTTGCTAACGAATAAGAGACGAGGGAGGAGGGGAGAGCTAAGGATGGGTGATGGGGCAGGTGGTGGCGGTGGTCTGAATCAAAACAAAAATAAAACAAAACAAATGGAGGAATGACGACGATGATGATGGGAGGCAAGATCAAAAACATTTAAGGGGGAGATGAGTTTTCAAGTTGGATTTGAAAGTAGCTATGTTTGGAGAGCTGCGAAGAGAGAGGGGAAGAGAGTTCCAAGTTGAAGGGCCAAGCACTGAGAAAGATCAACGGCCAACAGAGGAGAGTTTATAGCTGGGTATATGAAGCATGAGGGTGTCAGAAGAAGAACGAAGATTTCTAGAAGGCTTATAGAATTGAATGTTCTGGGTGAGGTAGGAAGGGGCTAAGCCATGGACGCACTTGTAACAGAAAATAGCGATTTTGTAGATAATTCTATGAGACACTGGAAGCCAGTGGAGTGAATGTAGAAGGGGAATGATATGATCAGATTTTTTTCTTTTTGAGAACCAGACGTGCAGCTGAGTTCTGAACACGTTGGAGCAGATAAATAGAAGAAGAAGGAAGTCCAGCCAGTAGAGAGTTACAGTAGTGTAAGCGTGACAAAACAAGAGAGAAAATTAGTTTGACAGTAGCGTCAGTGATCAAGTGTTTGCGGAGAAGGCCTATTCTTGATGAAAGTTGCATGTTTGACAGGTTTTGCGGATGAATTCTGACATGGAGAGGGTGTTGTCAAGAACGACACCAAGGTTTTTGACAGAAGATGACATAGGAAGCGTGGTCTGGCCAAGAGTGACAGTGTCTACAGAGGAAGAAGACAGGTTGTGTTTGGTACTGTGAGCATAACTTCAGTTTTGTTTGCTTTGAGTTGGAGGTCATTCACAATGTGAAGAAGAGCAAATTCAGTGGAGTGGTCAGGACGATAGGCAGACTAGAACGGGCATAACAAGTTGTTGGAAGACAGATGATGGTTGAGCTGTTTCAGGACAACCTTCTCAAGAAGTTTGGATAGGAAAGGAAGATAAGAGACAGGGCGGTAGTTTTTAAAATCTTCTGGGTCGAGGTTTGATATTTTCAGTAGTGGCCGCACGATGGCGGACTTGAAACAGGCGGGAACAGAACCGGATTGGAAAGAGGAATTGACTATGTTCGTGATGGCATGAAGGAGGTCGGTGATACAGTCTTTGAAAAGGGAGGTAGGGATAGAATCAAGCTCGTACGTCTTGAACGACATGGTGCTGAGGATCTCAGCAACCTCGGGCTCAGAGACAGATTTAAAAGAGAGAAATGGTACGCCAGTGAAATGTGGATCAGGAGGACAAGGCTTACAGGGAGTGTCGTCGAGAGTTTTGCGAATGGTTGCGATTTTTGAAGTAAAGAAGTCTGAAAAGAAAGAGGGCAGTTCTGGTAGTGGAATTTTCGATGGAAAACGGGAAGCGTGGGTGTTCCCCAGAAGTTCATTCATAGAGGAAAACAGTTCTTTGGAGGAAGCAGAGGTTTCTATCTTATTGTTGTAGTAGTGTATTTTGGCTGCAGAGGTAGCTTTGCGTACGTCATGCTTATGTTCTGATAGGTCTGTTTGTGGACTGTGTGTTTGGAAGACCGCCACCTCCGCTCGGCCCTACGCCGCTCCCGTTCATCATCATCATCATCATCATCATCATCATCATCATCATCATCATCATCATCATCATCATCATATAGGAAGATATCGCGCGCTTTTTTGTCAATCGAGCTTAAATCGCGGCGATCTGAATGTATCGCTATTACAGAAGGCAGAAGAAAAACATTTTTTTTTTACAATTTAGACTGACAGCATTTAATACTATTACTGAAGGGAGGGAGAAAACCGGAGTACCCGGAGAAAACCCTCTGTTGCCTGAAAAGTCTTGAACTTAAGTCACGCAAGTTCGTCAGGCAGAAGGCAGAAGAAAAACTTTTTTTTTTTACAATTTAGACTGACAGCATTTAATACTATTACTGAAGGGAGGGAGAAAACCGGAGTACCCGGAGAAAACCCTCTGTTGCCTGAAAAGTCTTGAACTTAAGTCACGCAAGTTCGTCCCATGCGGGGTTCGAACCCGCGAACGTCGGCCTAGGAAATCAGTACCCTATCAACTGTCCTCAGGAAGGCGAACCTTCGGGTTTTTTTTGCCACCCCTTGTCTTGAATTCCTTGTCCTCCGACCTCAGAAAATGCTGCTACGTAGGCTTACCATCTTCGCTTTTAAATCTCGAGTAAAGGTATCCTCCTCATCTTCCTCCTTCTCCTTCTCCGTTTTCTTCTTTAATTATTAAGTATAAAGGCATAATTATACTGACCTGAACGCCACGATACTGCAGACGAGTCATGGAGCGAAACCTCTCCTGGCCGGCTGTATCCCTGCACGGTTTAGTTACATAATGACACACATTTAGACAGGGAGATCATCCTGTCAAAGTTTCGACCGGGCTGGGTGGGGTGGGGGTGAGTGGGGGGAAAACAAGGTCGAAGGTCGCTAAGATGTTAACTTAGGCGACCAATACTGAGCGATATTTGGATGGGAGACAACCTTGTCGCTATTGTAGCGAGCAATTGAGACGCGCACGATAGTTACCAACACTTTAGTTTGCAAAGCCTGCAACGCAATGATATTTTCCTTTGATTTGATTCTGTGTTGTTGATAGAAAAATAATTTAATCCTATCCTATCCCGTAACTCAAAAGTCGTTGGGCACCATAGATGATGGTTTATCCACCGTACTCCATCTTTCTCTGTCCTCAGCAACCCTCCTGGCTTCGCTAAGTGTCAAGCCAGTCCATTCTCGAATGTTGTCCTCCCACCTCTTTTTCTGTCTCCCTCTTCTTTTGCCTCCTTACCCCGTGCCTTGCAGTATGGCCTTTGAAAGATCTGATGCTCTGGTGGCTTGGCCATACCATCGGAGTTTCCGTTTCTTCATCACTGTGGGCATGTCATCGTGTTGTCCAATAGCTTGTGTCATGGTCTGTCGGACTTCGTTTTTGGTGATGTGCTGGGTATAGGAAATGTCCAGAAGTCTTCTGTAGCACCTCATTCCCATGCTTTGTATTCTTTGTTGTAGATCTGCTGTGAGAGTCTGTGTTTTGCAAGCGTATAGGACGATGGAGATGACAAGGGAGGGCAGCAGCCTTACCTTGGAGTGTAGACTCACGGTCCTGTCTTTCCAAATGGGCTTCAAGCTTGTCAGGGCCTCAGTTGTTTGTGCGATCCTGGAGAGGACTTCCTGTCGGGACCCATAGTCTAATACAATGACTCCTAAATATTTGAAGCTATGCATTGTGTTGAGGGATTGGCCTTGGTCATCATTTTGGTCTTCTCTGCACTTATTTCCATTCCAAAGGCTCTGGAGGTGGTGTCAAGCCTCTGTACCAGCTGTTCAAGTTCTTTTTCCTCTCCAGCCAATCCATCAATGTCATCCGCAACACGGAGGTTGGAGATTGCTCTATTCCCTATGCTGACTGTTCCTTCGTGATCTGCAAGAGCATCTAACTAAATGCGCTCTAGGAAGATGTGAAGATTGTTGGAGAGAGTAGGCATCCTCGACGCACGACGATTGTTGTTCTGAACCAGTTCCCGATGGCTCGTTTGTGGAGGATCGCACTGGTAGCCTTGTCATACAGGCTTTTGATGACTTCAATAGTGTTAGAGCTGATGTTGTACTCTCTCACGGTTGTCCACAGAGCTGCATGCCAGACTCGGTCAAACGCGTTCTTGTGTCTTTGTTTAATAGTTGGTCGTTTTCGTCAGTCGATATTATTGTAGGAGACAGTGTGTAACGGGTTATTTTTATTGTTGCTGGGCTCTGCACAATGGAAAGCTGTAACCCTCACGTCTTATTCTATGGGGACCGCTAGTGAGTCACCCGGTGAATTACTTTAATACATTTATTTGTTTAACTCGGTCTGTGTTAAGGCTGGGGTACAGAGATAGATAGAAAAATGGTAAAAGATCACTGTCACACTAGCTTTCACACGGCTATGAATCATATGTAGTCCAGCCACTTGATAACAGTTAAAATCACACATTTATTTCTTCTACTCTATACACGATCTTCGTCAATGCGAATGGTTCGCTCGCTGATAGTCTAGGCAGCTATTTTTTCTTCATAGGGCACTGGCTACTACCATTCATGAAGAGTGGACTACTGTGGTCCTTTTGCTACAGTTTTAGTGCACTGTTTCATGGGCACTTAACTGAATGGATGCGTGGGTGAAGCGCTGCGTTGAGGTAGCTTCTGGTACACGCTGGGTTGTCGTGTAGTCTTTGACTTTTGGTACGACGTTTCGGGCTATCTGCGCACGATGCTGTAGATGCCTCGGCAGCCAACTCGAATCGTAGATTAGGTTCTGCTCTTCTGTTGAGTTGGGCTCACAATATCCTGCCTGCTCGTCTGTAACATATGAGACGAAATTCTGCACAACCCTGAATAATAGGTCTGTGCAGAGCGTCTCACTGAAAGCCAAAGTAGCCCTCAGTGATAGCTCCACATCTCTATACCTTGATGAGGGGGTATTCCTACGCCATCTATTCGATAGGAACATTTTTCACCGCTCACTGTTGATGTAACTTTTGTGTGATTATCTATTTGTGTAATAACAATTTCTGTTTAAAAAAATTTGTGATACACTGGACTTCAAAAATGTGACGCTTTTTTAAAGTTATACAATTTTTGGGGGGCTGTTTTTGCCCTTTAAAATATTGAGATGACAACTTCTTTTCTTCTTCCATTGTTGCTATGCAGTAACGGTGCTTTTTGTTTTGGTCTGTTTCCATCAGTGTATGAATCTTCTGAATCGTGAAATTTATTCTAGTTATTTTCTTACCTGATCTTCGTAAAAACACTCAGTCTTCTGATTTTATTCATCTATTTCTCCTGTTTCCAAGAGGCACTGTTGTCATGAACAGGATGTAGTCTTCAAAATTTCATCATTGGTGGCGTCATTTGCATTTTACGTCTTTTTTTTTTTTTTAAATGTAATTATGTAAACTTCCGGCGTACACAATGTCATAGGTGGGGTTATTTCAATCGTGGTATATACTTATCTACACACACTTTATGGTAAATAATTATCATCTTTGTGTGAACATGTACTGATCCAATACTACTTCTGTGTGGTTTTCTTTTATTGGACTAAAGCGCTATGGCGCTTCTTCGCGTGTCTTCCTGCAATTGGGCACCTGGAGTTGACATCAAACAAGACGAACGTCAAGCAACATTTGTCATTCCGCACAACCTCATGCCCATTGCGAGATGTGTATTGTATCACCGATATAAGGTCTTTCTCGGTAATGAACCTCAGTATACTGTTCAGTGGCGTGACGACCTGAATGATAACAAGAACCTACAACCACTTCAAGTGCAAGGCTCGTACACTGACTTTGATGAGCTCCCTTTTCAGCTTCCACCTCACTTGTTCAAAACAACAATTCGAGTGTATTTTGAGCGTGAAAAACTGATAACAGTTACCTTGTACTACACCACCAACACCGTGCTAGCACAAGGTAACTTCTGTGCAGATTGGAGAGGGAAGGAGCTAAGAGCGCTAGTGGCATTAATCAACACCCTTGACAGCCACCTTACTGCCGCGCAACGAGAGGAGGCCAGGCAATCCATACAAAGGCTACCTCTACCTCCAGCTTCAGGGGCAGTCGCTAAGCGCCAAGCAGCTAAACAGCCAACACGGCGCTCCAGCCGTCTCCGAAGGCGGCAACGTGACGTTGATGAGGGTCACTCCCAAACCTCCCTACAACTAATGTCTGCGCCCTCATCACCTCTTATCTTAACAAGCCCTGCTTGTCGTCGTCAGTATCAGCAGTCGGACCTCAAGGGACCGGTTGATAATTGTATTTGTGCCATTTCATCGGATGTTGATAGTATGTATCCCGCCTCTGATACTTGTGCGGTTGTAAACTCTGTTGATGGGGACGATGAAATTGAAGCCGCAACCTGCGGACCTCTCGGTCCACTGCCATCATCGTGCCTGTCCTACGTTCATACCTCTTCTGAAGAACCCCTCTCTCAGCTGTCTCCTCTAGTTGCTGTTGATGAAGAGACGGATGACCGCACGGGCGGCAAGTCAGGTGTAACCCTTCAGTCTGACCTGATTGCTCTAAATCAGATCACACTTACCTCTTGCAATGTAGGGGTTCAAGTAACATGTAACAGTCATGAAGACTGCGTGCCTCTTGAGGAATTTAATCGCGTAACAAACAACTTACGTGATGAAATAGCAGCACTTCGTTCTGCCATACGGGAAATGAGGTACTCAATGAAGATTGAGATGAACGACTTGGAGTTGCTGGTGAAGAACAAGGAGCGCCCTGACACTGCTTACCAGTCTGGTACTACAAGCTACAGGTCCTCACATTGTCCATCAAGTCACGCTCAACAGTCTCAACCTAAACCCTCTCAGTCTAGCACGATGGTTACACCCATACCACATCCTCGCAACAAACCCTTTCAGCCTAACTCAGTGGTTCACAAACCAACACCACAGCCTCGCACCAAAACATCCAATCCCAGCTCTGTGGTTCTCAAACTCACACCACAGCAACCCACCAAACGCTCTTTCCAACACAGCTGCCCGGACCTAGAACCTAAGTGTGCTTTGGACACTGATGGTGACTCAAACATGCAAGATGACATCAGTGTGTGTACGGATCGTTCAGTACATGAGATTGCGTTTTCCGATACACGCTCTTCACTTGGCAAGCATGCTGTATCTTATAACACTAACCCACCTGACTCGTCTGATAATGACTGGCCACAACTCTCAGGTCTGAATTCAAATACAAAAACATTGATTCTGGGCGATTCTGTGGTAGCAGGCCTGCATGAAGCCAAGATGTCAGTAGCAAGCGAGAAATCCCAGGTTATTACAATTTCTGGGCTGGACAGGTCATCCCTTCTAACAGCGCTGCGGGGTACGGCTATTTACCCTAATGTCACTCTCTTGGTTCTGCATATTGGCATTAATGACTGCAAGCGTGGCTATGTGCTGGGTAACTCAACGTGGCGTGCAGTCGTTAAAGAATGTCGTCGTTGTTTCCCAACAGCTAGAATCATGCTATCTACCATTCTACCACACCGTGATGGTCATGATCACATCAGCTCTTGTATCAAAAACTCAAATCACTGCCTAAAACAAGTTTGCCAACAATTCACTGGAGTTGATGTAGTCGACAATGACACTGCCTTCTACACCAAGAAAGGGGGTATTAAAACAGGTTGGATGAGGGACGCTGTGCATCCGAACACTCGGGGTAGCAGTGGCCTGGCTGTCAACATCAAACGTTGCTACTCTGCATCTCTTATGCAGACCCCGCGTCGTCCTCAGCTGAAAGGCGACACTAGCCAAAAGTCAGTAGTACAGTCAGTCTGTGGTCAAGTTCTCCATTCTCAACAGAGCAACGTTACACCACGTCCATCGGATGAATCACGGCAAAATCTAATGCTAATCCAAAAGCCCAAGCCACTGTATTCGGCGGTCGTGAGAGGTTCCAAATCGTACGCACCCACCTTGTCGCCTGCTGTTCCCCGCCAAATGTTACCACAGCCGCTGTTAAACAACCCTGTGAGGCCCATGTCAGCGCACAATAGTCAACTGAATCGTCAGCAGCAACAGCAACTGCAGTTTCACAATGAGACACCTTTAGACCTCTCTAATCAGAGTCATTCCTCACCCCTAAACGACAAGGAAAAAAGCATACTTTTTGAATACCTTGTCCGACTCCTAAACTAAATGTTTCTAGGTCTAATAACCTGACTGTAGTTTATTTTTAATGGTGAATAACGTAGGTGCAGTCAACTTTCAAACACGACATGCATAGCCTACACTCAAACACAGAACACTTTTGTACTCGATCCTCTCCCCTCCTTTTCATTATATACAGCCAAACTGTAACATTTCTGATAACATTCTTGAGCATTTATTCTTTGTGATAGAAACCCTTGTGTAACCTTAAATTTGTAATAGTATATATTTTATATTATTAGGTTTTGTTCTCTCTCTCTCTCTCTCTCTCTCTCTCTCTCTCTCTCTCACACACACACACACATTGTATTGTGATTTGATATTCCCATCTACTGACTCTAGTATTTGTTGTTAATTTTAATTGCTTATGCCAATTCCATTTTAATTTGATATATAATTATATTGTAACTGTTCTGATTCTTTTGCACTCATCCATACCTCCTGTCTCCCAACTACTTTTATTTTTTACATTTACTTTTTCTGTTAAATCTCCTCTCCCAATCCCTGTCCACCTTCCTCCACTGTGTTACCTTCTATAGAAGAAATGTCACTTACAACATGGCCTTCCAAAGATGGTTTTCGAATTGGCCATCTTAATATATGTCATGCACTCAACAAAACACATGAAATAGCATCAATTTTAAACAACCATAATACACCATTTCATATATTTGGCTTTTCTGAATCTTGGTTATGCACTCAGACTGTTGATTCTGAAATGGCGATACCAGGTTATTCTTTAATAATACGTCATAGAACAAGAAATCAAGAAACTGGTTTATTAATATACATTAGTGAAACGCTTAATTTCAAACGTCTACATTACCTTGAGCAGCATCAAGTTGAGTCTATTTGGCTTGAAATAAATATAAAACATTCAGCCCCAATCATCGTCGGATTCTTATACAGGCATCCTGATGTACATGTGGACTGGATTAGTAACTTTACTTCAATGATCGATGAACTGTTATTAGAATCTAAAGATTTCTTCATTTTAGGGGATTTTAATATTGACCTGTTTAAACCTAATAAACACTGGACCGATACTATTAAACTGTGCAACTTTGAACAACTAGTGTCAGGACCAACCAGAGTAGCTGCGACTTCAAGCACACTCATTGATCACATATATACAAATAACAAGACGCATGTTGTAGAAGTTTGTGTTCCAGTCTTTGCTTGCAGTGATCATTATCCTGTTTGTTTGACCTGGAAAAAGAAAGGAGCTAAAATACCCAAACCAGGACATAAAACTATAACATACAGATCTTTTTCCAAATTTATTACAGATGATTTTCTCTTTGACCTCAGCAACAGCGCTCTCTCAGATGTTTATAATTTTACTAACCCTGATGTTGCTTTAGCGTACTGGTATGACACATTTATGAATATATACAATAAACATGCTCCTATATATACCAAAAGAGTTAAGTACTATTCCAAACCACCGTGGCTAGACACAGAACTGCAAAATGCCATTAAATTAAGAGATTATTTAAAGAAAAGTGGTAAAGAAGATGAATACAAAAAACAAAGAAATGCAGTAACTTCACTCAAAAGAAAAAAAAAGAAAGCATTTATTACAAATTTAATCTCGTCCAAAAACAGTTCTAAAACGATTTGGAAAGCAATTAATCACTTAACAAACAAATCCAGTATATCACCAGTGATTAAAGATATTTCTCCTAATATTCTGAATTTACATTTTGTTAAAATGTCCGATAGGATTATTACTATTGACAAATCAAAAGAAAACAATCTAGAGAAATTAGCAAACTTTTGTCATTCTAAGAACATTAAAAGCAAACTAGACATTCCTTATGTGTCTACAGAATTTGTACACAAAGCACTAACAAACCTTAAGCAAACAAATTCAAGAGGAATTGATGAATTGGATAGTAAAATACTAAAATTGTCTGCGTCATTTATTACTGACACTTTAACGTATATATACAACCTATGCATAGACAAATCACATTTTCCTATAATGTTCAAAAAGGCTAAGGTTATACCCCTTTTCAAGAATGGTGATAGCACTGACCCATCGAACTATAGGCCTATTTCGATTCTTTCTACTCTCTCTAAACCTCTTGAAAAGCACATAAATAATAATATTCTTGATCATTTCACTGAAAACAGCCTCTTCCATGAAAATCAGTCGGGTTTCAGAGCTAAACACTCTTGTCACACAGCTCTTACATCAATGATAGAACAATGGCTAAATAATATTAATAAGGGACAATTTTCTGGAACATTATTTGTTGACTTCGCAAAAGCTTTTGATGTAATAGACCATGACCTTCTTCTACGTAAACTAAACCTATATGGCATTCATTCCAAATCTCTTGAGTTTCTTAAATCGTTTATTTCGGACAGAGAACAGTGTGTTTATGTAAATAACCAAAAGTCACAATTTGAAATTGTTACAGCTGGAGTACCGCAAGGATCTGTTTTAGGACCGTTGTTATTTTCTATCTACATAAATGATCTCCCCCTTTATATTTCTACTTCTTGTGAACTCTTTGCTGATGACACTACATTACATTCTCAAAATAGAGACTTGAATAAACTCTCCTCCTCATTACAAAAAGGGGCTAGTGAACTACAGGAATGGACTGAATACAACCACATGGCCCTCAATCCAGACAAAACAAAATCCATGCTAATTACAACAAGACAGAAAAGACAAAATGTATCAATAAAACTTCTTCCATTAAAAATTGGCAATATAATAATTGCTGAAGTACAGTGTCATAAACTTCTTGGAGTAACTATAGACAATAATTTGTCCTGGGTAAAACATATTTCAAATATTAGTAAAACTATTTCTAAAAAGACTTACCAATTGTCAAGGATAAAGCATTTATTAAATTTACATTCTCGTAAACTATTTTACTCCGGTCATATTCAATCATTTATTGATTATTCTTCTACTATTTGGGATTCTGCCAGTGGCAATGCAATGAAACCTTTAATTAGAATTCACAAACGTGCAATTAAACAAATTTTGCTGAAACAAAAAATCTCTCCAGATGACTATAAACGGATCAATATTCTACCCCTTACCGACAGACTAAAATTTAATAAAGGCGTTTTCATGCACAAGGTCCTTTCTGGCAATGCACCTTCCTATCTTTCTTCTCTTTTTTCAAAAAAAAACTGCCAGATCGTCCACAAAATTAAATGTTCCAATTCCAAGAATTGATCTCTACAAAACTAGTCTAGCTTATTCCGGTTCCATTTTGTGGAATAACTTTCCTGAAGATCTCCGCACTCCAGCATCTAAATTTACATCATTTAGAACACGTCTCCTAAAACACATTAAAAATTAAATACACATTAATTGTTAATGTTGTTGATTGAGATTAACAACATTAATTTGATTTCAATTGTTTGAAAAGGATTTTATCTAATGATGACTTTGTTTATTTGTTATTGTTCCATGATGTGAATGTTATAACCTTGAGTTGTATTTAATAGTTATTGTTAAAGCCCCAAGGGCAAGATGTAAAAAAGCGCATCCAGCGCTTATTCTTTTACCCTTGCAAAATAAAATTGTTATCTTATCTTATCTTATCTTAAACATTCTGCTAAGTCGGTGGTCACTGGAATCTCCACTCTAATTTCCTATACATACATAAATATAAATTGTGGCTAACTATACACATAAAGAATTAATAATATTATAAACATTCATTGGTATAGCCACTGGTCTGCAAGCATACATATAGGTTAAACAACAGTGGTTCCGTCAGGTATACAACATGGCGTCAAAACCGGTCGTGCTTGACACGTGTTCAGCTTCTCCACGTGGTAAGGCAAAGTCGGACTAACAATTCAAATCTATGCATAGCAAATTCCACAAACATAATTTCAACAATACTATAAATACATCACGATGAAACAGAAGTATGTTCATTTACCTGTTCGACAATGTCAGGCCCATGGCTACTTGATTGAATTCAAATATTCAACAAGCACTGCTTCCCGGTTCTATCAGTGGAGATATTTCTCTGCTCGAGTGTAACTGTGTACGGCTCAGAGCTTTCCACGCAACTGACCTATACTTGGCTTTGACTGAATCAGCCAGAACTGGTACTAACCCTCTACCTGTGTCCCGATTGGCTGAAACAATCTAAGTGGCTATAAAGTTCAAAACTCGATCGTAGGCCGCGATGATGTCACTAAACGGCTCGCGTCAGCTCGCAGTGTGTGTGTGTACACATCAGTTATACCTTAATCGTCTGCTATAGACTACAGTAACCTTCTAAGTTTTACTACTGCTAAACAAGCAAAAGCTCAAATAGCGCGGGGTAAACGGGTCTGCTTGTTACACAGTGTATAGATCTTTTTGGAATTACTTGCTTATTATCGGCTGTTATCCTTTACATTCGTAGTAACATTTTATGATGTAAGGTAGTGCGTAATTCCGGTGACGAGTTTTAGTTTGAATGGTCATCGATTGCATCATTCTGGGGAAACAAATTCTGCATTGTAGTTTTAGATGGTAGATAGGCTATAAGCACCGCGCTCTCTGCTTGTCAAAAGAGGCGTTTTTGGGAAGGAGATTTGGATGCAGTTGTTGATGTTTGCAGAATAAAGTGTGAAAACTTTATTACGACGACTCCGGGTTTGTTGCTGAGTGAACGGGCTGCGTGGATAAACGAATTCGAGTTACGCAAGATTCAAGCATCGGGGCTGGATCGACCATTGATCGTGTAACAGCAGTAAGTCGACCATTGTTTTTTATATAGCGCTTTTATCCTATTGAGAGCTTGCTCGAAAGGCGATGGCCGAAACAGGATCTAAACTTAAATCCGCTTCAAACACCAACTCGGCTGCTTTATGCGCTTCCCCTAACCACAGGCTCTGAAATATCTTCTTTCGTCTCTGTAAAATCGTAGGTCTCCTACATACTATACAAGGTCTAACACTCACCGACTTCCGTTTCAGCGACTGAACCACCACCCCACGCCCTCCACCCCCTAAAAAAATTTTTTTTAAATTCAAAAGATCCCCTACGGTTTTCCTATCCTTTGTGTCCATTTCGAACTGAAACGGAGGGTCCTGACGAATCACAAAAACTCATAGCAACACATTCGTATCACTTCAAACGATGTCAAATCCAAATGCACAGCGAGTTTGTTTCAAAACGAATTAAAATAAGCTGGACAGAATTTTCATCATCAGCTACCTGCACGATCATCGTCGTTGTCATCGTCGCCATTATCGTCTCGTTGTGCTTTGCAGGTAGATGATGGTTGATGATGGATTTTGATGGTGATGATGATGATGATGATGATGATGATGATGACGATGACGGTGATGGTGAGGAGGTGGAGGTACAGGAAAAGGACCACAGCAATGACGTTGACGATGATGACTACAGCGTCGCTAATGATGATGATACAGGTGCAGCTGCTGGTGATGGTGATAATGATAACTTACCATATAACTAGCTGTATTAAAGCTCCATCGACTTCAAATATCTTCTTTACAAAGTCCACACCTACGAAAGGAAATAAATCATGTTCACAAGTTGACTTTGAGAGAAGAGAATAGAAGAGAAGAGGAGAGAGAGGGAGAGAGAGAGAGAGAGAGAGAGAGAGAGAGAGAGAGAGAGAGAGAGAGAGAGAGAGAGAGAAGGGGAGAGAGAGGGGGGAAAGAGAGAGAAAGAGAGAGAAAGAGAGAGAAAGAGAGAGAGAGAGAAAGAGAGAGAACGAGAGAGAGAAAGAGAGAAAGAAAGAGAGAGAGAAGGGGGAGAGGGGGGAAAGAGAGAGAGAGAGAGAGAGAGAGAGAGAGAGAGAGAAAGAGGGAGAGAGAGAGCACCGTTTCCCTTTTAGACAATTCATAATGTCCTGAAACGATCTAAAAAAATATTTTGTGGGCGCAGCAATCAAAGAGCCAGGTAACCAAACAACCGACCATAGACAAATCGACATTATGACTTAATTGCCAAATTTGCAATTCAATCAACCAAAGCCTATTCACAGGGAGTAATGCATTAGCATTGTTAGATCTGAGTGCTGCGCTCGACACGCTGGATCACCACATCTAGAGAGATTGCGCACTACATTTGGTTTAAGAGGGACTGTTCTTGAGTGGTTTTCCTCGTACCTCACTGATCGTTACCAGTCTGTTTTCATTGATTGCAATACCTCTACTCCTAGTACCCTGTTATGCGGAGTCCCCCAAGGCTCTGTGCTCGGTCCTGTTTTGTTTTTGTTGTACTCCCAACTACTATCTAATGTAATCACAGCCTGCAAATGCGTGTTCCACAAATACGCAGATGATACAGAACTGTCAAAGAGTGGTCAGGCCACTGATCTAAAAGAAATGGATATACTCCGGCTAGCTCTGTATGAAGCCAACAAGCCGCCATATTGGAACTCGTATTCTAGTTTACTTTCGCTATTTTCGCTAGCAGGCGTGAGGCAGTCTATGCTCTGTATTTACTCACAATTACTGAATTATTTTTGCAGTTTTAAAGGATTACTTTAAAATATCATGCAACAACATAGGTTAAGAGTAGACTATCAAGAACTAAATGATTTACGGATTTTTAGATCGTCTCATTGGCATTTGTGCGTGTGTGACTGTTTTGATCTAATCGTCATCTATAAAAGTAGCCCTTAAACTATTCCAGTCAGCTCTTTTGCATCCTATATCAACTGCTGTTATGTGAATAAACTATTGGGGTTAACTGCAATGGATGCTTGTTATTGTTAATTTTATGTTTTGTTATTTTGTGTTAATTTTGGAACATGGAGCTTTTGCTGTTATCTGAATAAAATACTGGGGTTAACTGTAGTGGATGCTTGTTATTGTTAATTTTATGTTTTGTTATTTTCTGTTAATTTTGGAACATGAAGCTTTTTTCAAGATTTCTTATGTGCTATTTATCTCAAGTCCATGTACACAGCTAATAATTATACAGTTTTGGTTGAATATGTATGTGTGTGTTGTAAAGTGCTAAGAAAAAAAAATTAATAAAAAAAAAATTAAAAAAAAAATAAATTAAAAAAAAAAAAAAAAAAAAAATATATATATATATATATATATATATATATATATATATATATATATATATATATATATATATATATATATATATATATATACTAGTGGTTTTGTACCCTGGCAAGCCAGGGTACACAGGTTCCCATACCCCCCCACTGATATATCTCCCGCCCCCCCCCATGATGCCTCACCATACCCCCTTGATACCTCCCCGAACCCACTTGATACCTCCCCATACCCCCTTGATACCTTCCGTACCCCCCTTGTAACCTACCTGTACCCTCCTTGATACTTCCCCTTTGATCGTTTCGCAGGTATGGATGAAAGAATAGACCATCACCATACCCCCTTATACCTGTATCCCCGTTATGCCTACCCATGCCCCTTTAAACCTACCCGTAAACCCCTTTTACCTACACGTACCACCCCATCCCGATCCTTGGTAATAATAATAATTAAAAAAAAAATAGTAATAATAATAATAATAATAATAATAATAATAATAATGAATATAGAATAATACAAATAGAATCATAAAAAACACCAAGGTTTTAAAATAAAATTTGATATAAGATATTATAATTATAATAATAATAATAATTATTATTATTATTATCAGTATATAAATAATAATAATAATAATAATAATAATAATAATAATAATAATAATAATAATAATAATAATAATAATAATAATAATTTAACCCAGGAGTCTAACTAGCCCGCCGGGCTAGCTAGTAAGTAAAGTGAGGTAGCCCGCTTGGCTTTTAGGCAGCCCGACAATCGTTCACATATAAAACACAAATTTTGACAATACACGTAATTTGTTTCAAAAACAAAGCAGACAGCGTGCTTGGCGCGAAAGGGAAGTAGGCAAAGGGAAATAACGCTCGCGTATGCTTCATACTCGTAGCAGACGAACAGTGACCTAAAAACGCTCTCGCTTCGGACCGAGCTTCTAAAAGTAGTTTTTTTTTTTTTTTTTTTTAAGGTCGCCAGGCGGGCTGGCTTAATTATAAAGTGAGGTCGCCCGAGCCAGTTTTAAGTCGCCTCGGGCGACCGGGCGACCGCTAAATCTCACTCCTGTAATAATAATAATAATAATAATAATAATAATAATAATAATAATAATAATAATAATAATAATAATAATAATAAATAAGTAAGTTAAAAGTAAAAAGCTTAAATTAAAAAGAAAAATATCCATATTGTAGTGTAAAAAAAAAAACATAAAAAAATATGGCCCGCGGGAGATTTGAACTTGGGTGGCCTGCACGGTAGGCGAATGTGATACTAAGTGAGCTACCAAGGCTTCGTATAAAGACCATAAATTTTTTGGTCTATATGGGAAAACATGCTGAAACCTCGAATCGATTTTTAATTAATCAAATTTAATTAGTTAAACACAAAATTTTGTAAGATTGACATGAGTGCAAAAGTGTTTTGAATGGAAATAATATATATATATATATATATATATATATATATATATATATATATATATATATATATATATATATATATATATATATATATATATATATATATATATAAATATACGTATAACCGAAAGATTACCTTTTGTGGGATATTTAAATTATGGGGCATATATAATATATACACTTATCTGAAATATTACCTTTTGTGGGATATATGCCCCAGAAAAATATATGCCCCGAAAAAGACATGTATACATTACAATAAATATTGCCTGTTATGGGGTTTTCCATTTGTCATTGGTGTATGAGCCAAAGTTAACAATATTATCCCTCCACGTTCGACATAACATGAGGTCCAGCAGGCTTTATCTGTGTGCGTTGTTGTCTCAACTAAATGGAGTGCGTGTTGTCGAAGGTCGCCACACTTTGTGCTCAGAAGTGTACAATTGGGTGCACAATTAAAGGTGCACTAAAGGCCAATTATTCCTAGTTGAACAGAGAAAACGTCAGTATTAATACGTGAAATCATATATTAGCAACTTAAAACTAAACCAAATTTTTTATGATCATGACTCCAAAGATTTTAGTATATTTGCATGCCTTCCAACTTTATAAATGCTTTGTTGAGCTAACAATATCCAAATGGAATAAAACCTTGCAGAGATATTGTCTACCCTACCAATGCGAACAAAGTTTCGTTCTATTAGCGCGTTGTTACTACTACTACTACTACTACTGGAGCGTTATTATGATGCCCCCAAGTAGTAGTAGTAGTAGTAGTAGTAGTAGTAGTAGTAGTAGTAGTAGTAATAGTTGTGGTGGTAGCAGTGGTAGTAGTAACAAGAAGAAGAGATGATGATGATAATGATGGTGATAATGGTGATGATGACGACGACGACATTGTTGATGATGATGATGATGCCAACACGATGAGATCATGACGATGACGGTCACGACGATGATTTAAAGCTGCTTTCTGCTGCTGCTGTTGCTGCTGCTGCTGATGATAATCTTATACTTACCAACAGTGGGCATGATGGACGTGCGGAATTCACGAACCATCAGCCTGTTAAGAAGCGCCGTTTTGCCCACAGAGTGCTCTCCTAGGATCAACACCTTGTAGGTGGCAGCACAGTCTTTTTCTTCCAGCGGCATGGCAGCACAAAATGGCGGCAGTACGGATATGACTTCGGTTTTGTTTGTCGCCCGACAAGTTAGATAGCAAGCACTGTGTTGAATCGTCCCATTTTCGTCTTAGTGGTACGATAGTTGTAGGGTATACTGAAATCAAAATGAGGTGAAGTGACACAACCCGCCAAACTAAATTGAAACGAAAGCAAACCAAGCGTAAAACTATAAACCTCATAACCTAAATCTCCAACATGAATAACACAATAGTTCAAGTGAATAATTGCAATTGCTTAAGAAACATAAGACTTTGTATATATATACTGCGTTGAATACTGGGATGGTGTGACGATCTAGCGTAACGAAAATTTGAATCTGTAGCTCAAGTAGCGCCGAGTCATGCTTTCGTATGATGATATAAATCGAGGTCTAGTGTGTGCACCCATGAATTCCACAGATGAGTGAGCGTTAGATCTATACAATAAACACCCCCACCCCTCTCCGCAAGCGTTATGTCCTATTTCCCCATCTACACACACCTACACACACACACACGCACACACACCCATATACACACACCTACACACGTTCTTTCTTTCTCTCTCTCTCTCTCTCTCTCTCTCACTCACGCACACACATAAAATAATAATAATAATAATAATAATAATAATAATAATAACAACAACAACAACAACAACAACAACAACAACAACAACAACACATTTGTTTTAAAAGGAGAAAAAGGTCAAGAACACTCAGCGATGTTGCGTCTTCAA
>CM072516.1:47652591-47695091 GCA_036898135.1 Oncomelania hupensis | reverse complement strand
CATATAAAAAACATAAATTTTCATTCCGATTAAATCCCGATAGAGCAATTTCTCTTAGTTAAAAGGCTTTGTACAAGTATATACTTAGTTTCCTAATTATATTCGGATTACTAGACGCCATCAATATACAGAGTCTAGATGCACATGAATTTCTAAAATATTTTTCAGCAATAAATTGCACTCTTCAGTTATGTAAGACTGGACAACATAATACAAAGTGGACTTCATCTTCTTCTTTTTCCATGCAAAGCGGGCATTTTACAGCTGCTTGTATGTCATTTCCATATCTGTAATAATGAACACCAATACTTGACACACCAAAGCGAAATTTAGTCATTATAAAAATTAAATGCCTGTCAAGACTTAATTCCAAATAAGTTTTAACACAATGATTACTGCCCCCCAATAAACAGTACATTTATACCTGTCACTGTTTTGTACATGATTACGCCAGTCTTGCCATCTGCAATCCACAAGTCGCTGATTAAATTTTCTCAAAAAACACTTGATCTCTTGCACACCTTGATTTAACCATACAAAACCATATCCAAACATAAAAAGACACGATCGCACATTCGTTGTCCATGTATTTGCTCCCCTCTCATCTAACGTCCTAAACATTACATAGGCCTTTCTAGGGAGACGATGAGGTTACATGCGTGTTAACTTTAACCAATATCGCATACAGCTTACAATTGCGTTGATTTGAATAGGGTACCGGTTTAATTCACCATATACAAAATCATTGGGAGTGCGAGTATCAACACCTAAAAATCTTTTTAATGCAAATAAATGTACTTTCTCACAATGAATCGCAGCCTTGTCCAATCCCCATATTTCCGAACCATACAAAGCTATGGGCTGTATTTGAGAATCAAAGATTGTAAAAAACAATTTTACAGAAAATATATTCAAAGTATGCATTCTTTTTAAAACGCATAAAAATGCGCCTTTTGCTATACTGCTTAACTCTTTGCAAGCGGATACAAAGCCCAATCGAGTAGAAAAATAAATCCCTAAATATTTGTACATGTTTACTACAGGCATGGCTTGTCTATCAAAAAACCATCTCTCACTGGCACTCAAGTAGCCTCCTTTTCTAAACACAACAATATTACTTTTTTGTCTATTAACTTTAAGTCCAAGCGATACTGACGCCTGATGCAGATTATTGAGCTGATTTTGCAGCCCAACAACTGTTTTTGACAAAAGAACAATATTATCCGCCAATTAAAAAACAAACAAACAAACAATTCGAGTGGACCTAGTAAAAAATTCACACCATGTCTTCCATTTTGAATAACCCTACCAGCAAGTTCATTAATATATATAGACAATACAACTGGACTGATTACCTCCCCTTGTTTTACACATGCTGAACAATTAATTATATCAATTAACTTATTTCCACATCTCACTCTCGCCCTAACTGTTTTGTACATGCTTCTAATACAGCGAAAAAGATTGCCAGAGACACCACAATTTAACAGCACAGACAACAAAATATTTCTGTTAATAGAATCAAAGGCCTTTTCAAAATCAATAAAAGCCGCATCAAATTTTTTATTATGATTAGCATTAAACTGTTTCTGGACACAAGATAACAAAGTAAAATTATGATCTACCATTGAATAACCACTCTTAAAGCCGGATTGGTACTCTCCCGTTATATTATATTCATGTACCCACAGCTGAAGACGTTTATTTATGATAGTACCATAAACTTTGCTGCCTACATTACAAAGAGAAATGCCTCTGTAGTTACTTAGGTTATTATTATCACCTCTTTTATGAAGTGGTAGGATTATTGATTCATTCCAGCTTTCAGGAAAATTTCCATGATCAAAAAGCACATTCAAGAATTTGACAAAATACGGAGACATTTTTATGGCAGAATATTTCAGGATTTCACCGATAATACCATCAGCTCCTGCAGCTTTCTTATTTTTAAGTTTATTAATTGCAGACAGAACTTCTTGTTCTGTAATAGGAGAATTGAACCAGAGATTAGAATCAGTATCATCATGACTAGCATCAATACTCTCTTCCCCTTCATTATTCTCAGCATCAACAAAATCCTTATCAAGCAGATTTTTGAAATACTCGAACCATTCATCCACAGAAATCTGATTTCGGGCAGCACTTCGCCTTAGCATTGCATTATGTACGTTGTCCCAAAAAGCCCTTTGCTGTCCAATACTTCCAACCATTTGATCACATAGCGTTTCATCGTACCTTTTCTTTGTACTTTTTAATAAATTCTTAAACTCCCTTCTTAATTTACAGTAAATGTGTCTATAATTTCAGTCCAGAGTACGACAGTACTTGCGTAATGCTTTTCGCACTTGTTTCCGCATTTCATTACATTCTCTATCAAACCAGTCCTGAAATTTCCTCTTTCGATTTATCCTCATTTTCTTTTCCATGCATTCCGCTACTTTCATCATACATGCATTAAAGGTTAAAAGAGGTCTTCATCAATCAAAGCAATGGCTTTGTCTAATTCTATACGTGTATTTTCTTCCATCAACCTTTCATGAAATGTACCAGTCTTATTATCATTCCAAACAAACCTATGTACTGTAGTACAATAAGACTCATCCGAATTGTTAGCATGCATTTTTGGAAATAATACAGTAAACAACAGGGGTAAGTGGTGAGATTCAATACACTGCAAAACATCTAATTGACAGTCATCGGAAATAAGGGAAAATAAGTCATTAAATAACAAAAAATAATCGATAACACTACTGCCTGTATCACATAAGAATGTGTAGTGACCATCAAGTTCACCATGACACACACCATTTAATAGAAACAAATTAAGAGCAGTGTACATATTCAAAAGCATTTTACCATAGCCATTAATTACAGTGTCCAGAGAGTGTCTGCCAACATTAACAGAGCAACTCTCATGTAATGACTCGTAGCCATTATCAATATCAACACTCGGAGAAACATTAGAAGATCTACCATTAAGGTCACCAGATATTAGAAAATATTAATCATCCACAGAGAGAGCACAGTCAAGTAAGCAGTCTTCCAGCATAGTAATACCATCATCATACCCTTCAGCAAACTTATAATACCTGGATATCCCTCTGGTGGCACATAGGTACAAACATACAGTAGATCTATGTCTTTCAATGTACCAAATAGATCTTTACTTATGACAAAAGCTAAAAAAATTCCAACACTAACATCTTTTTGTCACACGTATGGGACAAAAGCATTCTTAATTAAACAAAGAACTCCACCAGAGGGTCTCCCTTGGCATAGAGGCTGACAGAAAACCTTATGACCCGGGAAAAAATTTTCATTCAAGCTTTGAGTAAATGCTTCAAGAAAGAGAGAGAGACAGACAGACAGACAGAGATGGCTAAACATATCGACAGTCGTTCGTATCATAAGCTAGCATACCGATAACATGCCCCGGATACTCGAGCGCCGCAGTACCCATGCTCCTTCAGACGAGAGTTTTAACTGATTTCTTGTCTGTCTGTCGCACGTACATTAAAGATCCTCATTGGGATGGAACGGCGCAACTATCAGCTTCTGAGTGTTATACACCCATAAAGGATTATGCTCTAGATTATTCCACAAACCGCAGTCCCAATTCTTTTTGGCGAAACTACCTAGACGGGCTTGACCCAGTGGTTTTGTTTGTTTGTTTGTTTTTTAAAAGTTTTAAATACCACATTTTGTGTCTTCCGACTACATTTGCTATTTCTGCTGGATAATAATGAAGCGCATAATGGCTGTTGGATATCTGCTCTATATTAAATCGCTTGTAGTAAATAACAAATAAATAATACAAGAATCCTGTAGCCTGTATACCACGTCGGTTCTTAGGAAGTAATGGCCTGTCCTAATTGGAAGGTTCGTAGAGATTCACGAACCTTTTTTCGAGGTTCTTAGATCTCAAACCTAGGTTTCTAAACCTTGTTATTTTATTTTAGTTTTTTTAAAATTTTTACTATTATTTTTTTTTTAAACCAAAAGGTTCAGGAACCTAGGTTTGGGATCTGAGAACCTCAAATTAAGGTTCGTGAACCTCAAACAACCTACTACGAACATTCCAATGAAGACATGCCATAAAACACGATTTTACAACCAACATAAGCGTAACACAGTCTGACGTTTAATTGCAAGCTGTTCTAAATATTGCCAATCTTGAACTGCTGATGATGGGTGTCGCAAGAGGACCAGTTTAACACAGCACTAAGGCTACAAGCCTACACGCTCCACCTGCGTTGGCTTATGTAAGTTAAGTCGCTGACCATAAGACTAGCAGTTAGGGTGTACTACACATGTGTAGGCCATAGCTTCACATATAGGCCGTAGCATAAGCCTGCTGACGTAGAGGGGCCGGGTAGCTCAGTTGGTAAGAGCGTCTTGCTAGTAACCGAACGGTCGCTGGTTCGAATCCCGGATTGGTCAACGTGTGATCATATTATTTTCCCCTTTACCAACAACTGGCCCGCTGGTGTCAGTATAAATCGGTCCAGTAGTCACCTATATGCGAAAGTGTCGTGTGACTATAATCTACAAACAACAACAACTGCTGACGTATAGCCACCACCACCCGCCAAAGGGAGCCCATTGTAATCTAGATTTTGTGGGCTTTTGCTGACCACAAGCTAGTAGGGTCATTCTTTGTCTGAACCGCACGCGAGAAGAAGCAACGCTCTGATAGATCTCTCTAACTGAAGACTAAAGCAGGGACGGGTGAAATTCAATTCAACCTAGTTAGCCACAGCCTGACATTGTCAAGAAGGTAAATGATCTATCTTTTTTTTCATCGCGCTTTATTGATATTATTGCTGTATTATGTTTGTGAAGTTTTGCCATGTGTAGAATTGTGAATGTTAGTCAAACTTTGCTTGACCACGTTGGCGGACACGCGACCTGTTTCGCCACCATGAAGTATCCCCTACGGACCCACTGTTGTTTCTCCTATGTGTATTATTGCAGACCAGTGGCTGTACCTGAGAATATGTATATGGTTAATTACTTCTCTATGTGTTTAGTTTAGCCATGATGTATGTATAGGTATAGGAATTATGTTGGAGATTCCAGTGGACAACGGACTTAGAAAAATGATCGTCCATTGTTTGTATTAGTGGAGCGATCACTGAGGGCTATTTCTGCCATCAGTGAGATGCTCTGCACACCCTTAGTGAACACCGTGTTGCAGAAATTCGTCATATTTTTCAAACGAGCAGGCATCGTTGGCCCGAGGCAGGAGGAAGACCATTAAGAGTCCACCCTGACATTCGACCTGCAGTGGAGCATCTAGCACTGAGCTACGATAGCCCAATAGTCTGCTAACCAGGAGAAGAAACCACCACAACACCGCTCATCTACAAGAGAGTTAAGTCATTAGAAACTGTGCATCAAAACTGCTCTAGAAGAACATCAATAGTCTAGTCTTCCACAAAACTGAACAGTTGGACAGAAAGCACTATTAGCCCAATGATGAGACAGTAGCTGCATAGACCTATCAAGGAGCAAACTATTCGAAGTTATATTTGGACATTTAAGTTAGTATAGTGATTAGAAGATTATGTATAGAGTAGAGGAAATAAATGTTGATATTTACTGTTAACAAGTGGCTGGACTACCTATGTTTCATAGCCGTGTGAGAGCTAGTGTGTCAGTGAATCTTTTACCATTTTCTCCCTATCTCTGTAACCCCATCCTAACACAGACCGAGCTAAACTTATAAATGTATTAAGATTAGTCACCGGGCGATTAACTAGCCGATCCCCACAGACGAAAAACGAGTGGGTAATAGCATTCCATTGTGCAGAGCCCAGCAACAATATACCCACCGTCACAATGGGTCAGGTGACTTTACACTGAGGGACCACTCTGACAGTGATAGCCTGTTGCAACATGTTGACCAAAAGTGGACCTGACTAGAATATCAATTAGGACTAATTAGGAACTCAATAATGAGGTCCGTTCTTGGCTTTTGGACGCAAACAGGCTGACCGCCGAGACTTTCAGCCCATGTAGTTTAGTCCAAACACAATTAAAGGATGTTTGAGGTCTAGATCAAAATTGCGCGCAAAACTTATGAAATGTACAACCCACACTAAGAGATGACTATGTTGCTTATAATATTAACGCATTTTAACGCGCGTTGGTGTGTGTGTGTGTGTGTGTGTGTGTGTGTGTGTGTGTGTGTGTGTGTGTGTGGGCACACTTACACAGTGTTATCTGGATAAGTCAGTGAACATCTACATAACTTGTATTGACATGCCTACTTGTTTTGACGTCAGAACAATGATCCGTTAGTGTTTTAGGGTTAGGGCTGGGTTAGGGTTTTCGTTAGGGTTTGGGTTAGGGTTCGAACACTTCAAAGTACTTAAAAATGGGGACGAAATATGACCCATTGTCAGCACAACGTATGTGGCGTTTCGGGAAAGTCATGATAATACAGTGTAACCTCGGCTGTGTGGGTGTGTGCGTGCGTGTATGGGTGTGTGTGTGTGTGTGTGTGTGTGTGTGTCTAATATTTGAGAAAACTGAATCTAAACATTGCGTCCGACTATCCACAAGGTGGCATATGTTGTAGCCACTAGTGTGACTGACTACCGCCCTTAACAACACTTCACACGGGCGGTGAAAACCGGCAGTAATATGCGCGTGACTGCCCGCAATTACGCCCGTCAGCGGCTTTGCTTCGAAAGTTTTGTACGCGACTTTGTTTTCTGCCTGTTGTAGTGTTCGACGGTTATTGAGCGACGTTCAGCGGTGAACTTTAGTCTAGTCTGAAAGTTTAACTGCGCATGTCACGTTTCTTGGTTCGCTGAAAGACGTTTTGGTCAAACTCAAGTCGATTACATCCGGGAAAATGGCTGTCCCCAGATAGCTTGCATTAGAATTTTTGCTTTCTATTAGGTATAGTTGAAAACTGTAAATGAAACTGATATTATTTACTTTCGACTCGGGCAACGTCTCGGGGGTTTTCTCCGGGTACTCCGGTTTGCTCCCCCAGCAAAATTTCAAAAATCACAAATAATGTTAGGTAGGTTGGGTCTGGGCGCGCCACAGGCTGCGACTACGCCTTCCCCAGGGGAGGCGGCCCAGAGTTTCCCGATAGAAAGGGATAATAAACTGCAACAACAACATAACGGTTTGATCACATAGGTTTTCCTAACATCTTTGCCTTGTTTATGCTTAAAAATTATCTGTAAATCTTCTATAAAGAAGAAAGTACAACGCGCCTCACCTGTCAGATCGACCGTCGGCCATTTTGAACGCTTCAAACCCTAGTCAACTCCGCGACGAGATGAAGGTCGGTCTAGAGAATTCCCGAGTGGCGTCATCGGGTTGGTCTAGATCATCTTTGAGAGCTTTCCCTCAAAAATGAAGTTGTATACACTCTTCAAGTCTATGATCAAGCGACCTAATGTAAAACAATGGAGCTCAGAGCCGGCCCCGAGGAAGAGCAGTGAGCCTAGTCGCCAAATGATGATAATGGGACTGCTTTGCCGCTGAAGACTTGATTGCTGACATTTCATTGCACACCCTTACCTTCCACTTAGCAATATAGGCCTAGTTCTAATATATAAGGTTATATATTACCAGGCAAAAGAGATAACATGTACATCTCTACATTCTCTCTCTCTTTCCCTCCCTCTCTCTCTTTCTGTTTCTCTCTGACTGTCTCTCTAGGTCTCTCTCTCTCTCTCCCTCCCTCCACCCCCTCTCTCTCCCTCCCTCTCTCTCTCTTTCTCTCTCCCACTCCTATTGTCTGACTGTCAGTCTGTCTCTCTTTCACCCTCTTTTTTTCCTCCTTCGGATGAGAGTATAAACCGAGGTCTAGTCTGTGCACGCACGCATTCCATCGCCTGGACTGTAAAAATCCTGACGGGTGCGTTCCGACTACACCAATAGACCCAGCATGCACTAGGTCCCTTCTCCCTATCCACCTGTCGCCAAGGATTGTGCTCAGTCGTCTGAGCAAAACATCAATTTGTACTGAAACAGTAAAAGGGGATGCATAAACCCACTCACCGCTGCTGAGAGTTGCCCAGCCAGAGAGCTACGTAACGCAACGTAACTATTTTGGCGGAAAGTCGCGGAGAGGGCTCTGTAGCGGTTTCGAAAGGTTGTTTGCGAAGAAAAAAAGATGGCGGCCAGAGTGGCGGGCTTTCGATTTGCGAATGGCGATGTGTTCAACGGAGAAATAGCAAGGGAGGCCTTTTGCCATTTACCGCACTCGCTTCTTCTAGAGTTATGTATAGCAATTCCATGCTATAACAGTATTAACGCATTTCACGTGCATATTTTCAATGGCTCCAAAATATTTTAAGCTATGCACCGTGTTGAGGGATTGGCCTTGGACTTTGATGTCCCTGTTGATGCCATTGGTGTTGTTGGTCATCATTTTAGTCTTCTCTGCATTATTTTCATTACAAAGGCTCTGGAGATAGTGTCAAGCCTCTGTACCAGCTGTTCAAGTTCTTGTTTTCTCCAGCCAATCCATCAATATCATCCTCAAAACGGAGGTTGGAGATTGCCCTACCCCCTATGCAGACTGTGCCTTTTGATCTGCAAGGGCATCTGAAATGATGCGCTACAGGAAAATTTAAAATAGTTTTGGATAGAGTGGGCATCCTTGACGCACGCCGATTGTTGTTCTGAAACAGTACCCGATGGCGCTGTTGTGGAGGACTGCACTGGTAGCCTTGTCATACAGGCTTTTGAAGACTTCAATAATGTTAGGGCTGATGTTGTACACTCTCATGATTGCCATCAGAGCTGCATGCCAGACTCGGTCAAACGCTTTCTTGAAGTCTACAAACACATAATATAGATGTTGTTGGTGCTGTAGATATTTCTCGCAGATTATTCTGAGGTTGAAAATCTGTTCAGTGGTACTTCACTCTGCCCTGAATCCAGCTTTCAGCTATGATTTGTTCAGCTTGGGGTTTCAACCTGCTGAATATTATTTTCAAGAGGACATTGCTGGGATGGCTGATGAGGTTGATGGTGCGGTAATTTTCACACTCCTGAAGAAAAGGGATGACAAGCGACTGGGTCAATGGTGTAGGATACTCCCCACTCTGCCAGATCTTGTTAAAGATAATGGTGAGGGCGTCAATCATCGCTTAGACTCCTCCTGCTTGAAGCAATTCTGCGAGTAAGTTGTCCACTCCCGCTGACTTCCCATTCTTCAGCGATTGCACTGCTGCCTCAACTTCTTCTTGGAGAAATGGGAGAATTTCTTTCTCTTTTCTGTTCTGGGGACATGCTAGAACTGATGTGTCTCCTTTTGGTGTTTGGTTGTAAAGGTCAGAATAGTACTCTGTCCATCTATCCAAGACTTCTTGTTCTTCTGTAAGGCATATGCCAGACGTGCTTTGGATCGTGGAGACGTTTAACACTTGTCAGCCGCTTCACAGTCTGGTAGGCCTGCTTGCTGTTGTTCTTGTTCAGACTGTTCTCTATTTCCTGGACTGATCTTCTACCCAGTTCTCCTCTGCTGTGCGCATGCCTTTTCGGATGCCATTGTTGATTTTTCGGTATAACATCACATCATTCAGGTCTATGCCCCAACATCAGACTATGACGACAGCAAGTCGAGGATTTCTATGAACATATGCAGGCTGTCTTTGACCATGTGCCGTGGAATAACATAGTCATAGTGCAAGGCGACTAAAATGCCAAAGTTGGCAAAGATGCGTTCCACAACTGGAGAGACACATATGGACCCTACTGCAAGAACGAGACAAATGACAGAGGTCTGAGACTTTTGGAGTTTATCAGATACAACAATCTGATACTGGCAAACACGCTTTTCTCCACAAATAATCCAGACGATGGACTTGGCACCAGATTGACTACATCATGGTCAAGAAACACTTCAGATCAAGCGTCAACATTGGTAGGAAACGCACGTTTCCAGGAGCAGACATTGAAAGTAACCACGATCTCGTGATGATATCTTTCCGGCTCCACTTGAAGAGAGTAAACACTGCAAAGTGCACTAGACTGAAGTTCGACCTGTACAAACTGCAAGACAGTGGAAGAAATATTCCAAGCCATAATTGGAGGGAAATTTGCACCACTGCTCATTTTGGGAGCTTGTGAAGTAGATGTCAACAACATGACCACTGTAAGATTGGTTAGTCATATTGTGTACGTTGTGTAGTATGTTGAATAAGAGGAAGATCCAGACAGCCTGAACACTAGACCAGTTAGGGTTGAGTTCTCAAACAGTGAAACTCTATTCCAATCTAACCAAATAGGAATAACACATTATGAGAATGTCTAAACACCACAACCACCATCTTCAACTCAGCTGTGACAGATGCCGCCTCTGAGACGGAGGAATAACGAAGCTTATCGTCCTATTGCGTTAGCATTAAGGACGAATCACCACGTTGCAAACCTTTACAACAATGATGATCATCATCATATAAAAAAGTCAGGTCATTGGCAAACACCGCCCAAATAAGAAACAGTGGATCACACCTGAACTTTTGGACCTGTGTGACAAACGAAGAAAGATGAAAAAGAAAAAGAACACCTCAAAAGGGGCTGACACCTACCGAAAAATCAAAAATTACATATTTTTATATTCACATTTTTTTTATATTGAAGTGGCTCACTTGTGACTCAATTGTCTCTGCGTGTGGGTGTGCGAACGGGAATGTGTGTGCGTGGTGGATAATATTTATCCTATAATATATACGTGGTAGCGTCATTGTCGACACGTTTTAATCTATGTTAATGTGAGCATCATTATTTATTTTCACCTTTATGTTGCTATAATAATTTAAATTCGTTGTTTTGAATTTTTATATGCAAAAGGACATTGCACCGAAAATTTCATTGAAAGGACTCTGTATTCTGAGGTCAGACTATGCGCCAAAAGGTTGCAAATGGGCGCCTCGAGTTAAATCCTGTTTTGGCCAGCGCCTTGAGCAAATCTTGAGCTGAAAAAGTACTATATAAAAATGGTAAAATAAATAAAATAAAATAAAATAAAATAAAATAAAATAAAATAAATAAATAAATAAATAAAATACTACCTTCTTTCTTACTCTCTTTGTCTAACTCACTCTGCCATGGATAGACCTCAGAGTTCATGCCTCGACACCTTAATTTTAGTACTGAATACAGTTGATCTAATTACATTAATACAAAATTAAGAAGCAAGTAACAGCAGTTTCATTTCCCTCTTCTAATAGCAGCAACCTCCATGCCCGTAACACTAGTTTTCTTACTTTCTGTCGATAAAACTGCTAGTATAATCGTTTAGGTTTAAAGAGTTTTGATGCATATTCTTGCCATTTGCATCTAAGGATTGTATTTGATTTTCATTGCGACATAAATGGCTGTATATAGTTCCAGTGAGGGGTAATACAGGTTTATTCATTTTGTTGGTGGAATTGTTTAACAATTAAATGCATCCATTTTGCCCACCCGGCTGTTTTTACGTATACACATCAGCACAGTCCTTGGATGGCAGAACTGGCTGTGATCGGCATTACAGACTTGTCAGCGAATATTCAGAACAAATCATGTAAATTAGGAGGCTATCAGTGCGGCCGGCTTGCTGGCTCAAATGCGAACTTCGCGTTACGGCTAATGAGCCATCAATGTCATTATGAACTAGTTCAGGAATGTGTCTTAATTACCCTTCACCTGGAAGATACTGCTCAGTGCACCGCCTTTGATCCGTTTCCTTATCATTGTATCCTTGTGAACTAGCGAAATCTTGATCCTCGGAAAGTTATGTTTCTTGTTGCTCTCGAAGGGAATGTCCTTTGTTGTTCGATCTAATGGCTGTTGTGAACTAGCAAAATCTTGATACTCAGGAAATTAGTTCCCCTTGCTGTTTCACTTGTCCTTGAATCAGGTGAAGCAAACATCCAAAGAATGGGGTAATTTTTCATCAGTGTGCTTCTATGAGAGGCAAGAGAGAGGGAGAGAGAGGGAGAGAGAGAGAGAGAGAGAATTCAGTGGATACAATACATAACTTGACAGTTAAATAAAAATATAGAAAAAATATTAATATAAAACCATTTTTCCAGAATGTATTTTAAACTTTACAATAACAAAATGAAGAAGAAGAAGATGAAAAAGAAGAAGAAGAAGAAATAATAATAATAATAATAATAATAATAATAATAATAATACTAATAATAATAATAATAATAATAATAATACAGGATGCTATGTACGCGCCTTTCCACAAGGCTCAAAGCGCGGCTTAGAAGAAGAAGAAGAAGAAGAAGAAGAAGAAGAAGAAGAAGAAGAAGAAGAAGAAGAAGAAGAAGAAGAAGCGCTTTACCTTTGATTGCGACATGCTGTACTCTATGTGTTGAACATATTCCTAAACTTTCAAAACGCGATTCCTCTTCAGTATAGACAAGCTTAGACCGAAGCTGGAACAATCAGCACTGTCTCTAATAGTGTGCGCGTTTGTCCGTACACTGTTTTGGTCTATACTATAGCTCTACTTATGAATGAACATTGACGTTTAACGTCTACACCCACCATTGGCGATGTGGCAGACGGGGCTAACCATCCCAGGGAAGATTGGCTAGGGACCCAAAATCACCTCTGAACTACTAGAGCAATCATACTGCTGAGAACGATACTGCCAAGATGGACAATGAATGAAAACAATGTCCACTTTTGTCTCGCTCACCCCGGGAATAGAACTTGGGTCACTGCTGTACCAGGCGATCGCTCTACCACCGAGCTACGGCTTTGGGGCAACTCTTCTTCCTTGTCTAACCTTAGTTTGTGTGTAAATAGTTTGTTTGTATGCCCGTCTATCTGCCCATGAAACCGTCTGCCTGCCCGTCTCGTTTGTCTATCTGTCTGTCTGGAAATATGCTGTCTGTCTACCCACCCTGCCTCGGTCTGTTTCGTCTGTCTGTCTGTCTGTTTGTCTGTCTGTAAATGTTCTGTCTGTGTCTATCCTGTCTATCCTGCCTGCCTCGGCTACGTCGTGCATCTTCTCGGGTGTCTCGGCCATGGTGCATTTTGTTATTAAAACTCCACACAACCTCACACATTGTGGCCGCTTACGTGGAAGCTCCCCCCTCCCACCACTCCTCCCCCCCTATTTTTGTTGTTGTTTTGTGCCTGGCAGTTTCTCAAGAAACAGGGGGCCCTAATCTTGGGGTTGCCGTTTTACCGTTACCATAGTGTGGGATACTGAATGTGGTTGTTTTTTTGTTTTTTTTTCCACCGTCAACAAAACAGCCTCTCATTGTCGTCGTTATCGCCTTCTGTCGACAGCTGAAAGGTGTGAGTTTTTTTTTTTAAAACTCTGGACGAGAGTGTATAAGCAACTCAATATTTCCGAATTCCACTAACAATACTCTTAACTCAAACACTGACCTCCTCAATACTAGGAACACAAACATTCACCTCCTCAATACTAGTAATAATAGTGATTAATTTTTAATCAATAATGACAATTTAAATATTAAATACCAGTGTGTACCCCCCCCCCACTCTCATTCTTTATCACCCAATCTTGCGATAGAGTGCGTGCGATTTGTGATCAGAGTGTGTGGACATAATTTTTATGTAGTATGCTTGTGCAGTGCGATAATAATAATAATAATAATAATAATAATAATAATAATAATAATAATAATAATAATAATAACGGATTTTTATATAGCGGGTACTCCAGCCTATGACCAGACTCACCACGCTTTACATAGTCATTACATATAGATACATGCACTCGATAAAACATCACGTTTGCTACAATACACCAAAGACGGAACAGTAAAGGTACAGACTATTTACAACTATGTACATAAATTACAAAAAAAAAGACCGAAATAGAGTATTTACAACTATGTGCACAAATGACAAAAAAGACAGAAATAGAGTGCGTCATTTGCAAATGTTAATTATGTGTCTTCTAGAACGCGAGTGTGAAAGATTAACTTTTGTTTTTGTAATACATGTACATATGTATTTTATGTTGTATTTTATGATTTCCAAAATATTCTATGTTTATTTTTGTTCTTTTTGTTGTAACCACGTGCCCCATGGGGTTTTATGGAATAAAGCGCTTTTGGCTTTGACTTGACTTAGGATTGAGTTTCACTTTAGCAATACTATACACACAGTTGTGTTTTAAAGACACCACACCACACCACACCGCACCACACCACACCACACCACACCAAACAATACAATACAATACAACATAGTACAATACCCTACAACACAACAACATTACATCAAAAGGAATTACGGAATAAATAGTCTTTGAAGCCTGTAAGCTTATATTATTTTTATTTAGCTATGCGTAAGACAAAATAAAAACCCACCTGTGTATGGTCTATTCCTCCAGTTTGTTCTCATCCCTCTCACTCTGTAAACTATGGATAAGGGCAGTATCCCCAGTGTGTTCTCATCACTCTGTAGAAATCACGTAAGGCCTATCCATTAACAGTATTCAACATTAGGGCCTACTCTTTGTAACACCTGCATAAGGTCTGTTCCTCTAGGTTGTTCATATTACTCTATAAACTCTACAAAAGACCCGTTCCTCTAGTGTGTTCATATTGCTCTGTAAACTCTACATAAGGCATGCTCTCTAGTATATTCGTATTACTCTGTAAACCCTACATAAAGATTTTTTCCTCTAGTGCGTTCATATTACTCTGTAAACTCTAAATAAGCCCACCGCCGTAGCTCAAGTGGTAGAGCGCTGGCCTGGCACACCGATGACCCAGGTTTGAATCCCGTGGTGGGATAAATAAAAAAAAGTGGTCATTTTTCACTGTCCATTTTAGCAGTTTGATTGCTTTGGTGGTTCAGTGTTGATTTAGGTCCCTACCCCTGGGATGGTTATCCCCGTTTGCAAATCGCCAATTGTGGGTGTAGACATTAATCCTCAATGTTCATTCACTCTGAATAAGGCCTGTTCCTCTAATGTGTTCGTATTGCTCTGTAAACCCATGCATAAGGCCGGTTCCTCTAGTGTGTTCACTTTACTCTGTAAACCCTATATAAAGGAAGTAACTAGTGTTTTCACATCACAGTAAAACTGCATAAGACCGATTCATCTTCAGTATTCACATCACTATGTAAAAAAAACAAACCCACCTATATTAGGCCTATTCTTGTTGGGTGTTTCCATCACTCTGTGCAAACCTGTATTCATATATAATTTTCATATCGCTCTTAAAACTGCATGAAACATAATCTGCTATACTATGTTCAAGTCACTCAGTAAAACCGTATCATAAAAAAATAATAAAATAGAAACATGTAGAATGCCTATCTTTCTACAGTGTTCACATCACTCTGTGTAAAAACGGCATCCGATCTATAATACTTCTAGCGTGTCCAAAGACCTATGCCTCTTAACATGTTCATGTCACTTCTGTGAAAAGTACACAAGGCATATTCCTGTAGTTTGTAACCTACGAAAGACATTTAATCCACGAACAAAGGCCCTCGGTGTAAAAACAAAACAAAACACAAAATCACACTGGCCTACTTCTCTGGCCTGTGAACATCTTCAACAACAATCTAGCATTAGCAATAAACAATGGCAGGCTGTGTATGGAAATAGATACAGACTTCAGGAACCGCCACTACCCTATCTGACTCTCTGCACTGTCGCTTTTTGGGTCTAAACCGACCCGCTTGCAAAGACACTACAAGGCGATTAAGATTTGAAAGTCTGCGTTCCGAAATGAGAGTTGACGGCGGTAGGCTTTCAAAAGACACTATAAGCTACTAAGACTTAGAAGTCCACGCGTCTTATCACAGCGCACAACGCGTAGCTGACACTAGTCGAATCATACCTTCGCATCTCCGCTAGCTAGGTTACTTGGGAGAGGTATTCCCTGAGTCTGAGCTACGCTGCGGGATCACAGACGTATTTCTCATGTTTTCGAAACAGTGTTAACGCTTTCGCTTTTGATGCTTATTGTGTACAAACAATATTGTAGTAAGTTTCAGGGCAAAGAAAGAGGGAAGGTTCCCAATGTCCCCTCGTTCTTGTGTCTATCCTCTTCATGCGTCGTTTGACGTTAAAAAAATTTTGTTATATTTTTTAAAAGCTACTTTTTGTTTTAAAATAATAAGAAATGCCTTTACTTTGCGCCGCCTGGAAGTTTAAGTGGAAACCCTTTGTACTTTTACCTTTTGAAATAAATTAATTTGTCGCCCGTTTCTTCTTCTTCTTCTTCTTCTTCTTCTTCTTCTTCTTCTTCTTCTTCTTCTTCTTCTTCTTCTTCTTCTTCTTCTTCTTCCTTCTCCTCATCTACACTTGATCGTCTCCTTCGTCATCGTGTGACGTGTCTCTATTTAGCAGTTGCCATGGTAACAGACTTTCGATCGATCTAGTTTGGATGCTTACAGACTGACGGTTTTCGTTTCTGAGAAACCGCGGGAAATCCTCAGTGTGATAAAGCTTGCCAAATGGGTCAAGAGTATTTTCCACGTCCTGTTACTGAAGAACAACTGGTGAGTCAGCTTACCGACTACAAAGATGCATCCAGCAAGGTCCCTCTTTTCCCCCCATCCAAAGTCGCCCCGGATTGTGCAGCTTAGTTGTCGGAGGCGTCAGGCGGTGCAAGTCTAAGGCAACAAGTGAGCACCTCGGGCTGTTGGAGTTGGTTTCTGTGACTGCCGGCCAACTAGAATAGTTGTTCGTTCATCTTCCACTCTCTCGAAGCCTGAAGAGAGAGAGAGAGAGAGAGAGAGAGAGAGAGAGAGAGAGAGAGAGAGAGAGGAGAGAGAGAGAGAGAGAGAGAGAGAGACTGACTGACTGATTGGTTTATTGCTTTAGGCCACACCCCTTTCGCAAAGAGAGAGAGAGAGATAGAGAGAGAGAGAGAGAGAGAGAGAGAGGGGGGGGGGGGGTGAAAGAAGAAAAGAGAAGAGAAGAGAAGAGTGTTATTTAACAAGGGTAAAAGAGTAAGCACTGGGTGTGTGTTTTTTCTTACATCGTGCCCTTGGGGCTTGTAACAATAACAATTAGTATAACAAAATAACTTCAAAACAATAACATCATAATGTAACTGTATAATCTAAAGATCTGCGCGCACGCACACAGTCACACCCACAGGCATACAAACACACACACTCACATAACTGGACAACAACCCAAGAGAGAGAGAGAGAGAGAGAAAGAGAGAGAGAGAGAGAGAGAGAGAGAGAGAGAGAGAGAGAGAGAGAGAGAGAGAGAGAGAGAGAGAGAGAGAGAGAGAGAGATTGTGCTTAACTCTTGCTGTTATACTGTCTGTTCGGGCGATGACAAGGGGAAAGGACGGCTGGACAGTGGGTAGAGAGGGAGGGAGGTGATAGGGTGAGGGTGGATTGGAGGTGAAACTTAAATTTGTCCTTGTTTTTTTGGGAATAAAGATTTGTTAACTTGCCTTGAAACAACACATCCTTCTTTATTTCTTGATAAGATGGTGGTAGTTTGGCTATTTCCGTTTTGTACAGCGCTTATAGTGCTGTGCCAACAGACCCCGACACAGGCCTGACACACAATTAAGCTTACCAGACCTTTAAAGGGGCCCACTTTGTCCACGTCCTCTCGACAAGACCTCTTTAATATTCACAGTGAGAGTTGCCCCACTGAAGAACAAACATTAGCTTTAAAAAATCATCATCATCATAACAACAACAACACAACAACAACAACAATAACAACAACCAACTAGAACACACCCGCACCCAACTCTTTCGAAACTGCAGTTGTTGTTTTTTTAATCAAGAAATTCTGTATTGCTGTAAATCTTTCTAGCGCCAAAAAATAAAATAAAAATAAAATAAACATAAAAATAAAAATTCTCTCTCTCTCTCTCTCTCTCTCTCTCTCTCTCTCTCCCTCTCTCTCTCTCTCTCTCTCTCTCTCTCTCTCTCTCTCTCTCTCTCTCTCTCTCTCTCTCTCTCTCTCTCTCTATATATATATATATATATATATATATATATATATATATATATATAACACAAGTTAGCGCATGCATTCTGTCTAGATTGGATTATTGTAATTCACTCCGTGTGGGTTGCACACAGAAAGTCCTTAGACCTCTTCAGCAAGTCCAAAACTCTGCAACTAAACTCATCTTCAAAGCACGGAAATTACAGCATAGCACGCCTCTCTTTCAAGAACTACACTGGTTCCCAGTTGAACAACGAATTAAATATAAAACTTTATGTCTTTGCTACGACATCATCTCCGGAACTGCTCTTAGCTATCTTTCCGAACTTTTGACTGTCTATGTTCCTTCTCGGTCTCTCCGCTCGTCTGCAGATGAAAGGATGTTCCGTGTACCAGAATACTACAAGGTGAGATACGGTGGTCGAGCCTTCAGTTCCTTCTCCGTTCAGACCTGGAACTCGCTACCTCGTTCCGTCCGTCACAGTCCTTCACCTTTTAAAATGAACTTGAAGACGCATCTTTTTAGAGAGGTCTTTCTTAGGCGCCATGAGTGAGTGTTGTTTGTTATTTTTGGTGTTGGGATGTGTATGTGGTTGCGTGTTATTGACCAATGTACGCATGTTGTGTTTACATTTGTTTGTGTAAAGCGCTTTGTGATTTTGGACAGCGCTGTATTACTTGCCTGTTATTATTATATTATTATTATCTAGTAGATTGCAGAGCGTGCTGTACCGGTAAACGTGGGGAGAGCACTCCCTATCAGAACAGAAATGGAAAATTCAAACTTGAGCGGTTGGTTTGGTTCGAGCAACGAAATCCCGCATTAACATTGTTTAATGTAATAACAATGCGAGTTATAGGTTGAACTCATCATTGTTTAATGTAATAACAATGCGAGTTGTAGGTTGAACTCATCATTGTTTAGTGTAATAACAGTGCGAGTTATAGGTAGAACTCATCATTGTTTAATGTAATAACAATGCGAGTTATAGGTTGAACTCATCATTGTTTAATGTAATAACAATGCGAGTTATAGGTTGAACTCATCATTGTTTAATGTAATAACAGTGCGAGTTATAGGTTGAACTCATCATTGTTTAATGTAATAACAATGCGAGTTATAGGTTGAACTCATCATTGTTTAGTGTAATAACAATGCGAGTTATAGGTAGAACTCATCATTGTTTAATGTAATAACAATGCGAGTTATAGGTTGAACTCATCATTGTTTAATGTAATAACAATGCGAGTTATAAGTTGAACTCATCATTGTTTAATGTAATAACAATGCGAGTTATAGGTTGAACTCATCATTGTTTAATGTAATAACAATGCGAGTTATAGGTAGAACTCATCATTGTTTAATGTAACAACA
Source organism: Oncomelania hupensis (assembly GCA_036898135.1). Lineage (NCBI taxonomy): Eukaryota > Metazoa > Mollusca > Gastropoda > Littorinimorpha > Pomatiopsidae > Oncomelania > Oncomelania hupensis. Next base: position 47,675,808 of record CM072516.1, on the reverse strand, counting down.
ATGAGAGTTATAGGTTGAACTCCTCATTGTTTAATGTAACAACAATGAGAGTTATAGGTTGAACTCATCATTTTCGCCAACAGTTTAATAAAAACAAAGTCTTTCAAATTAAGGCCCTTTGAAGCGCTATCTGAAGAGGATAGCGGGCGCATGGTTTGAATTGTGATCACGGTGTTTATGCGCAAATTGTTTACACTTCGTCTTCTCCGTTAGTCACACTGGCAGGGGAGCTGCCCAGTTGTTAGGCCCTGAAACATCCCGGTCAAACCAGGTCCAAAAACGATCACCTTATTGACATTTTCTGTTTTAAAAAAATTAAAAATGAATTTTGTTGTTGTTGGTATAGTTGTTGTTGTTGTTGACTATGTTATGATTTATTGTTGAGGTTGAGGTTGAGGTTGTTGTTCTCCTTCTTCTATTCCTTCATCATCATTATCCATCATCATCATCGTCGTCGTGGTCGTGGACATTATCATCATCATCATCATCAACATCATCATTAACATCATCATCATCATCATCATCATCATCATCATCATCATCATCATCATCATCATCATCATCATCTTCATCTCATTTTGAACACTCAAGGAAAAAGGAATGCAGTCCGTTCCTTTTGGGCTTAGCTCAAGATATCCAATAAACTATTTCCTGAATTTGCAGACCTCCACTGCACCCTTGGTACCAGGCTTTGACGGAGGTGGGCAGTTTATATGCCAGACGCGCAAAGATGTACACAGGTGCAAAATAGTAGAACGCAGGCCCTTGTAGGTCTAGCATCTAGCCTTAAAGGTCTACACAAATATCTATCGTCTAGCCAAGCTATTACAGCAAGTTTAACGTGTACACCCATCACACAATATATCCCTTTGTATTTTAATCTGTGTGTGTCTGTGTTTGTGTTTGTGTGTGTGTGTGTGTGTGGTTGTGAGTGTGTGTGTGTAATATACAATTCCGTGATGTGTGTTTGTGTGTGTGTGTGTGTGTTTGTTACTTAGTGTTTGCTTTTTAAAGCAATGTTCATTACTGTGCCACGACGTTATTACCCATGAATGAAGAAAAAGATGAAGAAGAGAAAAAGAAGGAGGAGGAGAAGAAGGTGATGATGATGATGAAGAAGAAAATAGGAAGAAGAAAAAGGTCATGACGCCGACAACATGATGTTACTGATGATGATGACAACAACGACGATGACGACGACGCTGAGGAATTTGATGATGATGATAATGATTACTAAAACGACGACGACGGCGATGATGATGATGATGATGATGATGATGATGATGATGATAATGAGGATGAGAATGATAACGACGACCAAGACGACGACGATGTTGTTGATGATGACGACGATGATGTCAATTATGAAGATGACGCCGATGATAGTTAATACTTCATTACACCTAAAACATTTTGACCCTTCACCAAAGTGCAATGAACCACACCTCTAGCTTTCAACCAAGAGAGGCCACAAAAATTCAAACACGACCTTGTATCACGAGTATTAAGAAATACCGAACTTTTTATTGCTAAATGATAACGCCTGGTAGATATTGACACACACAAAACCAAACTTGCTGATTTTCTAACAATGTCAAACATAAATAATGATGTGAACACCTCAGGCGCGTCAGCCAAGAAGAATTGACCCTCGGCAAGAATTTTGTGGATCCACGATAGCAGACTGGTAGCGGCGCAGTAGTACGTATATATCACAGGCGCTTGTTTCTGGACACGCGTGCGACAATGCCTATGACGCGTCTCCCGTTGGTTATTTATAACACAAATAACCAAAGGGAGACGCGTCATGGGCATAGGCGCTCGCGTGTCCAGATAAAAGCGTCCTTGGTATAGATATATATATATATCGGGGATCCACAAAATTCTTGCTTAGGGTCGATTCTTCTTGGTTAATGAGCCTGTGATGAACACGCAGATGTATCTCTCTCTCTCTCTCTCTCTCTCTCTCCTTTAAAAAAAAATTAAACCGAGATATAGTATGAATAAGCTTGATTTTGCTTCCCTCAGATTTAATGTTTTCTTCTTCTTCTTCTTCTTCTTCTTCTTCTTCTTCTTCTTCTTCTTCTTCTTCTTCTTCTTCTTCTTCTACTTATCCTCTTCTTGGGGAAGCGCAGTCGACTCAGTGGTGCAGTCACAGTAGGCCTACTCGAATGCCAGGCGACAACACTGCAGCCCTGTTACGTTGAAACGCGCATGATGGTGCGTGTGAAATGCGCAATTATGTGTGAAGCGCGCGCGATAGATCTGTTCGTTTTATTTTGCAAAGCATGCAATAATAGAGTGTATTTACCTTTGATTTGAGTTTGCATTGTTGTTAGAAGAAGCTTTGTATAACGTTGATAATTTTCGTTAGTCGATATTATTGGAGAATTCTCTAGATCTGCTTGTTTACTATCGATCGAAGTTTCGGGATATTTGAGAACATTCTTGGACAGTATGACGTAAGTCAGTGATGACGAAGTTTTATTTGATTGGTTGTAGTGCGTCATTCTGCCCTAAATTGTTCTGGAGTATGAAGAGACTATATAAGGGCCGGACTACCAAAATTATGTTGATACGCTTTTTTTAGCCCGTCCCCTATACGCTTAATGTGTCCGGGGAAGTAAATTTTACTCCCCAAAAAAAAGTGCAGTCCCCTATTCGCTACGTGACGTGGGACTTTAATCTATTTTAACATAACATAACATAACAAAAAGAGCAGTTGATGTGTGCTGAATAAAAGTGGAAAACTTCATACGACGACTCCTGACTTGTTGATGATTGAATGGGCTGCGTGGATAAACGAATCTGAGTTACACCTATCAGGAATTCAAGCATCGGGGCTGAATCAAATACTGATTAAAAAAAACCAACCTCGAATGAGTGTAACAAGCCCGTAAAGGCAGTTGTTCTAACCCCGTCGACGTAAAGTAAAATAATAAAATTAAAAAAAGAGAGAAAAAAATCAATAATTCCAAAAAATATTCCTATTCTTTTGAATGAATAAACCGAGTTCTGGGCTGTGCACGCATGCTTTCCATCGCATGGATCCTGACGCTCATGTCCTAGACGGGCGAGTGACGGTTATACAAATACACCCAGCACGTAATTCTTGGTCCTTTCACCCCAACACCCGCTCGCCGCGCCCAGGTTGGTGCTCAGTCGTCTGGGTGTCAGGCTAAGCGCACAAAGGTTGCAGGTGGTCGCCTCGGGCGGCTTGAGTTAGATCCTGTATCGACCAGCGCCCTTGAGCAGCTCTTGAGCTGGAAAAGCTCTATATAGGATTAATATAAGATAAGATTCTTCTTGTTTTGAGCAGCCACAATCAGTACGTCGATTCATTTCCTGCTTCTTGTGCATTGATTCAATTGTCGCCCTTTTGGAGGGCTTTTTCACGACTGCAATCGAACACAAATTCTATTCAACACTTCACACCTTCCACTACCCCCTTCCTTGAAAAATTCATCATCATCGCAATCATCATCATCGCCATCATCATCATCATCATCATCATCATCATCATCATCATCATCATCATCATCATCATCATCATCATCATCATCATCATCATCATCCTCTCCTTTCTTCCTTCCGTCAACACTTGGGAGTATGGTCATTTATTACATCAACATAATTTATTCCAGAAAAAGCCATGAAGTAACTGATGCTTGACACTATAACAACAATGATATTGCACCCAATGAGTCAACAAAATGATATCTTTTCAAACACAGCAATTATTATTTCGACATGAAAAGATTCAACACAAGGATCAAGAGTCATTAAACTAAAACTACTAATCAGGGGCGGATCAGGGGTAAGGTAAAGGGGTGGAAGAGAGGGCGGGAGGAGGGGGAAGGAGGGAGGAGTGGTGGGGTGGGGGGAGGAGGGGAAGAAGGGGAGGGAGAGGGGGGGGGGGGGGGGGGGGCAAATTGTGGCCAGTGTCCAGACCAAACAAAAAAAGGTCATTGTGAACTGCTGAAAATGTCGCATAAGACATTGGTGAAGAAACGGAAACTCCGATGGTATGGCCACGTCACCAGATCATCAGGCCTTGCAAAGACCATTCTGCAAGGCACAGTGCAAGGAGGTAGAAGAAGGGGGAGACCGAAAAAGAGGTGGGAGGACAACATTCGAGAATGGACTGGTTTGACACTGAGCGAAGCCATGAGGGCTGCTGAGGACAGAGAAAGATGGAGTATGCTGGTTAAACGATCATCTGTGGTGCCCCTACGACCTTCGGGTTATGGGACAGGATAGGATAGGATAGAAGACATTGAAAGTTGCGTGTTAGAAAAAGAGATAAATCCAGGCTAATATATCCCATTTCGAAACACCGGAACGAACATCTATGTCCAGAGTTGATGGATGAGGAGCAACTATAAAAAGAAAAGAAAACAGAAAAAAGCATCTACGGTCAAAAAGAAATAATGTTTATTAAATCAGTTTTATGAGTATTGTATTTGAGTTATTCTTCTAGTCTTGCACCCAATTCAAAGGCGTCACTTCGCTTCTTCCTCTAGCTCTCGTTTTCGGGTAATGGTCAAGGTTTCACTTGTAAAATAAGGCTTCTGTTTAAATAACCTTCTCCTAAAAACTGTCACTTTCACGCAACAACTTCAAATAATAGTCCCTGTAAAGAATAAACGCTTGATTAAAAACACTAACGTCACCTATTTCATGTTTGACATCCACAGTAAAGATGTCGGATTTTAGATGAAACAATCTCTTCAAATACGCCTCTACATAAAAATCTAGTCACTAAACCTCCCCCCCCTCCCCCCCCCCAAAAAAAAGGCCTTCTAAATGAAAGAGACAGTTCAGTTACTTCTCTATATATAGCCTGGGCACTGAAGAACAAAACAACAACAACAACAACAACAAAATAAAGAAAACAAATAACTTGTGACTGGAACAGACATTTTATATAACACAGTAACGGCAAAGGCTTGATTTCGAAACGATAACAGTCGCTACACCTATTTTTCCTGTGGGCCTATAGTTCGGGAACTTGAACTAAAAACGGCGGCAGCGTCTACATGTAAGTTCACTTTTTACATTCACTGCAAAGAGTTGACCTCCTGAACGAAAACAGTCGCTGCTTGCTACTCCTCGTTCTCCTGTTTGGAGAAAGAGATGGCCATCCCGTCCATGCCGTAGCTGCCAAACCTCTTGGTGTAGAAGAACAGGCCCAGCAACGCCACCAGCACCCCAAATATGAACATTCCAATAGCTAGGCCTGCCGTGGGACCTGGCAAAACCAAAAACATTCAATTCATCAGTTGAATTCATTTCAATTCAAAACAAATCTTTATCACCGTTTAAAAGGAATTATATGTAAAGCCATTTGTGTTGCATTTCATTCATTTATTTCATTTAAAGTCTGTACACATAGTGATTTTAGACCATCAACCACAACAATTTAAAAAAATTAATTAGTTAATTAAAAAGATTTAACATTAACATTGTAACAATTTCATCAGCTTAACCTCCTACATAAAATGTACAAAATTCTTGACATCAAACATTTTCTTTCTTAGATGTGAATGTACAATCAACCCAGCAGAATGGCGAACTGGATTTCCTCACATTCATCCCACATACACACGACAAACTGCCATTTAGATCGCAACCCACCACCAACCATGCACAATCTGCCAAGACACCTCTGTACCTTTCAATATCCGAAAAAAACCAGACAAAATCCCAACTTGAAAACACTTCTATACATTACGGCTTTAGCTCATAGTCTTTTCTTTTGTCAACGTCGCTGTCATTTGTCAGTCTGTCGCCTGAATTTCAACCCATGTCAGAACACATTAACATTCTAGTTGTCAATGTCGATCTTCATCAATGTTGGCTCTCTCTCTCTCTCTCTCTCTCTCTCTCTCTCTCTCTCTCTCTCTCTCTCTCTCTCTCTCTCTCTCTCTCTCTCTCTCTCTCTCTCTCCCTCTTTCTCTCTCACAAACACACCCTCTCGCTCACACACACACACGCACATACATATATTACAAATTTAAAGTATCACATAATAGTCTACACAAATTATACTATTTTATAAGTTTCAAAGTAAACTTTCCGATCTGACTATAAGCCTATATCAAAACAGTTGATATTTTATAATAGCCAATAACATCTATATTTTTTATGCTTGTTATATTTTGATATTCAATAATGTAAAAGATCACGAATTTAAGTACATTTGGTCAGGATATGCTCAACACTAATTTTATTTCCGCATATGCAAGTAATATTACAGCAATATTTTGTGCTTGTGTTGCATTTGAATACATAAAAAGCATGCAAAATAAACGACACGTGACTGTCACGTCATTGAGTTCTTCACCTCAATAAGCATGAGTATAAGCGGTTTCGTCGACATCGTCATCGTCATCCTCATTGTTGTGGTCGTCGTCGTCGTCATCATCATGAGAGATAACGGAGCGATGGTTGCTCCAAATATTCAATAACCTTTTAAAACACTACACCAACCCAATTGTAACAAAGTGTGGCCTATGCACTATCCACAGCACAGTGAGTGCATTCATTAGGGATAGGTTGATTATTCTGTCCCCCATGCGGACAATGTTCAGCGAAATCGCGGCAGCTGTAGAGCAGCGTCACCCAGGATGAGGGGCACTAGGACGCCGTTATAGCAAGGTCTTTCTTATATCGCAGGTATATTTTATTTATTTATTTATTTAATCGTTCTTACATAGCGCTTTTTCGGCTCAAGAGCTGCTCAAGGCGCTGGCCGATACAGGATCTAACTCAAGCCGCCCGGGGCGCCAACTTGCAGCCTTTAACGCCTAAGCCTAATAACGCTCCAGACAACTGAGCACAATCCTAAACAGCCAGGGATGGGGGAGAAGGACCTAGGTGCATGCTGGGTGTGTTCTTGTCACCAGCACTCACCCGTCTAGGGCATGAGCGTCAGGATATTTAAAGTCCGTTATGATGGAATGTATGCGACACAGACTAGACCTCGGTTTATACTCTCATCCGAAGGAGTAGGAAACGGGAGTAAAGTGTCTTTCCCAAGGACACAACACAATGCCTCGGCCTGGGTTCGAACCCGGGACCTTCAGATCCGCAAGCCAAAGCTCTACCATTAGGCCACCGTGCCTCCTCTATATCGCACTGATCTGCCCATGAGCGACAGGATCTTTAAAATTCGTCCCATGAAACGCATGCGTGCACAGGACAGACCTCAATGTTTTTCATCCGAAACCCACTAAAGACGCAATAGCTGATCAGCTGACTGATCGGTTGTTTGATTAGTTCGTTCAATCCAAATTCCGTCATTCAATCGTACAGTCAGACAATGAAAATGAAACGTACCTGGGGCGGACAAGTCACTGCCGCTGGTGCCGGCTGAAAGCAAAATGAAAACATTCAACATGTGTATTTTGTACAAGGCTTCCAGTACTGCATTCGTGATGTTAAAGAGAGAGAGAGAGAGAGAGAGAGAGAGAGAGAGAGAGAGAGAGAGAGAGAGAGAGAGAGAGAGAGAGAGAGAGAGAGTGACAGACAGACAGACAGACAGAGACAGACAGAGACAGACAGAGACAGAGTGTGCGTAATACTAACATTAATTTTTTTTTTTATATTATAATACAAAATTGTAAAGGTGGTGTTCTCAAATTTTATGTTCCCGTATTTATTTCCAAAACACACACAGACGGGATACGGACCTTGCACCTGTAGCGATCCAGCTCCTGCGTTGCCAGAGGAGTACTGACCTGCCAAAGCAAAAGATTGCATAATTATACAATGGCCTTATCCATGGAAAGTGTAGTTAGTTAGCTACTTAAGTAATTATTTTTAGGGTCCAGCGGATTGCAAAGAGCCGAATCAGGGCCACCGCCGAAGGCGCTTATCAAAGGTAGCATATACCAGCAACTAAATAAGACGCTGATCACCCAAAACAAAAATATTAAACAGTCGCAGTCCATTCAGGTTCATACAAATAGAAAGGAGAACAAGAAGTAGGATAGTGAGGGAGAAGAGGAGAAAGACGAAGGAGGAAGAGGAGGAGGAGGAGAAGAAGAAGAAGAAGAAGAAGAAGAAGAAGAAGAAGAAGAAGAAGAAGAAGAAGAAGAAGAAGAAGAAGAAGAAGAAGAAGAAGAAAGAACAATAAGAAAGGAGAAGAAGAAAAAAAAAAGAACGATGAGGAGAAAGAGGATGAGAAAAAAAAAGAAAAAGGAAGAGGAGAAGGTTCAGGAGAAAAAAGAAGAAGATGAAGAAGAAAGATGAGGACAAGGAGGAGGAGAAAAAGAAAAGAAGAAGCAGAAGAAGAAGGAGGAGGAGGAGGAGGAGGAGAAGAAGAAGAAGGAGAAGAAGAATGAAAAAGAAGAAGGAGAAGAAGAAGAAGGAGGAGGAGAAGAAGAAGTAGAAGAAGAAGAAGAAGGGCGAGGAAGAGGAAGGAAAGAAGAAGAAGAGTAGGAGGAAGAGAAAGAGGACGGAGAAGCAAAGGGTCAAGATGAAGAATAAAAAAAAGACGACGACAATGAAACTTTTGCTGCTGCTGCTGCTGCTGCTGCTGATCATTATCATGATAACGATGATGATGATGATGATGATGATGATAACGACGACGACGACGACTATGGCTGGTGCTGATAATGATCAGGAGAAGCTAACGTCGTTTACGATCATTCTTTTGACGATGACGCTGATGAAGATTACTACGACGAACAAGATGACAGTGGCGATGATGACGATGATAAAGCACTTACGGAAATACACGTCACAGAAGGCGCTCTGGTCAATGGTGGTCACTCCAGTATTGGCCACGGTGACGTCACTGAGGCGACATTCGGTGAAGTTTGCGCAGAAATCGAAACTCATACAGTTAAAGCTGCTTTCCTGTAGACATCAACAGGCAAAAACATTCACGTTTTCACACAAACCCCCAGAAAGTACGGTATCCTGGATAGCCCAATAGAGAATCAATCCCATGTAACAGCTTTGTTGATTTGATTCCAAATTCTATAATACTTTATTATCTTAAAACAGAAATGAAGTATTCTTGAATCTTGATTCAAACCTACTGGGGGATATGGCGTGGCTTTTGTAACTGAAAACATCAAATACATTGTGGTATGTGGACAAAAAAAAACTACCCCTACTCCAAAGTCTCCCTCCTACTCAGACACCTCCACCCCAATAGGATAATTGTATCATTGTGTAAAAGGTGTGGGTAAACAGGTCATTATTCTGGCACCTCACTTTGGCGTCGGAGAGTGGGGTAGAGGGGTAGGGTGATCCAGATTACGCAACTGCCAAAGAAACCACGTGACTAAACAACGGAAGCGAAGTTGGCGGAGATAGCTCAGCGATTCAGGGCGCAAGCCTCGTGTAACAATAACAATTTATGCATGGCATACGTTCGTCTTTGGGCGACGTGAGTTCGAATCCTGACTTTAGCAACACTATTTTGTTTCCTGCTGGATAGTAAGTGGCCTGCGCCTTGATAAACTCTCTGAGTTTGTAAATACGCTAAATAACAGCAATTCTATTTTTAATTTTTTTTCTTCTTCTAAGATGATGAGCCTTACCACAATCGGTAGAAAATGAACAGAGACTAGAGTACACTATAGCCTGCGTAAGAGAAACCTCATATTGTTCTAATTTCAATGATGAGTCTCAACACAGCCAACAGAGGTTGAACAGAGAAAAAATGTGTAACTGTAGATTATAGTAACACGACACCGAAGCGTATAGGCGACTACTGGTCACATTATTCTGACACCAGCGAACCAGTTGATGGTAAGGGGAAAATAATATGGTCACAAATTGGCCAATCCGGGATTCGAACCAGGTCCCTTTCGGTTACTAGTAAGACGCTCTACCAACTGAGCTACCCGGCCCCTCGATGAACAGAGAATAGATCCCTAAAGCTTAAGTAAGCCATAGTGTATGGACAAAAGCACGAGGGTGTCTGCGTACGGCAAACTGACCTCAATACACAGTTTGGCACATTGGGCCGCGCTGACCAGAGTGATCACGCGGTTATTCTTGAACGGCACCATCTTCTGCTGCTTCTGCACGAAGTCCGACAAGTAGTTGCCTGCAAAACAAAGTCACGGTTTTAACGATTGACTGGTTTTTAAGTGACTGGTTGAATGAAGAATAAACCGGTGAAAGTGGCTCCAATACCTTTAGACATTTAGAAAAAATCTAATGTATTAAAGACTTCATTTCAAAAATAAAATGTCTCTTCTCGTTTTACATGGCCAATGTTGCAAGGAATAATAAAACTGATTTCGAATCAACGCGTAATAAAGAAGTTCAAGACAAACACTTTTATATGATTGTCCTATTTTGGTTCTGTTATATTCAGAAGAAAATACGCAGTGCGACGTTTGTGGGCCCGAGAGAGAACTCGCTGAAAGCAGAATGTCGCTATGTTGATGCTGGCTTTTAGTTAGTGAATGTCAGTCTGACACACAGGAATTAATACAAATCAGCTAATGATAGCTTGTACAATACCGTAATTTGGAGACTTTGAAAACGGTTCACGAGAAAATTCAGGTCAATAATTTAATTTTAACGTCAGCTCACACACGCATGTGATTTTAGACCACCCAGTCATTCGCACGCATGGGATACCCAAACTTACGAGAAAAGTGAGCGCAGGAAGGCGCTGTTTGGATGTTAGCTTTAGGCGCGTCGTAGTAGTGAGTTTGTCCCAGGTAGCAGGCGCTGATGTCCGGACAGAAGTCGAAGCTCTCGCAGTGAAAAGGGGTGTAGGTGGTGCACAGTTTGGCACACTGGCTAGCGGAAATGACGTTCTGGTAGATGATGGTGGAGCTGGACACCACGGAGATGCCGGGGTACTGATCGAAATTGCTGGTATAGTCTCCTATAGGAAACAAAAAGAGAGGAAAGAAGAGAGAGTCAAAATACTGGAAACCCCCCAAACAACAACAGGCAGAAATAAAAGTGGACAGAATTTAATTCCGTGAGTAAATGTTTGTCATGACTTCGGTCGTGCAAATCCAGCTACACCGATTAGTCTCGCTTTATTTAGACACATCGTTGGGATGAAATGATGAGTTAGATTTCCTTTTCTTGCACACACACACACAGCCCCCTCCCTACCGCAAGTAAAAATGAAAAAAAAAAAAAAACCAAATAAATAAACAAAACAGAGAGATTTTAGATGTAGATTGACTGCTACCAATACCTTCATCAATATGATACTCTTTCACTCACCGAGGAAAGAACCGACCTTCCTTTCCATCAGAGTCTCATACTTCGATAAATAAGGAGGGTATGGTATTAATAGAGAGTTCAAAGGTCACGCACGTGCATAGAGGTCACATGCGGCGTTGTCTCGGAGACTGTCGGGCGAGTCATCAGGGTGGAGGGTGGACAGGAAGCATGCACCGGCGTCCCAACAGTAGTGGAAAGACTGGCAGTTGAAAGTCTGTTCGTTGACACACTGTCCAGCGCAGTCGTCCACAGCCACTCCGCGGACGACGCTGACGAAGCCTTTGCCTACTTTATTCTGGATCACGGAGAACTGGTTCAAGTCGCTCGCTGTAGACAGAGTAGTAGTAGTAGTAGTAGTAGTAGTGTTAGTAGTAGTAGTAGTAGTAGTGTTAGTAGTAGTAGTAGTAGTAGTAGTAGTAGTAGTAGTAGTAGTAGTAGTAGTAGTAGTAGTAGTAGTAGTAGTAGTATCTTTATTAAAGTCCATTAAAAAAATTCAAGTCAAAGAGGGCTAAATCACTTTGTAATCGCTGGGGAACCTTTGTAGACAGAGAAAACGAGGAGAAGTCAAGTCAAAAAGTTGTAAGAGAGAGAGAGAGAGAGAGAGAGAGAGAGAGAGAGAGAGAGAGAGAGAGAGAGAGAGAGAGAGAGAGAGAGAGAGTCATGATCCGCCAGTTGGTTTTACCAATTCCTTGGTTTTATAATGTTTCCGCCAAAAAAAAATGTATTTTTATTTATTTATTATTATTATTATTTTTAAATATTAAAGTTAAAACCATACATTTGTTGTTTCACCCGGCACAGGTGAAGTAAACACTGCATACAATGCGTCACAAAACTACGTCACTTCTAACTTGGACGTCACTTCCTGCACATAGCGCGTGTACTCATTTTATTTAATTTATTTATTCGTTCTTATATAGCGCTAAAAGATCCGTTGGATCTCATTTTTGATATGATGATGATGGTCATTGTTGTCAGGGTGGCGACGTGGTGATCGTCCTTAACGCTCATGCAATAGGACGTTAAGCATCGTTTTTCGTTCGTATATAGCGCTTTTCCAGCTCAAGAGCTGCTCAAGGCGCTGGCCGATACAGGGTCTAACTCAAGCCGCCCGAGGCGCCAACTCATTGCAAATTACTCCACGGAAGTTCATACTATGGATTATTGGCTTACATACAATCCTATAATCTGTGATTTCCGACTTTCTCTGCCTGTGTATTTTATTTCCGGCAGATCTAATCTTTCTGCAAATCAGCTGAAAGAATTACGAATCAAACCGCGTTTGGCGAGTACACATCTTTAAAATGGCGACACGTTTTCTCGCCATTATTCAAGGATGAAAGTCCGTTATTTTCGCATCCGATGAGAGATCTTATTACACACACCAATTAATTTTCAGTGAGTTCTTCCTGCTGCTTCTATCGTACTCCCGCGAGCTAGCTTTGCGTCATCGATTTAAAAAAAAAAACTTCATTGTGGAATTTTTTTTTTCTTCCGGAATCCCGTAAACTGCGTGATTGTTTCAGAACAAGCCAGTGAATAAAATGGCGATTGGAAGCTTGAAATAAATTGTTTTCGGTTGTAATTTCTGTTCCTACACGTTATTGTTCTACCCGACCTTCACCCGTGTTAGCATTTCCAGATGACCGACATCCTGATACAGTATGTAGCAACAACACAGCATTTTTTCAAACCCACCCCCTACCCTCCACCACCTCAAAAATTTTGTTGCCCTAAATTTAATACAGGATAACATGTACAATACATAGTAAAAAAAAAAAAAAAAATTCATTTTTCTACATAAGTTGAAAACTGTTTTTTTTTATAGCCATGAAAAAAAAATCCGCCGAATCAGCATTTTCAGCTTTTTTTTTGCATTTTAGGTGACCGGCCGATGGCCTGCTTATATATTGGACAGAATGTTAATTTAACGCTTTAATAAGTTAGTCCTTGATGTGATGTTTTTAAACAAATTAAAAAAACAAAACTCAAACTTAATGTATCATGCATGACAAATTATTTTTATTTTGAAGTGTGTAAGCATAAAATAGGCCTATCACTCAGGGATAACTCTGTCATCACGGACGACAATTCTTGGCATGTGTTGATGCTACGTGCACGAACTAAAAACCACTTTTTAAAGTATTTTACGGTCGAATTTCAATTTTTTTTTTTTGGATTTGACATGGAAATAGTGCATTTTATTTTCTGTTTACAAAGTTTTAGCGAGATGTCTTCTTATTTAATAACAATTACCACGATAAAACCCACCATTTCACTTGCCACTTCCGCTACCAGGACGCGGACGTCTCCTTGTGCATAAACCCCGAAGCTACAGGCTTTCCTTAATAACGATTGGTTAAAATTATTTATTTCTGATAAGTTTTCGCTTAGAAATAGCTCGTAATGTCATACTGCTGTTCTGTGGGCACACTCAGAGATAACTCCATTCGTCATCACGGACGACAACTCTTGGCACGTGTTGTTGCTACAGTATGAAAATCGCCTTCGATTTAGCTCAAGAGCAATCGCACAATCATGCGGTTCGGGTGTAACGATGGTCATGAGCGGAGGTTTTACTTTTAGACCAATTCTCATACAGCCGGAAATAAAAGGGACAATCAAACTGGGAACTATCGGGGACTGATCACCGCAACAGAACCATCTCTCTCTCTCTCTCTCTCTCTCTCTCTCTCTCTCTCTCTCTCTCTCTCTCTCTCTCTCTCTCTCTCTCTCTCTCTCTCTCTCTCTCTCTCTCTCTCTCTATTCTTAAAGCCATTTTGTAAATTTACAAGTGATCTACACATGTCGATATGAAGGCAGCAGTGCAGAGCGCTGTGTTAAAACACACTTCTAGAGCGGAATGAAGAGTACTATAATCATAGTCACTTATTACTTGCCCAGATTACACCATTTTGCACATGTGTTTAAAATTTAAAAAAAAATTCCAGGTGGGCACTCGTTTACGTCCATCTCCGGGGATTCAACAAAACATAGAAAATCTAGAATTAGGCTTGAAAGAAGAGAACGATGTTTGAAGAAATAGGCGTGTCAGTATACAACCAAATTCAGGCCCGAATCGCAGACAATAACACACAGGGAATCACTGTGCGAAAGAACATATAAGAAACATTTTGGTTAAAGTAGGTAAAGAAAACAGTAGACAACAGGCACACAGTACAACTGGCAAAAGACTACTTACAACCGTAGCCGTTTCTGTTGGGTTTGCTCACTACCTGATCCGAGATGTCGAAGGCCACCAAGGACAGTTTCTGCACGCAGTAAAGTCACTCAAGGTCATCCAAGATCATAGCACGACGAAAGGACAATCAAGGACAAATAAGGTCATTAAAAGGCAAATTACTAGGTCACTCAAGGACAACACACTCAAGGTGAGAAAACGAAATCCTTCAATGAAGAACGCTAAACAGTTACCTTTATATCCGACACCAATGTCAGCATAGACCCATAGTATTGTTAGGCTACACTATAGGCTTAGAATTGGAACATCATCTATGGAGTCAACAAAGAAAGAAGTTTCCTGCGAAAACAGAAGAATTCTGCCAAATTTCACATTTCCACGTTTGGTGGGGGGGGGGGGGGGGGGGGGGATACAAATCCTCCTGGGCGTTTAGTCCCCTTTTCTTATTTATTTATTATTTTTTTTGTGGTTAAATGGAAGGATAAAATTATGCATCGTGAAGTGAACTAATTTGACAAAGTTCTAAAAGACCCCAAACATGGGCGCCATGCTCGGAAATACGAGGGGCAACAACTTTAACCCGCTTTCCCGCATGTAGCGCCAAAGTTGTCTAACGCTGAGGCGGACATCCTTTGCAAACGAACACAGTTTCTCGCCTACAATTTATGCTCTGTCCTCCCATCAAACCTTCCAGGTCAACCGAAAGGTCGATTTCAGTTGTAATCCTAACTAGCTCCGCTAGTTCGACCTTGTACTGCCAGAAAACCACCACCTCCATTTCCAGAAGAAAAGCTTGCAGCTCGGGGGTAGCTTTCGTAGCGTTCTTAGACGAGATGTCCGTCCGGATAACTCTAGGTAACTAAAAACAATACAAAAAGACAAGTTACCTCCCATTTCCGAAGGCTGTTGCTCGTTTTGCCACTGACGGAAGATTCGAGATCTGGTAAGTTCGTAGCACATTCTATGACGTAACACGGTGCGTATTCCCGATGACGAGTTTTATTCTGAATGGTTATTGGTTGCATCATTCTAGAATTGTCTGCATTGTAGAGAGAGAGAGCATAAAAGAGGCGGTGGCTGCGCGCATTGAAGGCGTTTTTGGGAAAATTTTTTGACTACAGTTGTTGATACTGTTTGCATGTTTTGCTGGATAATTTTGGACAACTTTAGAATGACGACCTCTGTCTTTGTTATAAAGTAAAGGGAATGCAGGAATAACGAATTCGAGTTACAGAGATTCAAAAAGCGTCGGGGCTGAATCGATCTTTGCCGTGAAACACTGTGGGTCCAACCTTACCTGCGTAGCGTCCATTTTGGTAGTGTCCAGGCTGAGGTCGATATTGCCGTTGGCATCAGGAAGAGGTATAGCGAACTTGACGTTACCCAGAAACACGGCGTTCTTCAGCAAGGTCCACGCCGTTGTCAGGTTGGAATTAGACACCGACCCTCCTCCCAGCACACCTGTCATCCAACAACAACAAAAAATATAAAAAAAGAAATAAATTTTAAAAAAAGTATATATTTATACGACTATACGACTATACTAACTACTTTCGATTTACGGGATAGGATAGGATAAGCTTATATATACCTATCCTATCCCGTAAATCGAAAGTCGTAAGGGCACCTCAGATGATCGTTTAACCAGCGTACTCCATCTTTCTCTGTCCTCAGCAACCTTCATGGCTTCGCTCAGTGTCAAGCCAGTCCATTCTCGAATATTGTCCTCCCACCTCTTTTTCTGTCTCCAGCTTCTTCTGCCTCCTTGCACCGTTCTTTGCAGGATGGTCTCTGCAAGGCCTGGTGCTCTGGTGACGTGGCTATACCATCGGAGTTTCCGTTTCTTCACCGCTGTGAACATATGTCATCGTGTTGTCCAATGGCTTGTGTGGTGGTCTGTCGGACTTCGTCGTTGGTGATGCGCTGGGTAGGCTTATAGGAAATGCCCAGAAGTTTTCTGTAGCACCTCATCTCTGTGCTTTGTATTTTTCGTTGTAGGTTTGCTGTGAGGGTCGATGTTTCGCAAGCGTATAGGAAGATGGAGATGACAAGGGAGCGCCGCAGCCTTACCTTTGATGGCTTATTCCTAAATCAAAGTGGTAACGAGTAAACTGAGTTTTAATGAGAAAAATGAGTTCAATTACGCGAAATGGGTAAAACTGAGTATTTATTTAGTAGAAATCAGTTATACTGAGTAAATATAAGTAGTGAGCTTTCATGATTAAAATGAGTGATTACTCACGCTGGTATAGTGATTACATTGAGTGCTGATGAGTGTGTGAAGCACAGAGGGATGCAACTTGTTCTGACGATGAGTAAAATCAGTAAATCTCAGCCACAAGAGCCGGGATTAAAGTGAATAAAAAGAGAGAAGGGAAAAAAAGAAGAGGTAATTCATAAAGTAAAAATGAGTAAAAACTGAGTTCTAGCGAGTATATAAAAAAAGTTCAATGAGTAAATATGAGTAAATAATGAGTGATTACTGACGCTGATAGTGTGTGCACTGAGTGTTGTTGATGAGTGTGGGAAGCGTGGCCAACTTGCTCAGCGTGCACACATTGCCTGTGGCACAGTAGTCAAAACTGATGCAGTTCCACTCCTGAAACAAGTCATTTAATCAATGAATCAACCAACCCAAAAGATCAATAAATCAGTCATTCAACCAATCATTCAACCAATCATTCACCCAATCAATAATCAACCAAGCAAGCAAGCAGCCAATCTACCAAGCAATGGATCAACCAACCTACCAATTAATCAATCACTCAATCAAACAAATGAAATAACGAACCAATCAATCAATGAATTAGTCACTCCATGAAACAAGAAAAGCGACCATGTATAAATAAAGAAATTCTAACAGTAACACTGTGTTCTCATCCAAATGGAAAGAATTACACAGCCTTAATATAATACTTTGATGGTAAAGTGATTGCCTTTTTTTTTTTTTTTTTTTTTTTTTTAAAAGACGACGTACTTTCCTTTATTCTAGATAGGAGAAACGCAGGAGCAACAACGGGGACGAAAACATCCCCCCAACAACAATATCAGCAACATCAAGAGTGGTTAAGGCCACTTCTTTTTATTATTAAAAAAAAAATATTTTTTTTAAAATCGATCTTATCAACGTTACTAACCGAAGAGCTGCTTAAGGCAAGGCGCTGGCCGATACAGGATCTAACTCACGCCGCCCGAGACGCCATTTTCAAGCCTTTTTAATTATTTCCCAGCTCCCCATCCCTCTATTCCTCTCCTGCATGAGCAAGATTCAAGACTGGGGAGATCTTCATGATTTCAAACAGAGAAAGTAACGAAGACACGATTTGCTGACCAGTACTGCAACAAATCGCAATCAATCACCACCGTAAGAATAGTATGTCTACCGACCCGTAGATGATGGCATTATACTCAGAGATTTTGTAAGGGGAGATAGAACACTGACGCCCTTTCTTTCCGTCAGTTCTAGAGCTTGTCAACGGAGTGACTTTCCCTGGCTCTGTGATCGACAATGAATACATGACGTCCAAGAAAACAAACTCGCGCAAGGACGGGAGGGGGGGGGGGGGGGGGGGGACATTGTCGCGCAAGTAACTGCCACAACTCCCGATATAATTTTGACTGCAAAGGAAAGTTGTTTCACGGGTTCCCAAAGGACAAACCAAGGTAAATCCTGATGATTTTTTATACTCAAAACCCAGTGATATCCAGGTTTTTAGCACAGTGTATAATATTTCAGGCCACAATTGGAGGGAAATTTGCACCACTGCTTATTTTGGGGGCAGGCGAAGTAGATGTCAACACCATGACCAATACCTTCAACTCAGCTGTAACAGATGCCGCCACTGAGATCCTTGGCAAGCACCGACCAAAGAAGAAGCCGTGGATCACACCTGAACTTTTGGATCTGTGTGATAAACGAAGAGAGTTAAAAAAGAAAAAGAACACCTCACAGGGAGCTGATGTCTACCGAAAAATCAACAATGACATCCGAAAAGGCATGCGCACAGCAAAGGAGAACTGGATAGAAGATCAATGCCAGGAAATAGAGAACAATCTGAACAAGAACAACAGCAAGAAGGCCTACCAGACTGTGAAGCGGCTGACAAGTGTTAAACAGCCCAAAGTCTCCACTATCCAAAGCAAGTCTGGCATTTGCCTTACAGAAGAACAAGAAGTCTTGGACAGATGGACAGAGTACTGCTCTGACCTTTACAACCATACACCAAATGGAGACCCATCAGTTCTAGCATGTCCCGAGAGCACAGAAGAAGAAGAAATCCTCCCAATTCTCCGGGAAGAAGTTGAGGCAGCAGTGCAATCGCTGAAGAAAGGGAAGTCAGCGGGAGTGGACAACATACCAGCGGAACTGCTACAAGCAGGAGGAGAAGCGATGACTGATGCTCTCACCATTATCTGCAACAAGATCTGGCAGAGTGGGGAATGGCCTACACCATGGACCCAGTCGCTTGTCATCACTCTTCCCAAAAAAGGTAACCTTCAGGAGTGTGAAAATTACCGCACCATCAGCCTCATCAGCCATCCCAGCAAGGTCCTCCTGAAAATAATACTCAACAGGTTGAAACCACAAGCTGAACAAATCATAGCTGAAGAACAAGCAGGATTCATGGCAGGGCGAAGTACCACTGAACAGATTTTCAACCTCAGAATAATCTGTGAGAAATACCTACAGCACCAACAACATCTATATCATGTGTTCATAGTCTTCAAGAAGGCATTTGACCGAGTCTGGCATGCAGCTCTATGGGCAACCATGAAAGTGTACAACATCAGCCCTAAAATTATAGAAGTCATCAAAAGCCTGTATGACAAGGCTACCAGTGCAGTCCTCCATAACAGCGTCATCGGGAACTGGTTCAGAACAACAATCGGTGTGCGTCAAGGATGCCTACTCTCTCCAACACTCTTCAACATCTTCCTAGAGCGCATCATGTCAGATGCTCTTGCAGATCACGAAGGCACAGTCAGTATAGGGGGCAGAGCAATCTCCAATCTTCGTTTTGCGGATGATATTGATGGATTGGCTGGAGAGGAACAAGAACTTGAACAGCTTGTACAGAGGCTTGACACCACCTCCAGAGCTTATGGAATGGAAATAAGTGCGGAGAAGACCAAAATGATGACCAACAACACCAATGGCATCAACACGGACATCAAAGTACAAGGCCAATCCCTCAACACAGTGCACAGCTTCAAATATTTAGGAGCCATTGTGTCAGACAATGGGTCTCGACAGGAAGTCCTCTCCAGGATCGCACAAACAACTGCTGCCCTGACAAGGTTGAAGCCCATTTGGAAAGACAGAACCATCAGTCTACATTCCAAAGTAAGACTGCTGCGCTCTCTGGTCATCTCCATCTTCCTATATGCTTGCGAAGCATGGACCCTCACAGCAGATCTCCAACGAAGAATACAAAGCATGGAGATGAGGTGCTACAGAAGACTTCTGTGCATTTCCTATACCCAACACATCACCAACGTTGAAGTCCGACAGACCATCACACAAGCCATTGGACAACACGATGACCTGCTCACAGTGGTGAAGAAACGGAAACTCCTATGGTATGGCCACGTCACCAGATCATCAGGCCTTGCAAAGACCATTCTGCAAGGCACAGTGCAAGGAGGTAGAAGAAGGGGGAGACCGAAAAAGAGGTGGGAGGACAACATTCGAGAATGGACTGGTTTGACACTGAGCGAAGCCATGAGGGCTGCTGAGGACAGAGAAAGATGGAGTATGCTGGTTAAGCGATCATCTGTGGTGCCCCTACGACCTTCGGGTTATGGGACTGATTGATTGATTGATTGATTGATTGATTCTTGCTTTAGGTCCAGCGGACTCCTCCGAGCCAAATCAGGACCGAAGGGTTATGGGACAGGATAGGATAGGATAGGATAGCACAGTGTATGAAAGTGCCTTGAACGAGAGATTCAGTGCAGAGTACAGTCGTCGGTTGTGATTAGGCATCAAATATCTGTTGCCGATTCCAATGTTCTTGATAGTCTGGTCATTGAAGAGTCTCTAAACTGTTAGTATTGACCAGACCTATTCTAAAATCCCTGAATAAACAGGCTACAGATCTTTTGATCAGATCTAAACTGGTACAGACCCAGTACAGATCTAAATTATGAGATTTTTCAGGAAAGAGTTTGAAATGGAATAGAAACAACTTCATTATATAAATACAAGTTTGGCAGTTTATGGGTGCATTTTATAAACATAATTGTGAGAAACTGTCTAGATTTGTCACGCGCTATTGGAATTCAGTCGAGTTTTCAGGCGAGAGCAGACATATTTCGTTATCTGAGACGTGATGCATGTAGACGGACAGTCAGTGGGTGTATGTGTTTTTAAAATTGTTTTGTGCGTAACTTTTTCGTGTTAATTCATTCTGTTGGCAGCGTAATGTAGGCCATGTAACTTTTTCAGGTGCACAGTATGGAAACAGTTTTGCTGGCGGAAAGACTGGGAGCAGGAGAAGATAACTGTAAAGGAACTGAACGCACGGGTTTAGATTATGTCTGGGGGTTAATTTCTTATGGGTCGTGTAGTTTAGTTGTGCCACTGTATAAATGAAAGGATATGTTTTGAACTTTATATTGCAATGAATTCAAACGCGTAGAATACAAGGAGTGAACAACCCAAATCTCAATGCTTTTTATTTTCACTTCTTAATAATTCTGTCTCTATCTCTCTCTCTGTCTCTCTCTCTCTGTCTCTCTCTCTCTGTCTCTCTCTCTCTCTCTCTCTCGCTCTCTCTCTCTCTCTCTCTCTCTCTCTCTCTCTCTCTCTCTCTCTCTCTCTCTCTCTCTCTCTCTCTCTCTCTCTCTCTCTCTCTTTTTTCCTTTGGTGTTGAGTAGCACGCAAGGAGATTCTTTTTGAAAATACACATTCAACTGTAGAGTCTCCATCAGACATTTTTGCTCAAAACCATTTCCTCCCATATCCTTGCCACTTCAACCATCCCCCACCCCACACAGCTGCATTCATAAATAATATTTGACTGCATAATTGTTCACTATCTGGGCAACAAAAATCCATAACTACACGTGAAATTCTTTGATAAATAGTGATCGCTTGCCTAAAGAAAAATTAAATACAAAGAAATTGTGTGAGGGGACAATTATAAAATGAGAGTTACCAAACTTATTTTTCACATAAAACTCATCACCTCCCACATAAACGCGAAGTTTTACAGTAATCTGATCAGTAGTTTGGGAGGAAACGTATGACAAATTGCACTGCGTATAAGGGCAGCAAGAAGGGGATCGCGAAGTTAGGAACGATAATCCATGTCATCGACCACATATGACCTAAGAAGGAGTGGACCATCTCCCCTTACAAAATCTCTGCTATGCTAGACCGCAACCTCATCTACATCCACCGTCATACCTGTAGTGTGTCGCACTGCGTGGCGCAGTCTTGGGGGCTGCCAATGTTGGAGATCGCCTTTCCCTGACCCTGCGCCATCAGCTGTCCCACGTGGGGTTCGTACTTCGCTGTAAAAAATAAGACTAATAATAATAAAAATTTTAAAAAAATGTTTTAGAAAAAAAGTACATATAAAGCGTTCTTATACAGCACTATTTCCCGCTCAAAGAACTGCTCAAAGCGCAGGTTTTTTTTAAAAGAAAATATTATTATGTCATCAATGATCAACGAATTGATCCTGGATATTATTGGGGCGTCGGACAAGGCGTCTAAAGCACAAGAGTGGGCGCCTATGGAGGTTTGAGTTAGAATCCTGTATCGGAACCGCCTTGAGCAGTTTTTGAGCGGGAAAAGCGCTTTAAAAACGATAAACTAAAGCAAAGTAAACTAACTAACTAAACTAACCTAAACTTAACTAATCTACACTAAATAACTACCTACCTAAATTCGAGTCACCTAAAATAAAGGGGTTTCCTGGCCACCTCTTTGTCACAGTTAACAGAGTCGTTTCGGACTAGATTTTATCATCGCTAGCTTCATCTCCTCTCCAGAGAAGAATTAAATTCCCCGGTTCTACACAGAGCCAGATTACCCATTCAACAGCTGGGTGGACTGCAGTGTGTTGTGCGCTGTTTCGGTCTTTGTGCCGTTTATTCGTCACACTCACATACTAACCGGGTCCAAGCAAGTTAGAACCGGACCTAATCATCATCATCATCATCATCATCATCATCATCATCATCATCATAATCATCATCATCATCATCATCATCATCATCATCATCATCATCATCATCATCATCATCACCATCCAGCCATCCAATCCGCCTTCTCTCTTATTGTTCGTCTTCTTTCTCACCCTCCTCCTTCATCAACTCTTACCAATGGAGGGCGGAGCGTCGACTAGGGTGCCTTCAAAGTAGACGTTCCAGGCGTCCCAGTGCAACCTCATGTTCTGGAGTCGTATGGTCGTCACTGCTGCGCTCAATGCCACCTCCATAGCCATCATACCGTAGATAGCGGGCGACAGCTGATTCATCAGGTTCGGGAACTGGTTCGCTGCCACAGATCATCAAGATAGACCTCATCTACTACAGGCAGTTTCCATTGAACAGGCGACAGGCGTATGTCCTCAATAGCCTCCTACACTCAGACTGGTATCAGTGTCGCTTTCGGACCGGGCCCACAGGCTATAGGCAACCAGATTTTAGAACTATTTTTGGTACTGAAATTTCTTTCAAAATGTTAAGTTTCCTTCCCCTAACTGTTGCCAACCCGCCAAATTGGGGATTTGTTTTTTGTGTGTTCGCATGAAGAATTTTTTTTCCTGAGGATTTCGTTCAAC
>CM072516.1:47632591-47647591 GCA_036898135.1 Oncomelania hupensis | reverse complement strand
GAAGGGAGAGAAGACAGCAGAAGAGAGGAGAAAAGACAGGAGAAGGGAGAGAAGACAGGAGAAGGGAGAGAAGACAGGAGAAGAGAGGAGAAAAGACAGGAGAGGGAGAGAAGACAGGAGAAGGGAGAGAAGACAGGAGAAGAGAGGAGAAAAGACAGGAGAAGGGAGAGAAGACAGGAGAAGAGAGGAGAGAAGACAGGAGAAGAAAGGAGAAAAGCAGGAGAAGAGTATAGAGAAGACAGGAAAAGAGAGGATAAAGACAGGAGAAGAGAGGACAGAAGACAACAGAAGAGATGGGAGAAGACAGGAAAGATAGAAGGGAATATAGGAGAAGAAAAAATAGAAGACATGAGCAGAGAGGAGAGAAGACAGAAAAAGAGAGGAGAAAAGACAGGAGAAGAGAGTAGAGAAGACAGGTGAAGAGAAAAGACAGGAAAGGAGAGTAGAGATGACAGGAGAAGAGAAGACAGGAGAAGAGAGGAGAGAATACAGGAGAAGAAAGGAGAGAAAACTGGAGAAGAGAGGAGAGAAGACAGGAGATGAAAGTAGAGACGACAAGAGAAGAGAGTAGAGAAGACAGGAGAAGAGAGAAGACAGGAAATGAAAGAAGACCGGAAAATAGAGTAGAGATGACAGAAGAAGAGAGTAGAGAAGAGAAGACAGGAGAAGGGTGTAGAGAAGACAGAAGAGGAAAGGACAGAAGACAGGAGAAGAGAGCAGAGAAGACAAGAGTAGAGAGGAGACAGAAAAGAAGAAGAGAAAAAAGAAGAAAAGAGACGAGAGAAGACAGTAAAGGAGAGAAGATAAGAGAAGAGAGAAGACAGGAGAAAAAACAGGAAATGAGAGAAGACAGGAAAATAGAGAAGACAGGAGAAGAGAAGAGAGAAGACAGGAGAAGAGATGAGAGAAGACAGGAAAAGAGAGAAGACAGGAGAAGAGAGGAGAGAAGACAGAAGAAGAGAGGAGAGAATACAGAAGAGAGAAGACTGGAAAAGAGAGGAGAGAAGACAGGAGAAGAGAGGAGAGAAGACAGGAGAAGAAAGAAGAGAGGACAGGAGAAGAGAGGAGAGAAGACAGGAGAGGAGAGAAGACAGGAGAAGAAAGAAGAGAGGAGAGAAGACAGGAGAAGAAAGAAGAGATGACAGGAGAAGAGAGGAGAAGAGAGGAGAGAAGCCAGGAGAAGAGAAGGAAGGAATGGAGAAAAGACAGGAGAAGAGAGAAGACAGCAGAAGAGAGGAGACAGGGGAAGAGAGGAGAGAAGACAGGAAAGGAGAGAAGACAAGAGTAGATAGGAGACAGGAGAAGAGAGGAGAGAAGACAGGAAAGGAGAGAAGATAATAGAAGAGAGAAGACAGGAGAAGAGTGGAGAGAAGACAGGAGAAGAGAGAAGACAAGAGAAGAGATGAGAAAAGACAGAAAAAGGGAAGAGAGAAGACAGGAGAAGAGAGGTAAGGAAACAGGAGAAGAGACGAGAGAAGACAGGAGAAGAGAGGAGACAGGAGAAGAGAAGACAGAAGACAGGAGAAGAAAGGAAAAAGGACAGGAGAAGAGAGATGAGAAGACAAGAGAAGAAATGAGAGAAAACAGGAGAAGAGATGAGAGAAGACAGGAAAAGATAAGAGGGAAGACGGTAGAAGAGAGAAGACAGGAGAAGAGGGGAGAGAAGACAGAAAAAGATAAGAGAGAAGACAGGAGAAGACAGGAGAAGAGAAGACAGGAGAAGAGAGGAGAGAAGACAGGAGAAGAGAAGAGAGAAGACAGGAGAAGAGAGGAGAGAAGACAGGAGAAGAGATACGAGAAGACAGGAGAAGAGAGGAGAGAATACAGAAGAAGAGAGGAGAGAAGACAGGAAAAGATAAGAGAGAAGACAGGAAAAGAGAAGAGAGAAGACATGATAAGAGAGGAGATAAGACAGGATAAGAGATACGAGAAGACAGGACAAGAGAGAAGAAAAGACAAGATAAGAGAGACGAGAAGACAGGAGAAGAGAGAAGAGAAAACAGGAGAAGAGAGAAGACAGGAAAAGGGAAGAGAGAAGACAGGAGAAGAGAATAGAGAGGACAGAAGAAGAAGAAAAAGAAGGAGAGAGAGAGAGAGAGAGAGAGAGAGAGAGAGAGAGAGAGAGAGAGAGAGAGAGAGGGAGATATATTGAGAGACAGACAGAGGTAGGGAGAGATAAAAAGGGAAGGGAGGATAGGATGGAGAAAGAGATAGGAAGAAAGAGATGCAGGCAGAAAGTTTTTTAAACTTTGAATTTTTTTTTTAGTAGGCATAAAATTTTTGACTATTTTATAAGCCTAATCGTAAAATCTATCCTTTAACAAGTTAACATAATAAAGAACCTTTAACATTAACTTGGAATTACATTACATCATTACATTACATCATTATTGCTTTAGGTCCAGCGGACTCTTCCGAGCCAAATCAGGACCGGACAACCCCTGATCCGCATAAAAGATCTGCTGAAACAACCCTAGTGGTAAAACTGAAAGCTCTCCACCAGCAGGTCACTTTACAATAAAGACATCCCACGCAGGGGACGCTGAGGCTGTACTCTAATTTATCGAACCCCCGTTTCCCAAAACAAAATAGAATACAAACATCATTATATATTATCAACAAAACACATATAAAATGCCTACATTGCTAAATAATAAGATCATAGGAAGCCCTAGTGACCACCTGGCAGAAAGCGTCCAATATTCCCAAGCTGATCCAACATACCTCATACACAAATAAGGAGTCTTGTCCCGGAAGAGTTTTCAAGAAAAAAGGTAGGTGACTGGTCTAGCAAAGAAGAAGATAGTATAGCAGATTGATAGAACACAGCAGGAATGAGAAAGAGCAAATGAGAAAGACAGCGACAGTGGGAATTTAAAGCACTAAATTTCCAGAAAGTGAGGATACTATTTATACTGAAACCCCCAGCACCCCAACGGGGATAACTTGGAATTAATATTACACACACACACACACGCACACACACACACACACACACACCCACACACACACACACACACACACACACACAC
Organism: Oncomelania hupensis; assembly: GCA_036898135.1. NCBI lineage: Eukaryota > Metazoa > Mollusca > Gastropoda > Littorinimorpha > Pomatiopsidae > Oncomelania > Oncomelania hupensis. The sequence continues at coordinate 47,644,559 of CM072516.1, read as the reverse complement.
ACACACACACACACACACCATCATCTTCGTCATTATTTTAAAACAATTTTAGACAGCCACCCTAACAATAATAATAATAATAATAATAATAATAATAATAATAATAATAATAATAATAATAATAATAAAATAAATAAATACAGAAATAAATAATAAAAATAATTACGTGAATAACTGTGTTCTCATATATGTTGGTATACATCGCTTTTATAATTAATTTCAAAGGTGCCCATATATTTTACCTATGAAACAAAAATGTGTATCTCAATGTTTACACTCCAGAGGGAGAGAGTTCCATACAGCAGCTCCCTTAAACGATAGGCTATTTTAGAGAAAGAGAGAGAGAGAGAGAGAGAGAGGGAGGGAGAGAGAGAGAGAGAGAGGGAGAGAGAGAGAGAGAGAGAGAAGAGAGAGAATTTAATAATCTACAACCTCTCTCAGCTCAGACTGATATAGGGTGTGTGTGGAGGTGAGAGGGGAGGTGTAAGGGTGTTGAGGAGAGGGTGGAGGAGGCGGTGGTGCATACCGGCATATATAAACTGGCCCTGGTCGAGGTTGAAGAACTGCATGGGGTTGCGCATCTTGTAGGTGTCCCTGGTGATGTTGTGAACGGCGTCGAAGCCTCGAGCACTGGTAGGGATCGGATCGATGGAGCACGTCCCCAAGTCACGTGCTATAGTGTACTGTACGCCTGTCCTCACACACACACACACACAAACAGACTACACAATTAATCTCACCTCACCTCACCTCTTCGGATCTCATCTCACCTCATCTCATCTCATCACAGCAAAACTCAGCACAGCATACCCCATTACACCACGTCAATCACATCTCATCACAGCAAAACTCAGCACAGCATACCCCATTACACCACGTCAATCGCATCTCATCACAGCAAAACACAGCATACCCCATTACACCACGTCAATTACATCTCATCACAGCACAACACAGCATACCCCATTACACCACGTCAATTACATCTCATCACAGCACAGCATACCCCATTACACCACGTCAATCACATCTCATCACAGCACAGCATACCCCATTACACCACGTCAATCACATCTCATCACAGCACAGCATACCCCATTACACCACGTCAATTACATCTCATCACAGCACAACACAGTATACCCCATTACACCACGTCAATCACATCTCATCACAGCACAACACAGCATACCCAATTACACCACGTCAATCACATCTCATCACAGCACAACACAGCATACCCCATTACACCACGTCAATCACATCTCATCACAGCACAACACAGCATACCCCATTACACCACGTCAATCACATCTCATCACAGCACAACACAGCATACCCCATTACACCACGTCAATCACATCTCATCACAGCACAACACAGCATACCCCATTACACCACGTCAATCACATCTCATCACAGCACAACACAGCATACCCCATTACACCACGTCAATCACATCTCATCACAGCACAACACAGCATACCCCATTACACCACGTCAATCACATCTCATCACAGCACAACACAGCATACCCCATTACACCACGTCAATCACATCTCATCACAGCACAACACAGCATACCCCATTACACCACGTCAATTACATCTCATCACAGCACAACACAGCATACCCCATTACACCACGTCAATCATATCTCATCACAGCACAACACAGCATACCCCATTACACCACGTCAATCACATCTCATCACAGCACAACACAGCATACCCCATTACACCACGTCAATTACATCTCATCACAGCACAACACAGCATACCCCATTACACCACGTCAATCATATCTCATCACAGCACATCATACCCCATTACACCACGTCAATCACATCTCATCACAGCACACACAGCATACCCCATTACACCACGTCAATCATATCTCATCACAGCACAACACAGCATACCCCATTACACCACCTCAATCACATCTCATCACAGCACAACACAGCATACCCCATTACACCACGTCAATCACATCTCATCACAGCACAACACAGCATACCCCATTACACCACGTCAATCATATCTCATCACAGCACATCATACCCCATTACACCACGTCAATCACATCTCATCACAGCACAACACAGCATACCCCATTACACCACGTCAATCATATCTCATCACAGCACAACACAGCATACCCCATTACACCACGTCAATCACATCTCATCACAGCACAACACAGCATACCCCATTACACCACGTCAATCACATCTCATCACAGCACATCATACCCCATTACACCACGTCAATCACATCTCATCACAGCACAACACAGCATACCCCATTACACCACGTCAATCACATCTCATCACAGCACAACACAGCATACCCCATTACACCACGTCAATCTCATCTCATCACAGCACAACACAGCATACCCCATTACACCACGTCAATCATATCTCATCACAGCACAACACAGCATACCCCATTACACCACTTCAATCACATCTCATCACAGCGCATCATACCCCATTACACCACGTCAATCATATCTCATCACAGCACAACACAGCATACCCCATTACACCACGTCAATCACATCTCATCACAGCACAACACAGCATACCCCATTACACCACGTCAATCACATCTCATCACAGCACAACACAGCATACCCCATTACACCACGTCAATCACATCTCATCACAGCACAACACAGCATACCCCATTACACCACGTCAATCATATCTTCACCTCATCACACCATATCTCATCGCATCTCACCCCATCTGTCCATCTCACATCGGTCCTTTGCCCTGTCGAGGGGTAAGGAGAGATGATCTGTACTTATACACACGCTGACATTTTAAGGGAAAATATCAAAATCAACGAATTTATTGTGTTGTACTTGTAGCAGTGGCCTATTAAGTATTATCACACACTTCCACGTACACACCGAACTCACGTTCATCACTCACACATGTGGTTCAAAGACAGGGAGATTGCTATTAGGAGACCGAATGAAATTTGAATTGAATTATATATAAAAAATTGACCGCATCCTACATGTGTTATTGACTGACTGACACCTACAGTAAATGACCGACTGTGCGTGACTGACGCATACTGTAAATGACTGACTTTGTGTGACTGACTGACGGTGTGTGACTGAATGTGACCGACACATTAAATGACTTACTGTGAGTGAATGACTGACACTTAACAGCAACCGAATGAATGTGTGTGACTTACAGTAAATAGCTGACTGACACTTACAGTCAATGACTTCATGTGACTGACTGTAAATGGCTAGGCCTAATTGTGTGCATGTGTGACTGACCTGAGCTGTAGTCGTGTATGACGGTGAAGGGTCCAGAGGAGGTCAGGAACTGGTTGGAGGACCCGTCAGGAAGATAGCGCTGGTCATAGCGGACTAGTTGCATGTCGTAATCGTAATAGATCTGTAAAACGCACCATGATTTTCTAGACAGCTCTTTTCTAAAACAAGTCAGAGAGATTAGCATCATTCATTTTTATATCCAAGTTGCTATCCATTTACTGCAGTCCCCGTCTCTTAATGAAAAAGAGACAACTAATACTTGTGTTTGACAGTAAATCTTCTTGGTTAAAAGTAAAGTCCCCGGAAACTAGTGCATATAGGGGACTATTAATTAAAATCGGGCATAAGGGGAGGCGCCAAACTGACTCGCTAAGAGAGGTAGATTAAAACCCTACAACACAGCTAAGAATTATCAAGCTCTAAATCCTTAAGATATTCTGGTAATAAAATCAGATAAAACAGGACCGCAGGCAGATCGTGTCAAAGTAAGACCCTATTAAGAGTAAATAATACAGTTATGTAGCAAAACGGGGCTGGTAGAGAAGACTATCAATAGCAGTAGTAACATACCAAAAATTTCCACAAACTCCTAAGCTAGACTACTAGACAAGGTGGGTTAAAAGGTCGTAAGACACCACATTAAAATGGTATTCTAGGAGGGGGGAGCGGGGAGGGGGATGGGGAGGGGGGGACCTCAAGAAGACTCAAAGTAAAAGATAAACAGCTTAAGTACTGTACCACTAACTAGGTAGATAAGAGGTCATTCCGGCATCAAACCAAGAGGATATACAAAGAGGAGGCCACAAAGGGCACAATGTACATACAATTTAAAAGTTACAAAAGCGATGTGTTAAAACGGGATGATCACGATGATAAACCAATAAAGATAGATTATGATGAAATACGAAGAGGTAAACACAAAAGGACAATATACAATCCTTTTGTCTCCCTTCTTTTATACTCGGAATTAATATGAAATCGTTCTGATATTCAGGTCAAAGGGCTGCTCAAGGTTCTGGGCGAAAACAGAATCTAAACTCAAGCCAGAGAGAATATTCCTGATCTATGACTCAAGCTGCACAAGGCACCCACTTGTTCTTTTTGATGCGCAGCGCCTAGCGCCTCAGACAACTGAGCAATTCTGAACGAGCGAGAGGGTTCTGGTAGTCTATAGCCTGCATCACGTAGTGTAAGGACGTAAACCACCATTCTACGGCTAGTAAACCTATCATCGAGAGGGGAAACAACAAAGACTATATTGCTTAAGGGGTGCGTTTGGTACCTGACACTCACCCATCTGGGGTCATGAGCGTCAGGATCTTTAAAGTTCGTGCAATGGGAATGCATGCGTGCAAAAAAAAGACCTCTATTTATACTCTTTTCGTCGTCGTAATCATCATCATCATCATCATCATCACCATTTAACTGCAGAACTAACGGATTTGTCTAGCTGATGAAAGAAATACCAAAGGACATCACGTTGAGAAATAGGCGTAAAAATATATGAATAAATAAATGAATGAATTTTTTTAAAAATTACGTCCAAAAGTATCAAACAACTACTGACGTCACTCTCCGAGACGTCAAAAGTTTTTGTTTTTTTTTTTTTAATTTAAAAAACAAAACAACCAGAGGTACTGACGTCACTTTCCGTGACGACTTGTCCGTTATTTGAATTTGACGTAATTTCCTCCCGGTAGAAAAAGTGGTTGCTGAGGGAGGGCAGTTTCATCTGGACCGATCGCCCGACACAGTACACGCCCGGAGGTGTCTGAAACAAAGAGTAAAATACACAGTTGTATATACTATTAGTTCGTAGGTAGCTGCCAGCACACTACATACCTCAAAGCCAGGATTGACCCCAAACTCCATTTTCACTGTGTAAACTCGTATTCAATGGATGAGTGTGATTGTGTGTGCGTGTGTGTGTGTGGGGCTGTATTCATGGCGTTTTGGGTTTATAAACCTTGCACACTTAGTATACAATGGGTTCACAAAAAAAAATGGGGTACCAATTTGTAAACCCATTTTGTTTTCCATTGAAATGCGCTGAAGTGCTCTTTAAGTGCATGCAAGTGCAGTTGTAGTGCATGGAAGTGCAGTTGTAGTGCATGTGCACTTAAAGTTCACTTCGCGAAGTGCAGTTGTAGTGCATGTGCACTTAAAGTTCACTTGGCCAAGTGTAGTTGTAGTGCATGTGCACTACAACTACACCAGGTCAAGTGTAGTTGTAGTGCACATGCACTACAAGTACACTTGACCTGGTGTAGTTGTAGTGCATCTTCCAGACGGGTAGGATAAGGAACTTTCCTCGACGATTAGGGTAAGGCAGTGCCTCGACGATTAGGGTAAGGCAGTGCCTCGACGATTAGGGTAAGGCAGTGCCTCGAAAAGGGTTAGGGTCAGGGCTAGTTGCAGCGCTGCAACTAGCCCTGACCCTAACCCTTTTCGAGGCACTGCCTTACCCTAATCGTCGAGGCACTGCCTTACCCTAATCGTCGAGGAAAGTTCCTTATCCTACCTGTGTTTTTGAACAAACTTGACCTACTTCGTCTCTAAGAGGCGAGGAAAATTGCTAAAAGTAGCCGTTTTTCGAAGAAAGTTGACCTAATTCGCCGCCTAAGAGGCGCGAAGTACGTCAAAGGACCCCATTTTGACATGAATACAAGTATGTGTGTGTGTGTGTGTGTGTGTGTGTGTGTGTGTGTGTTTGTGTTTGTGTGTGTTTGTATGTGTGACATTGACAGCCAACTTTCTATGTCAAAGCATGTGAATTCAGTTGTGCGGTCATGCTACTTCCATCTACGTGCGCTTGGAAGGTTTTGCCCTATGATCAACCAGAAGACAGCCAATACTGTAACAGTCTCTATGGTCCTGTCTAGTCTGGACAATGCCGAAAGCTGTATGTGGGGGAATCTTCCAGGTCAGAGTCGAATAAAATTCAAAGTGTACAGAACGTTGCAGCTAAGATTATGACTCGCAGGCCAAAAACAGCCCATATCCTTCGTGATCTTCATTTTCTTTCTCTAGAGGAATGGCTCGACCACAAGCTATTGACGCCGGTGTATAAGTGCTTAAATGATGCTGCCCCACCGTACCTACCGCGTACCGCCCAGTCTCCAGTAGACTCATTACCACCCATCTGAGAGCAGCAACTTATTCAAAATTACCATCATCAAGGCCTATGCCTCAATATCAGACTATGACGACAGCGAAGTGGAGGATTTCTATGAATATCTACAGGCTATCCTTGACCAAGTACCGAAAAAGGACATGCTCTTAGTCCAAAGCGACTGGAATGCCAAGGTTGGCCAAGATGCGCACCACAACTGGGGAGACACATGGGGACACCACTGCAACAACGAGACAAATGACAGGGGTCTGAGACTCTTGGAGTTTGCCAGATACAACAATCTGTTACTGGAAAACACGCTTGGTCTTTACAAAAAATCCAGATGATGAACATGCCACAGTCCCAGCGGGGAGCATCACAACCAGATCGACTACATCATCGTCAAGAAACGCTTCAGATCAAGCATCAACATTGGTAGGACACGCACTTTTCCAGGAGCAGACATCGGAAGTGACCACGATCTCGTTATGACTTTTCGGCTCGGACCACTTGAAGAGAGTAAACACAGCAAAGTGCACTAGACTGAAGTTCGACCTGGGAAAGGACAAACTGCAAGACCCGAAGGTGGTAGAAATATTTCAGGCCACAATTGGAGGGAAATTTGCACCACTGCTCAGTTTGGGAGCTGGTGAAGTAGATCTTAACACCATGACCACCACCTTCAACTCAGCTTTGACAGATGCCGCCATTGAGATCCCTGGCAAGCACCGGCCAAAGAAGAAGCCGTGGATCACACCTGAACTTTTGGACCTGTGTGATAAACGAAGAGAGATCAAAAAGAAAAAAAAACACCTCACACGGAGCTGATGCCTACCGAAAAATCAATAATGACATCTGAAAAGGCACGCGCACAGCAAAGGAGAACTGGATAGAAGAGCAATGCCAGGAAATAGATAGAAGAGCAATGCCAGGAAATAGAGAACAGTCTAAACAAGAACAACAGAAAGAAGGCCTACCAGACTGTGAAGCGGCTGACAAGTGTTACACAGCCCAAGGTCTCCACGATCCAAAGCAAGTCTGGCATATGCCTTACAGAAGAACAAGAAGTCTTGGATAGATGGACAGAGTACTGCTCTGATCTTTATAACCACACACCAAAAGGAGACGCATCAGTTCTAGCATGTCCCGAGAACAGAGAAAAAGAAGAAATCCTCCTTATTCTTCGAGATGGAAGTTGAGGCAGCAGTGCAATTGCTGTAGAAAGGGAAGTCAGCGGGAGTGGACAACATACCCGCGGAACTGCTTCAAGAAGGAGGAGAAGCGAGGATTGACACCCTTACTATTATCTGTAACGAGATCTGGCAGAGTGAGGAGTGGCCTACACCATGGACTCAGTCGCTTGTCATCACTCTTCCCCAAAAGGGTAACCTTCAAGAGTGTGAAAATTTCCGAACCATCAGCCTCATCAGCCATCCCAGCAAGGTCCTCCTCAAAATAATACTCAACAGGTTGAAAACACAAGCTGAAGAACAGGCAGGATTCAGGGCAGGGTGAAGTACCACTGAACAGAATTTCAAACTCAAAATAATCTGCGAGAAATATTTACAGCACCAACAACATCTATATCATGTGTTTGTAGGCTTCAAGAAAGCGTTTGACCGAGTCTGGCATGCAGATCTGTGGGTAACCGTGAGAGTGTACACCATCAGTCCTAAAATTATTGAAGTCATCAAAAGCCTGTATGATAATGCTACCAGTGCAGTCCTCTATAACAGAGCCATCGGAAACTGGTTCAGAACAACAATGGGTGTGCGTCAAGGATGCCTACTCTCTCCAACACTCTTCAACATCTTCCTAGAACGCATAATGTCAGATGCCCTTGCAGATCACGAAAGCACAGTCAGCATATGGAGTAGAGCATTCTCCAAACTTTGTTTTGCAGATGACATTGATGGATTAGTTGGAGAGGAACAAGAACTTGAACAGCTTATACAGAGGCTTGACACCACCTCCAGAGCCTATAGAATGGAAATAAGTGCAGAGAAGACCAAAATGATGACCAACAACACCAATGGCATCAACACGGACATCAAAATCCAAGGCCAATCCCTCAACATAGTCCATAGCTTCAAATATTTAGGAGCCATTGTATCAAACAATGGGTCCTGACAGGAAGTCCTCTCCAGGATCGCACAAACAACTGCTGCCCTGGCAAGGTTGAAGCCCATTTGGAAAGACAAGACCACCAGTCTACATTCCAAGATAAGGCTGCTGCGCTCCTTTGTCACCTCCATCTTCCTATACGCTTGCGAAACATTGACCTTCACAGCAGATCTACAACGAAGAATACAAAGCATGGAGATGAGGTGCTACAGAAGACTTCTGGGCATTTCCTATACCCAGCACATCACCAACGACGAAGTCCGACAGACCATCACTAAAGCCATTGGACAACACGATGACCTGCTCACAGTGGTGAAGAAACGGAAACTCCGAGTGTTACGTTGAAACGCAAACGAAAGTATGTCTGAAACGCGCGCGATAGATCTAATCGTTTCGTTTTGCAAAGTATTCAATAATGGAGTTTATTTACCTTTGATTGTTGTTAGGAGAGGCTTTGTATAACGTTGATAATTTGCGTTAGTCGATATTATTGGAGAATTTTCTGGATCTGCGTGTTTACTCTCGATAGAAGTTTCCCGATGGATGTCGAGGTGAGAGAATGTTCGGGGTATGTTTAGAACTATGTATGACGTAAGTCAGTGATTACGATCTTTAATTCTTATTGGTTGTAACGCGTTATTCTAGAATGACCTGAGGTCATCTCGAGTTGAGAGAAAAAATTATATATTCGATGCTCCGTGTGTTGTTGTGGGTAGTTGTAGTTGAGTTGAGAATTGTATGCAGTTGTTGATGTGTGCTGAATAAAAGTGGAAAACTTCATACGTCGACTCCGTGTCTTGTATGCTGAGTGAGCAGGCTGCGTGGATACACGAATCTGAGTTACACCCTATCAGGAATTCAGCATTGGGGCTGAATCAAATACTGATAGAAAACACCAACATCATATCGAGTGTAACACCGAGGGTTCAAGGAGGTAGAAGAAGAGGGAGACCGTAAAAAAGGTGGAAGGACAACATTCGAGAATGGACTGGCTTGACACTGAGCGAAGCCCTCAGAATTGCTGAGGACAGAGAGAGATGAAGTGCGCTGGTTAAATGATCATCTGTGGTGCCCAACGATCTCCGAGTTAAGGGATAGGATAAGATAGGATAGGATTGTCAAGTGCGCGTTCTGACAGCACAAGCAAGAAAACTCTGGGCTATCGCGCATTTGATAATTCTGCACCAAAGATGTGGAACGGTTTGCCCCTGACTTTGAAGCAGTCACAGTCAGCCGGAGCCTTCAAGAAAGCCTTGAACACTTTGTTGTTGTAAATCTCATGATTAGTCGTTATCTGCCACAGTGAACTAATTTGTATTTATTGCATAATCCTTTCAGCAACTGATGGCCATCTCCCCGTACCTCTCCCCGCCATCCTCTCCCCCCCCCCCCTTTTTTTTTTTGTTTTGTTTTGTGGAGAGCAATGAGCATGAACTGTTTTGTGGAGACCCGCGCTATACAAGACTACATCATCATCATCACCATCATCTGTGTGTGTGTGTGTGTGTGTGTGTGTGCGCGCGCGCGCGCATACTTATAACCTGTGCGATGAGATAGAAAAACCGGGGTGTTTTAACCTGCGGGTCAGGCGACAAGGTGGAAACTTACCGTGAAGACGCTCTCGCTGTCGTCGACGTAGGCCTGAAAGTTGACGTAGGTGTAGATGTGGTGGAATGATGTGACTGTGCCGTTTGGATAATAGGTCATGCCCTGTATCTCGGCCTGCATTGGCACCTGGTCCATCCCGCTAGGAGTTTGCCAACCAGGGACTGAAAAGCGTACACGAAAACAAACCCTACCTAAGAACAGTGCTACATGGGTTAACTTCATCAGAGAGGACCGAAAGGGTTAAACGGACACGCGTGGACAAGAGGGCGATACAAATTCTTGTTATCATCCTCCTCCTCTTCCTCCTTCTCCTCCTCATCGTCATCCTATATATCCTCTATATCACCGTCATAATTTTAATCATCATCATTATCATCATCATCGTCATCCGCCTCCTCCTCTTTATTATCATAATCATCCTTCTCCTCCTCCTCCTCATCATCATCATCATCATCACAACCACCACCATCACCAACACCTAAACATTAAAAAAAAGAAAAATAAAGGGTTTAATGATTTCTTTATAAGTGTGGTTGAAATGACCACTGACCAGTGAAGTAGTAGTCCAGAGTAAAGTTGGAGTTGGTTTCTTTCCAGTACACGCAGCTAGACCATTGGTTGACCGGTATTCCGCTGATAACCTTCTGTCCTTTGTACACCTGGCCAACCAAACAAAAGAAAGATGAGCAAACGCTTTGAGTAGTTCTTGAGTTGGAAAAGAGCTATCTACGAACAAAATACAATACAATACAATACAATACAATACAATACAATACAATGCAATACAATACAATGCAATACAATACAAAGGAAATGAGATGGGATGTATTAGTCCAAATAATACAAAATGAGACTCTCCTTTTCACTATCAGGGCACAAATTTGGAAGACATTACAAAATATAGTACTACAATGTAGAGTTGGTGTTAACTAAAACATTAAAATCAATTAATCATAATGTGAAATCACGGACACCTATAAACACTAAAATCAATGAATCATAATGGAAAATCACGGAGACCTATGAACACTAACATCAATCAATCAACATGGGAAATCACGGACACCTACAAACACTAAAATCCACTGATCATAAGGTGAAATCACGGATACCTATGAACATTAACATCAATGAATCTTATGGGAAATCACGGACACCTATAAGCACTAAAGTCGATTAATCATAATGTGAAATCACGGACACCTATGAACACTAACATCAGTGAATCATAATGGGAAATCACTGACACCTATGAACACTAACATCAATGAATCATAATGTGAAATCACGGACACCTATGAACACTAACATCAATGAATCATGATGTGAAATCACGGACACCTATAAACACTAACATCAATGAATCATAATGTGAAATCACGGACACCTATAAACACTAACATCAATGAATCATAATGTGAAATCACGGACACCTATAAACACTAACATCAATGAATCATAATGTGAAATCACGGACACCTATAAACACTAACATCAATGAATCATAATGTGAAATCACGGACACCTATAAACACTAACATCAATGAATCATAATGTGAAATCACGGACACCTATAAACAAGCAGGTAGATTTTCCAACCACCAATCCTCCTCTCCATATTTATCCAAGTTCCTTTACTCTAAAATCACTTCGGAGAAAAGATTGCCAATGAACTAATGAAACAATAAACAAGCAAGACAGGAAAATATTCAGTGTTTATGTGTAGTAGCTGATGGGTCGAAAATTTGCCGTTTCCGCTTTCCATATATATGAAGTTCAGCGGACTGCAAAAACGTTTCTGACTTACACTATATAAAG
>CM072516.1:47625091-47630091 GCA_036898135.1 Oncomelania hupensis | reverse complement strand
TACATACTTTGTATTGTTACTTACATTTTTTATGATTATAGTTCAACTTTAAATTGTTAGATTTGATTATATGCCTGTGTGTCCATACTTGAGAACGGCAGTTTCGTCTAAAATCACAGATGTGAACAGAAGCTAAAATAAATTATTGAAATGAATTGAATAAAATCGAATCAATGGTTCCACGAGCCGCAGGCAAGCGAAACATAGAATCAATCGAGTTGGACCTTTGTTATATTCTACGCCAAGAAGCGGATAACATTTTATGTATCGATTTTATTCGATAAAAATAAAAACGGACAATTTGCCGAAACTATAAATACACCAAAGGTATTTATATGCCTAAGCCAAAGATCACTTCACACAACACATTCCAAAGAATGCCCCATAACAATGTAGTTTACGCACTGGACGCGTTTGCAGCACATTTTAATTCTCCACAAACTTTGAAGTTTTACACATTCGTTCTTGTCATTAGATCTATATAAACGCTTAAATGTTCTTGGCAAATGCAATCAATTTGACCGAAAAGCAGCATTTGGGATCCCGTTGACCACAGGCCTATCGTGTAATAACGATTGGAAATTAACAACGTCCCCTAGGTCGCTATATGAAAAAAATAATAATAAAGGGCTGCTCTCAATGGAGAATGGTTTTGTTAGCATTGCGCAGAGAAGTAAGAATGTTGACGGTGGTCCCATTTAGCCACAAACTGAGACGGGAATATCCCAAACCTAAAAATAGAATAGAGAATTCTGGGAAATCTGTTCTCGCGAAGATGTGCTCGCTGAAATGAAACGAAAGTTGGGAGAGGAACTGCATATTTCTGGTAGTGAACAAAGGCAGAAACTTGTCAGCAGTATTATCAGCGATGGAGTTATAATGGACGAAGTGCTCCATACCTATGAGGTTGCCTTTGCTCGAGCAAAGAAACTAAAGAAGGATTTGGCCGACGTCATTTCAGAAAAGGATTTCCCTACCCATAATTCCCCTGGGTTTTGAAGTTTCTAAAAAGTTATTTCAGGCCGACAACGCTCTATGGAGCGCAAAGCATGTAAAGGGAAGCAACCGGTTGTATGCGCACGTCGATAGAGACATAGAAGAGAGATACCAACTTGTTAGTTGATATACTTGTGATTCCAAAGAATGCGCCATAACAATGTAGTTTACGCACTGGACGCATTTGCAGCACATTTTAATTCTCCACAAACTTTGAAGTTTTACGCCTTCCGTTCTTGTCATTAGATCTATATAAACGCTTAAATGTTCTTGGCAAATGCATCAATTTGACCAAAAATTTGGGATCCCGTTGATAGCAGGCCCATCGTGTCATAACGATTGGAAATTGACAACGTCCCCTAGGTCGCTATATGAAAAATAAAAAAAATAAAGGGCTGCTCTCAATGGAGAATGGTTTTGTTAGCATTGCGCAGAGAACTAAGAATGTTGACATTGCGTCGGGCTTATTGTTATGGCCGCGGCATCTAAAGTAAATTGCAGCAAGAAGACATCTCTGTCCTGTGCGCTAACTATAGATTTGTATCGAAGGCAGGCTCATGCTGACATGTGTTTTTTCCCACTTTCTCATGGCTAGAGAAAGATCCTGTATCGGCCAGCGCCTTCAGCAGTACTTGAGCTGGAAGAGCGCTAGACAAGAATTCTAAAATGAAAGAAGACCAATGAAATCAAAGATCACTTCACTTTCTTGTCTTTGCACATAGTGATATCGATTATACACGGTAGTCGTTAGGATGGTAGCGCCACTGTTTTGTACTGATATCCTATCCTATCCTATCCTATCCTATCCCGTAACTCGGAGGTGTACTGATAATGTTGGCTCCAAGAGGCCAGTGCACTGGTTATGTATTGTTGAACCTTTAGGGAGAGTTTGACAATTTTTACATGTTGGAGTGTATTTTAAAAATAGTGATAATCTGATTGGAATCTATGATAGTGATGTCAAACCTACAGCACTCTCTTCTTCGGTTCTACTGTACTGTATTATAAACTATGCTATTTTATACTGTAATATGTTATACTATGATTTGCAATAATATCCTATAGGATACAGTATATTATGCTATATTATGCTATACTATACTATACTATATTATACTATACATGCATGCTATATTATTCTATTCTAATCTAATTTTACAAAAACTTAAGGAAGTAACATCTAGTGGGGTTTTTTTCAACCCCCCCCCCCCAACCCCCCAACCCCCCCCAAAAAAAAAAAAAATCCGCAATCACAAATGCTGCAGCAGTATAAAAGACCTCAAGCAATCATGGAATCAATGAATCAATAAATCAATCATTGAGACCTATCCTATCCTATCCTGTCCCGTAACCCGGAGGTCGTAGGGGCACCACAGATGATCGTTTAACCAGCATACTCCATCTTTCTCTGTCCTCAGCAGCCCTGATGGCTTCGCTCAGTGTCAAACCAGTCCATTCTCGAATGTTGTCCTCCCACCTCTTTTTCGGTCTCCCTCTTCTTCTACCTCATTGCACTGTGCCTTGCAGAATAGTCTTTGCAAGGCCTGATGATCTGGTGACGAGGCCATACCATCGGAGTTTCCGTTTCTTCACCACTGTGAGCAGGTCATCGTGTTGTCCAATGGCTTGCGTGATGGTCTGTCTGACTTCGTCGTTGGTGATGTGTTGGGTATAGGAAATGCCCAGAAGTCTTCTGTAGCACCTCATCTCCATGCTTTGTATTCTTCGTTGGAGATCTGCTGTGAGGGTCCATGTTTCGCAAGCATATAGGAAGATGGAGATGACAAGGGAGCGCAGAAGTCGTACTTTGGAATGTAGACTGATGGTCCTGTCTTTCCAAATGGGCTTCAACCTTGTCAGAGCAGCAGTTATTTGTGCGATTCTGGAGAGGACTTCCTGTCGGGACCCATTGTCTGATACAATGGCTCCGAAATATTTGAAGCTCTGCACTGTGTTGAGGGATTGGCCTTGGACTTTGATGTCCGTGTTGATGCCATTGGTGTTGTTGGTCATCATTTTGGTCTTCTCTGCACTTATTTCCATTCAATAGGCTCTGGAGGTGGTGTCAAGCCTCTGTACCAGCTGTTCAAGTTCTTGTTCCTCTCCAGCCAATACATCAATGTCATCCGCAAAACGAAGATTGGAGATTGCTCTACCCCCTATGCTGACTGTGCCTTCGTGATCTGCAAGAGCATCTGACATGATGCGCTCTAAAAAGATGCTGAAGAGTGTTGGAGAGAGTAGGCATCCTTGGCGCACACCGATTGTTGTTCTGAACCAGTTCCCGATGGCGCTGTTGTGGAGGACATCCAATCAATTATCAAAATCAATCCCTGAATCCCTCAATAATTTTCTCAATCTCGCAATTCAAACGCTCAATCTGTCACTCGCGCATTCTCTCCACCCCTCTTCCCTCAAACTTTCAATGAATCAATCAATGGCATACTTGGTGTAACGGCCCCAGTGTTGACATTGGCACACGTCGCGGGAAGAGACTGGCCTTGACTCAAACCCAAGGCACAGGCACATGCTGTGAGTAACAGCAGTTTCTGCCATGACAGCTAGGCACAATAATAAAATAGACAGTGAACATCAACACTGATCAGGCTGTAGTGAGATGTTAAGAGTCAACAACAGCAATAAACAATAACAACGACCACGACGACGATGATGATGACGACAACGACAACAACAAAAGCAACAGGAATAAAACGATTTTAAAACAGCAAAAAACCGCGAAAACTACTCGACAGAAACTAGAATTTCGGTTTATATCTTCCTCTCTCTCAAACTCCCGAAGCACCACCACCACCTCCACCACCACCACCATCACCTCCACCAACACCACCAACCACCTCACCAGGCTCTTTCACCCTTAATGTGGACCCAAACATCAGAGTGTCTGTACACACTGGCCATCTTACTGTTGCTTTCAATCTGGCAGCTGTTTCAGTGTGTAGCAGGGGAGACTAGATCAAGAGTGGCATTAGATGGGGTTATTGGGATCCTATTCCCCACCCTCGTCCTGGGTATAAAGCTGCTGCTGCAGCAGCGGAGTTTTGATTGAGAAGGCCAACCCCAACTTTGCCTCTAAGGGTGATGAACATTAGGCTTCTTAGACCAACGATGGGGAGAAAAAAGCTATAACATCTCACTTCTCTATCCACCCCCTCCCTCTCAACCCTTCTCTCCCGCTATTTCACACACACACACACACACACACACACCCACACCCACACACACACATACACACACACACACACACACACGCAAGCACAAACATCCTTACATACACTCATAAACACGCACGCACACACACACACACATACACAACAACAAAGTGTAGATAAGGCGATCGATACATAATCTACCACTTTGAACAATGCTGATCAAAATATTATTTGTATCATATTGCAATAAATATTGGATAGGGGAGGTGGAAGAGAAGGGGAGAGGGAGGGCAGAGAATGGGGAGGTAGAGGGGGAGGGGGGAAGGTACAGCTCTCTTTTCGCCAATATCTAGGGCTGTGTGTACTATAGCAGAAGTAAAAGGCTATAGTCTTTGCATGCATCCTGGCTTCCACACTGCCCAGAGCCTCAATAAAATTAAAGTAGGCCTAAGGTACCGTATTTCCCGGACGACAAGGCGATTTTTTTCCCCCCATCAAATTCGATCAATGCATTTTACAATACAATACAATGCAACACAATACAATACAAAATACAATGCAATACAACACAATACAATACAAAATACAATGCAACACAACACAATACAAAATACAATACAACACGATACAAAACAAAATACAATACAACACAATACAAAATACAATACAATGCAACACAATACAAAATACAATGCAACACAATACAAAATACAATGCAACACAATACAAAATACAATGCCACACAATACAATACGAAACACAATACAACACAATACAAAACAAAATACAATGCAATACAACATAATACAAAATACCACACAATACAATACAACA
>CM072516.1:47610091-47620091 GCA_036898135.1 Oncomelania hupensis | reverse complement strand
TTCCAGTATTTGTTCAGGTCACTACATTTCATTTTGCATGCAGCGATGTATATCATTGAAAAAAAAATTATGTTCCTTTGGATGCTTTGTTTCTTAACTTCCTTCGAGATCGGATTAGATGCGCCTTCATACGCCAATGGTGGATAAATCCACACACAAAAGCGGGTTTGTCAGAATATTGCCAAGATGGTGTCAATGAACATTGAAGGTTGACGTCCACACCAGCCATTGGCGATACGACAGACGGGAGACAACCAGTCCAGGGAAGAGGGGATTAGGACCTAAATCTACACTGAACCACCAGAGCAATCACACTGTAAAAGAGACAGTGAACAATGAGAACTGAGATTAAAGACATTTACTAGAAGACCTTTACTAGAAGACATTTACTAGAAGACCTTTACTAAAAGACATTTACTAGAAGACCTTTACTAAAAGACGCTTACTAGAAGACGTTTCAAGCAGTAAACCTAATTATGTGAAAAACTGAAGAGTGTGACTTCCTATAAATATAGGCCTAGTCGACCGTCTCTTTCTCGTTCACTGTAGCTCTATGAATAAGGTTTGGGTATCGCTATCTCTGTTATCAAGCATCTTCGTCCTCAATTTTAATCTGCAAAATTTTCTTTTCATTTGGGACTATGAATACAGACTAATACCTGTGTTATAAAGTACAGTGAGGGAAATTCATTAGTAAATTATATGGGAAATATTTGGAAAACTCGCTGATCTATCTATTATAGAGGATGTGAATGTTACCAGAGAATCAAAGATCGGGCGGTTGTCGTTGTGGTTGTTGGTGTAGATGTTGATGGTGGCGATGGAGCTTGTTATCTCTCTCTCTCTCTTTCTCTCTATCTGTCTGTGTCTGTCTGCCTTCCTGTCTGCCTTCTGTCTGTCTGTCTATCGGTCTCTCTCTTCGAAATACCTAACTCCCCCCCCCCCCCAATTTCTCTCTCTCTCTCTCTCTCTCTCTCTCTCTCTCTCTCTCTCTCTCTCTCTCTCTCTCTCTGCCTCTCTTCAGTATTTGTTCAAATACAAAACCATTACCGGTAAATAAATAAATTAATTAATAAAAAAAATAAGTTTATCAACAAGGCAATTACTTTTATAAGCAAATAAATCAATGCATTAAAATACTGTTGCATAGTGCCACTCTCTGCATAAAAGAAAGTTCAAAGCTCTTTGCCCTGATAACTTTCAAACCTGTCTGTCCTAGTAAAAACAAATGGAAGGCATTCTCCGCTCCTCCATTTCTTGAGCGCCCTCAACATGCTTCAAGCGTGGAGTGGTACGCGCTACAGTCTATGTATCGTGATGATGAGGATCATCACCATCTTCTTCTTTTTCATCATCATCATCGTCGTCATCATCATCATCACCATCGTCATCATCGTCATGATCATCATGATAATCATCATCATCATGATAATCATCATCATCATCTTCTTCATCATCATCACCGTCATCTTCATCATCATCATCATCATGATAATCATGATCATGATCATGATCATCATCATCATCATCATCATCATCATCATCATCATCATCATCATCATCATCATCATCATCATCATCATCATCATCATCTTCTTCTTTTTCATCATCATCGTCGTCATCGTCACCATAATAATAATAATAGTAATAACAATAATAATAATAATCATCATCATCATACATTGTGGCGGCGAGTCCTGTCAGCTACACAAAGAAACATAATGAGTCGTAAACGAGTATCAAGGTGATAAGCCATCCCAGCAAATGATAACTACTAGTCCTAACCAACTGATAACAACAGTCAATTTGACTTGAACTGCTCGCAGTACACAGCAATGTAGGACGTACAATATTGTATTGCGATGTTCATTGTCATTATTTGCATGAGCATTTTTTCATCCTCATCATCCTCATCATCATCATCATGATCATCATCATCATCATCATCATCATCATCATCATCATCATCATCATCATCATCATCATCATCATCATCAGTCCCACAGCCATCCCATCGGGATGTTTGAGAGACATGATGGACTGTGTGGCGGTGAGTTTTTGCCACTAAGACCTGTCTGCAGATGTCCTCATGAGGCGTGGCAGCCCGCGTTCATGTTTTGGCATTTTTGTTTTCATTGTTGTAAAAAAGGGTTTTGGTTGTATAAACAACAACAAAATTTCTTACAGCTTCCTCGTCAGTGTTAATTGTCTGGTCCTCCTCTATAATTGTTTGTCTTCCATCTGGAAAAATATTCGTTGCTGTGGCACTTGCTAACAGCTGTCGTCCATTCAGGTTTTCAACAGCCGGGCCCTCTTCTTCGTCACCACTATCCTCATCCGTGAGCGTGTCCACTGGTGGAGGCTCTATGAAGACATCTGCTCGGAAAAAGGTGTTGGTGTCCTCCAGTATGTCAAGCACTTCATTGACAGTATATCTGCCAAAAAAACTTGCTGAGTGAAAATCATGCTGAGCAACTATCTTGCTAAGCGACTATAATTATAAACCTCTACCCGTTCGTGCCTAGCGTCCTCATATGAGGACGCCGCTTTGATTACTCATTATCACTAAAACACAAAACATTCAGAAAAACTAAAAAAGTTGTTTTCTAACATGGTATTGAGGAACAATTTCACTTATGTAATGTTATTCAAAAAGTAAAAAATAAAAGAGTTATTTGCTTACCTTTTGGGTGGAGGCATTTTGCTGGTTTCACAAAGCACGTGGGTGATATAATATGGCCGCTGCTGGAAGCTATAGAAGGGAAGTAACTCTAGCACACAATGTTTGCTTGTAAATACCCCTCCTCGATATGTGGGGTATGAAAAAATTCGTCATGCACTTATTGGCACTTAAAGAAATGCCTAATCTGGAGGTGTCCTCATCAAACTTCTTGACTGTTCAAATAAAATGCTCAAGGTGCAAGATTTTATTTAGTCCAGCTGCATTTACACAAGACCAATTTATTTCCGACGGCGCACAAAGAAGCACTACAGATGGTTGTTGGGTGGTTTTCTTAACGTCATCTTCATTGAGATGATAAGACGGACGCACGTACGCAGTCACGCACATACGCACCACACTACTACTACTACTACTACTACTACTACTACTACTACTACTACTACTATTGTTACTACTACTACGACTGTTACTACTACTACTGTTACTACTACTACTACTACTACTACTACTACTACTACTACTGTTACTACTACTACTACTGTTACAACTACTACTGTTACTACTACTGTTACTACTACTGTTACTATTGTTACTACTACTGTTACTACTACTACTACTGTTACTACTACTACTGTTACTACTACTACTACTACTACTACTACTATTACTACCACTACTGTTACTACTACTACTACTAGAGTTACTACTACTACTACTACTACTACTACTACTACTGTTACTACTACTACCACTGTTACTACTACTATTACTGTTACTACTACTACTGTTACTACTACTAACTACTACTACTACTGTTACTACTATCACTACTACTACTACTACTGTTACTACTACTACTGTTACTACTACAACTACTACTACAACTACTACTACTGTTACTACTACTACTACTACTACTACTACTGTAAAATAAGACATTAAAACATCAATTCGTCCAAATGATCACGATACATTATGTTAGCTAGTACAATATTTAACGACTATCAAGAACACCGTCCTGTTTTCTTAAATCGGAACGTAGACATCACAGTAGGCTATTCTAGCTAAACAATATAGATTTGAGCAATGATAGTAATAGCAATAATTATGTGAAACTTCGTTAGTTACTTTGTTATTACTATTAAGATAACCTTGTTCTGGGTCATGGTGTAGTTTACAATATTTTCTTTCTATTGCGAAGTTTCTTGAGTTTGTTGTTTTAACTGATAATGAGACTAAGGAGCAGGAAATGGCAATTTTAATTTGGTGCAAAAAACGCGTCGTTTTCGCACAAGGACGTTAACGAGCACCGGTTTGAAATATCGATTGGAAACAAATTTGAATGTTTGTTGTTCGTCGTTTTGGCTACTGGTGTTCGTAGACGAGCATCAGTTTGGCAAATCAACTTGAAAGAAACTCGAAGACTTGAAGATCGATGAACCTCGTTTGGTTTTTGATATGGTTGCAAATCATAATTGATTACGAACAGGAAGATATATCGTTCTAACACGTGATAATCGACAACTCCAACATCTGTTTTTTGGCAAAGGAAGAAGATACTGTATTTCGTTTTAAGGGAATAAAAAAATATCGTTTTAGCACATAATAGTCAACGACTACAACACCTTTTCTTCTTCTTCTTTTTTGAGCAAAAGAAACTCTTGCAAGAGGAGATCCATCGGTGTGGTACAATGATATCGAACAATCGAACGCCTCTGTGGCCAATGCACATACGGAGAAAAAAATACGCCGTTTTTTGGCAAATAAAAATGATGTTGACGAGATGGGGGTGGGGGGGGGGGGGGGGGGGGGCGGGGACATCATTTAGACAAATCCCCCATTGGCGACGAAGGGCCATCTCCAGAGAAAAGAGGATGTGTTGGTCCTAATTGCAGTTTCCTACCATCCTCTCTCCGCCAGGCCAAGGGGGACAGCGAGGCCCAAGAGTGGACAATCAGTCTAGCGCACGCAGCGTAGCCGAGGCTGATCAGACCAGCTCCCGTTTCAAGGTCGGCAACCCTAGAAAATAGTGTGGTTGGCTCAACAGTGTAGCGGTCTGGGCACGCGCTAGCAAAGTTTTGTTAAGCAACGTCGGGAAGGGTTAGTACCTGGATGGGTAACCGTGCTTGGAAAGCATGAACCACCAAACAACACGCACGCACACACACACAAAGATTGAAACTAACGCACGACACATCCCAGTCCAACCCAGCTGTAAATGGGTACCTGGATCGGTTTAGAACCAGGGTAAGGTAAAGCAGCCAGGGAGAGGAGATAAGCGCCGCCCTCATTAAGCTGGTCTAGAGAAAAGGAAGGTCCCAAAACGCTTCCCTTCCCAACGATCGGAAGGTTACGGGGACACTTTACCTTCTTACAATTCGTGAAGATTTTGCTGGAAGTTTTAGATTTTTTTGTTGTTGTTTTCTTTGGAATTTTGGATTTTATTTCTTACCCATGCGGGTGAAATTCGCGCTGCCTTCTCAGACAGCAAGTGCAGCGACACCCAGGACAGGGTAGGCATAGGATCTATTGTGTATGTTGGGCGTCCTGGTGAATGTAAATGGCACTCACCCGTTGAGGACTGGAGCGTCAAGATCTTTTTGCCTCAGTACACAGACTTGGACCTCCGCTTATATATCTTTTAGAAGGATTTCCTAGAACCTTTTGCCGTCTACAACTCGTTCTCCATGGCAGCCATAACAGAGAAGAAGAAAGAGCAACGCGGACTGCTTCGTTGTCCATTAATGCCGCGCAGTCCTAAAGCTTTAGGTCTCCTCATCGGCTGAGGCTTTAACAACTGCATGGAGTTGGATTCTGGACCTCTTTCTGTTGGCTTCTGAACTCCCGATGAAGTATTTAGCGAAGTGCATGTATTTAAAGTGTACAAGCGTTGTGTGCCCCCCCCCCCCCTTTTTTTTTTTTTTTTTTTTTTTTTTTTTTTTTTTTTTTTACAATTTCTTTATCTCATTTTCTGAGACTGCAATTGGTAGACCAAACTTGCGTAGCTAAGATTAGCGGAAGCTAACGTTCACCTCTGCAGGCTGGTCACGAAAAGATTGCAGGTTTCCTTGAAGTAGTACATCATTGCATCGCCATCGCATCCCAACGCACCCGTCCGGCAGTGAACCAGAAGTTTTTTTACCTCACCCGGCGTAATAGGTAGGCCTGCAGAGACTTGTGAAAGATACTCGGCGAGACTCAGCTTCGCTGTGTGTAATAGGTTAGTCTACTCAGGCTCGGGCGCTCTGTTTGCAATCTTGTCCACCCGATCTTCAGAGATTTCCATTTACTTCCCTTTACTTTCCTTCCTTCCTCCCCCTCCCCCCCCCTCTCTCTCTCTCTCTCTCTCTCTCTCTCTCTCTCTCTCTCTCTCTCTCTCTCTCGGTGACCAGGTCTAAATATTAAGCTTCGTTCTGTCTCTTTCACACTCATCAACAGAGCTGAAGAAACCGTTCGTCGTTCGTCTAGGGCTCATCCCATTTCACTCCTTACTAAAAGGCTGTCAATGTCCGATCTGTTGATGTGAATGCGGAAGTCCTAAGGGCTACATACTAACGCCACTTTCACGCCCAAATGTCGTTGCCTGCTATAATCCTGTCTCGAGACGAAGGAAATGTGTGCCAGCGGGGGACATCACTCTTGGAACAAAAATGTGTCAGTAGGGGGAGAGAATTGGTGAAAGAAGACAAACAGGATGAGACAGGCACACACACACAACAAAAATAATCCTGTCCTCTGCTGAAAGGGATATTAGGAAGAAGACGGGAGAATGGTGAAGTGGTGTGTTTACCCTCCCCCCTCCACCCATGTATTTCAGTTACTTTCTACACAACAAATCTGACAGAAACTGTTTCTTCCACGTCTTCTTCAACCCTTTGCTCAGTTGTTTAGGGGGCATTATGAGACGGCGCGTATCACGCAACAAGTTGGCGCCTGGAGTAAAGCAGTTTTTATTTCTTTCTCCTTTGTATTCCTGTTATTTTCTACAGAACAAATCAGACGGAAACTGTCGTCCCTTCTACATCTTCTTGAACTGTTTACCCAGTTGTTTGAGGCGCATCACGCAGCAAGTTGGCTCCTGGAGTAACTTTGAGTTAGCTCCTGTGTTATTCTGTTCGTTTGACGTCTCATTCACAGACACGCCGAATGATTAATAATATCTATAATCGTATATGAGGTGTAGTCAATCTACATTTTCAAAAAAATAACATTCGATTTCTTCCCCCCCCCTCCCCCCACCCCGTCTTCTAACAGCGATCTCCCTGTCTTTGCGCTATATGTTTGTGTGACAGATGAGTGTTTGATGCGAACGCGCGTGAGAGTGTGTGTGAAACACGTGTGTATGGGGTACAGATCGCCGCGCTTTGAGTCTGATTGGTGATTAAGGGAAAAGCTCGTGTATTATAGCATCCAGTTTACTACTACTAATATTATTTATTTATTTTTTTTTTATTTATTTAAATTTTTATTATTATTATTTTTATTATTATTATTATTATTATTATTATTATTATTATTATTATTATTATTATTATTATTATTATTATTATTGTTGTTGTTGTTATTATTGCTTAGTGCCTATTCAATGAGGCGCAAAATGGTTATGACCTTGGTGCGCGTGTTGAAAAAAAAAAAGAAGTCAATTTGGATATTGCAAACTGCCCCGCTCCCTTCAGACCCAGAGCAAACTATGGAAAAATATCAATGTTTTTCTCGCTTTGAAGCGCATGTCCCAAGAGTGTGGAACTCTCTTTCACCTTATGTTAGGAATGCTTCCGTCCGTGAATGATTGCATGCAGCGTTCAATGATCAAAAGCCATACACAAATATATTAAACCCTGTCTGGATATGCTTTATCCTCATCATCCTCGTCCTCGCTAGCATCATCGTCGCTACAAACGTCCTCATCAGTTTCATCAGTATCAGTATTGTCGTCTAAATTGTCTTCATCATCGTCGTCATCATCATCCTCATCAATACAACTTATGTTAATCTGATGAATAAAACTTGATGCAACAACAACATCCTCATCATCAGCAGCAACATCAACATCATCACTATCATCATCATCATCATCATCATCATCATCATCATCATCATCATCATCATCATCATCATCATCATCATCATCATATAATCAACGTCATCAGCATCAACATCATCATCGTCATAATCATCAGTTGTAACATATATATCAAAAGCAAAGAAGAATTGTGTTAGCTTTAGGCTATATTTTTCATGAATAGTCATTTCACAGCACAGAATACCTAAAGCAAACATAAAAAAAACATATACAAACATCGTATTTACACTTACAGTCATGTTACAGGTGCCCGTAATTAGATGTGAGAACGCACGTCTCTATCTTGTACGATATAATTATACGCTACGACGCTGCCGCATCCCTCGCGTTCAGATGCGAGCGCCTGTGCGCCAGGTTAATTCGTTTAAAACAAACAAACAAACAAAAACCAAACAAACAAAAAACAAGGATGATATTTTGTAGCCTGTGTCAATTTCGACAAATTTAGAATAGTATGTTTATATGATTGACGTATACAATGTATTCAGATACTTCTTATCGTGATTGGGGAGAAAAAAAAAAAAAAAAAAAAAAAAAAAAAAAAAAAAAAAAACACATTCAGAAGTACAACGGAAAGAAGAATTTATTCAAATCTTGGCGGAACTTACTATAAGAATGGTCAGTAATCAATCTGCACTAGTCTAAGATTACCAGACAACAAACGAGTCGTAAATCCAGTGATATAAGTCAGTGAAAATGAGCGGAACTTCACATTTCTCTTACGTCAAAATATTCCATGGGATTGCTCTCATAGCTTAGATTTCGCCTATGAAGAGTATTTTGATGATGGTGATCTGGCCATCTGATTCGCCTTCCCTATGGAGTTTAGGCTTAACGTAAAATGACGTTCAAACAAACAAAACAAAAATTAAACACGAGTCGTGTGCGAGTCTTCACTGAAGGAACCACGGAATCCAGCCCTGTGAACGGGGTCGGAATCTCCGGGACATCTGAATGGATGACGATTGTTTCGACAAAATACAAAATGTGGACAGCACGACTAATAATAACAAAGCAACAGGTACATTGCAAGAAAACAACAACAACAACAACAACAACTCTACACATCTGACAACAAACACGAAACAAAAAGCCTTATTACATCATTGTCAACAACAACAACAAAAAGCCGTCAACAAACATCTAAGTTCTACAATCGTGATCCCTTCTCGTTCATGTCACATCCCAGTTATTTCCCTTTACCGTCAAAAAAAAATAAATACCTAACAATCCGTGCCACCAGTGCCCAATAGTAGTATTGTCAGGCTCAATTCAACCCTACCCGATGTACACGCACAGTAGTTGAGACTCGCTGAGTACCTCCCAAGTGCAGAGAAGAAGAACGTAAATCTCAGCAAATCTCAGCTACGCAGTGTGACCACATTAGCGTCGGACGCCACTAGGCTGCATCACTATTAATTGGGTGCCTGTATAAAAATTAAACAAAAATAATAGTGGATCGGATCCGCTCGTTCGCAGAGGTAGATAGCCTATCAGTACGTCATAGCTAGGAGTCTGTCCACCCACAGGAGCATTAACCAAAAAGAATGGATTCTCGGAAAGAATTAATGGATCCCTTAAATGTATACAATTGTTTTCCCGGGTTCATGTTTTTATGCGGATAATTACAAATAAATTACCACTGTTTCTGTCCTTCTCATTTATTCTTTCTCGTTCCTAATCTGTTCTATCAATCTACTATTTTCTTCGCTAGACCAGACACCTACCTTTTTTCTTGAAAACTCTCCCAAAACTCCTCGTCTGGATATGTTGGGTCAGCTTTGGGATATTGGACGTTTTCTGCCAAATGGTCACTAGGGCTTTCTATGGTATTATTATTTAGCAATTTAGGCATTTTATTTTTATGTGTTGTTTTAATATTTTATAATGACGTTTATAGTCTAATTTGTTATTGTAAACGGGGGTTCGATAAATTAGAGTACAGCCTCAGCGTCCCTTGCATGGGATGCCTTTATTGCAAAGTGACCGACTGGTGGAGTGCCTTCAGTGTTACCATTAGGGTTATTTCAGCTGATCTTTTATACGGATCGGAAGTGAGCCCTCTTTCAACCAAGTTGTGGTCCTGATTCGGCTCTTTGCTGTCCGCTGAACCCTATAAACAATGACTAACTAACTAGCTAACTAACATGCGGGTACTGAAAAATACACTGATGTTTTTGCGAATTCTTCATGACTGGTAAATAGGGGTTGCGGTCAAGGTGGTGGCTTGTTGG
>CM072516.1:47572591-47605091 GCA_036898135.1 Oncomelania hupensis | reverse complement strand
CCCCCCCCCCTTAAAAAAAAAAAATAAATAAATAAATAAATAAATAACTAAAATAAAAAAATTCCTCTGCAATAAGCATGTCTTGCATTATTTGAAACTGGAGCCAAATTTAAATTTTTGAAAGTTTGCCACAGAAAAGCAAATTATATAAAGTAAATGCACAACAACTTGTTTTTTTAAATCAGACACTACAGCCACTCGGTCCTTGATGCATAATAATACATATATAAAAATAATATATTACTTTACTAAATAGCAGTTTTTAAGCAACAAGATTAGTGATTAATAAGACTGTCTACTGCCAAGGGATATTAGCAACACTACAGACACTCATTCCTTGATGCATATTTGTAAAAAAAATAAATGCATTGCTTGATGAAGTGCAATTTTTCAGCATGCTCTGCAAAGTAGGTTCTAGTCTGTGGAAAATAGGGTCTGCTGTCCATCGTCATTATAGCGACCGTAAATGTAGAGTGATAGAAATCATGGTGTAGAAGCACTTTCTATCATTCCACGAACATCAAGAATTTGCTACCACTGTGTTGACTATTTCTATCACTGTATTGACCACTGCGTTGACCTCTTCTATCTCTGTGTTGCTTACTTCGATCACCATGTTGACCACTTCTATAGCTGTGATGACCAATTCAATCACTGCGTTGACCACTCCTATCACTGTGTTGATTAGGCCACTTCGATCACCGCGTTAACCACATTTATCACTGTGTTGACCACTTTTGGTCAAAGACTCACGGACAACAACCTACATTGTGGAGCTCGTTGAATAATTGTATTTTTAATATATTACTTTTATGTATGTATTAATCAATAATCTTGTTTCTTTAAAACTGCTATTTAGTAAAGGAAATTAGGTCTAATTAGGTCTATGATCTATTTTTAGTTAGACACTGGACACCTGCAACGGAGAGTTGCTCTACTTTGTTAACGGTTTTCTGAAAGAGAACTGATTTTGATTTTTTTTGTTTTTGTTTGAAAGGTCTTATTTGGGGCAAGTATGCATGAATTTACAAACATCCGAAAAACATCAGATGAACCCCTTAACTGCGGCTACTTATTTAAGGAGACACACTGTAAGCACTAAAGAAATGTGTCTGTGAAGACATTACATAACATTACATTACATGATTATTGCTTTAGGTCCAGCGGACTCTTCCGAGCCAAATCAGGACCGGACAACCCCCGATCCGCATAAAAGATCTGCTGAAACAACCCTAGTGGTAAAACTGAAGGCTCTCCACCAGCCAGTCACTTTACAATAAAGACATCCCACGCAGGGGACGCTGAGGCTATACTCTAATTTATCGAACCCCCGTTTACAAAAACAAAATAGAAAACAAACATCATTATAAATTATCAACATGGTTGATTGATTGATTGATTGTTGCTTTAGGTCCAGCGGACTCTTCCGAACCAAATCAGGACCGGACAACCCCCGATCCGCATAAAAGATCTGCCGAAACAACCCCAGTGGGAAAATTGAATGCCCTCCACCGGCCAGTCACTTTACAATAAAGACATCCCACGCAGGGGACGGCTGAGGCTTTACCCCAACTACTCGAACCCCCGGTTACAAAAACAAAATAGAAAAGAATACAAACATCATTATAAACTATCAACAAAACACATACATATAAAATGCCTATATTGCTAAATAATAACATCATAGGAAGCCCTAGTGACCACCCGGCAGAAAGCGTCCAACACTCCCAAGCTGATCCAACAGACCTCATACATAAACAAGGAGTCTTGTCCAGGAAGAGTTTTCAAGAAAAAAGGTAGGTCATTGATCTAGCGAAGAAGAAGATAGTATAGCAGAGTGATAGGACAGCAGGAATGGGAAAGAGTAAATGAGGAAGACAGCGACAGTGGGAATTTAAAGCACTAAATTTCCAGAAAGTGGGGATACAATTTATACTGAAACCCCCGGCACCCCAACGGGAGTACTGTTGCCGCAGTGAATGGGTCATGCCTACAAAGTCAAGACAGGTTTTTAACTGGGGCTTTCACTTTTCCCTTTATAGGTTAGAACAATCTACAGTGGCAAAATTGCTCATGACCCCAAGGGGTGAATTATCAACAAAACACATACATATAAAATGCCTACATTGCTAAATAATAACAACATAGGAAGCCTCAGTGACCACCTGGCAGAAAGCGTCCGATATTCCCAAGCTGATCCAATAGACCTCACACACAAATAAGGAGTATTGTCCCGGAAGAGTTTTCAAGAAAAAAGGTAGGTGACTGGTCTAGCGAAGAAGAAGATAGTATGGAAGATTTATAGAACAGAGCAGGAATGAGAAAGAACAAATGAGAAAGACAGCGACAGTGGGGATTTAAAGCACAAAATTTCCAGAAAGTGGGGATACTATTTATACTGAAACCCCCGGTATGCCAACGGGGGATACAACTCTGCCGCGTTCAAAGGGTTACAGGTCATTACATACATCAAATTGAAATTGAATGTGATCCAAAACCACACATACAGCGCATTCATGTAATCCTGGCAATGAAAATAAAGGTGGTCTTGTGTGTCCACAATCTTCCTCAACAGTAAGATTATAACCACTATAATTCAAAAACATGGATAAAACAAGTTACATAAGTCTCGCAAAGAATTGACAGATATATGCATTCCAACAACACCGGTTATTCCCTGTATGAGCAGATACATACAGATTGCTTTTCTGTTCATGATTCTGGACCTGACAGTGATGAGTATTATCCTGACAGTGATGTTGAATATTTTCCTGACAGTGTTTTTGACTCAGATTCTGATACTGATAGTGATGAGTATTGTTCTGACAGTGATGTTTTACCTGTTGATAAGGAGAGTCAGGGTGATCAAACTTTAATGGGATGTGGGGATATTGTGCCAGATTCAGAGGAAAGTGATGGAGATGTGGGTAGTGTGATTTCCCCAGCACTTACAGAAATTCCACAGGTGGTTGGTGTTGATGTAGCATCTACGAATGGTAAAAAATGGAATAAGCACCACTCTTGCAAGTACTGCCAAAAAAAGGTGAACAAGATGTCAAAACATCTGCAAAACATGCATCGCAATGAACCAGAAGTGATTGCTGTCTTGCAGCTGCCCAAGAACTCTAAGGAAAGAAGACAAGCATTCGTCCACCTGCAGGATGATGGTGACTTCCAACACAATTACAAAGTTTTGCATGAAAATCGTGGAACCTTGATACCAAAGTATAGAAAGGCAGGGCGCCAGCTTGATGACCTTGTAGCGTGTCGGCACTGCAAAGCACTTTTCGAAAAAAACTGCTGAGTAGGCATGTGCACAAATGTTCGTTGAATCCAAAGAGGAACAGCGAAGAACGATTGAAATGGGGTGAATGCGCAGATGTCCTTGCTGGTGACTGTGGAAGTGGCAAAGTGTCCACCATCGCAGATGTCCTTGCTGGTGACTGTGGAAGTGGCAAAGTGTCCATCATCGCAGATGTCCTTGCTGGTGACTGTGGAAGTGGCAAAGTGTCCATCATCGCAGATGTCCTTGCTGGTGACTGTGGAAGTGGCAAAGTGTCCATCATCGCAGATGTCCTTGCTGGTGACTGTGGAAGTGGCAAAGTGTCCATCATCGCAGATGCCCTTGCTGGTAGTGGCAAGACCAGTGTTTAGGTTCCTCTGGGCATAATCTGTAAATCACACAATAATATTATATGTTTTACCTTGACACTAGACAATACACGGTTGTTGTTTGTTGTCATATCTGTGCTGTCTCCATCATGCAATTCATTGCATTTCAACAATTTTTAAGTTATTAAAAATGTTAATTATCACAATATCCAAACCCTAGTCTTTAACCCTAACACTGCTCTGTATAATGAAAAGGTTATTAGAGGAAATGCTCTTCAAGTCAAAGAACGAGAACGAAATGTACATTCAATCTTAGGGAGTTTGGCATTGATTAGTAACACTCAGAATCAACACACACGCTTGCAGGATACACAGCAGACGACCATCTATAAAAAAACAACAACACATGCCCTTCCCCGGATACTGTAATGGTTGTGGTCGAATGAGTGATACTGATACTACCAAAGTCACGGTCGTGGCACTACGTAGTCCATCGGGAAAGCCACGATCATGCCTCAATGCAGTCAGAGGGTAAAAGATCATAGTTGAATACATTTGAAATCTTCATACATGTTCTGCTATCCATTAATTTATAAATCAGAGCAAGCATTTCTGGTTTAAAAAACAAACAACCTAACAATGATATAACACTGCTTTTAAAAAGTAAAAAACCTAGGTGGCCTAGTGGTTAAAGCATATCTGCCAAGAGAGTGGGAGGTAATGGGTTCGATTCCCGGCCAGGTCAGACCAAAGACTTTAAAAATGGT
Organism: Oncomelania hupensis; assembly: GCA_036898135.1. Classification (NCBI taxonomy): domain Eukaryota; kingdom Metazoa; phylum Mollusca; class Gastropoda; order Littorinimorpha; family Pomatiopsidae; genus Oncomelania; species Oncomelania hupensis. The sequence goes on along the minus strand of CM072516.1, from coordinate 47,600,712 downwards.
ACTAGCAGCTGCCTTGTCAGAAAATAACATTAAACCACAAACAAACTACTCCAAAACTTACAATAATACTGCTAATAATAATTACAAACCTAACTGATATACTGCCTCATGCCTATTCCAAAGCATCATTGATGGAATTATATAGTAAAAGAAACTTTTTTCCCTTTTTGGGGGGAGGGTGTGGGGTGGGGGTGTGTGTGTGGGGGGAGGGTGGCGGCCCTTATGAATGACATTACTTGTACGAATTGGTCTGTTCCTTCTCTGTTTTCACCTTTCCCCTATATTCCTTCCTCATTTTCCTTACCTTTCTTACTTTGGCCAAAACAACTCTAACAACTTTCTTTAAACATATTCAAAATGTCACGGTATGGTTTACTTTTAACCCCTTCAGTGCGATTGTCTACATAGGAAGACACACTGCTACATTGTGCACAGTGTGCAGTCAAGCGGTTAAACAACCTGAATGTTTTCATCATTACAAATGCAGGATAGGATGACACAACCTTAAAAAAGAACCACATTGTTTAAATTACCTGTGGGTATTGTTGCATGATCCATATTGCAGGAATCCTGTTCAACGTCTGTGTCGTCACTGTGTGGTGATTGCTCTGCAGAACCCAGAGAGCACAAATTGAAGTATTTATATTACATGATCATCATCGACATCTCCAAACATACAAAAAAGAAAAAAAATACTATGCTACAAGTTTTCACCATAATAGTTCTTTAACCCTTGGAAGGAAGACATAGGAAGACACGCTGCTACAGTGTGCCTCCCTACATAGACAGGCGCAGTCAAGGAGTTAATGGATGCAAACACATTCTAAAACAACCATGTTTACCTAACAGTGTTTTGTAAAGAGGCACCACGCTTAGAGTATAATATTTTGGAGATATTTTGTGCAGTATATTATTGTAAAAGTACCTGTGGTTGTTGGTGCATGATACAAATTGGAGGCATCCCGTTCACTGCCTGCATCTTTCCTGTATGTGTATTTACCTGCAGAACCCTGAAAACACAAATTGAAGCATTTATTGAAAGTTAGCAACAGCAATACACATTTTAATTACAGAAGTTTAATAACTGCATTCTGAGTATTCAGCCTTTTTTGCAGCTTAAGAGGTACCTGACAAGACAGATGAATCTGCTGCCACACAAGGAGGATCCACATATACCCGGTTGCGGGTTCACATCCTTACCCTGTCAATGTAAATCCTTACCCTGTCAATGTAAACTGACAACCAGTACGTCTTAGCACTGTGTCCTGTAGATGCCTGACAGGGCAGCTGTTAGCACCAATTTTAAAGTCTTTAGTAAGAACATGCAGCTGCTGGTGATAAGAACGCTTTATCAACTATGCCACCGAGGTGGTTTAGCCTTTTATATAATCATCATTGACATTGCCAAACTTTTTAATAGGCTGCAAGCTTTCGCCATAACAATGCACATTAGGATGACCAAAAAATTTCAAAAGCAACCACATTGTTTAAATTACCTGTGGGTTTGATTGTATATCATCCACATTGTGGGAATCCTGTTCACTGTCTGCAACATCACTGTCTGTTGATTCCTCTGCAAAACCCAGAGAGCACAAACTGAAGTATTTATTGTACGTCTGCACCAGCAGTTATTACAGAACTTGCATTCCCAGTGTACAGCCTTTTACGTTTTAGATAATTATCACTAACACAGAGATCTCCAAACATAAATAGGCTGCAAGTGGGATGCCCCAGTTATGGTCAGCACAGTTCTCAGTACACACAGATTGTGAGTTTTAAAATTACCACCAAAATAAATGTGTTGGCTGTGTAGTATACCAACTAATTGCATTTGAAAATAGCCACTAATTAATGCAGGGTGCTGTTTACCTACGCGTCATGCGCCATTCGCGCATTTGTCTATTATTAAAATGATCCATAAATATTGTTGTCACTGGGTCGAATGGCGCTATGTTTTCAATAACAAGCGGGCCATCAAAACAGAGACTTTAGACGCTAACTGCCAATCATAGCTTACCCTGCCAAGTGCGCAATGCAAGTAATCTGGAGAAAGAAAAATCCGTTGCATTTGCAATAAAAGCCATGTTTTGGCGATGCAAAGAAAGCCTAAACATTTCCATCCATAATGAAGTTAACAAAAGGGTATATTTTATTTCCTGTTACGACACCGACACCGCGAACAGTCAGCCCATAAGATTTGGTTCAGGCGGGGCGAATGGCCCATGTACTTTTACTGCCAGGCTAAACCCTGTTAATGCCTAGATATTCTGCAAGAAAAAAAAGGGCTGTTTTCTCTAGTGAATTGTTAATTTTTTTTTTTGCAATATTATTAATCCACATTGATTGTGCATTATGCTCTAAATATCTACTGAAAATTTTATCAGAACTTTCAATACGTTATAATTATTACAAGTGACAAAATTCTCATTGATCAGATGGCAATTATACTCAGCCATTAAAATAATTTCATATTGGTGATAATTAATACAAGTAGCAGATCTATAAGTTACTTTCAATTTAAGTTTTTGCCTAATAATACAACAAGCCACATGTCTCAGTTGAAACTTACAGATTAAATGCCACCTTGGGAAAAATATAGCTTCTTTAAACTTTGGACTTCCTGTCTAGATCTATCTCGTAGCTAACTAATACTAGTAATAGTAATATTTACTGCACTGAAACAATAAAAACGGTTACCTACCATTTGAGTGCACCTCTTGTAAGTTCTGTAGCTTATCACATCTTGAGTTCTAGCAAACAACATACAAGTAAAATTTATGTTAGTTGGGTGCAAATATAAAACACATATATTTTACACATATATTTTATTCTAACAGATTTCACTGCCACAGTCCTCAGGTAGGACTCACCCAAAAAATAAAAGAAAGGTTAGACACAAAGCATCCACTCGGTCGCCATTGAACAGTGCTGCCGGGTTCACAGATTTCGCGTTACGGCTCTTCCGATGGAAAGCTTATTTTCCGTAGCTGTGTGTATCGTATTAATATTTTATTTTGTTGAAGGCAAAATATGAAATTAAAACAGATGTATCACTTTCTTCTTTAAATATTGTTGATACCCCGAAACGAATTATCAAGGTAAGGTCAAGGAATCAGAACGTTTGGGTGTTCCCCGAAAAAGCGTCACGGATTTTCCGGCTCTCAACCAATCAGAATGAATCTTATAGTATAAGCTTCCTTCTGATTGGTTGAGAGCTGGAAAATCCGTGACGCTTTTTCGGGGAACATTCTGCTACCTTGACCCAGATGAAAAACGTGGCCACTGCATTCACGGCGTTCTAATGTACGATTGTAGTTATTGCAGTGATCAAAGATACACGGAAGGCAAATAAAACTATTGTGCTTTTAGAAATGTAATATTTTAAACAAATCTGTGCATTGTGGTTGAAGAAATTGCGTCTTGAAAATGGGTGAATACCACTGTGCACTGCGTGTGTCCACACCTCGCTCATAGTAGGTAGACCTTGTACTAGACTACAAAGTAATGTCTACAGAATATTTTTGTGCCACTAGTCTCCAGGAACAATAAAATCAACTAATCATAAAATCCACTAATATGATGTAAAACAATACATTGAAAAGACCTAGCAAGTTTTGAAACGGAAATTCAATTTGCCTTTGGTCAATCATCTCAATGGGCCATTCAGTGAATGGCGCAAATAGTCTATACAGCGTAGCGTAGAAGTTTAATTGGCGGATATATGCAAACGCCTATACTACAACACAGTGTCACTAAACAATAAAATATCAGTAATTTTTAAAAACATATCAAAAGTCTTACCTTTTTCAACTGTCTCGCAATTTGTACTTGCGCGTAGAGATCAAATACGCATGATGTAATGGCTGCCATTTTCTAGCCCCCAGTTGTCACAATGACCCGGGACTAGAGTGACTTCCCTTGATCACAAACACACACCAGGGGCAGAATTGGCTTGCCGGTCTGGACACACACTTTGGAGTGTTAAGCCCCTAACACACGGAAACTCAAAATTGGCTAAAATGGGGTATTTGCTCAGGAAGATCACAGGACCTCAAAACTGATTTGTTTAGTTGAAATAAAGCCTAAAAAAAATGGGGCCCTATTTTAGGACCTCACTGTTTTTTGCAGCCCCACTGTCAACTGAGTGTTACAGGTTCAGACCCCCAAAAAGACAAGAATACACGTGCACACACACCCACACACACACACCCTCGCACACACACATTCGGTTCCTTTGCGGATTTCCTACTGTACAACGATTACGCCAGTCATCCCAAAAACCAGCCTCGGCAAAGATCTCAAACACCTGCTGATTTCGTTGATTCAGGACCGGTAACTCTTGTGTTGTTTTTTTCGCGCCTGGATGTGTACACTAAGGCAGACAAATCACACAGTGCCGGTAGCAGACGAACTTTGGGAACGGCCGGATACAAAGTTTAGATTCAAATTTCGCATTTACTAGACACCAAAAAGAAAAAAAAAAGTATGAATATATAAACAAATAGTCATCTTTTAACCGTGAATTAGACTAAATTTTTTATTAAAAATAAGATTTTGCGCGATTTTGAACTCGACCTCAGACGGCGCTTTTAAAGGGGTTACTCCTTCTGTCATGACGTCACGGAGCTCCATGACGTTTCAAGTTTATTTATGCGTGTGTAGTTCCAATGGGCTGTTTCAAAATAACCATTATTTTCCACCCATAAATTATTGTCAAAACGATCAACCTTCTGGTGACTTCAATCTTAGGCTTAGTCACTGTGGCAAAATCTATCACTGGTACTGTCCTTCTGTGATTTAATTCAATTATATACCACTGGGCCAACAAAGAAAAAAGATGGTCTTCAACACCTATAGGATGGTTCGTGGTCACCTTGTGTAACATGTAACACAGTACACCCCTTTGCAGCACGTGTGCGTCTCCAGCGACGAGCATGCTTGATCCACAGTGAGCAGTTCTTTGAACTTTCCTCATGGGTGACCCCCTCTCCCTTCTACCCCCTATTCTCTCTCCCTCCCCCCCCCCTCCCTAATCCCTCGCTGCTTGATGCTCAAGCCTGAGACGTAGTGCTTGCTAAATCTGGACCCTTGTAGATCTTCCTCCTTAAGCTGCTGTTGTCATAGTTACTCCTGCTGTCCAGATGATCTTTGCTGTCAAGGTGGCTTTGGTGGTCATAGTTACCTCCCGCCCTCACGTTCATCTCCAAGCGTCCTGGATCCAGCCTGAAGCTCGTCACCGTCGTCCTTGATCTGAAGGATGCCTGCAACAGATGGATTCATGGTCAAGGTCACATAGCCCGTTTACAATATTAGGTTTATAGCGAGACAAGGTCAAAAGTCAAATGTGTTGCAAGTGTATAAACGCTATACAAATATCGTTACGGATGGATAGAATTGATATAACTATGCATTGAGCATGACCTCGCACGAAATTGAATTCTGCGCTCTACAAGTAGCCATCATCATCATCATCATCATCATCATCATCATCATCATCATCATCATCATCATCATCATCATCATCATCATCATCATCATCGTCGTCATCGCCATCATCACACCTGATTGGCTGACGGGCCGACCAACAGAGTGATTTAACTCTTTTGATTTACCTCCGCCTCACCTGCAAGGAGCGCGAGAGATGGTAGCTGGTTCCGTGGCCTGGGTGGCGCCGCTTGAAGAAGCAGCAGGTGTAGAAGGCCTGACGGAACCCAGATCTGAAGTGCTTGGACATGAAGCCGTAGACCAATGGATTGAGGCAGGAGTTGAGGTAGGATAACAAATAGAACGTCTGCCTATTTTCACACAAACAAAGTCAAGGTAAGGGTTTTCTCGGTCACCAGAAAAAAAGGTGTTAAAGTCCCCTCTCTATTGGCACGGGCTGAGTTTTACTACTACTACTACTACTACTACTACTACTACTACTACTACTACTACTACTACTACTACTACTACTACTACTACTACTACTACTTTTTATAGAATTGCTTGTTTACTGTCGATCGAAGCATTCAGATAAATCTACTAGTAGCTAAGAGATTCTTCTAAGCTAAAGAAAGTTATATGACGTAAGATAATGCATAGTTCCGGTGACGTGTTTTATTATGATTGGAATGTTCGAATATTCTCTGGAGTATAGAGAGACTGTATAAGTGCCGCACTGTTTCAAAAAAGAGAGTTGATAGTTAAAAAAGTGGAAAGTGAAAAAAAGCAATTGAGCGATTGCATGCAGTTGTTGATGTACGCTGAATAAAGTTGGAAAACTTCATACGACGACTCCTGCCTTGTTATTTAGTTAACAGGTTGCGTGGATAAACGAATCTGAGTTACACTTATCAGGATTCAAGCATCGGGGCTGAATCAACTACTGATAAAAAATCATATAGAATTCCATTTGTAAAATGTTTATTTCAGATTATATTGCGGCGGTTTTTTTTTCACCACTTTTAGCTAAATAATCTTTATATAGAAGCATATTTTCTAAATAATCATTTGTTTACAAACAATGTAAGATTTTTCTAAATAATATAAATAATTTATTGTTTACCTAAACAATACATTGTTTACATAAATAAATCAAGATATTGGTAAATAAGGCACGATTGCTAAATAAACAAAATATATTTACCTATATAATGCATTAATTAGCAGATTTATTAAAAAAAATATTATTTAGAAATGTTTCTAAATAATGATTTATCTATATAATGCATTATTTAGCAGAATTACCTAAATATGTATTATTGAGAAGATGTTGCTGTAAACAATTATGTAAACAATTCATTGTTTAGGGACTACAATTTTCATTATTTAGGAGATTCCAGGATGCGCTTGAAAACTTGGTTTATATAATTTTACTGTTTTCTATAAGTAAATGCAATTTCTTTCCAAAGATTGTGTATCCAAATTCGAAGATAAAACGTCTGTAACCTCTCGAAAACAAACAAAAGGTCAAGGTCAGCTTTGTGCGGGAGTGTTCAGTTTTTTACTATCTCCGTCATAAGAATAAAATATACTTTCTTTTTGCATTTATTTACCCAAAAACTGTGTTGAGACTGTGTTTCCGTTTGTTCTTTTGAGTTGAATTATGTTTTCATTTCAAACGGAAAGTTTCAGCTTATTCGAACTATTAGGGCATTGCAGGTCAGACTGACAAGAAATATGGCGGAAAGTACTCTGAAGGCAAGGACGCCAATGCAGAAATAATGATGGATCCCTCTTTCCGGAGCCGCTACCGTTGCAGTTTCGTATATTAATACTGTTGCGAACGAATAAAAAATAAAGCAGTTGTCTCATTTTAAATCGCAAAACAGCGTAAAGTCACGATTTTGCAATTTACTTTATCACTACCACATAACCTCACATTAATACAACATGTATCTGCGAATCCACTAAATAATGAAAACTGCAGTCTCTAAACTATGAATTGTTTAGGTAAATAATGCATCATTTAGCTACATCCCCTAATACATTATTTAGCAAATCCTGCTAAATAATGCATATTATAAGCAAACTAATAATTATTTAGAAGCATTTCTAAATAATTCATTATTGAACACAATCGGCTAAATAATGCATTATACAGGCAGATAATTCCTTATTTAGCAACAATGCCTTATTTACCTCTATCATTATATATTTACGTAAACAATATATTGTTTAGGTTAATAATAAGTAATTGACGTAAAAAATATATTATTTAGAGTTAACTCCCAGCTGTCTGAGGCGTACGACAGCGCTGCGCATCAAGCAGCAAGTTGGCACCTTTTGAGCGGCTTGATTTAAACTCCCGTATTCTGATAGCACCTTGAGTAGATCTTTGGGCTAAGAGGTGCGCTATACAAGATCATCTCATTTAACCTTTCTTAGCTTGGAAAACCAAAAGTCGCCAGAACAAGTCCTACCTCAGCGGCTTGAGATAGCCGTAATGCAGATGATGAATGACGCCAGCGGTGATGAGGACGTTGTTGACGAGGATGGGGGCCCAGCAAACGGCGAACAGCAACACCACCACCACTAGCATCTTCACCACCTGTGGCACCAACATATATAGGTAGAAGCATTATTATAATTATATTTATGTTCATGGCAGCCCCTCTCCTCCCTACCCCCTACATCCTCCCGTCTCTCTCTCTCTCTCTCTCTCTCTCTCTCTCTCTCTCTCTCTCGCCCGCAGGTACGATAGGAAAGAGAAGGGAGACAATTTCATAGGCAGAGAGAGGAAAGTACTGTGTAGGACAGAGGAGGGAGGCTACTCGAAGAAGGGAGGCTACTCATTAAAACGAAAGAGGTTCGACTACTCAGAACAGGATGAAAGGGAGACTACTTAGCACGGCAAAAAAGGGCAACATTTAAAGTCGGAAAAAAAGGAGACTATTTAAAAGGGTTCTACCCCGTCAGAAACGCCTTTTGTGGGTTGAAGTGTATACCCAAACTATAGTCGAAAAGCGTACCCATTTTTTTAAGAGACGCACTCGGGTTAGTGCATAGCCCAAGCAACGTTCACGTTTCCGAAGATTGCCGACTGCGATTGAAAATCCTATCCTATCCTATCCTATCTTATCCCATAACTCTGAGGTCGTAGGGGCACCACAGATGATCGTTTATCCAGCGTACTCCATCTTTCCCTGTCCTCAGCAACCCTAAATGTTTCGCTCAGTGTCAAACCAGTCCATTCTTGAATGTTGTCCTCCCACCTCTTTTTCGGTCTACCTCTTCTTCTACCTCCTTGTACTGTGCCTTGCAGGATGGTCTCTGCAAGACTAGATGATCTGGTGACGTGGCCATACCATCGCAGTTTCCGTTTTTTCACCACTGTGGCAGGTCATCGTGTTGTCCAATGGCTTGTGTGATGGTCTGTCGGACTTCGTCGTTGGTGATGTGCTGGGTATAGGAAATGCCCAGAAGTCTTTTGTAGCACCTCATCTCCATGCTTTGTATTCTTCGTTGGAGATCTGCTGTGAGGGTCCATGTTTCGCAAGCATATAGGAAGATGGAAATGACAAGGGAGCGCAGCAGCCTTACCTTGGAATGTAGACTGATGGTCCTGTCTTTCCAAATTGGCTTCAACCTCGCCAGGGCAGCAGTTGTTTGTGCGATCCTGGAGAGGACTTCCTGTCGGGACCCATTGTCTGATACAATGGCTCCTAAATATTTGAAGCTATGCACTGTATTGAGGGATTGGCCTTGGACGTTGATGTCCGTGTTGATGCCATTGGTGTTGTTGGTCATCAGTTTGGTCTTCTCTGCATTTATTTCCGAGATATTATTTTATAGGCTCTGGAGGTGGTGTCAAGCCTCTGTACCAGCTGTTCAAGTTCTTGTTCCTCTCTAGCCAATCCATCAATGTCGTCCGCAAAACGAAGGTTGAAGATTGCTCTCCCCCCTATGCTGACTGTGCGTTCGTGGTCTGCAGCCCTTGACATGATGCGCTCTAGGAAGATGTTGAAGAGTGTTGAAAAAGCAAGGGGAAAAATCTGAGCGTTTACGCTTACGTCACAAACCCTTTTAAAAAAAAATCACTGGCGCATGTTATTGATAGAATTTGATCCATTGACTTTTGTACTCGCTGTAAGTGCATGCTAACACCGTATCTTGTGACTGGATGAAATTCCACACTCACAGACAGCACTCATTGGCCCTGTCTTGTACTCATACCTCGGAAACGGGAAAACCTGTGTTGGTCTTTTTTACTTCCGATTTAGCTTTTAACCCACTGGCGCTTACATTCGGGACTCGCTAACGACGTTGAAAAGGTTGCTGTCGGCCGCCATAACCGTAAAAATATTTTCACTGACAGGTTACACAAACGTGACTACGGTTAAATTTGCTTCCAAAATATAGGTGAGATCCAATTTAAGAAGTGAGGCCCGTGCAGGGTGAATTGGCCACTGCGCGTGTCCTACAAACAGGCCGACTGTCGCCCCAGGCAGTCGGCCACACTATGCACTTAAGGTGACCGGTGCGGTCACTTGGTACATGGAATATTGCGCTCTGAGAATATTATAGTAAATTCCGAGGGACCAAGCCAATTAAATATAAAAACCAAACATCCACTTCCATACCACACACATTCAAGTCAAAACACATTAAATAAAAACTAAACACGCCCAAAAAAAACACCAAAAAAACACACACTCACACACACACGCACACACACACACACACAAAATTCAATCAATTAATGAACCAATAAAACAATAAGCAAACCACCAATCTTTTAGGTTTATTTCTTTCTTTATTTATCCCCTCTCTCCCTCAATTCCTCCCTCATTCCGACTCTCTCTCTCACTCACTCTCTCTCTTTCTCCCTCCTTCTCTCTCTCTCTTACTTAAAGCTGTGTACAACTCCGCCTTGATGTGTGCACGCAACAAAGATCAACGTACAGATTTTGTCCATGTCCACGTAAGGTAAAACAAGGACGTTTATTTGTTTTATGCTATATTGAGTAGGTATTATCTTGACCGAGATTGCTATATTTCCACAACATCGCACTACCTTCTTCAGCCTACTAAAGTTGAAGTTGGAAAATGTTGATTAAAAGAGTCCTATGGTGGTGTCTTTTTAAAATTTAAATGTATTAATCAAATGTGAGGTATGTAAAAGAAGCGTGTATGGAATGCAACTTATTCCAGATGTCATCGAACTGTTGTAACTAACTACCTGTTTGCTGATATAATGTCATTGTCAGGCACTATCCTTGGTTTGCAAACTCAACTAAATAACCTCAAAGAAGATCTGATAGATCGAATCTAACTGTAAATTTAGACAAAACAAATATCATGGTGTTTAGAAGAGGACGGGGAGTGGAGGGGGTGGGAAAAACAAGGGGGGGGGGAGGGATGAAGAGAGGGATGGGGGGAGGGGGTGTTGATTTTTTTCTGGCCGTGAAAAATTGTTCATGGATGGTGCAGATGAGCTAAAACTAACAAATTATCATTTCTTGGTATGGTCTTCACGACAAAACTACGTGTTTCATCGGTTCTGTTGGAGTCTGCAGAAAGGTTCAAAAGAAAAAAAGGGGGTGGGGTGTAATGAAACTCTTGAAATCGTGGAGACTGATTAACGTATCAAACTCGTTTATATCCTTGAAACTATTTGACGCGCTGCTACGTTTGAGACGCGCACGACAGATCCGATCGTTTTGTTTTGCAAAGCATGCAAAAGCGGAGTGTATTTACCTTTGATTTGATTTTGCGTTGTGGTTAGAAGAAGCTTTGTATACTGTTGATTATTTTCGTTAGTCTATATTATTGGAGAATTTTCTAGGGCTGCTTGTTTACTATCGATCGAAGCGTGTGGATAGTTCTGGTGGTGGCTGCGAGAGGTTTCCGGCCTAGGTGAGGTTATATGACGTAAGATAGTGCATAGTTCTGATGACGAATTTTATTTTGATTGGATGTATAATTGCGTCACGCGGGAATGTTCGCCTTTTCTCTAGAGTATATAGTAAGTGCCGCACTGTTTAAGAGTTGATCATTGAAAAAGTGGAAAGTGGAAAAAGCGATTGAGCGATTGTATGCAGTTGTTGATGTACGCTGAATACAGTTGGAAAACTTCATACGACGTATCCTGCCTTGTTGCTGAGTCAACAGGTTGCGTGGATAAACGAATCTGAGTTACACCTGTCAGGATTCAAGCATCGGGGCTGAATCAACTACTGATTTTTAAAAAAAACCACAACAGTGTAACACGAGCAAGTCGAACCCATCTTGAAATATTCGGCTGAAGTATGGGGGCTGGAGGAAAGTGTGTCTCAGATTAAAAAAAAACAACTTTAGAAACCAACTTTTACAGCGCATTAAAATTAGTTAATTAGCTACTTATCAAGAGTTCTACGTTCATAACTTTAATTAGATTGTTTTACATAAGTTGTGTGCGTGTTTGTGTGTGTGAGGGAGGGGGAAAGGGCGCGTGTGTGTATTTCTTGATTATATTATTACATTATGATTTTATGATGTTATTGTTATGAAGTTATTTTGTTATACTCATTGTTATTGTTACGAGCCCCAAGGGCAGGATGTAAAAAAAGCACTTCCAGTGCTTAATCTTTTAAATAAAATTGTTCTCGTATATCATCTTAAAACTCTCGGATGAATACTAAAAAACTCAAAATTGACGATCACGAGACAGAATTCATCCCAGGGATGTCGTTTGGGTCGGATCTTCGGCTTTTAGCCGAAATTTTTATTAAAAAGCCGATAAACTGTCCGTCATGTCGGCTCGCCGAGCCGAAGTTTTCACGGGTGAATCGGCTCAATTTTGTCCATTTTTGCGATATTCCTGTGCTTTACGCTTGCAGTTTAGGTGAGGATTCGATAATTACTAAGGTTAAACCCAGAAACTCTGACAGTATTGTGGTCTGTCAAGGGACAGTCTAAACTTTTTATTGTTTTTGTGTGTCTAAAATTTAAGAAAATAAAAATGTTCTTATTCTACTCTTAAAATCATGTTTTCTTACAAAGATATATATGCATCCACAGAACACCTTTAATATATGGAGGTGGAGGGTGCACGTTAACGTAGTGAATCTAGTCAAAAAACTTGTGATACTGCTTTGGAAGAGAGAGCCGAAACTTTCTGTAAAAAGCCGAAAGTTTCACGGCTGTTTCGGCCAAATCGCCGAAGAAAAAATTTCCTAGCAACATCCCTGCATCCCCATTGCAAGTGAACACAAACTCAAACTGATCTCTGATTTTACTTCCACCTCGTTGTCTGGAGTACAAATTAACATCTCACAGTCCGTCAGAAACCCTGGAGCGTTTCTTGATAGATATCTCTCCGTGCAGCATCGCATCAGTTCCATGTGCAGAGCCATCTTTCTTGAACTTCGTACAATAAGCCATATCATACCATTTCTTTCAGTTGATGTCACAAAGAATTTCATGTCCGCCTTTGTATTATCTAGGCTCGATTATTGCAACTCCCTGTTGGTTGATGTACCCATTGCTTGACAAACCCCAAACTCTAAAGCTCAAAATTGTCAGCTCTCTCTCTATCTCTCTCCCTCTCTCCTTCCCTCTCTCTATATCTCTCCTCTTTCCATCTCTCTCTCTCCCTCCCTCTCTCTCTCCCTCCCCCCTCTCTCTGCTGTTCAAAACACATTATTTTTTCAAACAAGAAAACAACACAGACATGCAGCTGTGTGTGAACGCCACTGTCTACAGTGGCCTCTGGAATGGAGAATCTCCTTTCTCGCACTAGTCCAATTGTCACCGCCATTCCGACGTTACAGTGGAGACATCCCGACCTGATGAATCGCTTACACCCCCCCCTCCTCTAACCACTCCAATCTCTCTATTCCCCTCCGCCCCCCTCCTCCCTTCATCCTCCCAAACCATTCATTCTGTCTTTCCGCGTCGAAACCTAAAACTTAAGTATGACTAGCTCCGCACGTTGGCCGAGTGGTGCTTAACGATACAAGGCATAGCGAACAGTGCGAGTTCTGTGGCAAATGTGTGGTCAGCGGTTCGCGATCCGTAGTAGGTAGTACAAACGAAAATTTTATTTTGGTGCAGGATTTAACCCAAAAAATTATTATATAACACAGACCTTTAGAAGATTAACAAAATTTAAATTGTTAAAATCGGTCAATATTAATCATTATCATTAACTGTTCACAGTTGGTAACCCTCACACAAAAATAAAACGCGTTTTCCCCAAAAGTGACTCGGGTGTCTAAAATTAATGCAAAGTGCATAAAAAGTCACTGTATTTACACAACAAATTGCAGTACCCTCTAGTGTGTTCAGAAAAGAAAAAGTTTTGCAAGTTCCAGCAGAATATACGAAAATAATGATGCATTTATATACATTAATAATTCATATTCATTAATTGCTCGACATGATGAAGATCGTTTTGGGAGTGATGGAATAAAATACAACACAAAAAATAATAATCAATAGCCTAAATTGTGTTTTATAGTTATAACTTGGTACCTGTAAAAAATAAAGCGACATTAACCCACTTAAACATTGGGTTAATGTCGCTTGATTGTTTACAGGTACCTAGTGCTGCCGTATTGATGTACAATAATTACTACTAATAGTAGGCCTAATTCGCTCGAGAATTAATTATTCAAAACAAAGACCTTGCAAAATTCACAGAAATAGACATAAAAGAAGAAAGCACATTGTTTTGCAAACAAAGCTCTCCCATAGTGTTGACATAACTTCATAACTTAATGTGAAACGCACGAGTTCTAATCTGAATGCGTGTGTGTGAAGCCGTGACAAGGAATGAAAACAAAATGGCGACGACTCGGAAGGGGCGTAACCATTAGTCGTGTGGTCTTGAATTTTGTATAATTTAAAAGGCTTTACGCTCAAAACGTTTTTGTTTTGTTTTTAACAATTATTTAAAGGACACATCAGGTTATCTAATAAAACAAAAATTAGAGCCAAACAATTTTTATAAAGCAAAAAAACAAAACATTCTTTTAACGAACTTGAAAATGCACCTTCAGAAAAAAATAGTTGCTGGGCTGCGCCAGTGTCTCATCTTTCATTATTTGTCAATTGTTTTAGAAACAACAACTGTGCATAGCCGTTTGAGACCGTTATCTGAAGCGGTGAAATTAGAGTCAGGTTTCCCGGAAATCGCGATCCGCTCGGAAGAGTTACCAGCCCTTGCATCCGTAATACCTATCCATAGTCTCTAGCTTAACGTAGGCCGAAAAACTCAAGGGCAGAAAGCGAACAGGGAAAGAAGGCCTCACCCACCCACCCACTCTCCTTCACCCCCTTCACCGCCCCCCAAAATAAATAAATAAATAAATAAATAAATAAATAAATAAATAAATAAATAAATAAATAAAATGAATAAATACAATTAAAAAAAGGTGCCTATTCGTTTCACAGCCTAGACTGCCAATAACATGATGCTCGAGCTGCACAGTGACCCTACACCTCCGAGGTCTAGTCTTTGCATGCATACAATCCATCGCACAGACTTTAAAGGTCCTGACGCTCATGTCCCAAATGGGGGAGTGTCAGCTACACCCACACACCCAGCAAGCGCTAGTTAAGTCCCTTCTCCTCCCATTCCCTGGTCGCCCAAGATTGTGCTCAGTGGTGTAGGGTGCGGCGCAAGCTGGTGCCTCGGGCGTCTGGAATTAGACCTTGCAGCATCAGCTTGCGCCTCGAGCTGCTCTGATGCTGGAAAAGCGCCGTATAACTACGCGACGGTGAAATTAAATAAATAAATAAAATGAGTATTTCGACACACTCGCTGCTCGAGTAATAATAATAATAATAATAATAATAATAATAATAATAATAATAATAATAATAATAATAATAATAATAATAATAATCCTATCCTATCCTATCCTATCCCGTAACTCTGAGGTCGTAGGGGCACCACAGACGATCGTCTAACAGCACACTCCATCTATATATCTTTCTCTTTCCTCAGCAACCCTAAATGTTTCGCTCAGTGTCAAACCAGTCCATTCTCGAATGTTGTCCTCCCACATCTTTTTCGGTCTACCTCTTCTTCTACCTCCTTGTACTGTGCCTTGCAGGATGGTATTTGCAAGACTAGATGATCTGGTGACGTGGCCATACCATCGCAGTTTCCGTTTTTTCACCACTGTGGCAGGTCATCGTGTTGTCCAATGGCTTGTGTGATGGTCTGTCGGACTTCGTCGTTGGTGATGTGCTGGGTATAGGAAATGCCCAGAAGTCTTTTGTAGCACCTCATCTCCATGCTTTGTATTCTTCGTTGGAGATCTGCTGTGAGGGTCCATGTTTCGCTAGCATATAGGAAGATGGAAATGACAAGGGAGCGCAGCAACCTTACCTTGGAATGTAGACTGATGGTCTTGTTTTTCCTTGCCAGGGCAGCAGTTGTTTGTGCGATCCTGGAGAGGACTTCCTGTCGGGACCCATTGTCGGATTGCAATGGCTCCTAAATATTTGAAGCTATGCACTGTTTTGAGGGACTGGCCTTGGACTTTGATGTCCATGTTGATTCCACTGGTTTTGTTGGTCATAATTTTGGTCTTCTCTGCACTTATTTCTATTCCATAGGCTCTGGAGGTGGTGTCAAGCCTCTGTACCAGCTGTTTAAGTTCCCGTTCCTCTCTAGTCAATCCATCAATGTCATCCGCAACACGAAGGTTGGAGATTGCTCTACCTCCTATGCCGACCGCGCCCTCGTGACCCGCAAGGGCATCCGATATGACGCGCCCTAGGAAGATGTTGAAGAGGGTTGGAGAGAGTAGGCATCCCCGACGCACACCGATTGTTGTTCTGAACCAGTCTCCGATGGCGCTGCAATGGAGGACCCCACTGGTAACCTTTTCATACAGGCTTTTGATGACTTCAATAACTTTAGGGCTGATGTTGTACACTCTCATGGCCGCCCACAGAGCTGCATGCCAGACTCGACCTAACGCCCTCCCGAAGTCTACAAACACATGATATAGATGTTGTTGGTGTTGTAGGCATCTCTCGCAGATTATTCTGAGTTTGAAAATCTGTGGTAATAATAATACAATATTTATATAATGCTTTTTTCTATTAAAAAATGGGTTTTAAACCCTAATTT
Source organism: Oncomelania hupensis (assembly GCA_036898135.1). Lineage (NCBI taxonomy): Eukaryota > Metazoa > Mollusca > Gastropoda > Littorinimorpha > Pomatiopsidae > Oncomelania > Oncomelania hupensis. The sequence goes on along the minus strand of CM072516.1, from coordinate 47,584,160 downwards.
CGACCTCCGACGGCAGGGAACAGGTTTAAACCGTTCCCACAGTCGTATCTCAGTGGCAGAACGTTCGCTTGGCAAACCAGGTTCGAATCCCGCGGCGGGAAAAAATAGAAGTGACCATTTTCCACTGTGCATCTTAGCAGTACGATAGCTCTGGAGGTTTCAGTGTTGATTTAGGTAACAATCCCCTTCTTCCTTGGAATAGTTACCTCCGTCTGCCATATAACGCCCATGGTGGACGTAGACGTTAAGCTGCAATGTTTGTTCAAGTAAACAAATAAACAAACACACACACACACACACACGCACCCACACATACTCACACACACACACACACACACACACACACACACACACACACTCGCGCGCGCACGCACGCACAGAAAGTTGATTGAAAATCCTTCATCACTGTAATCTATTCAAGACGCATTGTTAGTGTTTCTTTGCCCTTTTCGCCAACTCACTCGTAGCTTTTGACCGTCTTTCAGTTCACAAGTTCAGATCGTTAGGCTGAAAGTTCAGCAACAGGACAACTGGCTGTTGTGAGCATTTATGTACTTCCTTACAATACCAAATTCTTTTAACAATTCTGTCGATGTCACTTCTACAGCCACTGGGTGCTAAAAGATTGATATCAGTACAACTTATGTTAATCTGATGAATAAAACTTGATGCAACAACAACAACAAAAAAAGATCGATTGTTTTTCGGATAAGATGACATATGAACTTGCTGAGGGAGTTCAAATTCTCAACATACGCACAAACACGCACACACACACACAAACTCACACGCCCACACGCACTCACACACACACACACACGCACTCACACACACATATGCCCACACACACACACACCCACCCACACACACCGGCGCGGGTGAAATTCGTTATGCCTTCTCAGCATGAACAGCCCCACCCATGACTTGGGGCGATAGGAGCAGGCCCTATATAGGACAATGCATGTTGGGTGTATTGATGTCTCTGGCACTTACCCGTCTAGGACATGAGCGTCAAGATCTTTATTTTAAAATTCCGTGCAGTGAGAATCGGGTGTAGGCATTCCAGACATCGGTTTTTACTCTCAGTCGAAAGACTGGGTGAGCTGATCAGCCTCACACCTAAGTTAATTATTTCTCCCTCCCTAATCCCCCCTCAGACCACACCCAACCCCCTCAACCCCACTCCTATCCCAACCCACTCTCGTTCTTTCGGCGCTAGTGACCTCAGCATTTGAAAATCTGCGTTCTACCGCGAACCAATCAAAATTCTACTCCAATGCCTGCCTCTAGAAGTAACAAAGTAAATCCAGTGTGTGTGTGTGTGTGTGTGTGTGTGTGTGTGTGTGTGTGTGTGTGTGTGTGTGTGTGTGTGTAGGTGTGTGAGTGCGTGTGTGTGTTGTTTATTTTTGAAGTTCGCTACAGCGTAACGTTAAAAAAATCCGGTCATTCTGTCAACAACAACAACAACAACAACAACAAAACGCTTCTCCAACCCCCACCCTCACCCTCCATCTCACCCCCCACCCTCAAAAAAAGCCAAACGACAGTTTCAGTTAGTAAAGCCACATATACTCTGTAGGTAGTTCAGGACCGCTCAGTTGTCCAGGGGGTGTGACAGTGCACTTAACGCTGCAGGTTGGCGCCTCGGGCTTTGCTGAAGTCCGATCCTACTTTCGGACAGCGCCTTGAGCAGCTGTTCAGTCAGATAAGTGCGCTATTAAAAACATTGCCGTTAAAACGTTTGTTTAAAATATCCAAGCTGTTTCAAAGGTCAAATTATTTGATTATTTGATTATATGCACTGCGTAAGCTTTGGCGAAAAACAACAACAACAACAACAACAACAACAACAACAATAGCACACGAGACTGTTTTCTAACAAGTGACAATTTCTGCAAATAAAGCTAATTTGCTAAATCTTATGAAACAAAATTAAGAGATTGCGGCTGTAACTCTTCATTTCGGTCGAGCGATGACAAAAAGACAGCAAGTTCATTTAATTTTTTTTTTAACAGTGAAAAAATGTAGCATTCTTTAAAATTGAAAACACGATTTCTGGTCGTGTGGTGACACAGCCAAGCCAGTCCATGTGTGTCATAAATAAGATTTTGACATCTTCCTCTTCCTTAAAACACAAGTTGTTCTACTTTCACAACATTAAACACGATGGCAGAACATTCAAATGTATTTCGAGACACTCACACACATAGTCGAAAAATAAGCATTTTAAAAAAGTTGATTGCACGCACGCGCACCTACACACACAAACACAATTTCAAAGTGTAACCCTTCTAAGAAATATTATAATGTATAATATATAATATAAAGGCATGACGGGGGGAGGCAGTGTAGGAAAACAATGAAATGCTAAAACTGAATTACAAGCTGGAAATCGATTGTGGAAGGAAAGCAATAAAATAAAGAAGGATGAACATTAGAATATAAGAAAGACAAAACTAAATAGGCATATAAATATATCAAATATCAAATCCGAGGTTGACATCAAATTTGCACAAACAACTTATAAAATGTATAATTCATGCGAATAGATGGATTATTTTTAGTTACATATTCGTTTGTGTGTAATAATAATAATAATAATAATAATAATAATAATAATAATAATAATAATAATAATAATAATAATAATAATACAGGATGATGTCACGCGCTTTTCCTTCCTTAGAATTCAAAGCGCGGCGATCGGAAGAGATTTCTATTACAGAAGTCGGAATAGAAATCCATTTGTTTTCAATATTCGCGAAAATTTCATCTAAACTTCGTGTCGTCCGATCAGTTAAAAGAGTGTCCGCTATAGGCGCTAAGCGACTGACCGCCCTTAGAATACATATTTACAGACGCAGAGAAAAACCTAAGGGTTTCACGCGAGTACAGAATTACAGCGGGCCTTCCTGTGGCTGTTTCTTTTGCCACTGGTTCTCGGCCTTTTGTATCGGTTGACGGTTAATGTCTATAGGAGGAAACTCGCGGAGTAACGTGGTAAAGGTACGGAAAGTCTTTTTTTTTAACCTGCGTACGCGCTTACATCAGAACTTTCACCTCAGTAACGTGGTTTTATATAAGTTTTCTAAGATCGGGCCTTGTAGTTTACAAGCCCGACAACGCTGACCGCAGATTCGCTGAACAAAAGGTCGACCCACGACTAAGATGCAGTTATCCCACAAGCTGGCGCTCGCTAGCTTGGTGTTAATCGTTTCACTGCATTCTCTCACGTTGTTGTTGTTTGTAGATTATAGTCACACGACACTTTCGCATATAGGTGACTACTGGGCCGATTTATACTGACACCAGCGGGCCAGTTGTTGGTAAAGGGGAAAATAATATGATCACACGTTGACCAATCCGTGATTCGAACCAGCGACCTTTCGGTTACTAGCAAGACGCTCTTACCAACTGAGCTACTCACGTCCCAACGTTGCCTCTAATATTAGGCGACTTGGCGCGAGTTACGTCCCTTGTCCTCTTGTTTCGTTCTACCACGTTGGCGCTCGTGTTCTGTAATGTCCTACGTTCAAATGATTATCAGCCGTCAAAATGCCGCTCATCTAATATTACTAGCTGTCGAGGCCCTCCGATTAGGGTGCGAGATTTAATATAATATAATATAATAATAATAATAATAATAATAATAATAATAATAATAATAATAATAATAATAATAATAATAATAATAATAATAATAATAATAAATAAATAAATAAATAAATAAATAAATAAATAAATAAATAAATAAATAAACACTTATAAAAATTTTAATCAACAGAGATTTCAATCACTGAACAATTTGCCTCTTAGCTGTCCTGATCTGACAGGGCGCCATATTGATTGGGTTAGGGGAGACAATCCTTCTGTACGAAGACAAAGCACGAAGACGCGGACGGAAGTGGACAAGGGAGACAAAAAGTTTGTGTGGAACATAAATGACAATGGGTATCTCTCGCCGAAAGAGACGGGACTGGCGTTTAATGACAGCACCCTGCATTTAATCCTTAGAAGATGATGATGTCCTTACGGGGGAATGAGGGAATGATGGGAAAGAAGACGGAAGTAAGACAGAGGGAGCAACCAAGAGAGATGTGCAAACGCATTGGCGTGCACTACCAAGCGCCCCAGACAAGTAATCCCAATGCTTGTCATTGTATTGTATCGATTCAGACGCCCTTCACTCGCTGTAAGTGACAGCAAACTGGTCAAACTTTGTTGACGCAAGAGTCGTGAGATTTATATTTTAAAAAAAAAATTAAAATACCCCTTCCTCCCTACTTCCCTCCCCGCACCCATCCACCACACCCCTTCCCTCCCCCCCCAAAAAAAAAAATAAATAAAAGAAAATAAATAAATAAATAAATAATAATAATAATAATAATAATAATAATAATAATAATAATAATAATAATAATAATAATAATAATAATAATAATAATAATAATACAATAATCAAAAAACTGTAAAAATTAAAATTGAAAATTATTTTTTTTAAGTATACAAAATTAATAAAATAAAAACAATTTCTTTTTAATCAAATAAGTAAAATAAAAAAATAGTTATAAACAATTTTTTAGAAAGGTAAAAAGAAATGTAAAAAAAAGATAAAAAAAAAAGGCTCTCAATGGGCCATTTAGGAAGGAAAAACGAAGCTTAACGTCCACTTGCGTAACCGTTAAGGACGAATCACCACTTTGCCACATTGACAACAATGATCAGTAGACCATTTAATCACAGCCCCACAGGATTATATGTGCATGCTAACATTCAAAAGATTCTCTTTAAGTTTTTGAAATCACAAGTAGTTACAATCACTTAACCTGCCTATGAAACTTAAACTTGTAAAATGTAAACTTTTCTCTTTCAGACGACCCTCCTTCCATCCCCCCCCCCCCTTCAGCGCCCCTCTCCTCCTCCCACCCCACTTCCATACACAATATTTCGAAGACATTAATTTGCTAGCATTTAAATTGCCTCTTACCCCCGATTCACACAATGAGGGTGAGGAGAAACCAGTTTTATTCCCCACTCGTATGTTTAAATCAACTTAAAAGTTGAAGTCGCTTCAAATTTGGCCTCCGGAAACAGTTTTATTTCAAATGCCTTTAGAAAACATTTACAGTTATAGTCCATCGTAAATTAGCCAGCAACTTAATTTTGTACAGGAAAAGTACACTTTTGTCTCTTAAACACCAACCACAAATTTAAAAAACCAACAACACCAGAACACTAAAATTTAGAAACGGACTATAGAAACGTTTCATTAACAAAGAAGGGACGCCACTCTTTCAGTTTTGAATGTTTGATAGTTCATACATAACATTGATTGCATCCCTTGACCAAAATGCGAAAGAAGGAAACGTCGCCCCAAAACCACAGACCTGTCCGACAAGTCCTTTTCACGGTTGTATGCCCGCAATTGGGGGAGATTTTCATTTCCAAATTCAACTATGGGCATGACCTGCCAGTCGGCACACATTGTTCTCTCAGACATGTAGGACAAAAAGGACCCCGAACGTGTGGTGCGTGTGTGTGTGCGTGCGTGTGTGGTGCGTTGGGCTGTGATTAAATGTGGTGCGTGCGTGTGTGCGTGCGTGTGTGGTGGTGGAGGGGTGGGTGTGATGGGCCAACTCCTTGTCCTGGAGGCATGTAATCGTTTTCTCACTTCTTCAGACAGCCAAGGCGTAATGCAATTCATCAAGAACTACAACTCTGCTTGTCGATGGCAGAGTTTGGCCCATTTTCCCTGTCACATTTCTTCCTGGTTTATGTCCCTTCCTTAATTCCTAGTCTTTTTTTTTCTTCTTCTTTGTCTGCCTCATTCACATTCTTGTTCTCCTTCTGACAATCTGACTCGTCTTCCTCTTCTTTCATCTATACCTTCTTCTCAGTCTCCGGTGTCTCCTCTATAAAGACTAACAATACAGATGCGTCTTAAGGAGCAGTAAAACCACCTTACCCTTTGATTGGCTTTCACAGTCTGCACACATCATTGTAGAAGTTCTAGTGAGCTCGATTCAGTTCACTTATTTCAAAGACCAGCCATGTAACAATAAGGATATCTACGACATCGTCTCTATATAGCCTACATAGATAAGACGAGTTATCTCTTTCGGAAGACAGAACACATCATTTATTCCACAAAGTGATAACAGCTCTGTGGGTTCGGGCATTAAATAGAATAGACCCAACGTTTCCTGGCGTGTCGTAAGAGGCGACTAACAGGGGTGATGTTAGCACGGCATCACTGGGCGAAAGTCTTCTACACAGAAGTCACCGGCCAGGGCGGAGGAACCTCACGTTACTACAGGTTCAACGACCATGTGCTCAGGGCCAAGGCGAGCCACACTGTATTCGTGGATTTCGGCTGTGGCCAACAGCCTGGAGAGGATTGGGCACCGCCAGGTCTTTTTTGCCCAAGACACACTACATGATGACACAATCCTCTAATTCCATTCCGGATCGGTCGTCGCCCGGCACAAGGACCGCGCCTTCCGTTGGCCACCAGGACGGAGGTGTTAAGTATGCTACTGATGGACAATTTAGCAAGATCCGCACGAGAAACAACATCGTCATAGGAACCTGGAATGTCAGGACCCTAACTGCGGAAGGAAAATTAGAAGAACTGGCCCACGAGTTGGACCACTATCGATGGAACGTTCTAGGTATCAGCGAACTGCGCTGGAAAGGCCTAGGTGAAACAACGACCGACAAAGGCCACAAGCTTTATTTCAGCGGTAGAGATGACAGGCACGAACACGGCGTTGGATTCTTGGTCCACAAGAACATTCTAGCCTCTGTCATGGGTTGCCACCCAGTCTCCAGAAGACTCATTACCATCCGCCTGAGAGCAACCCCTTTCAACATCACCATCATCCAGGCCTATGCCCCAACATCAGACTATGACGACAGCGAAGTGGAGGATTTTTATGAAAATCTACAGGCGGTCCTTGACCAAGTGCCGAAGAAGGACATAGTCATAGTGCAAGGCGACTGGAATGCCAAGGTTGGCCAAGATGCGCACCACAACTGGGGAGGCACATGTGGACCCCACTGCAACAACGAGACAAATGACAGGGGTCTGAGACTCTTGGAGTTTGCGAGATACAACAATCTGGTACTGGCAAACACGCTTGGTCTCCACAAAAACTCCAGACGATGGACATGGCACAGTCCTGGCGGGGAGCATCACAACCAAATAGACTACATCATGGTCAAGAAACGCTTCAGATCAAGCATCAACATTGGCAGGACACGCACTTTTCCAGGAGCAGACATCGGAAGTGACCACGATCTCGTGATGATGTCTTTCCGGCTCCACTTGAAGAGAGTAAATACAGCAAAGTGCACTAGACTGAAGTTCGACCTGGACAAACTGCAAGACCCGGAGGTGGCAGAACTATTTCAGGCCACAATTGGAGGGAAATTTGCACCACTGCTCATTTTGGGGGCTGGTGAAGTAGATGTCAACACCATGACCACCACCTTCAACTCAGCTGTGACAGATGCCGCCACTGAGATCCTTGGCAAGCACCGACCAAAGAAGAAGCCGTTGATCACACCTGAACTTTTGGATCTGTGTGATAAACGAAGAGAGATGAAAAAGAAAAAGAACACCTCAAAAGGAGCTGATGTCTACCGAAAAATCAACAATGACATCCGAAAAGGCATGCGCACAGCAAAGGAGAACTGGATAGAAGATCAATGCCAGGAAATAGATAACAGTTTGAACAAGAACAACAGCAAGAAGGCCTACCAGACAGTGAAGCGGCTGACAAGTGTCAAACAGCCCAAAGTCTCCACGATCCAAAAAAAGTCTGGCATATGCCTTACTGAAGAACAAGAAGTCTTGGACAGATGGACAGAGTACTGCTCTGACCTTTACAACCATACACCAAATGGAGATCCATCAGTTCTAGTATGTCCCGAGAACAGAGAAGAAGGAGAAATCCTCCCAATTCTCCGGGAAGAAGTTGAGGCAGCAGTGCAAGCGCTAAAGAAAGGGAAGTCAGCGGGAGTGGACAACATACTCGCGGGGCTGCTACAAGCAGGAGGAGAAGCGATGATTGATGCCCTCACCATTATCTGTAGCAAGATCTGGCAGAGTGGGGAGTGGCCTATGCCATGGACCCAGTCGCTTGTCATCACTCTTCCCAAAAAAGGTGGCCTTCAGGAGTGTGAAAATTGCTGGACCATCAGCCTCATCAGCCATCCCAGCAAGGTCCTCCTGAAGATAATACTCAACGGGTTGGGACCCCAGGCTGGACAGATCATGGCTGAAGAACAGGCGGGATTCAGGGCAGGGCGAAGTACCACTGAGCAGATTTTCAACCTCAGAATAATCTGTGAGAAATACCTACAGCACCAACAGCATCTATATCATGTGTTCATAGACTTCAAGAAGGCGTTTGACCGAGTCTGGCATGCAGCTCTATGGGCAACAATGAAAGTGTACAACATCAGCCCTAGGATTATTGAAGTCATCAAAAGCCTGTGTGACAGGGCTGCCAGTGCAGTCCTCCACGGCAGCGCCATCGGGAGCTGGTTCGGAACGGCGGTCGGTGTGCGTCAAGGATGCCTACTCTCTCCAACACTCTTCAACATCTTCCTAGAGCGCATCATGTCAGATGCTCTTGCAGACCATGAAGGCACAGTCAGCATAGGGGGTAGAGCAATCTCCAATCTTCGTTTTGCAGATGACATTGATGGATTGGCTGGAGAGGAACAAGAGCTTGAGCAGCTGGTACAGAGGCTTGACACCACCTCCAGAGCCTATGGAGTGGAAATGAGTGCAGAGAAGACCAAAATGATGACCAACAACACCAATGGCATCAATACGGACATCAAAGTCCAAGGCCAATCCCTCAGCACAGTGCATAGCTTCAAATATTTAGGAGCCATTGTATCAGACAATGGGTCCCGACAGGAAGTCCTCTCCAGGATCGCACAAACAACTGCTGCCCTGACAAGGTTGAAGCCCATTTGGAAAGACAGGACCATCAGTCTACATTCCAAAGTAAGACTGCTGCGCTCCCTTGTCATCTCCATCTTCCTATATGCTTGCGAAGCATGGACCCTCACAGCAGATCTCCAACGAAGAATACAAAGCATGGAGATGAGGTGCTACAGAAGACTTCTGGGCATTTCCTATACCCAACATATCACCAATAACGAAGTCCGACAGACCATCACACAAGCCATTGGACAACACGATGACCTGCTAACAGTGGTGAAGAAACGGAAACTCCGATGGTATGGCCACATCACCAGATCATCAGGCCTTGCAAAGACTATTCTGCAAGGCACAGTGCAAGGAGGTAGAAGAAGAGGCAGACCGAAAAAGAGGTGGGAGGACAACATTCGAGAATGGACTGGTTTGACACTGAACGAAGCCATCAGGGCTGCTGAGGACAGAGAAAGATGGAGTATGCTGGTTAAACGGTCATCTGTGGTGCCCCTACGACCTTCGGGTTACGGGACAGGATAGGATAATGATAGGATAACAGCGAACACTTCACAGAGAATATGTCCCTATGTTGGTAAATGCTCACACAGTCACCACAGGCATCCAATTCATCATCATACCTCTCAAACATGCTTCGCACCATTATGCAACGCAGTGCCTTTGAATAAACAGGGACATATTCAAGAGTAAAGTATTGTTGTAAGATGTCGTAAGACCTTTGCAAATTGGCCACGCTTGGCTACAACGAAGTACTACTCAGGATCAAGAACACTGAAATTTGTGAACTGATGAGAGTATCAACCAACACTCTCTCTCTCTCTCTCTCTCTCTCTCTCTCTCTCTCTCTCTCTCTCTCTCTCTCTCTCTCTCTCTCTCTCTCTCTCTCTCTCTCTCCTCTCTGCATATGTTGCATATATTCGTTAAAATTTCAGTAATAAATGACGCAGACAATTTTAATATTTTCCTATCCAACTACGGGATGTCGGATAGCGCAGTGGTTGGAGCACTCGCTACTGTGTCGCAAGTTAAGCATCGTCCAGTTTGGTTAGCACTTGGATGGGTGACCGCAAAACGTGAAGCGACAAATAACAACGCCCCCAGTTGACTCAACTGTGACTGAGTACCTACTCTCTTAAGGGTGGGGAAAGTAAAGCAGCGAGGGAGAGAGATGGGCATCACCCTCAGTACGCTGGCCCAAGATAAGTGTGATCTCCAATATCACGCTCCCCTACGGCCACAAGGCTATGGGACTACCTTTACCTTACCTTTTCCTATCCAACTCGTCAACTCCCCTTGAACTTGTTTGCTTAGTGCTTTACGTACAAATTCTGTAGGCAATTAAGGAATGTCAAGTTTGTTTTTTTCCCGGAGAGAGAGAGAGAGACGGGGGTTGAGGGTGTGTGGTTGTTTGTGTTCATTTATCGGTGAAACAGCGCTGTTGTGTTAAGACCTTAAATTAATCAAGAGACATGTTAAGACAAGCAAGCACGATTCCATTGCGAATTTGTCTTTTAATGTGTGTGTGTGTGTGTGTGTGTGTGTGTGTGTGTGTGTGTGTGTGTGTGTGTGTGCATGTTGCGTGTGTATGTGCATGTGTGTGTGTGTTTCAAGATGGCGGATGATGTAATCGGGTCTATCCTACTGAGTACTACCATCGCCCTCCTGGCACGTTCACACGTCGTGGCAGTCGTGGACAATGCAACGTCAAAGGGGGGGGAGGGGGGAGGGGGGGGGGTGAAAACTTCAGCAGCAGCCGTGAAGTTTTCATTGAAGAAATGGCGGTGCTCTGTCCATCTATCCAAGACTTCTTGCTCTTCTGTAAGGCATATGCCAGACTTGCTTTGGATCATGGAGACCTTGGGCTGTTTAACACTTGTCAGCCGCTTCACAGTCTGGTAGGCCTTCTTGCTGTTGTTCTTGTTCAGACTGTTCTCTATTTCCTGGTTTGTTCTCCTATCCAGTTGTCCTTTGCTGTGCGCATGCTTTTTCGGATGTCATTGTTGATTTTTCGGTAGGCATCAGCTCCGTGTGAGGTGTTCTTTTTCTTCGTTTATCACACAGATCCAAAAGTTCAGGTGTGATCCACTGCTTCTTCTTTGGCCCAGTGATGCCGTGCTGACATCACCCTTGTTAGTCGCCTCTTACGACACGCTGGGAAACGTTGGGTCTATTCTATTCAGCGCCCGAGCCCACTCTTACGAAGGATAAATTAAAAAATAACAGCTCAGGTCGGACCGTGATCTTAAGGTGGTGGCTTAGAGGCTACTTGTTCCAACTCATTTGTCCAGTTTGTTAGTGCACGACACGTTTATATACCTAGGTTTTATGCGAAGTGGGAACTGTTGCCTGTATGAAATGATTAGCGTTCAGACTACTAATTACTTCCCGTGTTCGAGCAGAATACCTTGAGTCTGTTTTTTAAAATCATTATTTTCTCTATATCGGGTGATGTTTCATTGTATTTATAATGTGCATCAGAGAACCTGAATAAATTTGCAAAATGTGTGTGTGTGTGTGTGTGTGTATATGTGTGCTGGTGTGTGTTTGTGTGTGGGCATGTAGAAACGACGTTCTGATGACACACACATGAAACTTCAC
>CM072516.1:47562591-47570091 GCA_036898135.1 Oncomelania hupensis | reverse complement strand
GGTAACACTGAAGGCACTCCACCAGCCGGTCACTGTACAATAAAGGCATCCCATGCAAGGGACGCTAAGGCTATATTCTAATTTATCAAACCCCAGTTTACAAAAACAAAATAGAATACAAACATCATTATAAAATATCAACAAAACACGTACATATTTAATGCCTACATTGCTAAATAATAACATCATAGGAAGCCCTAGTCACCATTTGGAATAAAAAAAATCTGCTGAAACAACCCCAGTGGTAACACTGAAGGCACTCCACCAGCCGGTCACTGTACAATAAAGGCATCCCATGCAAGGGACGCTGAGGCTATATTCTAATTTATCAAACCCCAGTTTACAAAAACAAAATAGAATACAAACATCATTATAAAATATCAACAAAACACGTACATATTTAATGCCTACATTGCTAAATAATAACATCATAGGAAGCCCTAGTCACCATTTGGAAGAAAGCGTCCAATAGTCCCATGATACAACAAATCTCACACACAAATGAGGAGTTTTGTCCCGGAAGAGTTTTCAAGAAAAAAGGTAGGTGACTGGTCTAGTGAAGAAGAAGATAGAATAGTAGATTGATAGAACAGAATAGGAATGAGAAAGAACAAATGAGAAAGACAGTGGGAATTTAAAGCACTAAATTCCCAGAAATTTAAGAAACTATTTATACGGAAACCCCCGGCACTCCCACGGAGGGTAAGAACTAGGAGTAAGATATCCATTAATATTGCAGAATAAATGAAGGAGGTAACTTCGACTCCACAAACGCTATTCCCTGACTTAATGACATCTATCAGTTAGTTAGTCAGTAAGTCAAGCAGTCTGATAAATGTAGCTAGTCAGCCAGAATTTTTAACTGCCTGCGTGTGTGTGTATGTGTGTATGCATGTGTGGCAAGTAATATTACCAACACGAAAATCTAAAATTTTCAGTTAAAAAGCCCAAAACCCGCAGACAAAAAAGCACCACAAAAAAGTTTTGAAAACTCCAAGAAAGAAAGAAGAAGAACAACAAAAAGATGGTAGCAATAAAGTCCATGCAAATGTAGGCTACCCGCATTACAAAACAAATAATGACGGTCTTCACATGCATTAGCAGGGATGCATACATACATACCTACACAATGCGTCGAAGAATTGCAAAACTTGCAGGAGCGCTTTTATAGACATTAAGAAAATTTAAACAAGGACAGCAGCGGTAATCTTGCACGTAGGCGACATTTCCATAAACAGGATAATAGCCTTCGGGAGAAAATAATGTGTCGTAGAATTTCGAACTAGGTTAAGCTACGTGACCTGGTACGACAAAGGTGAGCGAGTTCACTGATAGAACCACCGCTGTAGTTGAAATGGTAGACTGGCACCCCGATGACTCCGGTTCGAATCCCGTAGTAGGTAAGATTTAAAAAATGACCCCCTTTCCATCCTAGCAGTATGATTGCTCAGGTGGTTCATTGGTGAGGTAGGTCCTCCCTCCCCCTCCCACCCCCCTCCCCATAGCCCTGTTTTCTGGGATAGCTATCCTCGTCGGTCATATCGCCAATGTTGATTAGGTGAAATGATACTTCCATGATCCCTCATTTTGACTGACACAATGACAGTCCTTTTGAAATTTGTTTGGATAATACTTGTCAGCCATGCGGGCAAAATGCAAGTTAATGCCATATTAGCGAAAGCGAAGCAGCCGCAGAAAAGCTCCACCCAGAACGAAGAGGGGAAGGGAGGAGTGCGAGCGGGGTGGTAGTGGTGTGTCCATGGGATAGTACACAAAATGGTCTTCAAGGCTAGGGTAGGATGCGTGTTGTATAAGGAACTCGTCCCGTGTTAAACATAAGCGTCATGTTGTTTCAAAAGTCAGTGAGTGCGCGTGCGCGGGCTGGACTTCCGGTTTCTGCACTCTCATAAGGAGACTAGGGGCACTGCGGTGCCGAAGCATCAGGGTCAACGAAAGCGGTCTCCTTATTCTAACTTTGAATTTGTTATAACCCAAAGCCAAACCACAGGCCTCGTCATTGATTTCATCGAAGATGGAAACTCCCATTTTTGAAAAAAAAATTGAACTTACATGATTTTGTATTTATTTATTTATTTATTTATTTATTTATTTATTTATTTATTTATTTATTTTATTTACTAGTTCTTATATAGCGCTTTTCCAGCTCAAGGGCTACTCAAGGCGCTGGTCGATACAGGATTTATCTCAAGCAGTCACACCTTTGGGGCGCATAGTCTGACGCACAGACGACTAACCACAATCCTGGGCTACCTGGGATGGGGAGAAGGGACCTAGTGCGTGCTGGGTGTATTTGTGTAGCCGGCACTCACCCGTCTAGGACATGAGCGTCAGGATCTGTTAAGTCCATGCGATGGAATGCGTGCGTGCGCAGACTGGACCTCGGTTTATACTCTCACCCGGCAGCCGTACTGGTGACTGCAATCCATTCTTTTTAAGCTATGGATTGTAGTGAACCTTTTATGTCCTCCCTTTCTTACTTTCATACTTCATTGATTCATTGATTAAAAAAGAACTTGGTTAAAATAAAAGTTTCCAGGGTGGATATGTAATCTATAAAGTTACTTTACTTCCAATGCACTTTTTATGGAGGGAAAAAAATCCATGGTCATTTTAAAGCATAAAGTTATAATGTTCATTGATCTTGCGTACTTTCCATGCGTCATGCAGTGCTCTAGGTGAGTGGTTTCTTTTTTTTGTGCCAGATTTTATTTGAACTCCTTTAAATAAAGGTCCATTTCATTTGCTCCCACTAACTGGAATTCCTTACCAGTTCAGCTAGGCCACTCACCGATTGTTGCAATGATTCCGCTAAAATATCAGTTCTTATGGTTCGACTTTGTTCGTACTTATTTATTTAATTCTGAGTATAAACTGTCCTGGTTAAGTACTGTTGGTTCGCTGCTAGATGATCATGGACTGTCTTTCGTAGGGTTACGAGGCTGTAAATACTCGATAACTTATTTTAAGACCAGGGTCAAACGACGCTTCAGAGACCAGTTCTTGCAAATCTGGCATCAGGATGTATTCGATCATAATACTTGTATTACGTATAAGAACTTCTTTTTCGAGGATTATTTACTTTTCTTGTCTTTTATCGGGAAGAAACATATTGAAATTTAGACTCAGCTGTCACAAACTACTAATTCAATCACCCAGAGGAGGGAAGACAAACTGTGTACTCTGTATGATTTGGACGAAGTAGGTGTTGAATTTCATTATCTGTTGAGATGTACAAATCCTGTACTGAGTGTTAACAGGCTTTCTTAAGTACCTCATAACTTCAGGAATCACCCGAATGCCTATAAGTTAAACTAGCTAATGAACTCTAAATCCAAACGCAGCTTGTCTGGTTTAATCCGTTTTATAGGTATCACTTTTTTTTTACCTTTTTCAATAGTGATTCAGTTCTTTTTTTGCTTTCATTTCGAACTATGGTCTTGGTTGAGATCTACGTGTATTCTTTTTTGGGATTATTTTTTCCTCGTGTCTGTTACTTTTCTTTAATATTATCGATTTGTTTATTTACGTATTTTTTTTCTGGATTTGGTGCTCCTATGTTAACTGGGGTTACCTGAGATAAGAGACTTATTGAATACCGTTTGAGGGTGTTGTTTGAAATAAAAGGACGAAGTTCCAAAGTTCCAAAGTTTCAAAAGTTTCAAGAACAATCTAAAGACTCATCTCTTCACCAAAACATCTGTAGCTGTTGACGTTCTTGCTCTTTGTAGCCCACCGATGGAGTCAGGCAGGCATGTAGATTAACGTCCCCGGACACACTTGGCATATAGGGGACTTAACCGTTGGAGTGCCGGGGTTTTCTGTATAAATAGTATCCCCATTTTGTGAAAATTTAGTGCTTTAAATTACCCCTATTTCTGTCATTATCATTTGTTCTTTCTCGTTCCTAATCTGTCCTATCAATCTGCTATCTTCTACGCTAGACCAGACAGCTACATTTTTTCTTGAAAACTCTCCCAAAACTCCGCGTTTGTGTATGGCGTCTGTTGATTCAGCTTGGTGATTTTGGACGCTTTCTGCCAAATGGTCACCAGGACTTTCTTTAGTATTATTATTTAGCAATGTATGCATTTTATATCCGTGGGTTTTGTTAATATTTTATAATGATGTGTATATTCTATTTTGTTTTTGTAAACGGGGGTTCAATAAATTAGAGTACCGCCTCACCGTCCCCTGTTTTGGATGCCTTTATTGTAAAGTGACCAGCTGGTGGAGTGCCTTCAGTTTTACCATTATGGTTGAGTCAGCAGATCTTTAAAAATACGGATCAAAGGTGAACTTCTTTCAACCAAGTTGTGGTCCTGATTCGGCTCTTTGAAGTCCGCTGGACCATGTAAACAATTACTAACTAACTAATTGTTCTTCGTGTCTCCATTTGTCCTCTCTCTCTCTCTCTCTCTCTCTCTCTCTCTCTCTCTCTCTCTCTCTCTCTCTCTCTCTCTCTCTCTCTCTCTCTCTCTCGTCCCAGCCCCATAACACCTGTGGGCGGTGGGGAATGGTGCTCGAAAACATACAGATTGATTGATTTTCTTATTGAAAGCTTACTGAAGTATATTTGATATTGGACTTGGAAAAAAAGAAATGGACGTCAGACATAAAATTTGTATTCGCTTGAAATATTGCAAGAATTTGCCTTGCGGGTCAGTGAATAATACAAAACATTAACACTAATTTAGATATATTCACTCATATTCCACAAAACATAATACTCGACACAGGTGCGTGCCGTCAGCAAGCAAAAAGCACATAAACACACACTCGCACACGGAGTTCCATCAAAAGGTAGGCCGATGGCAGAGTTTGTGTGCCTTGTCGCCCGTTAGTCGAGGGAAGGGGGAGGGGGGGAGGTGCCACGACTGTGTTTGAAGGACTATCGGTGCCGGCGACAGCAGTAATCGGGTGCCGGGGTTATAAACGCAACTTTCAGGCCAGCGACGAGCAACTTTCAGTCTCGCGACAAGGTGCGCGGGTTATGAGCCCCGATTACTGCAGTCGCCGGAACCGATAGTCGCTCAAACACAGTCGTGGCACCCCCCCCCCCCCCCCCCTCGACTAATGGGCGTCAAGGTACACAAACTCTATATTCGTCCTACCTTTTGTTGGAACTCCCTGTGCGGGTGTGTGTTTGTGTGCTTTTGTTTGCTGACGGCACACACCTGTGTCGAGTATTATGTTTTGTGGAATGTGAGCGAATAGACCTCAATTATTTTTAATGTTTTTATGTTCACAGAAGGCAAATTCTTGTAATATTTCATGCGAATGAATGTTTCATGCCTTATGTCCATTTCTGTTTTCCAAGTTTAATATCAAATATATTTGAATAAGCTTTCAGTAGGAAAATCAATCAATCCGTTGTCGCCATAAAGCTCTGCTTATTTACTTTTTATTCTCTCTCCCTCTCTCTCTTCTAGATAAATCTGCTTAGTTATAGGCTTTAAATTGAGCTTCTGCACTAGCAATTTGTATGTCTTGTACTTCCAAATACTAGGACTCAAAGGCTGACTCTTTTTTTGGGCATAGCCAAATAAAGGGAATTTTTAAACACTGCAAATGGTGAGTAAATCATAAAAACCAAAAACAAAAATAATACTTTAATGTAAAGTAAGAAAAAAAAACACTATTAAAAGTAATTAGCAATCAACCTAACCAAAAACAACACGCAATCACACACACAAACACACACACGCATGGTTCCTGCCATGTTATGCAGCAAAATCAAAATCGAAAGTAGGCGGAAGCCACGGGGCGACGGGATTGATATCACGAATAGTGCTAAAAATAGAACAGGTTGAGCCACTTCCAAGTCTCACGCTCGCACCCATTAGGCGGCACAGCTCGGTTGACTTCACAGAGGCGTCCGGACAGAACGTCGTTCGACTATTGGTAGCGTTTCTCATAACCCCGGCCCAGGGCTCATTATCCGCTCATTTTGTCGCGAGACTGAAAGTTGCTCGTCGCTGGCCTGAAAGTCGCGCTCATAGCCCCGGCCCCAGTCTTCCCCAGTGGGTGCAACCCAGAAAAGAAAGAAATGAATATATCCATGCGCACCCACGCACCTCCCGCTGCCCCACACCCCCTCATTCTTCTACCCCCCCCCATTCTCCCCTACAAACACACATATTCTTTGACAACGTGGTCCTTCCATAGAACCTAATTGTGACTGACCTTGATCTTTTCCTGGTCAAAGCGGGATCTAGGGCAGCTGGTCTTGCTGCCGGACTCCTGGCCATTGGTGGTCCCTCCCGTCATCCCCCTGCTGTCTCCCTTCCTCCCGCTATCCCCTCGGTTGATGCGCACAGAGTCGTTACAGCTGCTGCTGCTCTCCGCCACCACGATGTCCAGCCGGGAGTAACTCACGTTCATCTGTTTTTGGTGAATAAACCATGATAATTAGCAGCAGAAGCTGTACTAGTAGCAGCAACAGCAGCAGTATCATCATCATAATCATTACCACCACTACCATCACCACCATCATCATCATCATCATTACCACCACCACCACCACCACCATCACCATCATCATCATCATCATCATCATCATCATCATCATCATCATCATCATCATCATCGTCGTCGTCGTCGTCGGTCGTCAAGAGACAAAGTAAAACCAACAAAATGACACATTATGTTGACTTAATACCGTGTTTATGTGTCGTCATAAAAATCATAATGACGTCATCAAACACTGTAGCGACGTTAGCCAAAACGTCATCACATACACGTAGATTATGATTGCTTACAGCTACAGATAACTTCATCATTGGACCACAGCAAGTAAAATTATTGCATCATCAATGAAGTAATACAAAAAAAATCAATACTTCATGACGTCATCAAATGAATTAGTCCTCACCTGCTGGTTATGGTTGTTGTGAGCGGCGTGGCTCAAGGGACCGACACTGTTCTGGATGTCGGAGGACGAGGATGTGGAGATCTCAACCGAGCGTGGACGCCACGACCTCACACTAGCAGGGAGGACGGGGCTTCGCTGACTGTTTGGAAAACACAAAATCAATCAATCAATCAACTTAAACGCAATTGGAAATAGGATGGATTGAATTTTGTTTTGTTTTGCCTAAGTCCTAAACAAAAACGTCTAGGCGGTGACACCCACAAAAAGTGACACATCGGGGCAATAACGCATAGAGTCGCTCCCCCCTTTCCCCTCACTCCAGTTCCCAATTTCGACGTTAATAAAGTTCGTTAAAATGAAATTTGGTAACCGAAATGTTCATTAAAGTTGTTTTTGAAAAGCCATTAAATCTCAGCGGAGGATGTTAATGCTGCTCGTAAGTCGATAGTCCTTTTATTCCGTTTCCTTCGCTATATACGCAAAAACGCACACGCCCTCACAAACACACACCCACACACCCGCACACACACACACACACACACACACACACACACACACACATTACTTTGGTCTTGTTTCGTTGTTAGTGTCCTTTCACTCAAAGTATT
>CM072516.1:47517591-47557591 GCA_036898135.1 Oncomelania hupensis | reverse complement strand
ATGAAGTTCGACCTGGACAAACTGCAAGACCCGGAGGTGGCAGAAATATTTCAGGACACAATTGGAGGGAAATTTTCACCACTGCTCATTTTGGGAGCTGGTCAAGTAGATGTCAACACCATGACCACCACCTTCAACTCAGCTGTGACAGATGCCGCCACTGAGATCCTTGGCAAGAACCGGCCAAAGAAGAAGCCGTGGATCACACATGAACTTTTGTACCTGTGTGATAAACGAAGAGAGATGAAAAAGGAAAAGAACAACTCATAGGGAGCTGATGCCTACCGAAAAATCAACAATGTCATCCGAAAAGCACAGCAAAGGAGAACTGGATAGAAGATCAATGCCAGGAAATAGAGAACAATCTGAACAACAATAATAGCAAGATGGCCTACCAGACTGTGAAGCGGCTGGCAAGTGTTAAACAGCCCAAGGTCTCCACGATCCAAAGCAAGTCTGGCATATGCCTTACAGAAGAACAAGAAGTCTTGGATAGATGGACAGAGTACTGCTCTGACCTTTACAACCACACACCAAACGGAAACCCATCAGTTCTAGCATGTTCAAAGAAGAAGAAGAAATCCTCCCAATTCTCCGAGAAGGAGCTGAGTCAGCAGTGCAGTGGCTGAAGAAATGGAAGTCAGCGGGAGTGGACAACATACCCGCCGAACTGCTTCAAGCAGGAGGAGAAGCGATGATTGACGCCCTCACCGTTATCTGTAACAAGATCTGGCAGAGTAGGGAGTGGCCTACACCATGAACTAAGTCGCTTGTCACCACTCTTTCCAAAAACGGTAACCTTCAAGAGTGTGAAAATTACCGCACCACCAGCCTCATCGGCCATCCCAGCAAGGTCCTCCTGAAAATAATACTCAACAGGTTGAAACCCCAAACTGAACAAATCATAGCTGAAGAGCAAGCAGGAATCATGGCAGGGCGAAGTACCAATGAACAGATTTTCAACCTCAGAATAATCTGCGAGAAATACCTACTGCACCAACAACATCTATGTCATGTGTTCGTAGACTTCAAGAAGGCGTTTGACCGAGTCTGGCATGCAGCTCTGTGGACAACCATCAGAGTGTTCAACATCAACCCTAAATTATTGAAGTCATCAAAAGCCTGTATGAAACTGGTTCAGAACAACAATCGGTGTGCGTCAAGGATGCCTAATCTTTCCAACACTCTTCAACATTTTCCTAGAGCGCCTCGTGTCAGATGCCCTTGCAGAACACGACGGCACAGTCAGCATAGGGGGTAGAGCAATCTCCAACATCTGTTTTGCAGATGACATTGATGGATTGGCTGGAGAGGAACAAGAACTTGAACAGCTGGTACAGAGGCTTGACACCACCTCCAGAGCTTATGGAATGGAAATAAGTGCAGAGAGGACCAAAATGATGACCAACAGCACCAATGGCATCAACATGGAAATCAAAGTCCAAGGCCAATCCCTCAACACAGTGCATACTTCAAATATTTAGGAGATATTGTATCAGACAATGGGTCCCGACAGGAAGTCCTCTCCAGGATCGCACAAACAACTGCTGGCCTGGCAAAGTTGAAGCCCATTTGGACTATTCGTCTACATTCCAAGGTAAGACTGCTGCGCTCTCCTGTCATCTCCACCTTCCTATATGCTTGCGAAACATGGACCCTCACAGCAGATCTACAACGAAGAATACAAAGCATGGAGATGAGGTGCTACAGAAGACTTCTGGGCATTTCCTATACCCAGCAAATCAACAACGACGAAGTCCGGCAAGCCATTGAACAACACGATGACCTGATCACCGTGGTGAAGAAACTGAAACTCCGATGGTGTGGCCACGTCACCAGATCATTAGGCTTGCAAAGACCTTCTTGCAAGGCACAGTGCAAGAAGGTAGAAGAAGACGGAGACCGAAAAAGAGGTGGGAGGACAACATTCGAGAATGGACTGGCTTGACACTGAGCGAAGCCATCAGGGTTGCTGAGGACATATAAAGATGGAATACGCTGGTTAAGCGATCATCTGTGGTGCCCCAACGACCTCCGAGTTACGGGACAGGATAGGATAGGATTATTATTATTATTATTATTATTATTATTATTATTATTAGTAGTAGTAGTAGTAGTAGTAGTAGTAGTAGTAGTAGTAAGGGTCATTCTCACTTATTAACAATATAACACTTCAAAACAAAGTGAAACTTTCAGCTAAAACTCCTATTCTGTTTTACATAAATCCATAGCATTCGGTCACTTTCTCGCTTACTTTCAACATAAAGTAATACACACATATCATGCACAATTTACGCATACCGAGCTCCCCCTCTTCCCCTCTCCCCCCTCATCTCCCTCTAACCAGGACCGCCACCGGCCAAACCGCATAACCCCACACAGCCGCCGATCCTGCAAACTCATAAATCCGGCAACCGACTATAAATCCAGCCATCTAACCCATCTCGACATCAAACCTACGCAGATATTATTATTATTATTATTATTATTATTATTATTATTATTATTATTATTATTATTATTATTATTATTATTATTATTATTATTATTATTATTATTATTAATATTATCATCATCATCATCATTATCATCATCATCATCATCATCATCATCATCATCATCATCATCATCAGCAGCAGCATCACGTAGTTTTCCTAACAAATAAAGAGAGTTAAAAAAACTCGCATCCACGAACGGGTATTGCGAGAACCTTGAATGGTTATGAAACGGGATGAACAACGAAAAAGTGCATCCTTTAATACTTTGGAAGAAGAGTGTTGCAGGCAAATAGAACGCTCATCTACTTGCCCCAACGCTGAAGTGGTCGTTCACCACGGAACCTCAGCCTGATCGACACAACATGCAACTCAGTCCTTAGCCCTAGGGGATCACACAAGTAATGGGAACTTTAGAACTTTCCCTCTTCTCCAGTTGCCGGTATACCTAACCCAGACTTCCAGGCTAGAATGCCGGAAATGGCGTAGGTCTACCGGAAATGACGTAGGCTTGCCGCCCTGCCCTAATGAAGCTGGGATAAAAGAGATCTGGGATTTTCCCGACAAATGGGAGAAGTCACTTGCAGGGCTATAGCGCAGATCAAGATCCTCGCATTCTGCAGTATAGCGTTTGGAAAGTGCAGATGCTTGGAGCAGGTCTTTACCTCAGTTCAATAGCTTCGTCGTTTAAAGGGGCCCAAGTTGAAGGCATTTGAAGGGGCCCAAGTTGAAGGCATTTGTTACATTTGACGAAAACGGGTTCAGCCTAAAATTGGCGTTGTTATTACAACAACAACAACAACAACAACAACAACAACAACAACAACAACAACAACAACAACAACCACAACAACAACAACAACAACAATTTGTTGCTCAAACCTACCGCTAAAGTTTGAATTTTCCATTTCCGTTTCCGTTCTAACAGGGAGTGATTTCCGGTACGCTCTACGACCTACTAGATGTTATTGTTAGCGCTAGACAGGTAACTAGCGGTTCCAATTAATAGGCACAAAAACTACGGAATTTACTGATTTAAAAAATAACTAAGCAAGCTCGTTTGTTTCAGTGGGGCAACATTCACTGTGCATTTTAAACGGATAGTGTCGAAGGGTTGTGGTGAAAGTGGTTCACTTTACGTTAGGGTTGGGTTGCACGAGAAATTATTCTCTTTGCAAGTTCAGATCTCGATTCAGACGTGTATCGACACGGTATGTCGATACGGATTGCTGCGTCTAGATTTATCGACTATACTAACATTGTACTCGTTCTAGCAGAAGTTAACATAACATTCGCAGAAATTCACATAGCACTAGCAGAAAATTAGCAGAGCACTAGCCGAAATTAACAAAAATGCTAGCAGAAATTGCCGCAGTGCTAACAGAAAGTAACACAGCGCCAGCCGATATTAACATAACATTAGCAGACAGCAACATAACATTAGCAGACAGTAACATACAGTAACATAACATTAGCAGACATTAACATAGCATTATTTTTTATTTATTTATTTTTTATTTTTTGCAGTTTATTATCCTTTCTATCGGGTAATTCTGGGCCGCCTCCCCTGGGGAAGGCGTAGTCGCAGCCTGTGGCGCGCCCAAACCCAACCTACCTAACATTATTTGTGGGATTTTTTTAAATTTTGCTGGGGGAGCAAACCGGAGTACCAGGAGAAAACCCCCGAGACGTTGCCCGAGTCGAAAGTAAATAATATTCGGAGAAACATAACGCCTAGATGCTGGATCGAACCCACACCTGCTAGGCGCCATTGGTTTCTGGCTTGTGGACAAGGCAAGTTAGTCCCGCCTTAGCCCACTTGGCCACAACGCTCGCTCATTAGCACCCATTAACACAGCATTAGCAGGTCTTAACGCAGCATGAACAGAAATTAACAGAGCATAATTATGAATCCATTAGCATAGCAAAAGCAAAACAGGCAGAAGTGAACATTCTGCTGCCAAGAATCTCGTTTTCCCTCCCCTTTTCCGCCCGATTATCCCAGGTGTAACTGACCATCCCCGTGACCACAGACCCATCTGAAAGGTTACTTTCTACGGCATGAGAGTCTACCGTCGTCTCGCTCAAAGGGTCAGCCTTCCCTGCCTCGTCCACACTCTCAGCCCTAAAGCAATTTCAAACTGAACCCTGAGCTTGAGAAACGAGATGGATTGACAATTGTTGCGCCAGAAAGCGAAAGCTTGTTTTTCAACAGTGCGTCCGTGCCTGTCCGGATTGGTCAGTTTGCGGTCCGTTTGTAAACCGCAGCAATTGCGAACAGTTACTGTATTCCTAATATTAAATTTTTATGAATGTATTAAAATAACACAGTTTTTATTTTCTTTTTTTATTATTTTTATTATGGCACACATGTGTGATAGGGGTGGATGAGCTGCGTGTGGGTAAGAATAATGAATATATCTCTAATATAATAATAATAATAATAATAATAATAATAATAATAATAATAATAATAATAATAATAATAATAATAATAATAATAATAATAATAATAACAATAACAGGCAATTTATACAGCGCTTTCCAAAATCACAAAGCGCTTTACACAAACAAATGTAAACACAACATGCGTACATTGGTCAATAACACGCAACCACATACACATCCCAACACCAAAAATAACAAACAACACTCACTCATGGTGCCTAAGAAAAGGCCTCTCTAAAAAGATGCGTCTTCAAGTTCATTTTAAAAGACGCTAGTGAAGGACTGTGACGGACGGACCGAGGTAGCGAGTTCCAGGTCTGAACGGAGAAGAAACTGAAGGTTCGACCACCGTGTCTCACCTTGTGGTATTCTGGTACACGGAACATCCTTTCATCTGCAGACGAGCGGAGAGACCGAGAAGGGACATAGACAGTCAAAAGTTCGGAAAGATAGCTAGGAGCAGTACCAGAGATGATGTGGTAGCAAAGACATGAGGTTTTATATTTAATTCGTTGTTCAACTGGGAGCCAGTGTAGTTCTTGAAAGAGAGGCTTGCAATGCTGTGATTTCCGTGCTTTAGCTGCAGAGTTTTGGACTTGCTGAAGAGGTCTAAGGACTTTCTGTGTGCAACCTACAAGAAGTGAATTACAATATTCCAATATAGACAGAATGCATGCGCTAACTAGTGTTTTTGTTGCTTTTTGTGTGAGATACTGTCGAATGGAGCTTATGCGTCTAAGTTCAATGTATGCAATCTGACAAGTTTTTGCAATGTGTTGCTGCATGGAGAGATCTATATATATTTGTTGTTGTTGTTGATGATGTAAGTGTTCGTTGTTATTTTTTAAAGTCGTTTATTTCGCATGTTTTTATCTATTCAAATGCGACAACAATGACTGTACGTAGTTCCTTTGATGGTAATAAAGATTTCTTGAATTGAATTCAATTAAGAGAAGTGCAATGCACTTCAAGTTACAGAAAGATAAAGAGACGGGTGTGTGTGAGTGTGTGTGTATGGTGTATATGTGGGGGGAGGAGAGGAGTGCGAGACTATGTAATTGCTTTCTTCTGTAATTGTTTACACGTGTGTGTGTGTCTGTATGTGTTATTCATGAATTGTGCGTGTGTGTGCGTGTGTTAAGAACGTTATTCATGGACTGATAATTAGTGGAACTGAAGTGACCTTTTGTTGGATTCCATCACAATGTGGATTTCTATATAATGATTGGGCTGATCATGCTGCAAAATTAGGTGCATTAAATATTAATTCCCTATCAGTCAAATTAAATCTGTCTTTCAAAGAAATTCAAAACAATATTGAAAATATTGCTCTACGGCAAACAGAATATTATTAAATTCAATTAAAACCAAATATTGTAAAAATGTAAAGTGCATTTGTGATGAACCTCTAACTCTAAAACATATATTATTTGATTGTATTCAGATTCATCCTCTTTTGCCCCTTGATGTAAATACTATAACATCAGTTAAAAACATTAGCAATGAATTAAGTGTGGGATTGGCAAAAGCTTTAATCAATTCTCCAGTCGCTCGTTTTATTTAACTGAAATTGTTATTGTTCTGTTAGAGAAATTGTAATAGTCCCTGTGTGTATGTATGTGTTCATCTATGTCTGTTTAAACGCGTGAATCTGTATGTATGGTCTTTATCATCTTGATTAAAAAAGACGTTAATAAAACAACCAACTTTACATGTGTGTGTGTGCGTGTGTGTGCGTGTGGGTGGGTGGGTGCGTGTGTGTGTGTGTGTGTGTGTGCCGCCCGCGCGTGTGAAGAGGATTCACAATGTCTAAAGTCTTTCCGTCGTTTTAAGTAGCAACAAATAAAGTTTCTTTGCAACAGTATATATATCATCCTATTCTATATCCTATCCTATCCTATCCTATCCCGTAACTCGGAGGTCGTAGGGGCACCACAAATGATCGTTTAACCAGCGTACTCCATCTTTCCATGCCCTTAGCAACCCTGATGGTTTCGCTCAGTGTCAAACCAGTCCATTCTCGAATGTTGTCCTACCACTTCTTTTTCGGTCTCCCTCTTCTTCTACCTCCTAGCACTGTGCCTTGTAGGATGGTCTTTGCAAGACCTGAGGAGAACTGGATAGAGGAGAACTGGACATTAATCATATTATTGTTATATTGACAATTCCATGGTCTCATAAACGTAAAATGCAAAACATTTAGTCCCCAAAAGGAAGGACAACAGGGAACAATCTATATATTTTGTTTCATTTTCCCCATGGACGCTTTTTAAAGATTGTGTAAATTAGTAACTGCAGAAGCAGCAACAGCAACATACACATTTCTTCTTCTTCTTCTTCTTCTTCTTCTTCTTCTTCTTCTTCTTCTTCTTCTTCTTCTTCTTCTTCTTCTTCTTCTTCCTCTTCTTCTTCTTCTTCTTCTTCTTCTTTTTCTTCTTATTCTTCTTCATCATCATCATCATCATCATCATCATCATCATCATCATCATCATCATCATCATCATCATCATCATCATCATCATCTTCTTCTTCTTCTTCTTCTTCTTCTTCTTCTTCTTCTTCTTCTTCTTCTTCTTCTTCTTCTACTTCTTCTTCTTCTTCTTCTTCTTCTTCTTCTTCTTCTTCTTTTTCTTCTTCTTCTTCTTTTTCTTTGTTTCTTCTTATTCTTCAACTTCATCATCATAACCTTCTTCTACCTACTCTTCTTGCTTCAACTTCATCATCATCACCTTCTTCTTCTTCTTCTTCTTCTTCTTCTTCTTCTTCTTCTTCTTCTTCTTCTTCTTCTTCTTCTTCTTATTCTTTAATAAAATCAATGATAAGTACCGTTCTTTGAATGTGCAGCCAGCTCCTAGTATATAAAATAAAGTAAGCCATCACACACATTTTACCCAGCCAGACACGCACGTGCACGGCCCTGCATACACGCACATGCGCAACAAAAGCACGCACATACCCTTATTCTAAACACGTGCACAGACATGGATGTACACACAGAAACACACAAACACTACACAAACTCTCTCTCCCTCCCTTCCTCCCCCGCCCCCCCCCCTCTCTCTCTCTCTCTCTCTCTCTCTCTTTCTCTCTCTTGACACTGGTTCATTGGTAATGAGCGAGATGGCAACAGGTACTCTGCCGCCATTTGTTGGCTAGACCGTCAATAGTGAAGTCCTGAAACTGCATACGCTCGTCACCTAGTATACACACTACAGTAATCGGTGACTTGAGCTTATAGCTTTCTCCGCCTCCTTCAACGCCAGGCCAACCACTCTTTCGTGCCGTTCAATATAGAGTCCTTGGAGTTCCCTACATCCGTTCAGTGCGCGAGAGAGTCTGTGTGAAAATGACACAGCGGTTAACTATCGGGTTGCCAGGTATAGTCGGATAAAGAAAAGCTCTGGGAACTTTTTTTCTAGGCCAGCTTGATGAGAGTGCCTATCGCCTCTCTTTCGCTGCTTTACCTTCCCCGGTCCTAAACACAGCCAGGTACCCGTTCACAGGTGGGGTGGACTGGGCTGGGATGTGTCGTGCGCTGGTTTCAATGTTTCGTGGTCGTTGGGTGGTCGCCTTCCAATCGTGGTCACCCATCAAAGTACAGTGGGTCCTCGAGTTACGACGTTGATCCGTTCGTTGGACGCGTCGTAACCCGAATTCATCGTAAGTCGGAACATAAGGCCAAGCGACCGGCCAATGTTTGTTGGTGTTTTGTAACGCGTCCCTATTATTGCGTTATCTATGTGAGAGTTGAATTTAACTAACCTAACTTTCTACTTATACGGGGATCGGGCATGACAAACCAAATTATAATATACAAGACATACAAAATAGAACCAGTCTCACTGCTGTTCAGAAAGGGTTTGCCATGCGCTCAAATAAATCACAATAAACTATAGCTTATCTTCATTTTATCCAATTTTAATAATCTAACTAGTATACATCATTCAAGCAACATAAAATTCACATGCACATAAACTCTAACTAACAATACAGAAAATGTTCAAATAAATTCATTTCATCTTACCTCATTTTTCCTCTCTTTTCCACTCTCCTTTCCTCCTTTGGGAAACTACTAATTCTTGCCCTAAAAATCAATCTGCCGTGAACTGACAAAACCGAGCAAGTCCACAAAACCTACTTTCGAGAAAATCGACGTTTTGTGTTGCGCTATATTACGCGATCGTTTCTGGAAGTTTAAGGGCATATTATAATGCAATTCCTCGATTTAAGAGTGCATACCTTGAATGTTAAAGAAATGTTTGATAGATTTAATGTTTTAAGACTATTTGTGGACTTGCTTTGTTTTGTCAGATTATTCTTGAGATAGATCTTTGTTGAGAACATGACAAAACCAAGCAAGTCACCCGCTTGGTTTTGTCAGTTTATTATTGAATTAAATCCTTGTTAAAAAAATTTACAAAACCAAGTAAGTCAAATCCGCTTGGTTTTGTCAGTTTATTATTAAGTAAATCCTTGTTTTCAAAATTCACCAAACCAAGTAAGTCCCATAGGCCGTTTTGTTTCTTTGTTAAAAAGTCTGACGAGATGAGTCACATAAGTTGGGTTTTGTAAGATGTGGGTGCGGCAGTTACAGTGAGTGTATATGTGTGCCTGTTTATTGTTTTTAGCCATTCTTCACTTAATATTCCTGGGTTGGTATGCAGGAGTCATGGGTTTTTTTGCTCTCCCTTCAAAATAATATTAGATGCAGCCAATTTAATTTTAAATATACAAAACTATTTTCCTTTCAGTTTCCTATTGTAGCGATCTTCCTGCCTTTACACCACGTGTATGTCTTGTATTTTGTTGCCCTGGTTGTGTGTCTGTAATATATTTGTTGCTGTTTGTTTGTGGGTTCGGGCACTGAATAGAATAGGCCCAATGTTTCCCGGCGTGTCGTAAGAGGCGACTAACAGGGGTAATGTTAGCACGGCATCACTGGGCGAAAGTCTTCTACACAGAAGTCACCGGCCAGGGCGAGGAACCTCACGTTGCTACAGGTTCAACGACCACGTGCTCGGGGCCAAGGCGAGCCACACTGTATTCGTGGATTTCGGCTGTGCCCAACAGCCTGGAGAGGATTGGGCACCGCCAGGTCCTTTTTTGCCCAAGACACACTACATGCATGATGACACTATCCACTAATTCCATACTGGATAGGTCGTCGCCCGGCTCAAGGACCGCGCCTTCCGTTGGCCACCAGGACGGAGGTGTTAAGCATGCTACTGATGGACAATTTAGCAAGATCCGCACGAGAAACAACATCGTCATAGGAACCTGGAATGTCAGGACCCTAACTGCGGATGGAAAATTAGAAGAACTGGCCCATGAGTTGGACCGCTATCGATGGAACGTTCTAGGCATTAGCGAACTGCGCTGGAAAGGCCTAGGTGAAACAACGACAGACAAAGGCCACAAGCTCTATTTCAGCGGTAGAGATGACAGGCACGAACACGGCGTTGGATTCTTGGTCCACAAGAACATTCTAGCCACTGTCATGGGTTGCCGCCCAGTAGACTCATTACCATCCGCCTGAGAGCAGCCCCTTTCAACATCACCATCATCCAGACCTATGCCCCAACATCAGACTATGACGACAGCGAAGTGGAGGATTTTTATGAAAATCTACAGGCGGTCCTTGACCAAGTGCCGAAGAAGGACATAGTCATAGTGCAAGGCGACTGGAATGCCAAGGTTAGCCAAGATGCGCACCACAACTGGGAAGATACATGTGGACCCCACTGCAACAACGAGACAAATGACAGGGGTCGGAGATTCTTGGTGTTTGCCAGATACAACAATCTGGTACTGGCAAACACGCTTGGTCTCCACAAAAACTCCAGACGATGGACATGGCACAGTCCCAGGGGGGGGGGAGCATCACAACCAAATAGACTACATCACGGTCAAGAAACGCTTCAGATCAAGCATCAACATTGGCAGGACACGCACTTTTCCAGGAGCAGACATCGGAAGTGACCACGATCTCTTGATGATGTCTTTCCGGCTCCACTTGAAGATAGTAAATACTGCACTAGACTGAAGTTCGACCTGGACAAACTGCAAGACCCGGAGGTGGCAGAACTATTTCAGGCCACAATTGAAGGGAAATTTGCACCACTGCTCATTTTGGGGGCTGGTGAAGTAGATGTCAACACCATGACCACCACCTTCAACTCAGCTGTGACAGATGCCGCCACTGAGATCCTTGGCAAGCACCGACCAAAGAAGAAGCCGTGGATCACACCTGAACTTTTGGATCTGTGTGATAAACGAAGAGAGATTAAAGAAAAGAAAGAAAAAGAACACCTCACAGGGAGCTGATGTCTACCGAAAAATCAACAATGACATCCGAAAAGGCATGCGCACAGCAAAGGAGAACTAGATAGAAGATCAATGCCAGGAAATAGAGAACAGTCTGAACAAGAACAATAGCAAGAAGGCCTACCAGACTGTAAAGCGGCTGACAAGTTTCAAACAGCCCAAAGTCTCCACGATCCAAAGAAAGTCTGGCATATGCCTTACAGAAGAACAAGAAGTCTTGGACAGATGGACAGAGTACTGCTCTGACCTTTACAACCATACACCAAATGGAGACCCATCAGTTCTAGCATGTCCCGAGAACAGAGAAGAAGAAATCCTCCCAATTCTCCGGGAAGAAGTTGAGGCAGCAGTGCAATCGCTAAAGAAAGGGAAGTCAGCGGGAGTGGACAACATACCCGCGGAACTGCTACAAGCAGGAGGAGAAGCGATGATTGATGCCCTCACCATTATCTGTAACAATATCTGGCAGAGTGGAGAGTGGCCTATACCATGGGCCCAGTCGCTTGTCATCACTCTTCCCAAAAAAGGTAATCTTCAGGAGTGTGAAAATTACCGCACCGTCAGCCTCATCATCCATCCCAGCAAGGTCCTCCTGAAAATATTACTCAACAGGTTGAAACCCCAAGCTAAACAAATCATAGCTGAAGAACAAGCAGGATTCAGGGCATGGCGAAGTACCACTGAACAGATTTTCAACCTCAGAATAATCTGTGAGAAATACCTACAGCACCAACAACACCTATATCATGTGTTCATAGATTTCAAGAAAACGTTTGACCGAGTCTGTCATGCAGCTCTATGGGCAACAATGAAAGCGTACAACATCAGACCTAAAATTATTGAAGTCATCAAAAACCTGTATGACAAGGCTACCAGTGCAGTCCTCCACAACAGCGCCATCGGGAACTGGTTCAGAACAGCAATCGATGTGCGTCAAGGATGCCTACTCTCTCCAACACCCTTCAACATCTTCCTAGAGCGCATCTTGACAGATGCTCTTGCAGATCACGAAGGCACAGTCAGCATAGGGGGTAGAGCAATCTCCAATCTTCGTTTTGCGGATGACATTGATGGATTGGCTGGAGAGGAACAAGAACTTGAACAGCTGGTACAGAGGCTTGACACCACCTCCAAAGCTTGTGGAATTGAAATAAGTGCAGAGAAGACCGAAATAATGACCAACAACACCAATGGCATCAACACGGACATCAAAGTCCAAGGCCAATCCCTCAACACAGTGCATAGCTTCAAGTATTTAGGAGCCTTTGTATCAGACAATGGGTCCCGACAGAAAGTCCTCTCCAGGATCGCACAAACAACTGCTGCCCTGACAAGTTTGAAGCCATTTGGAAAGACAGGACCATCATTCTACATTCCAAAGTAAGACTGCTGCGCTCCCTTGTCATCTCCATCTTCCTATATGCTTGCGAAGCATGGACCCTCACAGCAGATCTACAACGAAGAATACAAAGCATGGAGATGAGGTGCTACAGAAGACTTCTGTGCATTTCCTATACCCAACACATCACCAACGACGAAGTCCGACAGACCATCACACAAGCCATTTGACAACACGATGAACTGCTCACAGTGGTGAAGAAACGGAAACTCCGATGGTATGGCCACGTCACCAGATCATCAGGCCTTGCAAAGGCTATTCTGCAAGGCACAGTGCAAGGAGGTAGAAGAAGAGGGAGACCGAAAAAGAGGTGGGAGGACAACATTCGAGAATGGACTGGTTTGACACTGAGCGAAACCATCAGGGCTGCTGAGGACAGAGAGAGATGGAGTATGCTGGTTAAACGATCATCTGTGGTGCCCCTACGACCTCAGGGTTACGGGACAGGATAGGATAGGATAGGATAGTTTGTTTGTTTATTTCCACACCTCGTGGAAGTTGCCGCGTAGGCGGAAGATCTACAGGATCCTTCATGGTGGGCAGGAAAGTACATGAAGAAAACTCTTTTTCAAAAAGCCGAACACGTCCTTTGCTGACCGAAATTTCGTCATCATTTTCACAGGAAAATAATACTGCACAGCAGCAATAACATGGATTCTCACTGGTCCACTTTATCTTAAGGCGCTTTCTCATTGGTCGGGAGGACTTACTTTTCTTTGTCAGGTTATTGTGGAAAATGACGTCATCATGTCAACTCGAGCATCAGCCAGAGGATCGCCGAAACAAAATCGCAGGGGACTTGCTTGGTTTTATCAGTTTATTCCCCCACTAAAAATTTTTTTAACAAGGACTTACTCTATGATATCTCCAAATCTAAACATAGTTCGGATTTGATTTTTACAGGTAAGATGCGTCATTCTCTTGCAAGTTTGATGGAGCAAAAAACTCATTTTCGACCTTAGGTGGACTTACTCGGTTTTGTCAAATCACGGCAGCAATCTTAACTCACTGACTAACTCACTGACTACTTACCATCTAAATTCTGCACCCACACCAATTTCTAAGCATTGTACACCCTACACTTTATATTCTATATATATTCTACAATTACTATAAATTCTCTCATGCTCTTAGACACATTATGAATTAAAACACTCTAAAGGCTACAACCTAGACAAGATGGAGCCTCGTAGAACAGAGTTGTTCTAGGTCTGTCAGAAGCAGGAGATCAGAGATAAGAGCGAGATTCCCTTGTCCGTCCTGGGTTTTATAGTACAAGTTTCTTAGGAAGCATCCCTCTACATAAGGTCATGCCTTAATTCCTACGTCATTGCCACGTGACTGACCGCACCCAAGTACCTATCACGTGGTCAAAACTAA
This sequence comes from Oncomelania hupensis, assembly GCA_036898135.1. NCBI lineage: Eukaryota > Metazoa > Mollusca > Gastropoda > Littorinimorpha > Pomatiopsidae > Oncomelania > Oncomelania hupensis. The sequence continues at coordinate 47,543,545 of CM072516.1, read as the reverse complement.
TCATGCTCTTGCACACAAAGGATGCCTGCACATGTGTATGCGTCATTGTCTGACTATGCAAACTATAAACTTTCCCGGCCAGTAACTGCTGACCAGGCGAATGTGTATCGCACGTGCCAATGTTATACTAACACTTGTACGTCTGACTCACTATTGTATCCAAGCCAGGCTAAGCAATTTTTAATCATCTCTTACCACTATCTTATTCCCCTGTACAATTTTTCCTCTAAGGTTATAATTCATATCTTCCTCTCTTGTACAACTTTTCCCTCAAAGGTTATAATTTCTCCCTTTTCAGATCGCTTTATAATGTTCATTTTAACTTCCATGGTGATGGCCTTCCTTTTCTTGGATGCACTACCATCAGAAGAGTCTGACTTACGTTTGGGAGCCATAACCAAGGGCAAAAAACGATAAAAACACGTGAGAGAGATAGACGGCGTAAACAACCAAAATGGCGTATGTACAGTGACTGAGCGTATGAAGCGACGCAAGCGTAGGAAGCGACGCCGTCTTCCCCGCCGTATGACCACAACAAAGTGTATTCTTCCGCCGCTCGCCAGAAACTAGCTCCCGTTTGTTTACGTCGCTTACGACGCTAAACCGCGTAAGACGGAACAACGCGTAATATTATTTATTATTTTAATATGGGGAGGAGCGTCGTAACCACAAAACAACGTAAGTCGAGACCGGCGTAAACCGAGGACTTACTGTATTAACCCTTCCCGACGTTGCTTAACATGAAACATTGCTACCGTGCGCTAAAACCACTACGATGCTGCGTCACAACTAGGGGGTGGGGGCGGGGTAGAGGTTGGGGGGTAATAAGTATAGATAACACTATTGGTCAGTTACTGGTAACACACATGCACACACAAGTATGTAGAACACCAAAACTGGATTTTACTAAGAATGTAGGAATCGGAAAGTGGTGTGTTTTTTTTACGGAAAGAACGCAAATTTCTTCTAAAAATGTAAGAATCTAATGCAAAATTGTCTCTTTCCGTCTCCAAAGATGACCTAGTTCGTCTCCTATAGGCGACGAAATAGGTCGAACTTTCTTGCAAATTTCCCCGAAAATTGACGGGTTCTTCTCCGTCCCGGATAATAGAGCACTCCCTTGTACTTAAACCACTCTCATGCACTACAACTGCACTCTCATGCACTAAAAGAGCACTCCTGTGCACTTAGAAAAAAGTGGGTGGCTGGAAAACAATGGGTGGCTAATACACACACCCACACCCACACCCACACACACATACACCCACCCACCCACACTCACACACACACCCACACCCACCCACCCACACACACACACTCACACACACCCCACCCACACACACACACACACACACTCACACACACACACACACCCACCCCCACCCCCACCCACCCACAACCACACACCCACACACACACACACTCACACACACCCCCACCCCCACCCCCACCCACACACACACACACTCACACCCACCCCCACCCCCACCCACACACACATACCTTTATCTTCTCTAACACTTTCAACATACAACCGCACTTCCTTCAAGCCACGTTTGAATTATTTGCGGGTTCTCGTGCACGTTATTTGCTCACCTGGGGAGAAAGAAAATGGGGAAGACGGGATAGAGGAAAGGGGGAGAAGGAGGGGAGGGGGGCAGTTCTATGTGCGGGTAAGATGAACGAATAGTAGATCTGTATATAATACATACCAGGTACCAATATATATGGCAGGCCTGTGAGAGAGAGAGAGAGAGAGAGAGAGAGAGAGATAGAGAGAGAGAGAGAGAGAGAGAGAGAGAGAGAGAGAGAGAGAGAGAGAGAGAGGTGTAAGTTTGCTATTCGTTCTTTATACACGAACATACAACTGCCTCCTGATCCCACTCAAAACATCATCTTCTTGTTTTTTATTGGGCGTGTAGCGCCCCAGGAAAGCATACTACAGTAATCCCAATGTTTTTACAGGCTATATTGATCAGCACTCAAAATGACTCAAAGAGTTGCTAAAGGCACTGATTACCCATAGCTAGCATGTACATCATCATCATCATCATCATCATCATCATCATCATCATCATCATCATCATCATCATCATCATCTTCTTCTTCTTCTTCTTCTTCTTCTTCTTCTTCTTCTTCTTCTTCTTCTTCTTCCTCTTCCTCTTCCACTTCTTCTTCTTCTTCTTCTTCTTCTTCTTCTTCTTTTACAAGGACAGTTCATGTCAGGTCTCTGAAGTGGTGTTTTCCATTCTGTGGTATCGACCGGTGATTTCACCAAATACAGATTTGTTTTGTCCGATCTCTTTTATTGTCCAAGGCTTAACATGCAGCCCTACGTCAAACCGACGTGCACGTTGTGTTAAGGAGGTGGCGAGAATATACCAACGATGAGCAGGGTCATATGCAGTTGGTAGAGCGTAAGTAAGCGTCGAGCTTGCGGTGTTTGGAGGCTAGGAGCCAGCCAGCCTCACCTTCAAAAGGACTGACCTTGACCACGCCCCCTGACAGTGAATGTCGCCCCACTAAAAAGAAATAGCTTGAAAAGAAAACCGGCTCTTTTGAAAGTATAATTATTTTGTACATTATTAAATTCCGTAGTTTTTGTGAGCCTTCTAGATCTAATAGCAGCCGCTAGATACCGCTTTAATGCTAACAAATATCATCTAGTAGATCGTAGAGCGCATTGGTGTACCGTTAAACAGGGGACATCACTCCCTGTATTAACAAAATGGGAAATTTTCAGTTTAGCGGTTGGTTGAAGCAATGAAAGCCCACTTTATCATTGTTTAATGGGATACAACATTCGAGAATGGACTGGCTTGACATTGAACGAAGCCATGAGGGTTGCTGAGGACGGAGAAAGATGGAGTACGCTGGTTAAACGATCATCTGTGGTGCCCCAACGACCTCAGAGTTATGGGATAGGATAGGAATGGGATACAACGCGAATTTTAAGGTAAACCCGTTTTTGCCGAAACAATAGACGCATGCTTCGACTTCAGGACCAGTAACCTGTCTCCAGACGTCCAATGATGTCACAAAGTAGTGCACCGACCTTCTCACGTTTTCGCTTCAGGATCTTTTGTGTAAGCATCGTGCTACACGGCAAAGGTCGATTTTGCTTCGATGCTTGAATCCGTGCACCTTGAAATCGCATCCACTAAGCCCGTTTACTGGAAAACAAGGCAAGAACCGTCGTTATAAAGTGTCCCAGCTTTATTCAGGAAAAGACGCAAACAGCCATCAAACAACTGCCATTAAAAAAGATCGTTCCAAAAACTCCATCCATCCTCGTGGCCATACCATCAGAGTTTCCGTTTCTTCACCACTGTGAGCAAAGTCATCGTGCTACCAAATGGCTTGTGTGATGGTCTGTCGGACTTCGTCACTGGTGATGTACTGGGTATAGGAAAGGCCCAGAAGTCTTCTGTAGTACCTCATCTCCATGCCTTGTATTCTTCGTTGAAAGTCTGATGTTAGGGTCCACGTTTCTCAAGCGTATAGGAAGATGGAGATGATAAGGGAGCGCAGCTCAATATCTCAATCGTGACAAATAGCTGACATTTCCCTGTATTTTGCAGGAGAGCATACGTTGGTTTTTAGCTCACAACTTGTTTAAAATAAACATTTTCTACTTTATTTATTTATTTATTTATTTATTTATTTATTTATCTCTTTATTTATTGTTCTTATATAGAGCTTTCCCAGCTCAAGAGCGGCTCAAGGCAGTTGCCAACACAATGAGGGGCCCACCGGCATTTGCTGTCTTGTGGCTCATCGTCTGACATGTCACCACAATCATGGCGACTATTCCATCTTTCTCTGTCCTCAGCAGACCTTATGGCTTCACGCAGATCTGGCTATACGGCCCCCCCTCCCCCCCCCCCCCCGGGGGTAGGAGCCTAACTTGATATTTGCTGTTTCATCATTTGTTTGTTTAATAAAAGGACAAAGTTCCAAAGTTCCAAAGTAAAAGCCAGTCCATTCTCGAATGTTTTCTTCCCACCTCTTTTTTTGGTCTCCCTCTTCTTCTGCCTCATTACACCGTGCCTTGCATGATGTCATTGCTTTAGTTGTTAAGAATTGTTGTTTATTTGGCATGCTTTTATTTATTCAAATGCCACCTCAGTGGCTGTACCTAATTACTTCGATTGTAATAAACATTGGTTGAATTCAATTGAATTGAACACCAGTGCACCAGGGGCCTGTTAATTTGTCGACATTCCAGGCCATCAACCTTGAAATGTGGAATCTTCAATGCTTCAATTGTTTTGCCGCTGCTTACTCGGCATGTAGACTACAGACAGACAAACCGACCGCCAGACAGACTAACCCACCCATCGACAACACGTTTCAAGATTGTATTATCCAGGAATATATGCAGTTAGAGAAGTCAAGATATCAATGTCAAGAAATGTTCATTCCCAACTTTCGTACATTCAGCTTCGCGTGCAGTTCATGCAACGCACCTCGCTTCCTGACAAACACGCGCGGGATCGCTCGCGCGCACACCCACACACTCACACGCACACACACACACAAACACACACACGTGTGTATGTATATATATATATATATATATATATATATATATATATATATATATATATATATAGAGAGAGAGAGAGAGAGAGAGAGAGAGAGAGAGAGAGAGAGAGAGAGAGAGAGAGAGAGAGAGAGAAAGAGATATGCACACACACACACACACACACACACACACAAACAGCTCTTGGACAGACGGGCATACACCCATACAAATTGTACACATAATCACTAGACATTGTTTTCCAAGCACTAAAACCCATCATTGATTTTTCGCAAAAGAATAAACCCCCCCCCACTCCCCTAAAAAAAACAACAGTTGATATGCATAGCAATAATAAAATGTAGATGGAGCGACTGGAAAGCAAGTGGTATTTAACTGTACCCCGAACGATCACAAACTAAAAAAAAGTCTTCATCTCAGCGCAAAAGTTCAAGATTGTTTACAGCAGGATATAAAATGTAATTATTAAGTAGTCACCATCAACTTCACAGAAAACCCGCCTAATGGCCTGTCTAAATTGGAAGGATCGAGAAGGTTCAAAAAACTTTTTTTCGAGGTTGTCAGATCCGGAATCTAGGTTCCTGAACCTTTATTTACAGGCTAGAAACCAATGGCGTCTGACAGGTATGAGATCGATCCTGCAACCCTATGAGCGTTATGTTTCTCCGAATATTATTTACTGTCGACTACGGCAAGGACTCAGCAGGGGTTTCTCCGGGTACTCCGGTGTGCTCCCTCAGCAAAATTTTAAAATACAGCTAATATTAGGGAAGTTGGGTTTGGGCGCGCCACTGGCTGCGTCTACGCCTTCCCAATGGGAGGTAACCCAATATTTCCCGGTAAAAAGGCACAATAAGGGGGTCAAAGATCAAACTCAAATCAAAATCAAAATGACTGTCATGCAATTTAAAAAAGAAAACGAAAAACGTACTACTACTACTACTACTACTACTACTACTACTACTACTACTACTACTACTACTACTACTACTACTACTACTACTACTGCTACTACTACTACTACTACTGCTACTACTACTACTACTACTACTACTACTACTACTACTACTACTACTACTACTACTACTACTAAATTTTAAAGCATAAATGAAGACAGTACATCATGTCCTGACTTGCCTCGCGTTATATCCAGACGCATTGAATAACTGCTATGCACAGTGTTAAAATAAGCCCACGGGGTTTACGAACTCTGGAATTAGATCTAGGAACTGTATTGTCAAGGTCTGTGAAGTTCTAACACTGTTATCATTGACTGAAAAGAAGTGGCCCAGTGATCCACGCTACAAACATGATGTTGGTGAGAGGCCTGGGGTTGATTCCGATGACTTCAGCAAACATTGGATTGTGTTTCAGTCTGTCGTATTTGCCTCTACTTCCAACCCGCGCGCTCCCCCCCCCCCCCCCTCCCCCCAAGACTCTCTAACGGTAACCAAAGCCCACTCATCACCAACCACCCATTAACCAAAAAAAATATCACCTACACTTATTCTCCCCTTCTTTTCCAATGAATCATCCCGACGATGTTGAAAATAAACATTATAATCTGAAGAGAGAGAGAGAGAGAGAGAGAGAGAGAGAGAGAGAGAGAGAGAGAGAGAGAGAGAGAGAGAGAGAGAGAGAGAGAGAGCAGCGGCGTAGGAAGGCTACATAAAAAAGTTGGACCGACAGCAGGAAAGAAAAAACCCGCAAAAGTCTTAGATTTCCATTTTATTATCATGCTACGCCTGTAGTCGGGGACGGCTCGTAAGGAAATATTGTCCGCTGTAAAACGCCAGGTCTAGTCCATGTTTGGGTGCAACGCGCTCGGGGCAAGATGCACATTTATTTTCCGATACTGCTGTTTTAGCTTCCCGTGCACAGCCTCGCAACTGACCTCCCAATTCTTTTCCATTTCTCAGCCAGTCCCCTAGAGGGCAACAACCACGGAATTAGGGGTTAACTTTGAAACCTGATCTTGCCCCGAGACGTATTGCTGTCACCTCAGAGCATGTAAACAGCTTTTTGCACGGAATGAACTCTGCTACAATAAACTACGAAGGCACCCCTTTAAAAAATAAAATTAGAAAACAATGAAAAACAAACAAACAAAATCACTGACATGGTAAGTACATGAAATTGGCGATCCTGTGGTTAATAGAAATTCAGGGATGAAACCTTTCACCTTAAACTGGATTCTGGTTGTGACCGGGCGATGACCTATGTTCCAGACAGTTCTTTGTTTTATTGTGGGTTGCATTTATGCCGGAACCACGGCATTGCTCCCGCTGTAGGTCGCGACCACATTTTGTTTCTGGTTACTTCCCCTTTCTCTTGGGGCCGAAGGATATGCATCTGCCTGATCTGATATTTAAGGCTACACTGGTCGTACTCTCCATAAGAAGCAAGTTCAGGGTGGTTGCAAAGTAACTCCCTATGGAACATTGATGAGAATTTTGCTTAAAACTGAAACGTACTGTGACCCTTTACAGTGGTAGAATTTCACAGTTACACTTGCTTTTGACGTCTTCGTTATGTCTTAGGTCAGCTGAGCTCGCTCAGGCGATTAAATAAATCAATCAACCACTCCGTTAAATCAACTACGGTTAAGAATTTTACGACAGTTACACAAAGTCATGTGGGTTATTCACAGAGACGCTGTGTATCATTTCTTTCTTTCTTTCCTGTTTTATCGTTCTTACATAGCGCGTTTTTTTAGCTCAAGAGCTGCTCAAGGCACTGGGCCGATGAAGGCTCTAACTCAAGCCTTCCGAGGTGCCCACTCGCGGCCTTGGGCGCATAGTTTAACACTCAGACGACTGAGCACAATCCTTGGCGACCGGGGATGGGGAGAAAGGAAAACTATACACTGAAACAACCATCAGACTAATAGCAGCAGTACGATGGCCAGTGCTCACTGCCAATGTTTATGTCCGGGCCACCAGGAATCGAACCCGCAACCTTTGTAACACGAGCTCATTGCTCTATCACCTGAGCCCTTATATCCCGGCCCGTATAGACACGGATAGTCTGAGAGTATGTCCTCTCGAAATGGCTGTAATCATTTTGCCCAACCATAACATCCATCCGACAGGTCCTTTAGCCATTCATATCCACTCCTTCCATATATCACTCCATCCATCCATCCATCCATCCATTTTAATGAATTAATAAAGTGATTAAACTAAGCTACTCACATAGGCACGGTAGCAACAGAGCGTCTGAGAGTCGATCCTTTGCAGATGACCCTGGCGATTCCCGTGTAGGCCACGGCCATGACGGTGACAGGAAGAAGAAAAAGCAGGACCAGCATGTAGATGTCGAAGGCCAGGCCCATTCCTGGAGAACGCCACTCCTTGATGCACCAGTAGCCCTTTCTGGCCACGCCCACTTCCACGTGCTTCTGCAAATTCAGAAGTAGAACTAAATATAAGGGGGTCGGGCCTGGTGGCATAGTGGGTAAGTCGCCGGTTTCCTATGCCGGAGCTCGCAGGTTCGATTCCCTCGAGGGGCGAACTTATGCGACTTAGGTACGAGCCTATTCAGGTCAACGAGGGTTCTCTCTGGGTACTCCGGTTTTCTCCCTCCCTTCAATAATAGCATTGAAATACAACCAATCTAAAAGTTTTCAAAATAAAAATGCGTCTTCCAGTAGCAATCTCCATGCCTTTACATCATATGTTTTGAGTGATTGATGCGTGTTTGTTGGTCGTTGAACCTGTAGTAAGGTGAGGTTCCTCCGCCCTGGCCGGTGACTTCTGTGCAGGAGACTTTCGCCCAGTGATGCCGTGCTGACATCACCCCTGTAAGTTAGTCGCCTCTTACGACACGCCGGGAAACGTTGGGTCTATTCTATTTAGTGTTCGAACTCACAGAACTTGTGCGTTGTGTGTGTGTGAGTGAGAGAGTGGGTAAAACATGTGAGCGTGTTAGTACAGATCGCCGCGCTTTGAGACTCATTGGTTATTAGGGGAAAAGCGCGTATGTATAGCATCGATTATCATTATATATTAGGGAGACAAGTCAAAAGGCTGCAGGAAATACCTGCAAAAGATGACCTATATACACATTGTTTCGCTATAACGCTTACTCAGGAATTATACTCGCCAACACATTAAAGTACACAAGGAACTATCCTTTCCTATCCTATCCTATCCCGTAACCTGAAGGTCGTTGGGGCACCACAAATGATCGTTTAACCAGCGTACTCCATCTTTCTCTGTCCTCAGCAACCCTCATATCTTCGCTTAGTGTCAAGCCAGTCCATTCTCGAATGTTGTCTTCCCACCTCTTTTTCTGTCTCCCTCTTCTTCTTTCTCCTTGCACCGTGCCGTGTGGGATGGTCTTTGCAAGGCTTGATGCTCTGGTGACGTGGCCATAACAATCGGAGTTTCCGTTTCTTCACCACAAGAAACTGATAACTCGGAATTCCCAAGGAAGTTTTACCATCAACGTACATGTATCAGACTGCAAGCCTTAAACTTTGTTAAAACTTAAACACTGTTAAGACTTTGGAGAACTGCATCACAGAAATTAAGTCATGGATGACACTCAACAAGCTTAAGCTTAATGACGATAAAACCGAAGCCCTCCTCATTCATAAGCACAACACCTCCTCCTCACTCTCGCCTCTCCCAACATCGCTTACAGTAGGGACAACAAACATTCAGTTCTCATCCACAGCAAGAAATCTCGGCTACATTCTCTCCGATGACCTGTCCCTCAACAACCACATCTCCAACGTTTGTCGCTCTGCATACACGCCCATACGCCAAATCAGCTCCTTTCGCCACTATCTTACAGTCACTGCCACCAAAACCCTAGTCTGCGCTCTCGTCCTTTCTCGTCTTGACTATTACAAACTCTCTGTTCTCTGTCACAACTTCTTCACAGATTCTTGTCCTTCCTACCTTGCTGATCTACTGTCTGTCTACTCCCCTTCACGCACTTTAAGATCTTCTGCTGACAATCGCACACTCAAGGTTCCCGTCACCCGCACTAAGACATACGGCCAACGTGCATTCGCTTACTCCGCACCTAAGCAGTGGAATTCCCTTCCCTCCCATATCCGCAACATACAATTAACACAAGCATTCAAAAGGGCCCTCAAAACCCACCTCTTCAAACTGCATTATTCAGACTGATTTGTATCCCGCTGCCATTCTCTCCTCTTTTGTCTCTGTCTGATCCGTAAGTGTATACACGGCTGTAGATATTTATACTGTTTTTCTTCCTCGGTCTAACCGGGCATATAAATAGCTGTGAATAGGTTTTTGCTATTCTATTTCTGTCTTTTTTGTCATTTGTGTACATAGTTGTAAATAGTCTATTTCTGTCTTTTTTGTAATTTGTGTACATAGTTGTAAATAGTTTGTACCTTTACTGTTCCGTCTTTTGGTGTATTGTAGCAAAAGCGATGTTTTATCGTGTGCATGTATTTATATGTAATGACTATGTAAAGCGTGGTGAGTCTGGTCATAGGCTGGAGTACCCGCTATATAAAAATCCGTTATTATTATTATTATTATTATTATTATTATTATTATTATTATTATTATTATTATTATTATTATTATTAAGGTAAGGTGAATGTCTTTTTGGAACATTCCTCCGTTCTGTATAGCAGGACCTGACCTTCAAAGTTTAAGGCACAGTCAAATTTGACAGTAGTACCACACTGCAAGCCTTACACTTTGAAAGTAAGGGGAACGTCTTTCTTTGTCATATTCAGAAAGACCCGCTTGCAAACCCTTCGATAGGTTGTTTATCTCAAAGTATAGACCTTGCTGTCATTTGTTCTAACCTTAGGGTTGGAGAAAACTGCCGGTAAACTTATCTCGGTATTCATTGAAAAGGTCCGCTCACATTGCTACATATTTCTCCATTAATAAATAAATAAACTACTACTACTACTACTACTACTACTACTACTACTACTACTACTACTACTACTACTACTACTACTACTACTACTACTACTACTTCTTTTCATTATTATTAGTAGTAGTAGTAGTAGTATTAGTAGTAGTAGTAGTAGTAGTAGTAGTAGTAGAAGTAGTAGTAGTAGAAGAAGTAGTAGTAATAGATGATGATCATCATCATTATTATTATTATTATTATTATTATTATTATTATTATTATTATTATTATTATTATTATTATTAAGTCGCTAGAGAAATGTACTAGAGAATAGACCGATTTGCAGTAAACAGGCGACACTGGGACTGGCTGAGTGTCATAGATCTTTCAGTGTGTGTTACTCATTTATTGTATATTATTCACCTAAGTGATTTAGACATTGAAAATAAGAAAATGAACATAGTACTGAACAATTGTAAATAATTAACTATATCAAAAAGTCAACTTATTAACAAGAACAACTGAGAAAAAAATTAAATTAAATAACTCTCTCTCTCTCTCTCTCTCTCTCTCTCTCTCTCTCTCTCTTCCTCTCTCTCCCCATACCTCTATGATTTAATTTACACATACTATAGTCACTGAAAAAAGAATTATACATAAATTTGCCAACAGATAAATAAATAAAACATTTTGCAAGCTTTAAACATACTAAAAAATTTAAATCACTTAATATCTTAATGGTTTTCATTTCCACTGGTAGCAAAAAGTCAACATCAGTGCATTTAAACAGTATATGAACCAGTGAAAGAGCACTATTACATGAGCATAAAATATTTTTACAAAACTTAGTTCGTAATGAATTTAAAAGAATTCTATATGCTAATGTTACAACAGGTCTTGAAAAACCAACATGTAACGAATATTGGGGTGAATAATTGTAGTTTTTAAAAATAGCTTTTTCTAGTCTGTTGATTGCTTCTTTAGTAGATAAAGATATGTGAACAGTAAATGAATTCAAGTTCAGAGCACCGTTCTTTGCCTCTCGATCTGCCCAATCATTAAAGATAAAACCACAATGTGATGGTATCCAACAGAAATTAACTTCTGTTCCATTTATAACCAAACAAAGAACAAATGTTTGAATTCATAAATTATTTCTTGTCGTTCCTTGCTATTTGTAGTATTTAAAGCCTGTAAAACAGACCGTGAATCCACACACATTACTATACTATAGAAAACAGTAGGCAAGCTAACGAGTTTATTTAAAGCCATTAAAATAGCTATCAATTCTGCTGTAAAAATTGAAAACTCTTTTCCTAAATGAAATGACTCACATATTTTCAAATCGGGAATGACAAAAGCAGACACCGCATTTTCTGATTCTAGTACCGAACCATCAGTGAAAATTTTTAAACTATTATTATATTTTTCATTTACATTTATGCGAGCATCTATGACTACCATATTTTTATCTGAATGTTTTGATACAGCACAATAATCATAATCAAAATTCGCCTTTTTTAATTCCCAAGGTGGGATAGGAGGTGTTATTACACGTGTAGCAACTGTTTCATGAGTAATTTGACATTCCAGAAGAAGATCTTGTGTATGAGTTGCTATGGTAATAAGGCTTTTAATGTGTCTAGCTCTTTTAGGAAACTCAATATCAGATCTAATACAAAATTCATGATTCGTAAAATTATCAACAGCTTTAGATCTTATTATATATTTAGTGCATGCTAATTTCCTATAATTATTGATCTATTGATAGAACACCTGCTGTTTTATAAGCATCTATTGTTCTAGTGTGTACAGGAACTCCAAGAGCAAATTTTATGGATTTACTGTCTAAACTATATAAGTTTTGAAGATGACAACATGAAGCAGAAAAATAAACTTCTTGTCCAAAACATAATTTTGAACGAACCAAAGCACATGCTATGTGAACCAAAGTCTTCACATCTTGCCCCCAAAACTGCTTGCTAATGATTTTAATTAAATTTAAACTTTTTACTGCTTTTTGTAATAAATATTCAATATGTTTCTTCCAATTCAACTTTGAAGTTAAATACACTCCTAAAATTTTTACTTCAGTCACATATTGTAGTTCTTCACTGTCTAAAATATCTCAGGCATAATTCTAGGACTTTGACCATTATTAAATAATATCATATTTGTTTTTTCCTTTAATAATTCCAAACCATTAATCTTCATATAATTGCTTATATTGTCTATTTCATTCTGATAAACTGTATTAATATGATTGATTTCAAACATTGACGTTTTCTTTCTAAGTGAAACATTACACCACAAAGCAATATCATCGGCATACTGAACTAATGTAAATTTGTTACTAACTACTTTTGGTAAATCATATATCAGTATATTGAACAAAAGAGGAGACACAATAGATCCTTGCGGAATCCCCATATCTGTATTATGAGAGATCGAATATGAATTTCCAACTTTGACTTTAATATTTCTTCCTTGAAGAAAATTTTGTATATAATTATATATATTCCCAGAGAGTCCTATCTTTTTATTTTATACAATAACCTAGAGTGCCACACTCGATAATACGCATTTTTGATATAAAAAAGGTCGCTAGTACACTTTTTTTCTGAGCGAATTGCTGTTTTATATTTGTAGTTAATTTAACTAAATGATCATGGACTGACCTGCCTTTCTTAAAGCCAGCTTGATTATTTGGTATAACATTATTTTTATCACAATAATACACTAATCTATCTAATATTATTTTTTCCATGAGTTTATAAACATGAGACGTTAAGGCAATTGGTCTATAACTAGCTGGATCAGATCGAGGCTTTCCTGATTTTACAATTGGCATCACAATAGAGGATTTCCATACATCAGGCAAAATCCCAGTTTCCCAGCATTTTTTTTTATTATACTATGCAAAAAGTGCATCCACCTTAAGGGAAGATGAGATAACAAAGTGCATGATAACCCATCAATTTCTACAGCAGAGTTTTTCTTTCCAAGGACAGAAATAGCATCTTCAACTTCAGAAAATAAAATTTCAGAATTAATAAAGAGACTATTATCAGGCAAAGGGTTATGAAATTCCTCTGTTTGTTCAGCTTTATTTTTTTCATTTAATATAGCTTGTGGCAACTCTTTGGAAGTACTTGTATTTCACTCCCTTACTAAGAAGCCCAATATCGTCGGACGTTATCTGGGGATTGGGAGTTGGAAGCACAAGTTTTCGCAGTTTTCTGGTAAGGCCGATCCGAGTCTCGGAAATGTCTAACCTTGTGGGCAGGATCCGATGAGCCAGTAGACTATTAGACAAATGGACTGCAGATTGCCTGGAAATGGGTCTAAGCCCGCAGGAGACAAAATACTGGAATAAAGCAATACAAGAAAGCTGATAGCTTCTGTGATGAAAAGAGAGAAGCGAAGGCGAATAATGACGGGAAAGATTGTTTATGATGACGGTATTTTATATAGCGCGTGTTCAAGCTCAGAAAGTTGTTAAAGGCGCTATCCGAGAAAGGAGATCTAGCACAAAACCCTCAACAAGGAGCAAGCTTGCTGCATGTTTGCGCATAATCGTTTATCGTTGCAGACTCCTGAGCCATCTTGAACAGGCTGATAAAGGAAATTTTGGGCTTGCTAAATGCGTTTCATTTAGACTATATATAGCAGCCCAGTCTGCCAAGGATCTTTCATAGTCTGCGCTATGGAATGCATGCGGGAGGCGCGGTGGCCGAGTGGTTAGAGCGTTGGCTTGCGGATCCGAAGGTCCCGAGTTCAAGCCCAGGCCGAGGCATTGTGTTGTGTCCTTGGGAAAGACACTTTACTCCCGTTTCCTACTCCTTCGGATGAGAATATAAACCGAGGTCTAGTCTGTGTCGCATGCATTCCTTCATAACGGATTTTAAAGATCCTGACGCTCATGTCCTAGACAGGTGAGTGCCGGTGACAAGAACACACCCAGCATGTACCTTGGGTAAAGCGCTTCACTTGGGGCTGCTATACTTTCGAAAATGAAAGTGCCAAAATTTCACCTCGGTGATAATAAAGTTGTTAAAATTAAAAAATAAATAAATAAAATAAACAGACTATAACGCCCTCTCGTGACTCCACCCTCGAAGGAATTTACCCAAAAGCTACAGTCAGATCAAGGCACAAATTGCCACACGACTGATATATTCTAAAAAGTCCAAAAGTCACAAGAGAGGATGAGAGTGATTAATTATTAGGAAAAAAAGGTTTAAACAATGAACGATGCTGCAACACAATACGAGAAGATGCTATTATGTGGATACTACTAATGATGATGAGGAGAAGGTGTAGGAGGAGGAGAAGGAGGAAGAAGAAGATAATGTAATGATGATGACGACGACGATGATGATGGTGATTATATGCATAAAACTCTTACAAATGGGTTTGAGTGGCGGCAGAATTATTTATTTTAAGTTTATGAAAAGCTTGGTTGATTACAAAAAGGCTTTTTTGAACTTTTGTCTCTGATGCGTAGCATTGAGCGAATGAGACCAGGTATGATGATGATGATGATGATGATGATGATGATGATGATGATGATGATGATGGTGATGATGCCAATGCTGGGACTGCTAGTGAGGCTGCTACGGACGACGACGGCGATGGCGACGACGACGATGATGATGATGATGATGATGATGATGATGATGATGATGATGATGATGATGATGATGATGATGATGATGATAACTCCTTGAGTCCACGCCCTGGTTAGTCACCCCTTCATGGTCATCCAAAACCACTGCCCTGCAACCCCCAATCCCAACATCACACATCACCCTTCCATCCGGAAACCTCTATCCCCAGAAGAAAGAAGAACAAAAAGAAGTAGAAATAAAAGAAGAAGACGAAGGAGGAGGAGGAGGAGGAGGACAAACCTATCTTGGCTTTCCACGTTATAAAAAGGGAATTTCAAAAAAAAAAGAGTACTTTGTACAAGTAAAAGCGTCGTCTGCCACGTGGTCTAGTGTGTGCCTTCTGATTGGTTAGTAGGATCTGTCATTCAGAGCATATTACACAGGAATCACATTGGCTGTAAAACGTTGCTTGTTCTAGGTTTTCAGTCATGCGAGAAAAAGGAGCATGAAAGCGTAGCTACGTGTGCTGAGTCACAGGCCCTACACTCTCGTAGGCACCATTTGCACGACACACGCGGCGACAGTCGCCTACGGCAGACATATTTGTGATGTAAGCTTACAGTTAGCGTCGATGTAGCACGGTAGACTCCAGCGTCGAAGTACTCAGTGCCGAGTGGCCACCAACACTGAAATCCCGAGTCTACGTTCGACCCAATCATCATCATCATCATCATCATCATCATCATCATCATCATCATCATCATCATCATCATCATCATCATCATCATCATCAAGGAGTCTTGGAGCGGACGCCTGTACCTCAAGTCTAGTATCTTTCCTGACTAGAGGGACCCTGGCTTTCAGGAGTCCCAGTGTTGTGGACAACTTTGTTTGCCCCTTTACGGTTCTTCAGTCTCCTTTTCTATAGTGACCGTCGCGCTATCCTTGTGTTCTTTTAACGAGAAAATAATATGGTGTCACGCACTTACTTCCTAACGACTGTTGGTGTCGTTGTATTTACCAGAGAATGTACTGGTACTATCACCTCTACTTGTGGTACTGACCCCTTTCCTGGATGACTGTTGGACTGCGGGCAACGTATCTCGGTGGTAGAGCGTTCGCCTGACACCACAATGACCCAGGTGCGAATCCGTGGGAAGATCCTATCTATCCTATTTCTCCTTTCTATCCCGTAACTCGAAAGTCGTTAGGACACCACAGGTGGTCGTTTAACCAGCGTACTCCATCTTTCTCTGTCCTCAGCAAACTTCATGGCTTCGCTCAGTGTCAACCCAGTCCATTCTCGGATGTTGTCCTCCCACCTCTTTTTCTGTCTCTCTCTCTTCTTCTGCCTCTTTGCACCCTGCCTTGCAAGATGGTCTTTGCTCTGGTGACGTGACCATACCATCGAAGTTTCCGTTTCTTTACCACTGCGAGCATGTCATCGCGTTGCCCTTGGCTTGTGTGATGGTCTGTCGTACTTCGTCGTTGGTGATGTGCTGGGTATAGGAAATGCCCAGAAGTCTTCTGTATCACCTCATCCCCATGCTTTGTATTCTTCGTTGTAGGTCTGCTGTGAGGGTCCATGTTTCACAAGAGTATAGGAAGATGGAGATGACAAGAGAGCGTAGCAACCTTACCTTGGAGTATAGATTGATGGTCCTGTCTTTCCAAATGGGCTTCAACCTTGCGGGAAGATAGAAGTAGCCAATTTTCACTGTCCATCTTAGCAGTATAATTGTCCAGGTGGTTCAGTGTTGATTTAAGTCCCTTACCCCTCTATACACCTCTTCCCTGGGATAGTCATCCCGTCTGCCATATTGCCAATGTTAGGTGTAAACGTTGATTCTTCTGTTGACATCGTTCTCTTGGTTGTTTTTTTTTTACGGTGAAAAAATGACACAGTGTACCTAAAACCAGAAGTTCCTGGTACGGTCAACATTACTAGAGGGGTCTAAGCATCAGACGTTGCGCCCGAAGACTGTAGGGAGGGCGCCTAAGGCGGCTTGAGTTATCTTCTCTATCGGCCCGCGCCCAAAGCAGTTCTTGAGTTGGGAAAAAGCGCGCTCTATAAGTACGAATAAATTATATATATTTCATGTTGGAGTGATTGGTGCTAAGCACTTACAGTTACTTGTTAACAACTGATGGTAAGTGTGTTTATTTATTCGTTTCATTAAATCGTTTTTAAATAGTGCTTTTCCAGCACAGGAGCTAACTCAAGCTGCCAGAGGCGCTCACTTACCGCCTTTGGGCGCACTGTCTGGATCCCCGACCACTGAGTATAATCCTGGGTGGAAGGGTTTAGGGGAGAATGCGCCTAGTCCTTGCTGGTTGTATTTGTGTAGCCAGCGCTCACCCGTCAAGGGCACAAGCAGCAGAATGTTTAAAGTCTGTGCGAGGGAATGCGTGCGAGCACAGACTCGACCTCGGTTTATACTCTCATCTCATGCATACCCAAACAGTGGCGCCCTGTAAGGAGATACTATAAAACAAACCTTGAAGGACAGACCCGAAGCCTCGAGGCGAGAAACCTCCGTCCCAATCGTGTTTTCTTTCATGGTGTCAAGCTGTCGCGAGAGGCTAGTTCAACCCCAGCACTAAGGCTTCACGCCTCCAACGTTCAGTCTGCTTTGACCTATGTAAGTTAAGTCGCTGACTAGCAGACGACCGAAGTTAGGTTGTTCTACACATGTGTAGGCTACAGTTTCACTAAGATAAGCCGTGACCTCATTCAGGTGACCAATCACCCGCAACCCCCACTAGGTGGCGTTACTATTCTCGTAGTCTCGCATGACAGCAGACCCCAGCGGGAGGATAGTTAGTCTTTGCCTGAACAACTCAGTAAAAGGACGCACGTTGTAAAATCTCTCTCAGAAAGACTAAAGCAGGTGACGGGTCAAAATCCTTCATCGCAGTATAGCCAGAGCCTGACATTGTTAAGAAGGTAAATGATCAATCATTTGTTTCATCGCGATTTATTGATAATATTTTTGGCTTATGCTTGTGAAGTCTTGCCATGTTTTATCATTGTTAATGTTAGTCAAACTTTGCTCGACCACGTGGCTGACATGCGACCGGTTTCGGCACCACGAGGTAGCCTCCACTGTCCAACTGTTGTTTCTCCTATGTGTATATTGTTAAGTACTTCTCCATGTGTTTAGTTTAGCCATGATGTAGGTATATGTATAGGAATTATGTTGGAGATTCCAGTGGACCACGGACTTAGAAGAATTGGTCGTCCCTTATTTGTATAAGTGGATGCGATCTCACTGAGGGCTGTTTCTGCCAACAGTGAGACGCTCTGCACAACCTTGGTAAACAAGGTGTTGCAGAAATTCGTCTCATATTTTGCAGACGAGCAGGCATCTTGGTCCATGGCAGGGTAGAAATCCTACAGAAAGGCAACTCTGACACGTGGCTTGCAACCTTGAGCAGCGAGAGCATTGGGCGCCACTAGCTCAATAGTCAACTACCAAGAAGAAGAGACAACAACACCGCACATCGCCGATAAAAGCTAAGTCCTCCGAAACCGTGCACACACACTGATCTGCGATAGTCAACTTGTCCAGAGAAACGAATAATAGGACAGAAAGAACTCATAGCCAAATGATGAGATAGTAACACTTTTCTTTCATGGTGTCAAGCTGTCGCGAGAGGCTAGTTCAACCCCAGCACTAAGGCTTCACGCCTCCAACGTTCAGTCTGCTTTGACCTATGTAAGTTAAGTCGCTGACTAGCAGACGACCGAAGTTAGGTTGTTCTACACATGTGTAGGCTACAGTTTCACTAAGATAAGCCGTGACCTCATTCAGGTGACCAATCACCCGCAACCCCCACTAGGTGGCGTTACTATTCTCGTAGTCTCGCATGACAGCAGACCCCAGCGGGAGGATAGTTAGTCTTTGCCTGAACAACTCAGTAAAAGGATGCACGTTGTAAAATCTCTCTCAGAAAGACTAAAGCAGGTGACGGGTCAAAATCCTTCATCGCAGTATAGCCAGAGCCTGACATTGTTAAGAAGGTAAATGATCAATCATTTGTTTCATCGCGATTTATTGATAATATTTTTGGCTTATGCTTGTGAAGTCTTGCCATGTTTTATCATTGTTAATGTTAGTCAAACTTTGCTCGACCACGTGGCTGACATGCGACCGGTTTCGGCACCACGAGGTAGCCTCCACTGTCCAACTGTTGTTTCTCCTATGTGTATATTGTTAAGTATGTTACGTTGAAACGCGAACGAAAGTATGTCGGAAGCGTGTACGATAGATCTAATCGTTTCGATTTGCAAAGTATTCAATAATGGAGTTTATTTACCTTTGATTTGAGTTTGCATTGTTGTTAGGAAAGGCTTTGTATAACGTTGATAATTTCCGTTAGTCGATATTGTTGTAGAATCTTCTGGATCGGCTTGTTTACTATCGATCGAAGATTCGGGATAATTGTAGAAATTTGAAGGAACGATCCGGAAGGAGAAGAAATGTGTAATGACGTAAGTCAGTGATGACGATCTTTTATTCGATTGGTGGCAGTGCGTCATTTCTACGGTATTCGAAATCTTTCCGGAAAAGAGAGAGGTTATTTAATCGTGTGCCGAGATTGTTGTTGATAGAAAAAGTTGTTGATAGTGATTTGGAAAGTTGCTGTGAAAGTTGTTGAGTTGAATTGAGAATTGTATGCAGTTGTTGATGTATGCTGAATAAAAGTGGAAAACTTCATACGTCGACTTTGTGACTTGTATGCTGTTTGGACGGGCTGTGTGAATAAACGAATCTGAGTTACACAACTATCAGGAATTCAAGCATCGGGGCTGAATCAGATACTGATAGAAAACACCAACATCAAACAGAGTGTAACATTTTGGGGGCCAAGCCGGGATTCACGCCATAGCCAAGGGTTCAACTGCTACAACAAGCGAGTCAACGTTACGAGAGGCAGTCATCGAGGGTAGCCGCCAACGAGTTGCGTCGAGAGGGGCCAACATACTGGGACTACATCACCGATAGGTTCGGGTTGACTGCAAGGGCGTGTAGTCGCTGAAGAGTTGCTTTGTGAGCGAACAACAGATCGGGACTACGTGGCTACCGTAAGACTACGTCGAGGGACAGTCTCGGAGCTACATCGCCAGTATTACAGCGAGCGTCGAGCGGACGTCGCGTCTACTTCAGCACAGGAGCGTGTACATCAACACCAGCGTGGTGCAGCGTCGCATACGACGAGGACAGCGGGGCCTGCGTCAGCGAAAGCGACTAGTGACAAGCATCAGCGCTACTGCAGAAAGCGTGCTGTTCTAGAACAGTCTAGAAAGGTACAGCACAGTCAAGAACTTTCCAGAAAAAAAAAAGAACTCTACAGTCAAGAACTTTCTAGAAAAGAACTTTCTTGAAAAGAACTTTCCAGAAGCATCAAGATGGCTGACTTCTGGCAGAAAGGGGTTGAACTAAATCTAAAAGGCAAACAGCTGACGGAGTACGTCAAATGCCAGGAGAGAATATTGCGTGAAGAAAGAGAAGAACAGCGAAGGCGCGAAGAAAGAGAATTGGAAGAGAAGCGTCTAGAAAAAGAAATAGAACTAGAACAGAAGCGTCTAGAAGTAGAAGAGCAGCGTCGCCGTGAAGAACGAGAATTAGAAGAGCAGCGTCGCCGTGAAGACAGAGAATTCGAGCTGAAGCGTCTTGAGTTCCAGCTAGAAATGGCGCGTATCCAAAACAATCAGCATGCGCCACAAGTCACCAACGACCATACGGCTCCTAAATTGCCAGCTTTCGTCGACGGGAAGGACCAGATTGACAGTTATCTGGCGAGATTCGAAAGGTTCGCTGAAAGCTCTAATTGGCAACCTCGAGACTGGGCGATTCGACTGAGTGCACTTCTGACGGGGCAAGCTCTCGAAGTTTACACCAGACTGTCGAACGATGACGCCAAAAACTACGACGTCTTGAAAGAGGCCCTGTTGCAGTGCTACAACTTTACAGAGAAGGGCTACCGTAAACGCTTCCGTGAATGCCGGCCCAAGTCAGACGAGACGCCAAAGCAGTTTGTGGAGCGCCTGTCGTCATATCTACACAAGTGGGTGGAGTTATCAGGCGAAATGAAGTCTTACGACAGTCTCCATGACCTGATTGTGAAAGAACAATTTCTCAATGCCTGTCACAAGGACCTAGCGACCCACTTAGAAAGAACAAAAGCTGCAGACGCTTAAAGATGTGACTGAGGCTGCTGAAAGATATCTCATCGCTCATGGGAAAACCCTGGGGCCACCCAGCGCGACGAAACATTTTCAGAAGACTGGAAACCATGTGAACCAGATCCAGGGAAGCCAGACGAGCCAGAGACAGACAGACTCCACGCCTCCTCCCAGGGAAGGGCATTCAAGGGGCTGTTTCACCTGCAACGCTACAGACCACAGAGCTTCTAACTGTCCTCAAAACAAAAGTAGCGGACAGCGGAGCAGTACGGACAACGCAGCGGCGGGCAACCGGCAGAGGCGGTTTTCCAATCAACGGCAAACCAGTAGATCTGACCATCAGGTGTGCGGCGGGAGCGTCATTCTTCCGAGTGAGACCGAACGCACAGCTACCCCTGCGGACGTGCAAGAGTGCATGACCGATGGCCAACTTCTTCTTGCCAACGGAAAATCCATCCCCGTCGTCGCCAGCGCAGCTGTGACCGTCCAGAACATGCCTGTTTCAAAGGGACGCGTCGGAAATCATGAAGTGACTGTTTTAAGAGACTCTGGCTGCAGTGGGGTCATCGTCAGAGAAGACCTAATCGCTAAAGAACAGTTCACTGGCGATTCAAAATGGACACTTATGGCCGACAGCAAATGTTTGAAAGCGCCAGTTGCGAAAATTCATGTCAACACCCCTTTCTACATAGGCGAAGTCGAAGCGGTTTGCCTGAAGAAGCCGCTGTACGATTTGATGATCGGGAATATCGACGGCGCGAGACGACCCGACGACCCCGATCCAGAGTGGAGTCCTGCCTCAACCCAACACGTCGAAGTTGTGGAGGAGGATCCATTGCCGTTTCCCGATGGAGACCTTACAGAGCTGCTACGGGACAATGTGGTTACTCCGGCTCAGCCCTGCCGACCAGAGATCGTCGGTGCTGTTACTACCAGGGCCCAGGCCAAGAGAGACAAGATGTCTACGCCACTGAAGGTCGCCGACAACTCCAAAGCTGCCATCGTGGACAGAGATAAGCTGATCCAGCTCCAGGAAGCTGATAGCACTTTAAACAAGTACAGGAACCGCCAAGATCACGTGACCAAAGGCAGTGGTACGGTCTATTTTGAGGTGAAGGCCAAGATCCTGTACCGAATCTTCCAGCACCCGAGGGTCAACGGAGGGAAACCACTACGTCAAGTCTTGGTACCGTTACCCCTAAGGCGCCAGGTGATGGAAGTAGCGCATGACTCAATCATGGGAGGTCACCTAGGCATCAAGAAGACGTCAGACAGAATCCAGGCGGTGTTCTACTGGCCAGGACTTCATGCGGACGTCAGCCGTTTCTGCCGATCATGTGACATTTGCCAGAAGACCATACCTCGAGGAATAGTCCCGAAAGTGCCTATGCAGAGGATGCCTCTGATCGACCGACCTTTCAAGAGGGTGGCCTTAGACTTAATCGGCGAAATAAGACCTCCGAGTGAAGAAGGTCATCGATGGGTACTGACTTTAGTGGACTATGCGACTCGGTACCCAGAAGCAGTGCCTCTGAAGAAGATTGACACTGAAACTGTTGCAGAGGCGCTAGTGGACATGTTCAGTAGACTTGGAGTGCCTGAAGAGATCCTGACAGACCTCGGGACGCAGTTTGTCTCTGACTGCATGAAGGAGGTCAACAGACTGCTGAGCATCCGGCATTTGACTACGACACCTTACCATCCGATGTGCAACGGGCTTGTCGAGAAGTTCAATGCTACGTTGAAGTCCACCCTGAAGAAACTGTGCAGCGAGCAGCCCAGACAATGGCATCGCTATATCAACGCCTTACTTTTCGCCTACAGAGAAGTACCGCAGGAGTCCACCGGCTTTTCTCCGTTCGAGCTGCTGTACGGAAGAACCATCCGAGGGCCGATGCACATCCTAAAAGAACTGTGGACGAAAGAAGTAGACACCCCAGAGGTGAAGAACAGCTACCAGTACGTGTTTGATCTACGGGAGAAGCTGGAGCAGACTCTCGAGATAGCCAGAGAAAACCTGAAGAAGTCCCAGGACTGTGGAAAGCACTACTATGACCGTAGGGCTGTGAACAGGAAGTTTAAACCTGGCAACAAAGTGCTGGTGCTGCTACCTACCGATCATAATAAGTTGCTGATGCAGTGGAAAGGCCCGTACGAAGTGGAGACCGTGGTGGGGATCAACGACTACAAGGTGAAGGTCGGCCAGCATTCCAAGATATACCACGCCAACCTCCTTAAGCTGTACGTGGAGAGGCCGCCAGAGACTGTACATGCGGCAACAGCAGCTGTGACCGACGACAGCTTTGACAGGGAAGAACTGTTGGAACTGGGAGACTTCGATAGCAAAGAAGGCATCGATGATGTTAAGCTAGGACCACGCTTGACAGAAGGTCAAAAGATGGAGCTCAAGGACCTTATGGGCGAATTTCCCCATAGCTCCAGTGATGTCCCAGGCTCTACGACTTTGGTCGAACATGAAATCCACACCCGGACCTGGAAGGAGCATCTGCAGACCTTGAGGGAGCTGTTCCACCGTCCCGCAGAAGCCAACCTGACCGTGAGACCCAGCGAATGCATCCTGGGAGCTGACAACGTCGACTGCGTCGGACATCCGATGGGAGAAGGAGACAACGGAGGACGCACTGATTCGGGGAAAGCCCACGTGATCATCGTCTTTGACCCTGGGCCGATGACGACCGCAACTGACGAGGGCGTCGATTCCTTGCGAACGAAAGAACATTGATTGTGTGGACGAACTAAGAATATTGGTAATGACAGACTTGAAAATGAAAAACGTTGACTGGGTAAATGATCTGTGAACATTGACAGTATCCAGAAAGACTTGCAGATGAGAAACTTTGACTCTGTGTGAATGAACTGTGAACATTGTCATTATCCAGGCAGATTTGAAGATGAAAACCATTGACTCTGTGTAGATAAGCTGAGCGCAATTACAGTATTCAGAAAGTCTGAAATAAGTTTTAATTCTGAACTTTGTTTGTGCATTACGTTTCAACGTTGTTGAAAGAAATTGGGTAAATTTCTTCTTGAGTGGGGGGTTATGTTACGTTGAAACGCGAACGAAAGTATGTCGGAAGCGTGTACGATAGATCTAATCGTTTCGATTTGCAAAGTATTCAATAATGGAGTTTATTTACCTTTGATTTGAGTTTGCATTGTTGTTAGGAAAGGCTTTGTATAACGTTGATAATTTCCGTTAGTCGATATTGTTGTAGAATCTTCTGGATCGGCTTGTTTACTATCGATCGAAGATTCGGGATAATTGTAGAAATTTGAAGGAACGATCCGGAAGGAGAAGAAATGTGTAATGACGTAAGTCAGTGATGACGATCTTTTATTCGATTGGTGGCAGTGCGTCATTTCTACGGTATTCGAAATCTTTCCGGAAAAGAGAGAGGTTATTTAATCGTGTGCCGAGATTGTTGTTGATAGAAAAAGTTGTTGATAGTGATTTGGAAAGTTGCTGTGAAAGTTGTTGAGTTGAATTGAGAATTGTATGCAGTTGTTGATGTATGCTGAATAAAAGTGGAAAACTTCATACGTCGACTTTGTGACTTGTATGCTGTTTGGACGGGCTGTGTGAATAAACGAATCTGAGTTACACAACTATCAGGAATTCAAGCATCGGGGCTGAATCAGATACTGATAGAAAACACCAACATCAAACAGAGTGTAACAAAGTACTTCTCCATGTTTTTAGTTTAGCCATGATGTAGGTATATGTATAGGAATTATGTTGGAGATTCCAGTGGACCACGGACTTAGAAGAATTGGTCGTCCCTTATTTGTATAAGTGGATGCGATCTCACTGAGGGCTGTTTCTGCCAACAGTGAGACGCTCTGCACAACCTTGGTAAACAAGGTGTTGCAGAAATTCGTCTCATATTTTGCAGACGAGCAGGCATCTTGGTCCATGGCAGGGTAGAAATCCTACAGAAAGGCAACTCTGACACGTGGCTTGCAACCTTGAGCAGCGAGAGCATTGGGCGCCACTAGCTCAATAGTCAACTACCAAGAAGAAGAGACAACAACACCGCACATCGCCGATAAAAGCTAAGTCCTCCGAAACCGTGCACACACACTGATCTGCGATAGTCAACTTGTCCAGAAAAACGAATAATAGGACAGAAAGAACTCATAGCCAAATGATGAGATAGTAACACATATCGAGAACAGTAGCTGAATAGACCCATCAAGGAGCGAACTACTCGAAGTGAAATTTGGACATTTAAGTTAGTGTAGAGATTAAAAGACTTTGTATAGAGTAGAGG
Organism: Oncomelania hupensis; assembly: GCA_036898135.1. Classification (NCBI taxonomy): domain Eukaryota; kingdom Metazoa; phylum Mollusca; class Gastropoda; order Littorinimorpha; family Pomatiopsidae; genus Oncomelania; species Oncomelania hupensis. The sequence continues at coordinate 47,518,051 of CM072516.1, read as the reverse complement.
AAATAAATGTGTAATATATACTGTTAACAAGTGGCTGGACTACCTATGTTTCATAGAGCTAGTGTGTCAGTGAATCTTTACCATTTTCTCCCTATCTCGATAACCCTATCCGCACACAGACCGAGCTAAACTTACAAATGTATTAACATTAGTTATAGGGTGATTACACTAGCCGATCTCCGCCGACGACAGACAAGTGGGTAATAGCATTCCATTGTGCAGAGCCCAGCAACAATAGACTCACCGTCACAAAAGCACTTACGCCTTAACAATTAAACAACTGTCGGTGTGATTATTTCCATCACACAAAAGTCCCTTTAGACACGATAGTGTGAAGGAAAACTCCCCAAATCTTGGATCAAACAACACTGGCCCCGCACGCTTTTCCCTTGTGGCTCAATCATTGCTATCAAACACTTCTTACCAGCGGTGGGAGCTAACATATTTCAAGACAACACGT